>OX596078.1:0-600000 GCA_951394005.1 Protophormia terraenovae | reverse complement strand
CACTGGTAGCATTCTGTAATTCTTTTGGTACAGTTTCTACATGTTTCATATATAACTGCACTTAACTTTTACATTTCTTAAGCTATAGCAACTATTTTTATCTTGAAAGCCCTTAAAATGCTCTTTCCAATGATGTATAATACTTGGCAGAAAAGATTTGGGAAAGAAACTTAAAATTAACATTTATGAGAAATTTGACACTGGGAGCATTCTGTAATACTTTTGTTACAGTTTCTACATGTTTCATATATAACTGCACTTAACTTTTACATTTCATATATAACTGCACTTAACTTTTACATTTCTTAAGCTATAGCAACCATTTTTATCTTGATTGAAAGCACTTAAATTGCTCTTTCCAATGATGTATAACACTTGGTAGAAAAGACTTGGGAAAGAAAATTAAATTAACATTTATGAGAAATTTGACACTGGTAGCATTCTGTAATATTTTGGTACAGTTTCTACATGTTTCATATATAACTGCACTTAACTTTTACATTTCTTAAGCTATAGCAACCATTTTTATCTTGAGTGAAATCCCTTATAATGCTCTTTCCAATGACGTATAATACTTGGCAGAAAAGATTTGGGAAAGAAACTTAAAATTAACATTTATGAGAAATTTGACACTGGGAGCATTCTGTAATACTTTTGGTACAGTTTCTACATGTTTCATATATAACTGCATTTAACTTTTACTTCTTTTAAGCTATAGCAACTATTTTTATCTCGACTGAAAGCCATTAAAATGCTCTTTCCAATGATGTATAACACTTGGCAGAAAATATTTGGGAAAGAAACTTAAAATTAACATTTATGAGAATTCTGTAATACTTTTGGTACAGTTTCTACATGTTTCATATATAACTGCACTTAACTTTTACATTTCTTAAGCTATAGCAACTATTTTTATCTTGACTGAAAGCCCTTAAAATGCTCTTTCCAATGATGTATAATACTTAGCAGAAAAGGTTTGGAAAAGAAACTTAAAATTAACATTTATGAGAAATTTGACACTGGGAGCATTCTGTAATACTTTTGGTACAGTTTATACATGTTTCATATATAACTGCACTTAACTTTTACATTTCTTAAGCTATAGCAACCATTTTTGTCTTGATTGAAAGCACTTAAATTGCTCTTTCTAATGATGTATAATACTTGGTAGAATAGACTTGGGAAAGAAACTTAAAATTAACATTTATGAGAAATTTGACACTGGGAGCATTCTGTAATAATTTTGGTACAGTTTCTACATGTTTCATGCATAACTGCACTCAACTTTTACGTTTCTTAAGCTATATCAACCATTTTTATCTTGATTGAAAGCACTTAAATAGCTCTTTCCAATGATGTATAACACTTGGTAAAAAAGATTTGGGAAAGAAACTTAAAATTAACATTTATGAGAAATTTGACCCTGGGAGCATTCTGTAATACTTTTGGTACAGTTTCTACATGTTTCGTATATAACTGCACTTAACTTTTACATTTCTTAAGCTATAGAAACCATTTTTATCTTGAGTGAGAGCCCTTAAAATGCTCTTTCCAATGATGTATAATACTTGGCAGAAAAGATTTGGGAAAGAAACTTAAAATTAACATTTATGAGAAATTTGACACTGGGAGCATTCTGTAATACTTTTGGTACAGTTTCTACATGTTTCATATATAACTGCACTTAACTTTTACATTTCTTAAGCTATAGCAACTATTTTTATCTCGACTGAAAGCCCTTAAAATGCTCTTTCCAATGATGTATAATACTTGGCAGAAAAGATTTGGGAAAGAAACTTAAAATTAACATTTATGAGAAATTTGACACTGGGAGCATTCTGTAATACTTTTGGTACAGTTTCTACATGTTTCATGCATAACTGCACTCAACTTTTACGTTTCTTAAGCTATATCAACCATTTTTTTCTTGATTGAAAGCCCTTAAGTTGCTCTTTCCAATGATGTATAACACTTGGTAAAAAAGATTTGGGAAAGAAACTTAAAATTAACATTTATGAGAAATTTGACCCTGGGAGCATTCTGTAATACTTTTGGTACAGTTTCTACATGTTTCGTATATAACTGCACTTAACTTTTACATTTCTTAAGCTATAGCAACCATTTTTATCTTGAGTGAGAGCCCTTAAAATGCTCTTTCCAATGATGTATAATACTTGGCAGAAAAGATTTGGGAAAGAAACTTAAAATTAACATTTATGAGAAATTTGACACTGGTAGCATTCTGTTATACTTTTGGTACAGTTTCTACATGTTTCATATATAACTGCACTTAACTTTTACATTTCTTAAGCTATAGCAACCATTTTTATCTTGAATGAGAGCCCTTAAAATGCTCTTTCCAATGATGTATAATAGTTGGCAGAAAATATTTGGAAAAAAAAATTAAAATTAACGTTTATGAGAAATTTGACCCTGGGAGCATTCTGTAATACTTTTGGTACAGTTTCTACATGTTTCATATATAACTGCACTTAACTTTTACATTTCTTAAGCTATAGCAACCATTTTTATCTTGATTGAAAGCACTAAAATTGCTCTTTCCAATGATGTATAATACTTGGCAGAAAAGATTTGGGAAAGAAACTTAAAATTAACATTTATGAGAAATTTGACACTGGGAGCATTCTGTAATACTTTTGGTACAGTTTCTACATGTTTCATATATAACTGCACTTAACTTTTACATTTCTTAAGCTATAGCAACCATTTTTATCTTGATTGAAAGCACTTAAATTGCTCTTTCCAATGATTTATAACACTTGGTAGAAAAGACTTGGGAAAGAAACTTAAAATTAACATTTATGAGAAATTTGACACTGGTAGCATTCTGTAATTCTTTTGGTACAGTTTCTACATGTTTCATATATAACTGCACTTAACTTTTACATTTCTTAAGCTATAGCAACTATTTTTATCTTGAAAGCCCTTAAAATGCTCTTTCCAATGATGTATAATACTTGGCAGAAAAGATTTGGGAAAGAAACTTAAAATTAACATTTATGAGAAATTTGACACTGGGAGCATTCTGTAATACTTTTGTTACAGTTTCTACATGTTTCATATAAAACTGCACTTAACTTTTACATTTCATATATAACTGCACTTAACTTTTACATTTCTTAAGCTATAGCAACCATTTTTATCTTGATTGAAAGCACTTAAATTGCTCTTTCCAATGATGTATAACACTTGGTAGAAAAGACTTGGGAAAGAAAATTAAATTAACATTTATGAGAAATTTGACACTGGTAGCATTCTGTAATATTTTGGTACAGCTTCTACATGTTTCATATATAACTGCACTTAACTTTTACATTTCTTAAGCTATAGCAACCATTTTTATCTTGAGTGAAAGCCCTTATAATGCTCTTTCCAATGACGTATAATACTTGGCAGAAAAGATTTGGGAAAGAAACTTAAAATTAACATTTATGAGAAATTTGACACTGGGAGCATTCTGTAATACTTTTGGTACAGTTTCTACATGTTTCATATATAACTGCATTTAACTTTTACTTCTTTTAAGCTATAGCAACTATTTTTATCTCGACTGAAAGCCATTAAAATGCTCTTTCCAATGATGTATAACACTTGGCAGAAAATATTTGGGAAAGAAACTTAAAATTAACATTTATGAGAATTCTGTAATACTTTTGGTACAGTTTCTACATGTTTCATATATAACTGCACTTAACTTTTACATTTCTTAAGCTATAGCAACTATTTTTATCTTGACTGAAAGCCCTTAAAATGCTCTTTCCAATGATGTATAATACTTAGCAGAAAAGGTTTGGGAAAGAAACTTAAAATTAACATTTATGAGAAATTTGACACTGGGAGCATTCTGTAATACTTTTGGTACAGTTTATACATGTTTCATATATAACTGCACTTAACTTTTACATTTCTTAAGCTATAGCAACCATTTTTGTCTTGATTGAAAGCACTTAAATTGCTCTTTCTAATGATGTATAATACTTGGTAGAATAGACTTGGGAAAGAAACTTAAAATTAACATTTATGAGAAATTTGACACTGGGAGCATTCTGTAATAATTTTGGTACAGTTTCTACATGTTTCGTATATAACTGCACTTAACTTTTACATTTCTTAAGCTATAGGAACCATTTTTATCTTGAGTGAGAGCCCTTAAAATGCTCTTTCCAATGATGTATAATACTTGGCAGAAAAGATTTGGGAAAGAAACTTAAAATTAACATTTATGAGAAATTTGACACTGGGAGCATTCTGTAATACTTTTGGTACAGTTTCTACATGTTTCATATATAACTGCACTTAACTTTTACATTTCTTAAGCTATAGCAACTATTTTTATCTCGACTGAAAGCCCTTAAAATGCTCTTTCCAATGATGTATAATACTTGGCAGAAAAGATTTGGGAAAGAAACTTAAAATTAACATTTATGAGAAATTTGACACTGGGAGCATTCTGTAATACTTTTGGTACAGTTTCTACATGTTTCATGCATAACTGCACTCAACTTTTACGTTTCTTAAGCTATATCAACCATTTTTATCTTGATTGAAAGCCCTTAAGTTGCTCTTTCCAATGATGTATAACACTTGGTAAAAAAGATTTGGGAAAGAAACTTAAAATTAACATTTATGAGAAATTTGACCCTGGGAGCATTCTGTAATACTTTTGGTACAGTTTCTACATGTTTCGTATATAACTGCACTTAACTTTTACATTTCTTAAGCTATAGCAACCATTTTTATCTTGAGTGAGAGCCCTTAAAATGCTCTTTCCAATGATGTATAATACTTGGCAGAAAAGATTTGGGAACGAAACTTAAAATTAACATTTATGAGAAATTTGACACTGGGAGCATTCTGTTATACTTTTGGTACAGTTTCTACATGTTTCATATATAACTGCACTTAACTTTTACATTTCTTAAGCTATAGCAACCATTTTTATCTTGGGTGAGAGCCCTTAAAATGCTCTTTCCAATGATGTATAATAGTTGGCAGAAAATATTTGGAAAAAAAAATTAAAATTAACGTTTATGAGAAATTTGACCCTGGGAGCATTCTGTAATACTTTTGGTACAGTTTCTACATGTTTCATATATAACTGCACTTAACTTTTACATTTCTTAAGCTATAGCAACCATTTTTATCTTGATTGAAAGCACTAAAATTGCTCTTTCCAATGATGTATAATACTTGGCAGAAAAGATTTGGGAAAGAAACTTAAAATTAACATTTATGAGAAATTTGACACTGGGAGCATTCTGTAATACTTTTGGTACAGTTTCTACATGTTTCATATATAACTGCACTTAACTTTTACATTTCTTAAGCTATAGCAACTATTTTTATCTCGACTGAAAGCCCTTAAAATGCTCTTTCCAATGATGTATAATACTTGGCAGAAAAGATTTGGGAAAGAAACTTAAAATTAACATTTATGAGAAATTTGACACTGGGAGCATTCTGTAATACTTTTGGTACAGTTTCTACATGTTTCATATATAACTGCACTTAACTTTTACATTTCTTAAGCTATAGCAACCATTTTTATCTTGATTGAAAGCACTTAAATTGCTCTTTCCAATGATGTATAACACTTGGTAGAAAAGACTTGGGAAAGAAACTTAAAATTAACATTTATGAGAAATTTGACACTGGTAGCATTCTGTAATTCTTTTGGTACAGTTTCTACATGTTTCATATATAACTGCACTTAACTTTTACATTTCTTAAGCTATAGCAACCATTTTTATCTTGGGTGAGAGCCCTTAAAATGCTCTTTCCAATGATGTATAATAGTTGGCAGAAAATATTTGGGAAAGAAACTTAAAATTAACGTTTATGAGAAATTTGACCCTGGGAGCATTCTGTAATACTTTTGGTACAGTTTCTACATGTTTCATATATAACTGCACTTAACTTTTACATTTCTTAAGCTATAGCAACCATTTTTATCTTGATTGAAAGCACTAAAATTGCTCTTTCCAATGATGTATAATACTTGGCAGAAAAGATTTGGGAAAGAAACTTAAAATTAACATTTATGAGAAATTTGACACTGGGAGCATTCTGTAATACTTTTGGTACAGTTTCTACATGTTTCATATATAACTGCACTTAACTTTTACATTTCTTAAGCTATAGCAACTATTTTTATCTCGACTGAAAGCCCTTAAAATGCTCTTTCCAATGATGTATAATACTTGGCAGAAAAGATTTGGGAAAGAAACTTAAAATTAACATTTATGAGAAATTTGACACTGGGAGCATTCTGTAATACTTTTGGTACAGTTTCTACATGTTTCATATATAACTGCACTTAACTTTTACATATAGCAACCATTTTTGTCTTGATTGAAAGCACTTAAATTGCTCTTTCCAATGATGTATAATACTTGGCAGAAAAGATTTGGGAAAGAAACTTAAAATTAACATTTATGAGAAATTTGACCCTGGGAGCATTCTGTAATACTTTTGGTACAGTTTCTACATGTTTCATATATAACTGCACTTAACTTTTACATTTCTTAAGCTATAGCAACCATTTTTGTCTTGATTGAAAGCACTTAAATTGCTCTTTCCAATGATGTATAACACTTGGTAGAAAAGGCTTGGGAAAGAAACTTAAAATTAACATTTATGAGAAATTTGACACTGGGAGCATTCTGTAATACTTTTGGTACAGTTTCTACATGTTTCATATATAACTGCACTTAACTTTTACATTTCTTAAGCTATAGCAACCATTTTTATCTTGATTGAAAGCACTTAAATTGCTCTTTCCAATGATGTATAACACTTGGTAGAAAAGACTTGGGAAAGAAACTTAAAATTAACATTTATGAGAAATTTGACACTGGTAGCATTCTGTAATATTTTGGTACAGTTTCTACATGTTTCATATATAACTGCACTTAACTTTTACATTTCTTAAGCTATAGCAACTATTTTTATCTTGAAAGCCCTTAAAATGCTCTTTCCAATGATGTATAATACTAGGCAGAAAAGATTTGGGAAAGAAACTTAAAATTAACATTTATGAGAAATTTGACACTGGGAGCATTCTGTAATACTTTTGTTACAGTTTCTACATGTTTCATATATAACTGCACTTAACTTTTACATTTCTTAAGCTATAGCAACCATTTTTATCTTGATTGAAAGCACTTAAATCGCTCTTTCCAATGATGTATAACACTTGGTAGAAAAGACTTGGGAAAGAAACTTAAAATTAACATTTATGAGAAATTTGACACTGGTAGCATTCTGTAATATTTTGGTACAGTTTCTACATGTTTCATATATAACTGCACTTAACTTTTACATTTCTTAAGCTATAGCAACCATTTTTATCTTGATTGAAAGCACTTAAATTGCTCTTTCCAATGATGTATAACACTTGGTAGAAAAGACTTGGGAAAGAAACTTAAATTAACATTTATGAGAAATTTGACACTGGTAGCATTCTGTAATATTTTGGTACAGTTTCTACATGTTTCATATATAACTGCACTTAACTTTTACATTTCTTAAGCTATAGCAACCATTTTTATCTTGAGTGAAAGCCCTTATAATGCTCTTTCCAATGACGTATAATACTTGGCAGAAAAGATTTGGGAAAGAAACTTAAAATTAACATTTATGAGAAATTTGACACTGGGAGCATTCTGTAATACTTTTGGTACAGTTTCTACATGTTTCATATATAACTGCATTTAACTTTTACTTTTTTTAAGCTATAGCAACTATTTTTATCTCGACTGAAAGCCATTAAAATGCTCTTTCCAATGATGTATAACACTTGGCAGAAAATATTTGGGAAAGAAACTTAAAATTAACATTTATGAGAATTCTGTAATACTTTTGGTACAGTTTCTACATGTTTCATATATAACTGCACTTAACTTTTACGTTTCTTAAGCTATATCAACCATTTTTATCTTGACTGAAAGCCCTTAAGTTGCTCTTTCCAATGATATGAGAAATTTGACACTGGGAGCATTCTGTAATACTTTTGTTACAGTTTCTACATGTTTCATATATAACTGCACTTAACTTTTACATTTCTTAAGCTATAGGAACCATTTTTATCTTGGGTGAGAGCCCTTAAAATGCTCTTTCCAATGATGTATAATAGTTGGCAGAAAATATTTGGGAAAGAAACTTAAAATTAACGTTTATGAGAAATTTGACCCTGGGAGCATTCTGTAATACTTTTGGTACAGTTTCTACATGTTTCATATATAACTGCACTTAACTTTTACAATTCTTAAGCTATAGCAACCATTTTTATCTTGATTGAAAGCACTAAAATTGCTCTTTCCAATGATGTATAATACTTGGCAGAAAAGATTTGGGAAAGAAACTTAAAATTAACATTTATGAGAAATTTGACACTGGGAGCATTCTGTAATACTTTTGGTACAGTTTCTACATGTTTCATATATAACTGCACTTAACTTTTACATTTCTTAAGCTATAGCAACTATTTTTATCTCGACTGAAAGCCCTTAAAATGCTCTTTCCAATGATGTATAATACTTGGCAGAAAAGATTTGGGAAAGAAACTTAAAATTAACATTTATGAGAAATTTGACACTGGGAGCATTCTGTAATACTTTTGGTACAGTTTCTACATGTTTCATGCATAACTGCACTCAACTTTTACGTTTCTTAAGCTATATCAACCATTTTTATCTTGATTGAAAGCCCTTAAGTTGCTCTTTCCAATGATGTATAACACTTGGTAAAAAAGATTTGGGAAAGAAACTTAAAATTAACATTTATGAGAAATTTGACCCTGGGAGCATTCTGTAATACTTTTGGTACAGTTTCTACATGTTTCATATATAACTGCACTTAACTTTTACATTTCTTAAGCTATAGCAACCATTTTTATCTTGAGTGAAAGCCCTTATAATGCTCTTTCCAATGATGTATAATACTTGGCAGAAAAGATTTGGGAAAGAAACTTAAAATTAACATTCATGAGAAATTTGACACTGGGAGCATTCTGTAATACTTTTGTTACAGTTTCTACATGTTTCATATATAACTGCACTTAACTTTTACATTTCTTAAGCTATAGCAACTATTTTTATCTTGAAAGCCCTTAAAATGCTCTTTCCAATGATGTATAATACTTGGCAGAAAAGATTTGGGAAAGAAACTTAAAATTAACATTTATGAGAAATTTGACACTGGGAGCATTCTGTAATACTTTTGGTACAGTTTCTACATGTTTCATATATAACTGCACTTAACTTTTACATTTCTTAAGCTATAGCTACCATTTTTATCTTGATTGAAAGCACTTAAATTGCTCTTTCCAATGATGTATAACACTTGGTAGAAAAGACTTGGGAAAGAAACTTAAAATTAACATTTATGAGAAATTTGACACTGGTAGCATTCTGTAATATTTTGGTACAGTTTCTACATGTTTCATATATAACTGCACTTAACTTTTACATTTCTTAAGCTACAGCAACCATTTTTATCTTGAGTGAAAGCCCTTATAATGCTCTTTCCAATGACGTATAATACTTGGCAGAAAAGATTTGGGAAAGAAACTTAAAATTAACATTTATGAGAAATTTGACACTGGGAGCATTCTGTAATACTTTTGGTACAGTTTCTACATGTTTCATATATAACTGCATTTAACTTTTACTTTTTTTAAGCTATAGCAACTATTTTTATCTCGACTGAAAGCCATTAAAATGCTCTTTCCAATGATGTATAACACTTGGCAGAAAAAATTTGGGAAAGAAACTTAAAATTAACATTTATGAGAATTCTGTAATACTTTTGGTACAGTTTCTACATGTTTCATATATAACTGCACTTAACTTTTACGTTTCTTAAGCTATATCAACCATTTTTATCTTGACTGAAAGCCCTTAAGTTGCTCTTTCCAATGATATGAGAAATTTGACACTGGGAGCATTCTGTAATACTTTTGGTACAGTTTCTACATGTTTCATATATAACTGCACTTAACTTTTACATTTCTTAAGCTATAGCAACTATTTTTATCTTGACTGAAAGCCCTTAAAATGCTCTTTCCAATGATGTATAATACTTAGAAACTTAAAATTAACATTTATGAGAAATTTGACACTGGGAGCATTCTGTAATACTTTTGGTACAGTTTCTACATGTTTCATATATAACTGCACTTAACTTTTACATTTCTTAAGCTATAGCAACCATTTTTGTCTTGATTGAAAGCACTTAAATTGCTCTTTCCAATGATGTTTAACACTTGGTAGAAAAGACTTGGGAAAGAAACTTAAAATTAACATTTATGAGAAATTTGACACTGGGAGCATTCTGTAATACTTTTGGTACAGTTTCTACATGTTTCATATATAACTGCACTTTACTTTTACATTTCTTAAGCTATAGCAACCATTTTTATCTTGAGTGAAAGCCCTTAAAATGCTCTTTCCAATGATGTATAATACTTGGCAGAAAAGATTTGGGAAAGAAACTTAAAATTAACATTTGTGAGAAATTTGACCCTGGGAGCATTCTGTAATATTTTGGTACAGTTTCTACATGTTTCATATATAACTGCACTTAACTTTTACATTTCTTAAGCTATAGCAAACATTTTTATCTTGAAAGCCCTTAAAATGCTCTTTCCAATGATGTATAATACTTGGCAGAAAAGATTTGGGAAAGAAACTTAAAATTAACATTTATGAGAAATTTGACACTGGGAGCATTCTGTAATACTTTTGGTACAGTTACTACATGTTTCATATATAACTGCACTTAACTTTTACATTTCTTAAGCTATAGCAACCATTTTTATCTTGAGTGAAAGCCCTTAAAATGCTCTTTCCAATGATGTATAACACTTGGGGAAAGAAAAAAAAAATTTGGGAAAGAAACTTAAAATTAACATTTATGAGAAATTTGACACTGGGAGCATTCTGTAATACTTTTGGTACAGTTTCTACATGTTTCATATATAACTGCACTTAACTTTTACGTTTCTTAAGCTATATCAACCATTTTTATCTTGATTGAAAGCCCTTAAAATGCTCTTATATTATACATAACTTTTACATTTCTTAAGCTATAGCAACTATTTTTATCTTGAATGAAAGCCCTTAAAATGCTTTTTCCAATGATGTATAATACTTGGTAAAAAAGATTTGGGAAAGAAACTTAAAATTAACATTTATGAGAAATTTGACCCTGGTAGCATTCTGTAATACTTTTGGTACAGTTTCTACATGTTTCATATGTAACTGCACTTAACTTTTACATTTCTTAAGCTATAGAAACCACTTTTATCTTGAGAGCCCTTAAAATGCTCTTTCCAATGATGTATAACACTTGGTAGAAAAGACTTGGGAAAGAAACTTAAAATTAACATTTATGAGAAATTTGACACTGTTAGCATTCTGTAATACTTTTGGTACAGCTTCTACATGTTTCATATATAACTGCACTTAACTTTTACATTTCTTAAGCTATAGCAACCATTTTTATCTTGAGTGAAAGCCCTTAAAATGCTCTTTCTAATGATGTATAACACTTGGCAGAAAAGATTTGGGAAAGAAACTTAAAATTAACATTTATGAGAAATTTGACACTGGGAGCATTCTGTAATACTTTTGGTACAGTTTCTACATGTTTCATATATAACTGCATTTAACTTTTACATTTCTTAAGCTATAGCAACTATTTTTATCTCGACTGAAAGCCCTTATAATGCTCTTTCCAATGATGTATAACACTTGGCAGAAAAGATTTGGGAAAGAAACTTAAAATTAACATTTATGAGAAATTTGACACTGGGAGCATTCTGTAATACTTTTGGGACAGTTTCTACATGTTTCATATATAACTGCACTTAACTTTTACGTTTCTTAAGCTATATCAACCATTTTTATCTTGATTGAAAGCCCTTAAAATGCTCTCATATTATACATAACTTTTACATTTCTTAAGCTATAGCAACCATTTTTATCTTGATTGAAAGCACTAAAATTGCTCTTTCCAATGATGTATAATACTTGGCAGAAAAGATTTGGGAAAGAAACTTAAAATTAACATTTATGAGAAATTTGACACTGGGAGCATTCTGTAATACTTTTGGTACAGTTTCTACATGTTTCATATATAACTGCACTTAACTTTTACATTTCTTAAGCTATAGCAACTTTTTTTATCTTGAGTGAAAGCCCTTAAAATGCTCTTTCCAATGATGTATAACACTTGGCAGAAAAGATTTGGGAAAGAAACTTAAAATTAACATTTATGAGAAATTTGACGCTGGGAGCATTCTGTAATACTTTTGGTACAGTTTCTACATGTTTCATATATAACTGCACTTAACTTTTACATTTCTTAAGCTATAGCAACCATTTTTATCTTGATTGAAGGCACTTAAATTGCTCTTTCCAATGATGTATAACACTTGGTAGAAAAGACTTGGGAAAGAAACTTAAAATTAAAATTTTTGAGAAATTTGACACTGGTAGCATGCTGTAATACTTTTGGTACAGTTTCTACATATTTCATATATAACTGCACTTAACTTTTACATTTCTTAAGCTATAGCAACTATTTTTATCTCCACTGAAAGCCCTTAAAATGCTCTTTCCAATGATGTATAACACTAAGCAGAAAATATTTGGGAAAGAAACTTAAAATTAACATTTATGAGAAATTTGACACTGGGAGCATTCTGTAATACTTTTGGTACAGTTTCTACATGTTTCATATATAACTGCACTTAACTTTTACATTTCTTAAGCTACAGCAACCATTTGTATAACATGATGTATAACACTTGGCAGAAAATATTTGGGAAAGAAACTTAAAATTAACATTTATGAGAAATTTGACACTGGGAGCATTCTGTAATACTTTTGGTACAGTTTCTACATGTTTCATATATAACTGCACTTAACTTTTACATTTCTTAAGCTACAGCAACCATTCTTATCTTGAGTGAAAGCCCTTAAATTGCTCTTTCCAATGATGTGTAATACTTGGCAGAAAAGATTTGGGAAAGAAACTTAAAATTAACACTTATGAGAAATTTGACACTGGGAGCATTCTGTAATACTTTTGGTACAGTTTCTACATGTTTCATATATAACTGCACTTAACTTTTACATTTCTTAAGCTATAGCAACCATTTTTATCTTGAGTGAAAGCCCTTAAAATACTCTTTTGGTACAGTTTCTACATGTTTCATATATAACTGCACTTAACTTTTACGTTTCTTAAGCTATATCAACCATTTTTATTTTGATTGAAAGCCCTTAAAATGCTCTTTTCAATGATGTATAACTCTTGGCAGAAACGATTTGGGAAAGAAACTTAAAATTAACATTTATGAGAAATTTGACACTGGGAGCATCCTGTAATACTTTTGGTACAGTTTCTACATGTTTCATATATAACTGCACTTAACTTTTACATTTCTTAAGCTATAGCAACCATTTTTATCTTGGTTGAAAGCACTTAAATTGCTCTTTCCAATGATGTATAACACTTGGTAGAAAAGACTTGGGAAAGAAATTTAAAATTAACGTTTATGAGAAATTTGACACTGGGAGCATTCTGTAATACTTTTAGTACAGTTTCTACATGTTTCATATATAACTGCACTTAACTTTTACATTTCTTAAGCTATAGCAACTATTTTTATCTTGAGTGAAAGCCCTTAAAGTGCTCTTTCCAATGATGTATAATACTTGGCAGAAAAGATTTGGGAAAGAAATTTAAAATTAACATTTATGAGAAATTTGACACTGGGAGCATTCTGTAATACTTTTGGTACAGTTTCTACATGTTTCATATATAACTTCACTTAACTTTTACATTTCTTAAGCTATAGCAACCATTTTTATCTTGAGTGAAAGCCCTTAAAATACTCTTTTGGTACAGTTTCTACATGTTTAATATATAACTGCACTTAACTTTTACGTTTCTTAAGCTATATCAACCATTTTTATTTTGATTGAAAGCCCTTAAAATGGTCGTTCCAATGATGTATAACACTTGGCAGAAACGATTTGGGAAAGAAACTTAAAATTAACATTTATGAGAAATTTGACACTGGGAGCATTCTGTAATACTTTTGGTACAGTTTCTACATGTTTCATGCATAACTGCACTTAACTTTTACATTTCTTAAGCTATAGCAACCATTTTTATCTTGAGTGAAAGCCCTTAAATTGGTCTTTCCAATGATGTATAATAGTTTTCAGAAAAGATTTGAGAAAGAAACTTTAAATTAACATTTATGAGATATTTTACACTGGGAGCATCCTGTAATATTTTTGGTACAGTTTCTACATGTTTCATACATAACTGCACTTAACTTTTACATTTCTAAAGCTATAGCAACCATTTTTATCTTGAGTGAAAGCCCTTAAAATACTCTTTTGGTACAGTTTCTACATGTTTCATATATAACTGCACTTAAATTTTACATTTCTTAAGCTATAGCAACCATTTTTATCTTGATTGAAAGCACTTAAATTGCTCTTTCCAATGATGTATAACACTTGGTAGAAAAGACTTGGGAAAGAAACTTAAAATTAACATTTATGAGAAATTTGACACTGGGAGCATTCTGTAATACTTTTGGTACAGTTTCTACATGTTTCATATATAACTGCACTTAACTTTTACATTTCTTAAGCTATAGCAACTATTTTTATCTCGACTGAAAGCCCTTAAAATGCTCTTTCCAATGATATATAATACTTGGCAGAAAAGATTTGGGAAAGAAACTTAAAATTAACATTTATGAGAAATTTGACACTGGGAGCATTCTGTAATACTTTTGGTACAGTTTCTACATGTTTCATATATAACTGCACTTAAATTTTACATTTCTTAAGCTATAGCAACTATTTTTATCTCGACTGAAAGCCCTTAAAATGCTCTTTCCAATGATGTATAATACTTGGCAGAAAAGATTTGGGAAAGAAACTTAAAATTAACATTTATGAGAAATTTGACACTGGGAGCATTCTGTAATACTTTTGGTACAGTTTCTACATGTTTCATATATAACTGCACTTAAATTTTACATTTCTTAAGCTATAGCAACTATTTTTATCTCGACTGAAAGCCCTTAAAATGCTCTTTCCAATGATGTATAATACTTGGCAGAAAAGACTTGGGAAAGAAACTTAAAATTAACATTTATGAGAAATTTGACACTGGTAGCATTGTGTAATACTTTTGGTACAGTTTCTACATGTTTCATATATAACTGCACTTAACTTTTACATTTCTTAAGCTATAGCAACTTTTTTTATCTTGAGCGAAAGCCCTTAAAATGCTCTTTCCAATGATGTATAATACTTGGCAGAAAAGATTTGGGAAAGAAACTTAAAATTAACATTTATGAGAAATTTGACACTGGGAGCATTCTGTAATACTTTTGGTACAGTTTCTACATGTTTCATATATAACTGCACTTAACTTTTACATTTCTTAAGCTATAGCAACCATTTTTATCTTGATTGAAAGCACTTAAATTGCTCTTTCCAATGATGTATAACAATCAGAAACGATTTGGGAAAGAAACTTAAAATTAACATTTATGAGAAATTTGACACTGGGAGCATCCTGTAATACTTTTGGTACAGTTTCTACATGTTTCATATATAACTGCACTTAACTTTTACATTTCTTAAGCTATAGCAACCATTTTTATCTTGGTTGAAAGCACTTAAATTGCTCTTTCCAATGATGTATAACACTTGGTAGAAAAGACTTGGGAAAGAAATTTAAAATTAACGTTTATGAGAAATTTGACACTGGGAGCATTCTGTAATACTTTTAGTACAGTTTCTACATGTTTCATATATAACTGCACTTAACTTTTACATTTCTTAAGCTATAGCAACTATTTTTATCTTGAGTGAAAGCCCTTAAAGTGCTCTTTCCAATGATGTATAATACTTGGCAGAAAAGATTTGGGAAAGAAATTTAAAATTAACATTTATGAGAAATTTGACACTGGGAGCATTCTGTAATACTTTTGGTACAGTTTCTACATGTTTCATATATAACTTCACTTAACTTTTACATTTCTTAAGCTATAGCAACCATTTTTATCTTGAGTGAAAGCCCTTAAAATACTCTTTTGGTACAGTTTCTACATGTTTAATATATAACTGCACTTAACTTTTACGTTTCTTAAGCTATATCAACCATTTTTATTTTGATTGAAAGCCCTTAAAATGGTCGTTCCAATGATGTATAACACTTGGCAGAAACGATTTGGGAAAGAAACTTAAAATTAACATTTATGAGAAATTTGACACTGGGAGCATTCTGTAATACTTTTGGTACAGTTTCTACATGTTTCATGCATAACTGCACTTAACTTTTACATTTCTTAAGCTATAGCAACCATTTTTATCTTGAGTGAAAGCCCTTAAATTGGTCTTTCCAATGATGTATAATAGTTTTCAGAAAAGATTTGAGAAAGAAACTTTAAATTAACATTTATGAGATATTTTACACTGGGAGCATCCTGTAATATTTTTGGTACAGTTTCTACATGTTTCATACATAACTGCACTTAACTTTTACATTTCTAAAGCTATAGCAACCATTTTTATCTTGAGTGAAAGCCCTTAAAATACTCTTTTGGTACAGTTTCTACATGTTTCATATATAACTGCACTTAAATTTTACATTTCTTAAGCTATAGCAACCATTTTTATCTTGATTGAAAGCACTTAAATTGCTCTTTCCAATGATGTATAACACTTGGTAGAAAAGACTTGGGAAAGAAACTTAAAATTAACATTTATGAGAAATTTGACACTGGGAGCATTCTGTAATACTTTTGGTACAGTTTCTACATGTTTCATATATAACTGCACTTAACTTTTACATTTCTTAAGCTATAGCAACTATTTTTATCTCGACTGAAAGCCCTTAAAATGCTCTTTCCAATGATATATAATACTTGGCAGAAAAGATTTGGGAAAGAAACTTAAAATTAACATTTATGAGAAATTTGACACTGGGAGCATTCTGTAATACTTTTGGTACAGTTTCTACATGTTTCATATATAACTGCACTTAAATTTTACATTTCTTAAGCTATAGCAACTATTTTTATCTCGACTGAAAGCCCTTAAAATGCTCTTTCCAATGATGTATAATACTTGGCAGAAAAGATTTGGGAAAGAAACTTAAAATTAACATTTATGAGAAATTTGACACTGGGAGCATTCTGTAATACTTTTGGTACAGTTTCTACATGTTTCATATATAACTGCACTTAAATTTTACATTTCTTAAGCTATAGCAACTATTTTTATCTCGACTGAAAGCCCTTAAAATGCTCTTTCCAATGATGTATAATACTTGGCAGAAAAGACTTGGGAAAGAAACTTAAAATTAACATTTATGAGAAATTTGACACTGGTAGCATTGTGTAATACTTTTGGTACAGTTTCTACATGTTTCATATATAACTGCACTTAACTTTTACATTTCTTAAGCTATAGCAACTTTTTTTATCTTGAGCGAAAGCCCTTAAAATGCTCTTTCCAATGATGTATAATACTTGGCAGAAAAGATTTGGGAAAGAAACTTAAAATTAACATTTATGAGAAATTTGACACTGGGAGCATTCTGTAATACTTTTGGTACAGTTTCTACATGTTTCATATATAACTGCACTTAACTTTTACATTTCTTAAGCTATAGCAACCATTTTTATCTTGATTGAAAGCACTTAAATTGCTCTTTCCAATGATGTATAACACTTGGTAGAAAAGACTTGGGAAAGAAACTTAAAATTAAAATTTTTGAGAAATTTGACACTGGTAGCATTCTGTAATACTTTTGGTACAGTTTCTACATGTTTCATATATAACTGCACTTAACTTTTACATTTCTTAAGCTATAGCAACCATTTTTATCTTGAGTGAAAGCCCTTAAAATGCTCTTTCCAATGATGTACAATACTTGGCAGAAAAGATTTGGGAAAGAAACTTAAAATTAACATTTAAGAGAAGTTTGACACTGGGAGCATTCTGTAATAATTTTGGTACAGTTTCTACAAGTTTCATATATAACTGCATTTAACTTTTACATTTCTTAAGCTATAGCAACTATTTTTATCTCGACTGAAAGCCCTTAAAATGCTCTTTCCAATCATGTATAACACTTGGCAGAAAATATTTGGGAAAGAAACTTAAAATTAACATTTATGAGAAATTTGACACTGGGAGCATTCTGTAATACTTTTGGTACAGTTTCTACATGTTTCATATATAACTGCACTTAACTTTTACATTTCTTAAGCTACAGCAACCATTTGTATAACATGATGTATAACACTTGGCAGAAAATATTTGGGAAAGAAACTTAAAATTAACATTTATGAGAAATTTGACACTGGGAGCATTCTGTAATACTTTTGGTACAGTTTCTACATGTTTCATATATAACTGCACTTAACTTTTACATTTCTTAAGCTATAGCAACCATTTTTATCTTGAGTGAAAGCCCTTAAAATACTCTTTTGGTACAGTTTCTACATGTTTCATATATAACTGCACTTAACTTTTACGTTTCTTAAGCTATATCAACCATTTTTATTTTGATTGAAAGCCCTTAAAATGCTCTTTCCAATGATGTATAACACTTGGCAGAAACGATTTGGGAAAGAAACTTAAAATTAACATTTATGAGAATTTTGACACTGGGAGCATTCTGTAATACTTTTGGTACAGTTTCTACATGTTTCATATATAACTGCACTTAACTTTTACATTTCTTAAGCTATAGCAACCATTTTTATCTTGGTTGAAAGCACTTAAATTGCTCTTTCCAATGATGTATAACACTTGGTAGAAAAGACTTGAGAAAGAAACTTAAAATTAACATTTATGAGAAATTTGACACTGGGAGCATTCTATAATACTTTTGGTACAGTTTCTACATGTTTCATATATAACTGCACTTAACTTTTACATTTCTTAAGCTATAGCAACTATTTTTATCTCGACTGAAAGCCCTTAAAGTGCTCTTTCCAATGATGTATAATACTTGGCAGAAAAGATTTGGGAAAGAAATTTGAAATTAACATTTATGAGAAATTTGACACTGGGAGCATTCTGTAATACTTTTGGTACAGTTTCTTCATGTTTCATATATAACTTCACTTAACTTTTACATTTCTTAAGCTATAGCAACCATTTTTATCTTGAGTGAAAGCCCTTAAAATACTCTTTTGGTACAGTTTCTACATGTTTAATATATAACTGCACTTAACTTTTACGTTTCTTAAGCTATATTTTGATTGAAAGCCCGTAAAATGGTCGTTCCAATGATGTATAACACTTGGCAGAAACGATTTGGGAAAGAAACTTAAAATTAACATTTATGAGAAATTTGACACTGGGAGCATTCTGTAATACTTTTGGTACAGTTTCTACATAATTCATGCATAACTGCACTTAACTTTTACATTTCTTAAGCTATAGCAACCATTTTTATCTTGAGTGAAAGCCCTTAAATTGGTCTTTCCAATGAAGTATAATAGTTTTCAGAAAAGATTTGGGAAAGAAACTTAAAATTAACATTTATGAGAAATTTGACACTGGGAGCATTCTGTAATACTTTTGGTACAGTATCTACATGTTTCATATATAACTGCACTTAACTTTTACATCTCTTAAGCTGTAGCAACCATTTTTATCTTGATTGAAAGCACTGAAATTGCTCTTTCCAATGATGTATAACACTTGGTAGAAAAGACTTGGGAAAGAAACTTAAAATTAACATTTATGAGAAATTTGACACTGGTAGCATTCTGTAATACTTTTGGTACAGTTTCTACATGTTTCATATATAACTGCACTTAACTTTTACATTTCTTAAGCTATAGCAACTATTTTTATCTTGAGTGAAAGACCTTAAAATGCTCTTTCCAATGATGTATAATACTTGGCAGAAAAGATTTGGGAAAGAAACTTAAAATTAACATTTATGAGAAATTTGACACTGGGAGCATTCTGTAATACTTTTGGTACAGTTTCTACATGTTTCATATATAACTGCATTTAACTTTTACATTTCTTAAGCTATAGCAACTATTTTTATCTCGACTGAAAGCCCTTAAAATGCTCTTTCCAATGATGTAAAACACTTGGTAGAAAAGACTTGGGAAAGAAACTTAAAATTAACATTTATAAGAAATTTGACACTGGGAGCATTCTGTAATACTTTTGGTACAGTTTCTACATGTTTCATATATAACTGCACTTAACTTTTACATTTCTTAAGCTACAGCAACCATTTGTATAACATGATGTATAACACTTGGCAGAAAATATTTGGGAAAGAAACTTAAAATTAACATTTATGAGAAATTTGACACTGGGAGCATTCTGTAATACTTTTGGTACAGTTTCTACATGTTTCATATATAACTTCACTTAACTTTTACATTTCTTAAGCTATAGCAACCATTTTAATCTCGAGTAAAAGCCCTTAAAATGCTCTTTCCAATGATGTATAATACTTGGCAGAAAAGATTTGGGAAAGAAACTTAAAATTAACATTTATGAGAAATTTGACACTGGGAGCATTCTGTAATACTTTTGGTACAGTTTCTACATGTTTCATGTATAACTTCACTTAACTTTTACATTTCTTAAGCTATAGCAACCATTTTTATCTTGAGTAAAAGCCCTTAAAATACTCTTTTGGTACAGTTTCTACATGTTTAATATATAACTGCACTTAACTTTTACGTTTCTTAAGCTATATCAACCATTTTTATTTTGATTGAAAGCCCTTAAAATGCTCTTTCCAATGATTTATAACACTTGGCAGAAACGATTTGGGAAAGAAACTTAAAATTAACATTTATGCGAAATTTGACACTGGGAGCATTCTGTAATACTTTTGGTACAGTTTCTACATGTTTCATGCATAACCGCACTTAACTTTTACATTTCTTAAGCTATAGCAACCATTTTTATCTTGAGTGAAAGCCCTTAAATTGGTTTTTCCAATGATGAATAATAGTTTTCAGAAAAGATTTGGGAAAGAAACTTTAAATTAACATTTATGAGATATTTGACACTGGGAGCATTCTGTAATACTTTTGGTACAGTTTCTACATGTTTCATATATAACTGCACTTAACTTTTACATTTCTTAAGCTATAGCAACCATTTTTATCTTGAGTGAAAGCCCTTAAAATACTCTTTTGGTACAGTTTCTACATGTTTCATATATAACTGCACTTAACTTTTACGTTTCTTAAGCTATATATTTATGAGAAATTTGACACTGGGAGCATTCTGTAATACTTTTGGTACAGTTTCTACATGTTTCATATATAACTGCACTTAACTTTTACATTTCTTAAGCTATAGCAACTATTTTTATCTCGACTGAAAGCCCTTAAAATGCTCTTTCCAATGATATATAATACTTGGCAGAAAAGATTTGGGAAAGAAACTTAAAATTAACATTTATGAGAAATTTGACACTGGGAGCATTCTGTAATACTTTTGGTACAGTTTCTACATGTTTCATATATAACTGCACTTAAATTTTACATTTCTTAAGCTATAGCAACTATTTTTATCTCGACTGAAAGCCCTTAAAATGCTCTTTCCAATGATGTATAATACTTGGCAGAAAAGATTTGGGAAAGAAACTTAAAATTAACATTTATGAGAAATTTGACACTGGGAGCATTCTGTAATACTTTTGGTACAGTTTCTACATGTTTCATATATAACTGCACTTAAATTTTACATTTCTTAAGCTATAGCAACTATTTTTATCTCGACTGAAAGCCCTTAAAATGCTCTTTCCAATGATGTATAATACTTGGCAGAAAAGACTTGGGAAAGAAACTTAAAATTAACATTTATGAGAAATTTGACACTGGTAGCATTGTGTAATACTTTTGGTACAGTTTCTACATGTTTCATATATAACTGCACTTAACTTTTACATTTCTTAAGCTATAGCAACTTTTTTTATCTTGAGCGAAAGCCCTTAAAATGCTCTTTCCAATGATGTATAATACTTGGCAGAAAAGATTTGGGAAAGAAACTTAAAATTAACATTTATGAGAAATTTGACACTGGGAGCATTCTGTAATACTTTTGGTACAGTTTCTACATGTTTCATATATAACTGCACTTAACTTTTACATTTCTTAAGCTATAGCAACCATTTTTATCTTGATTGAAAGCACTTAAATTGCTCTTTCCAATGATGTATAACACTTGGTAGAAAAGACTTGGGAAAGAAACTTAAAATTAAAATTTTTGAGAAATTTGACACTGGTAGCATTCTGTAATACTTTTGGTACAGTTTCTACATGTTTCATATATAACTGCACTTAACTTTTACATTTCTTAAGCTATAGCAACCATTTTTATCTTGAGTGAAAGCCCTTAAAATGCTCTTTCCAATGATGTACAATACTTGGCAGAAAAGATTTGGGAAAGAAACTTAAAATTAACATTTAAGAGAAGTTTGACACTGGGAGCATTCTGTAATAATTTTGGTACAGTTTCTACAAGTTTCATATATAACTGCATTTAACTTTTACATTTCTTAAGCTATAGCAACTATTTTTATCTCGACTGAAAGCCCTTAAAATGCTCTTTCCAATCATGTATAACACTTGGCAGAAAATATTTGGGAAAGAAACTTAAAATTAACATTTATGAGAAATTTGACACTGGGAGCATTCTGTAATACTTTTGGTACAGTTTCTACATGTTTCATATATAACTGCACTTAACTTTTACATTTCTTAAGCTACAGCAACCATTTGTATAACATGATGTATAACACTTGGCAGAAAATATTTGGGAAAGAAACTTAAAATTAACATTTATGAGAAATTTGACACTGGGAGCATTCTGTAATACTTTTGGTACAGTTTCTACATGTTTCATATATAACTGCACTTAACTTTTACATTTCTTAAGCTATAGCAACCATTTTTATCTTGAGTGAAAGCCCTTAAAATACTCTTTTGGTACAGTTTCTACATGTTTCATATATAACTGCACTTAACTTTTACGTTTCTTAAGCTATATCAACCATTTTTATTTTGATTGAAAGCCCTTAAAATGCTCTTTCCAATGATGTATAACACTTGGCAGAAACGATTTGGGAAAGAAACTTAAAATTAACATTTATGAGAATTTTGACACTGGGAGCATTCTGTAATACTTTTGGTACAGTTTCTACATGTTTCATATATAACTGCACTTAACTTTTACATTTCTTAAGCTATAGCAACCATTTTTATCTTGGTTGAAAGCACTTAAATTGCTCTTTCCAATGATGTATAACACTTGGTAGAAAAGACTTGAGAAAGAAACTTAAAATTAACATTTATGAGAAATTTGACACTGGGAGCATTCTATAATACTTTTGGTACAGTTTCTACATGTTTCATATATAACTGCACTTAACTTTTACATTTCTTAAGCTATAGCAACTATTTTTATCTCGACTGAAAGCCCTTAAAGTGCTCTTTCCAATGATGTATAATACTTGGCAGAAAAGATTTGGGAAAGAAATTTGAAATTAACATTTATGAGAAATTTGACACTGGGAGCATTCTGTAATACTTTTGGTACAGTTTCTTCATGTTTCATATATAACTTCACTTAACTTTTACATTTCTTAAGCTATAGCAACCATTTTTATCTTGAGTGAAAGCCCTTAAAATACTCTTTTGGTACAGTTTCTACATGTTTAATATATAACTGCACTTAACTTTTACGTTTCTTAAGCTATATTTTGATTGAAAGCCCGTAAAATGGTCGTTCCAATGATGTATAACACTTGGCAGAAACGATTTGGGAAAGAAACTTAAAATTAACATTTATGAGAAATTTGACACTGGGAGCATTCTGTAATACTTTTGGTACAGTTTCTACATGTTTCATGCATAACTGCACTTAACTTTTACATTTCTTAAGCTATAGCAACCATTTTTATCTTGAGTGAAAGCCCTTAAATTGGTCTTTCCAATGAAGTATAATAGTTTTCAGAAAAGATTTGGGAAAGAAACTTAAAATTAACATTTATGAGAAATTTGACACTGGGAGCATTCTGTAATACTTTTGGTACAGTATCTACATGTTTCATATATAACTGCACTTAACTTTTACATCTCTTAAGCTGTAGCAACCATTTTTATCTTAATTGAAAGCACTGAAATTGCTCTTTCCAATGATGTATAACACTTGGTAGAAAAGACTTGGGAAAGAAACTTAAAATTAACATTTATGAGAAATTTGACACTGGTAGCATTCTGTAATACTTTTGGTACAGTTTCTACATGTTTCATATATAACTGCACTTAACTTTTACATTTCTTAAGCTATAGCAACTATTTTTATCTTGAGTGAAAGACCTTAAAATGCTCTTTCCAATGATGTATAATACTTGGCAGAAAAGATTTGGGAAAGAAACTTAAAATTAACATTTATGAGAAATTTGACACTGGGAGCATTCTGTAATACTTTTGGTACAGTTTCTACATGTTTCATATATAACTGCATTTAACTTTTACATTTCTTAAGCTATAGCAACTATTTTTATCTCGACTGAAAGCCCTTAAAATGCTCTTTCCAATGATGTAAAACACTTGGTA
Source organism: Protophormia terraenovae (assembly GCA_951394005.1). Taxonomy (NCBI): domain Eukaryota; kingdom Metazoa; phylum Arthropoda; class Insecta; order Diptera; family Calliphoridae; genus Protophormia; species Protophormia terraenovae. The sequence goes on along the minus strand of OX596078.1, from coordinate 575,312 downwards.
GAAAAGACTTGGGAAAGAAACTTAAAATTAACATTTATAAGAAATTTGACACTGGGAGCATTCTGTAATACTTTTGGTACAGTTTCTACATGTTTCATATATAACTGCACTTAACTTTTACATTTCTTAAGCTACAGCAACCATTTGTATAACATGATGTATAACACTTGGCAGAAAATATTTGGGAAAGAAACTTAAAATTAACATTTATGAGAAATTTGACACTGGGAGCATTCTGTAATACTTTTGGTACAGTTTCTACATGTTTCATATATAACTGCACTTAACTTTTACATTTCTTAAGCTACAGCAACCCTTTTTATCTTGAGTGAAAGCCCTTAAAATGCTCTTTCCAATGATGTGTAATTTTTGGCAGAAAAGATTTGGGAAAGAAACTTAAAATTAACATTTATGAGAAATTTGACACTGGGAGCATTCTGTAATACTTTTGGTACAGTTTCTACATGTTTCATATATAACTTCACTTAACTTTTACATTTCTTAAGCTATAGCAACCATTTTAATCTCGAGTAAAAGCCCTTAAAATGCTCTTTCCAATGATGTATAATACTTGGCAGAAAAGATTTGGGAAAGAAACTTAAAATTAACATTTATGAGAAATTTGACACTGGGAGCATTCTGTAATACTTTTGGTACAGTTTCTACATGTTTCATGTATAACTTCACTTAACTTTTACATTTCTTAAGCTATAGCAACCATTTTTATCTTGAGTAAAAGCCCTTAAAATACTCTTTTGGTACAGTTTCTACATGTTTAATATATAACTGCACTTAACTTTTACGTTTCTTAAGCTATATCAACCATTTTTATTTTGATTGAAAGCCCTTAAAATGCTCTTTCCAATGATTTATAACACTTGGCAGAAACGATTTGGGAAAGAAACTTAAAATTAACATTTATGCGAAATTTGACACTGGGAGCATTCTGTAATACTTTTGGTACAGTTTCTACATGTTTCATGCATAACCGCACTTAACTTTTACATTTCTTAAGCTATAGCAACCATTTTTATCTTGAGTGAAAGCCCTTAAATTGGTTTTTCCAATGATGAATAATAGTTTTCAGAAAAGATTTGGGAAAGAAACTTTAAATTAACATTTATGAGATATTTGACACTGGGAGCATTCTGTAATACTTTTGGTACAGTTTCTACATGTTTCATATATAACTGCACTTAACTTTTACATTTCTTAAGCTATAGCAACCATTTTTATCTTGAGTGAAAGCCCTTAAAATACTCTTTTGGTACAGTTTCTACATGTTTCATATATAACTGCACTTAACTTTTACGTTTCTTAAGCTATATCAACCATTTTTATTTTGATTGAAAGCCCTTAAAATGCTCTTTCCAATGATGTATAACACTTGGCAGAAACGATTTGGGAAAGAAACTTAAAATTAACATTTATGAGAATTTTGACACTGGGAGCATTCTGTAATACTTTTGGTACAGTTTCTACATGTTTCATATATAACTGCACTTAACTTTTACATTTCTTAAGCTATAGCAACCATTTTTATCTTGGTTGAAAGCACTTAAATTGCTCTTTCCAATGATGTATAACACTTGGTAGAAAAGACTTGAGAAAGAAACTTAAAATTAACATTTATGAGAAATTTGACACTGGGAGCATTCTATAATACTTTTGGTACAGTTTCTACATGTTTCATATATAACTGCACTTAACTTTTACATTTCTTAAGCTATAGCAACTATTTTTATCTCGACTGAAAGCCCTTAAAGTGCTCTTTCCAATGATGTATAATACTTGGCAGAAAAGATTTGGGAAAGAAATTTGAAATTAACATTTATGAGAAATTTGACACTGGGAGCATTCTGTAATACTTTTGGTACAGTTTCTTCATGTTTTATATATAACTTCACTTAACTTTTACATTTCTTAAGCTATAGCAACCATTTTTATCTTGAGTGAAAGCCCTTAAAATACTCTTTTGGTACAGTTTCTACATGTTTAATATATAACTGCACTTAACTTTTACGTTTCTTAAGCTATATTTTGATTGAAAGCCCGTAAAATGGTCGTTCCAATGATGTATAACACTTGGCAGAAACGATTTGGGAAAGAAACTTAAAATTAACATTTATGAGAAATTTGACACTGGGAGCATTCTGTAATACTTTTGGTACAGTTTCTACATGTTTCATGCATAACTGCACTTAACTTTTACATTTCTTAAGCTATAGCAACCATTTTTATCTTGAGTGAAAGCCCTTAAATTGGTCTTTCCAATGATGTATAATAGTTTTCAGAAAAGATTTGGGAAATAAACTTTAAATTAACATTTATGAGATATTTTACACTGGGAGCATTCTGTAATATTTTTGGTACAGTTTCTACATGTTTCATACATAACTGCACTTAACTTTTACATTTCTTAAGCTATAGCAACCATTTTTATCTTGAGTGAAAGCCCTTAAAATACTCTTTTGGTACAGTTTCTACATGTTTAATATATAACTGCACTTAACTTTTACGTTTCTTAAGCTATATTTTGATTGAAAGCCCTTAAAATGGTCGTTCCAATGATGTATAACACTTGGCAGAAACGATTTGGGAAAGAAACTTAAAATTAACATTTATGAGAAATTTGACACTGGGATCATTCTGTAATACTTTTGGTACAGTTTCTACATGTTTCATGCATAACTGCACTTAACTTTTACATTTCTTAAGCTATAGCAACCATTTTTATCTTGAGTGAAAGCCCTTAAATTGGTCTTTCCAATGAAGTATAATAGTTTTCAGAAAAGATTTGGGAAAGAAACTTAAAATTAACATTTATGAGAAATTTGACACTGGGAGCATTCTGTAATACTTTTGGTACAGTATCTACATGTTTCATATATAACTGCACTTAACTTTTACATTTCTTAAGCTGTAGCAACCATTTTTATCTTGATTGAAAGCACTGAAATTGCTCTTTCCAATGATGTATAACACTTGGTAGAAAAGACTTGGGAAAGAAACTTAAAATTAACATTTATGAGAAATTTGACACTGGTAGCATTCTGTAATACTTTTGGTACAGTTTCTACATGTTTCATATATAACTGCACTTAACTTTTACATTTCTTAAGCTATAGCAACTATTTTTATCTTGAGTGAAAGACCTTAAAATGCTCTTTCCAATGATGTATAATACTTTGCAGAAAAGATTTGGGAAAGAAACTTAAAATTAACATTTATGAGAAATTTGACACTGGGAGCATTCTGTAATACTTTTGGTACAGTTTCTACATGTTTCATATATAACTGCACTTAACTTTTACATTTCTTAAGCTATAGCAACCATTTTTATCTTGGGTGAGAGCCCTTAAAATGCTCTTTCCAATGATGTATAATAGTTGGCAGAAAATATTTGGGAAAGAAACTTAAAATTAACGTTTATGAGAAATTTGACCCTGGGAGCATTCTGTAATACTTTTGGTACAGTTTCTACATGTTTCATATATAACTGCACTTAACTTTTACATTTCTTAAGCTATAGCAACCATTTTTATCTTGATTGAAAGCACTAAAATTGCTCTTTCCAATGATGTATAATACTTGGCAGAAAAGATTTGGGAAAGAAACTTAAAATTAACATTTATGAGAAATTTGACACTGGGAGCATTCTGTAATACTTTTGGTACAGTTTCTACATGTTTCATATATAACTGCACTTAACTTTTACATTTCTTAAGCTATAGCAACTATTTTTATCTCGACTGAAAGCCCTTAAAATGCTCTTTCCAATGATGTATAATACTTGGCAGAAAAGATTTGGGAAAGAAACTTAAAATTAACATTTATGAGAAATTTGACACTGGGAGCATTCTGTAATACTTTTGGTACAGTTTCTACATGTTTCATATATAACTGCACTTAACTTTTACATATAGCAACCATTTTTGTCTTGATTGAAATCACTTAAATTGCTCTTTCCAATGATGTATAATACTTGGCAGAAAAGATTTGGGAAAGAAACTTAAAATTAACATTTATGAGAAATTTGACCCTGGGAGCATTCTGTAATACTTTTGGTACAGTTTCTACATGTTTCATATATAACTGCACTTAACTTTTACATTTCTTAAGCTATAGCAACCATTTTTGTCTTGATTGAAAGCACTTAAATTGCTCTTTCCAATGATGTATAACACTTGGTAGAAAAGGCTTGGGAAAGAAACTTAAAATTAACATTTATGAGAAATTTGACACTGGGAGCATTCTGTAATACTTTTGGTACAGTTTCTACATGTTTCATATATAACTGCACTTAACTTTTACATTTCTTAAGCTATAGCAACCATTTTTATCTTGATTGAAAGCACTTAAATTGCTCTTTCCAATGATGTATAACACTTGGTAGAAAAGACTTGGGAAAGAAACTTAAAATTAACATTTATGAGAAATTTGACACTGGTAGCATTCTGTAATATTTTGGTACAGTTTCTACATGTTTCATATATAACTGCACTTAACTTTTACATTTCTTAAGCTATAGCAACTATTTTTATCTTGAAAGCCCTTAAAATGCTCTTTCCAATGATGTATAATACTAGGCAGAAAAGATTTGGGAAAGAAACTTAAAATTAACATTTATGAGAAATTTGACACTGGGAGCATTCTGTAATACTTTTGTTACAGTTTCTACATGTTTCATATATAACTGCACTTAACTTTTACATTTCTTAAGCTATAGCAACCATTTTTATCTTGATTGAAAGCACTTAAATCGCTCTTTCCAATGATGTATAACACTTGGTAGAAAAGACTTGGGAAAGAAACTTAAAATTAACATTTATGAGAAATTTGACACTGGTAGCATTCTGTAATATTTTGGTACAGTTTCTACATGTTTCATATATAACTGCACTTAACTTTTACATTTCTTAAGCTATAGCAACCATTTTTATCTTGATTGAAAGCACTTAAATTGCTCTTTCCAATGATGTATAACACTTGGTAGAAAAGACTTGGGAAAGAAACTTAAATTAACATTTATGAGAAATTTGACACTGGTAGCATTCTGTAATATTTTGGTACAGTTTCTACATGTTTCATATATAACTGCACTTAACTTTTACATTTCTTAAGCTATAGCAACCATTTTTATCTTGAGTGAAAGCCCTTATAATGCTCTTTCCAATGACGTATAATACTTGGCAGAAAAGATTTGGGAAAGAAACTTAAAATTAACATTTATGAGAAATTTGACACTGGGAGCATTCTGTAATACTTTTGGTACAGTTTCTACATGTTTCATATATAACTGCATTTAACTTTTACTTTTTTTAAGCTATAGCAACTATTTTTATCTCGACTGAAAGCCATTAAAATGCTCTTTCCAATGATGTATAACACTTGGCAGAAAATATTTGGGAAAGAAACTTAAAATTAACATTTATGAGAATTCTGTAATACTTTTGGTACAGTTTCTACATGTTTCATATATAACTGCACTTAACTTTTACGTTTCTTAAGCTATATCAACCATTTTTATCTTGACTGAAAGCCCTTAAGTTGCTCTTTCCAATGATATGAGAAATTTGACACTGGGAGCATTCTGTAATACTTTTGTTAAAGTTTCTACATGTTTCATATATAACTGCACTTAACTTTTACATTTCTTAAGCTATAGGAACCATTTTTATCTTGAGTGAGAGCCCTTAAAATGCTCTTTCCAATGATGTATAATACTTGGCAGAAAAGATTTGGGAAAGAAACTTAAAATTAACATTTATGAGAAATTTGACACTGGGAGCATTCTGTTATACTTTTGGTACAGTTTCTACATGTTTCATATATAACTGCACTTAACTTTTACATTTCTTAAGCTATAGCAACCATTTTTATCTTGGGTGAGAGCCCTTAAAATGCTCTTTCCAATGATGTATAATAGTTGGCAGAAAATATTTGGGAAAGAAACTTAAAATTAACGTTTATGAGAAATTTGACCCTGGGAGCATTCTGTAATACTTTTGGTACAGTTTCTACATGTTTCATATATAACTGCACTTAACTTTTACAATTCTTAAGCTATAGCAACCATTTTTATCTTGATTGAAAGCACTAAAATTGCTCTTTCCAATGATGTATAATACTTGGCAGAAAAGATTTGGGAAAGAAACTTAAAATTAACATTTATGAGAAATTTGACACTGGGAGCATTCTGTAATACTTTTGGTACAGTTTCTACATGTTTCATATATAACTGCACTTAACTTTTACATTTCTTAAGCTATAGCAACTATTTTTATCTCGACTGAAAGCCCTTAAAATGCTCTTTCCAATGATGTATAATACTTGGCAGAAAAGATTTGGGAAAGAAACTTAAAATTAACATTTATGAGAAATTTGACACTGGGAGCATTCTGTAATACTTTTGGTACAGTTTCTACATGTTTCATGCATAACTGCACTCAACTTTTACGTTTCTTAAGCTATATCAACCATTTTTATCTTGATTGAAAGCCCTTAAGTTGCTCTTTCCAATGATGTATAACACTTGGTAAAAAAGATTTGGGAAAGAAACTTAAAATTAACATTTATGAGAAATTTGACCCTGGGAGCATTCTGTAATACTTTTGGTACAGTTTCTACATGTTTCATATATAACTGCACTTAACTTTTACATTTCTTAAGCTATAGCAACCATTTTTATCTTGAGTGAAAGCCCTTATAATGCTCTTTCCAATGACGTATAATACTTGGCAGAAAAGATTTGGGAAAGAAACTTAAAATTAACATTTATGAGAAATTTGACACTGGGAGCATTCTGTAATACTTTTGGTACAGTTTCTACATGTTTCATATATAACTGCATTTAACTTTTACTTTTTTTAAGCTATAGCAACTATTTTTATCTCGACTGAAAGCCATTAAAATGCTCTTTCCAATGATGTATAACACTTGGCAGAAACGATTTGGGAAAGAAACTTAAAATTAACATTTATGAGAATTCTGTAATACTTTTGGTACAGTTTCTACATGTTTCATATATAACTGCACTTAACTTTTACGTTTCTTAAGCTATATCAACCATTTTTATCTTGACTGAAAGCCCTTAAGTTGCTCTTTCCAATGATATGAGAAATTTGACACTGGGAGCATTCTGTAATACTTTTGTTACAGTTTCTACATGTTTCATATATAACTGCACTTAACTTTTACATTTCTTAAGCTATAGCAACCATTTTTATCTTGATTGAAAGCACTTAAATTGCTCTTTCCAATGATGTATAACACTTGGTAGAAAAGACTTGGGAAAGAAACTTAAAATTAACATTTATGAGAAATTTGACACTGGTAGCATTCTGTAATATTTTGGTACAGTTTCTACATGTTTCATATATAACTGCACTTAACTTTTACATTTCTTAAGCTATAGCAACTATTTTTATCTTGAAAGCCCTTAAAATGCTCTTTCCAATGATGTATAATACTTGGCAGAAAAGATTTGGGAAAGAAACTTAAAATTAACATTCATGAGAAATTTGACACTGGGAGCATTCTGTAATACTTTTGTTACAGTTTCTACATGTTTCATATATAACTGCACTTAACTTTTACATTTCTTAAGCTATAGCAACTATTTTTATCTTGAAAGCCCTTAAAATGCTCTTTCCAATGATGTATAATACTTGGCAGAAAAGATTTGGGAAAGAAACTTAAAATTAACATTTATGAGAAATTTGACACTGGGAGCATTCTGTAATACTTTTGGTACAGTTTCTACATGTTTCATATATAACTGCACTTAACTTTTACATTTCTTAAGCTATAGCTACCATTTTTGTCTTGATTGAAAGCACTTAAATTGCTCTTTCCAATGATGTATAACACTTGGTAGAAAAGACTTGGGAAAGAAACTTAAAATTAACATTTATGAGAAATTTGACACTGGTAGCATTCTGTAATATTTTGGTACAGTTTCTACATGTTTCATATATAACTGCACTTAACTTTTACATTTCTTAAGCTATAGCAACCATTTTTATCTTGAGTGAAAGCCCTTATAATGCTCTTTCCAATGACGTATAATACTTGGCAGAAAAGATTTGGGAAAGAAACTTAAAATTAACATTTATGAGAAATTTGACACTGGGAGCATTCTGTAATACTTTTGGTACAGTTTCTACATGTTTCATATATAACTGCATTTAACTTTTACTTTTTTTAAGCTATAGCAACTATTTTTATCTCGACTGAAAGCCATTAAAATGCTCTTTCCAATGATGTATAACACTTGGCAGAAAAAATTTGGGAAAGAAACTTAAAATTAACATTTATGAGAATTCTGTAATACTTTTGGTACAGTTTCTACATGTTTCATATATAACTGCACTTAACTTTTACGTTTCTTAAGCTATATCAACCATTTTTATCTTGACTGAAAGCCCTTAAGTTGCTCTTTCCAATGATATGAGAAATTTGACACTGGGAGCATTCTGTAATACTTTTGGTACAGTTTCTACATGTTTCATATATAACTGCACTTAACTTTTACATTTCTTAAGCTATAGCAACTATTTTTATCTTGACTGAAAGCCCTTAAAATGCTCTTTCCAATGATGTATAATACTTAGAAACTTAAAATTAACATTTATGAGAAATTTGACACTGGGAGCATTCTGTAATACTTTTGGTACAGTTTCTACATGTTTCATATATAACTGCACTTAACTTTTACATTTCTTAAGCTATAGCAACCATTTTTGTCTTGATTGAAAGCACTTAAATTGCTCTTTCCAATGATGTTTAACACTTGGTAGAAAAGACTTGGGAAAGAAACTTAAAATTAACATTTATGAGAAATTTGACACTGGGAGCATTCTGTAATACTTTTGGTACAGTTTCTACATGTTTCATATATAACTGCACTTTACTTTTACATTTCTTAAGCTATAGCAACCATTTTTATCTTGAGTGAAAGCCCTTAAAATGCTCTTTCCAATGATGTATAATACTTGGCAGAAAAGATTTGGGAAAGAAACTTAAAATTAACATTTATGAGAAATTTGACCCTGGGAGCATTCTGTAATATTTTGGTACAGTTTCTACATGTTTCATATATAACTGCACTTAACTTTTACATTTCTTAAGCTATAGCAAACATTTTTATCTTGAAAGCCCTTAAAATGCTCTTTCCAATGATGTATAATACTTGGCAGAAAAGATTTGGGAAAGAAACTTAAAATTAACATTTATGAGAAATTTGACACTGGGAGCATTCTGTAATACTTTTGGTACAGTTACTACATGTTTCATATATAACTGCACTTAACTTTTACATTTCTTAAGCTATAGCAACTATTTTTATCTTGAAAGCCCTTAAAATGCTCTTTCCAATGATGTATAATACTAGGCAGAAAAGATTTGGGAAAGAAACTTAAAATTAACATTTATGAGAAATTTGACACTGGGAGCATTCTGTAATACTTTTGTTACAGTTTCTACATGTTTCATATATAACTGCACTTAACTTTTACATTTCTTAAGCTATAGCAACCATTTTTATCTTGATTGAAAGCACTTAAATCGCTCTTTCCAATGATGTATAACACTTGGTAGAAAAGACTTGGGAAAGAAACTTAAAATTAACATTTATGAGAAATTTGACACTGGTAGCATTCTGTAATATTTTGGTACAGTTTCTACATGTTTCATATATAACTGCACTTAACTTTTACATTTCTTAAGCTATAGCAACCATTTTTATCTTGATTGAAAGCACTTAAATTGCTCTTTCCAATGATGTATAACACTTGGTAGAAAAGACTTGGGAAAGAAACTTAAATTAACATTTATGAGAAATTTGACACTGGTAGCATTCTGTAATATTTTGGTACAGTTTCTACATGTTTCATATATAACTGCACTTAACTTTTACATTTCTTAAGCTATAGCAACCATTTTTATCTTGAGTGAAAGCCCTTATAATGCTCTTTCCAATGACGTATAATACTTGGCAGAAAAGATTTGGGAAAGAAACTTAAAATTAACATTTATGAGAAATTTGACACTGGGAGCATTCTGTAATACTTTTGGTACAGTTTCTACATGTTTCATATATAACTGCATTTAACTTTTACTTTTTTTAAGCTATAGCAACTATTTTTATCTCGACTGAAAGCCATTAAAATGCTCTTTCCAATGATGTATAACACTTGGCAGAAAATATTTGGGAAAGAAACTTAAAATTAACATTTATGAGAATTCTGTAATACTTTTGGTACAGTTTCTACATGTTTCATATATAACTGCACTTAACTTTTACGTTTCTTAAGCTATATCAACCATTTTTATCTTGACTGAAAGCCCTTAAGTTGCTCTTTCCAATGATATGAGAAATTTGACACTGGGAGCATTCTGTAATACTTTTGTTAAAGTTTCTACATGTTTCATATATAACTGCACTTAACTTTTACATTTCTTAAGCTATAGGAACCATTTTTATCTTGAGTGAGAGCCCTTAAAATGCTCTTTCCAATGATGTATAATACTTGGCAGAAAAGATTTGGGAAAGAAACTTAAAATTAACATTTATGAGAAATTTGACACTGGGAGCATTCTGTTATACTTTTGGTACAGTTTCTACATGTTTCATATATAACTGCACTTAACTTTTACATTTCTTAAGCTATAGCAACCATTTTTATCTTGGGTGAGAGCCCTTAAAATGCTCTTTCCAATGATGTATAATAGTTGGCAGAAAATATTTGGGAAAGAAACTTAAAATTAACGTTTATGAGAAATTTGACCCTGGGAGCATTCTGTAATACTTTTGGTACAGTATCTACATGTTTCATATATAACTGCACTTAACTTTTACAATTCTTAAGCTATAGCAACCATTTTTATCTTGATTGAAAGCACTAAAATTGCTCTTTCCAATGATGTATAATACTTGGCAGAAAAGATTTGGGAAAGAAACTTAAAATTAACATTTATGAGAAATTTGACACTGGGAGCATTCTGTAATACTTTTGGTACAGTTTCTACATGTTTCATATATAACTGCACTTAACTTTTACATTTCTTAAGCTATAGCAACTATTTTTATCTCGACTGAAAGCCCTTAAAATGCTCTTTCCAATGATGTATAATACTTGGCAGAAAAGATTTGGGAAAGAAACTTAAAATTAACATTTATGAGAAATTTGACACTGGGAGCATTCTGTAATACTTTTGGTACAGTTTCTACATGTTTCATGCATAACTGCACTCAACTTTTACGTTTCTTAAGCTATATCAACCATTTTTATCTTGATTGAAAGCCCTTAAGTTGCTCTTTCCAATGATGTATAACACTTGGTAAAAAAGATTTGGGAAAGAAACTTAAAATTAACATTTATGAGAAATTTGACCCTGGGAGCATTCTGTAATACTTTTGGTACAGTTTCTACATGTTTCATATATAACTGCACTTAACTTTTACATTTCTTAAGCTATAGCAACCATTTTTATCTTGAGTGAAAGCCCTTATAATGCTCTTTCCAATGACGTATAATACTTGGCAGAAAAGATTTGGGAAAGAAACTTAAAATTAACATTTATGAGAAATTTGACACTGGGAGCATTCTGTAATACTTTTGGTACAGTTTCTACATGTTTCATATATAACTGCATTTAACTTTTACTTTTTTTAAGCTATAGCAACTATTTTTATCTCGACTGAAAGCCATTAAAATGCTCTTTCCAATGATGTATAACACTTGGCAGAAACGATTTGGGAAAGAAACTTAAAATTAACATTTATGAGAATTCTGTAATACTTTTGGTACAGTTTCTACATGTTTCATATATAACTGCACTTAACTTTTACGTTTCTTAAGCTATATCAACCATTTTTATCTTGACTGAAAGCCCTTAAGTTGCTCTTTCCAATGATATGAGAAATTTGACACTGGGAGCATTCTGTAATACTTTTGTTACAGTTTCTACATGTTTCATATATAACTGCACTTAACTTTTACATTTCTTAAGCTATAGCAACCATTTTTATCTTGATTGAAAGCACTTAAATTGCTCTTTCCAATGATGTATAACACTTGGTAGAAAAGACTTGGGAAAGAAACTTAAAATTAACATTTATGAGAAATTTGACACTGGTAGCATTCTGTAATATTTTGGTACAGTTTCTACATGTTTCATATATAACTGCACTTAACTTTTACATTTCTTAAGCTATAGCAACTATTTTTATCTTGAAAGCCCTTAAAATGCTCTTTCCAATGATGTATAATACTTGGCAGAAAAGATTTGGGAAAGAAACTTAAAATTAACATTCATGAGAAATTTGACACTGGGAGCATTCTGTAATACTTTTGTTACAGTTTCTACATGTTTCATATATAACTGCACTTAACTTTTACATTTCTTAAGCTATAGCAACTATTTTTATCTTGAAAGCCCTTAAAATGCTCTTTCCAATGATGTATAATACTTGGCAGAAAAGATTTGGGAAAGAAACTTAAAATTAACATTTATGAGAAATTTGACACTGGGAGCATTCTGTAATACTTTTGGTACAGTTTCTACATGTTTCATATATAACTGCACTTAACTTTTACATTTCTTAAGCTATAGCTACCATTTTTGTCTTGATTGAAAGCACTTAAATTGCTCTTTCCAATGATGTATAACACTTGGTAGAAAAGACTTGGGAAAGAAACTTAAAATTAACATTTATGAGAAATTTGACACTGGTAGCATTCTGTAATATTTTGGTACAGTTTCTACATGTTTCATATATAACTGCACTTAACTTTTACATTTCTTAAGCTATAGCAACCATTTTTATCTTGAGTGAAAGCCCTTATAATGCTCTTTCCAATGACGTATAATACTTGGCAGAAAAGATTTGGGAAAGAAACTTAAAATTAACATTTATGAGAAATTTGACACTGGGAGCATTCTGTAATACTTTTGGTACAGTTTCTACATGTTTCATATATAACTGCATTTAACTTTTACTTTTTTTAAGCTATAGCAACTATTTTTATCTCGACTGAAAGCCATTAAAATGCTCTTTCCAATGATGTATAACACTTGGCAGAAAAAATTTGGGAAAGAAACTTAAAATTAACATTTATGAGAATTCTGTAATACTTTTGGTACAGTTTCTACATGTTTCATATATAACTGCACTTAACTTTTACGTTTCTTAAGCTATATCAACCATTTTTATCTTGACTGAAAGCCCTTAAGTTGCTCTTTCCAATGATATGAGAAATTTGACACTGGGAGCATTCTGTAATACTTTTGGTACAGTTTCTACATGTTTCATATATAACTGCACTTAACTTTTACATTTCTTAAGCTATAGCAACTATTTTTATCTTGACTGAAAGCCCTTAAAATGCTCTTTCCAATGATGTATAATACTTAGAAACTTAAAATTAACATTTATGAGAAATTTGACACTGGGAGCATTCTGTAATACTTTTGGTACAGTTTCTACATGTTTCATATATAACTGCACTTAACTTTTACATTTCTTAAGCTATAGCAACCATTTTTGTCTTGATTGAAAGCACTTAAATTGCTCTTTCCAATGATGTTTAACACTTGGTAGAAAAGACTTGGGAAAGAAACTTAAAATTAACATTTATGAGAAATTTGACACTGGGAGCATTCTGTAATACTTTTGGTACAGTTTCTACATGTTTCATATATAACTGCACTTTACTTTTACATTTCTTAAGCTATAGCAACCATTTTTATCTTGAGTGAAAGCCCTTAAAATGCTCTTTCCAATGATGTATAATACTTGGCAGAAAAGATTTGGGAAAGAAACTTAAAATTAACATTTATGAGAAATTTGACCCTGGGAGCATTCTGTAATATTTTGGTACAGTTTCTACATGTTTCATATATAACTGCACTTAACTTTTACATTTCTTAAGCTATAGCAAACATTTTTATCTTGAAAGCCCTTAAAATGCTCTTTCCAATGATGTATAATACTTGGCAGAAAAGATTTGGGAAAGAAACTTAAAATTAACATTTATGAGAAATTTGACACTGGGAGCATTCTGTAATACTTTTGGTACAGTTACTACATGTTTCATATATAACTGCACTTAACTTTTACATTTCTTAAGCTATAGCAACCATTTTTATCTTGAGTGAAAGCCCTTAAAATGCTCTTTCCAATGATGTATAACACTTGGGGAAAGAAAAAAAAAATTTGGGAAAGAAACTTAAAATTAACATTTATGAGAAATTTGACACTGGGAGCATTCTGTAATACTTTTGGTACAGTTTCTACATGTTTCATATATAACTGCACTTAACTTTTACGTTTCTTAAGCTATATCAACCATTTTTATCTTGATTGAAAGCCCTTAAAATGCTCTTATATTATACATAACTTTTACATTTCTTAAGCTATAGCAACTATTTTTATCTTGAATGAAAGCCCTTAAAATGCTTTTTCCAATGATGTATAATACTTGGTAAAAAAGATTTGGGAAAGAAACTTAAAATTAACATTTATGAGAAATTTGACCCTGGTAGCATTCTGTAATACTTTTGGTACAGTTTCTACATGTTTCATATGTAACTGCACTTAACTTTTACATTTCTTAAGCTATAAAAACCACTTTTATCTTGAAAGCCCTTAAAATGCTCTTTCCAATGATGTATAACACTTGGTAGAAAAGACTTGGGAAAGAAACTTAAAATTAACATTTATGAGAAATTTGACACAGTTAGCATTCTGTAATACTTTTGGTACAGCTTCTACATGTTTCATATATAACTGCACTTAACTTTTACATTTCTTAAGCTATAGCAACCATTTTTATCTTGAGTGAAAGCCCTTAAAATGCTCTTTCTAATGATGTATAACACTTGGCAGAAAAGATTTGGGAAAGAAACTTAAAATTAACATTTATGAGAAATTTGACACTGGGAGCATTCTGTAATACTTTTGGTACAGTTTCTACATGTTTCATATATAACTGCATTTAACTTTTACATTTCTTAAGCTATAGCAACTATTTTTATCTCGACTGAAAGCCCTTATAATGCTCTTTCCAATGATGTATAACACTTGGCAGAAAAGATTTGGGAAAGAAACTTAAAATTAACATTTATGAGAAATTTGACACTGGGAGCATTCTGTAATACTTTTGGTACAGTTTCTACATGTTTCATATATAACTGCACTTAACTTTTACGTTTCTTAAGCTATATCAACCATTTTTATCTTGATTGAAAGCCCTTAAAATGCTCTCATATTATACATAACTTTTACATTTCTTAAGCTATAGCAACCATTTTTATCTTGATTGAAAGCACTAAAATTGCTCTTTCCAATGATGTATAATACTTGGCAGAAAAGATTTGGGAAAGAAACTTAAAATTAACATTTATGAGAAATTTGACACTGGGAGCATTCTGTAATACTTTTGGTACAGTTTCTACATGTTTCATATATAACTGCACTTAACTTTTACATTTCTTAAGCTATAGCAACTTTTTTTATCTTGAGTGAAAGCCCTTAAAATGCTCTTTCCAATGATGTATAACACTTGGCAGAAAAGATTTGGGAAAGAAACTTAAAATTAACATTTATGAGAAATTTGACGCTGGGAGCATTCTGTAATACTTTTGGTACAGTTTCTACATGTTTCATATATAACTGCACTTAACTTTTACATTTCTTAAGCTATAGCAACCATTTTTATCTTGATTGAAGGCACTTAAATTGCTCTTTCCAATGATGTATAACACTTGGTAGAAAAGACTTGGGAAAGAAACTTAAAATTAAAATTTTTGAGAAATTTGACACTGGTAGCATGCTGTAATACTTTTGGTACAGTTTCTACATATTTCATATATAACTGCACTTAACTTTTACATTTCTTAAGCTATAGCAACTATTTTTATCTCCACTGAAAGCCCTTAAAATGCTCTTTCCAATGATGTATAACACTAAGCAGAAAATATTTGGGAAAGAAACTTAAAATTAACATTTATGAGAAATTTGACACTGGGAGCATTCTGTAATACTTTTGGTACAGTTTCTACATGTTTCATATATAACTGCACTTAACTTTTACATTTCTTAAGCTACAGCAACCATTTGTATAACATGATGTATAACACTTGGCAGAAAATATTTGGGAAAGAAACTTAAAATTAACATTTATGAGAAATTTGACACTGGGAGCATTCTGTAATACTTTTGGTACAGTTTCTACATGTTTCATATATAACTTCACTTAACTTTTACATTTCTTAAGCTACAGCAACCATTCTTATCTTGAGTGAAAGCCCTTAAAATGCTCTTTCCAATGATGTGTAATACTTGGCAGAAAAGATTTGGGAAAGAAACTTAAAATTAACACTTATGAGAAATTTGACACTGGGAGCATTCTGTAATACTTTTGGTACAGTTTCTACATGTTTCATATATAACTGCACTTAACTTTTACATTTCTTAAGCTATAGCAACCATTTTTATCTTGAGTGAAAGCCCTTAAAATACTCTTTTGGTACAGTTTCTACATGTTTCATATATAACTGCACTTAACTTTTACGTTTCTTAAGCTATATCAACCATTTTTATTTTGATTGAAAGCCCTTAAAATGCTCTGATGTATAACACTTGGCAGAAACGATTTGGGAAAGAAACTTAAAATTAACATTTATGAGAAATTTGACACTGGGAGCATCCTGTAATACTTTTGGTACAGTTTCTACATGTTTCATATATAACTGCACTTAACTTTTACATTTCTTAAGCTATAGCAACCATTTTTATCTTGGTTGAAAGCACTTAAATTGCTCTTTCCAATGATGTATAACACTTGGTAGAAAAGACTTGGGAAAGAAATTTAAAATTAACGTTTATGAGAAATTTGACACTGGGAGCATTCTGTAATACTTTTAGTACAGTGTCTACATGTTTCATATATAACTGCACTTAACTTTTACATTTCTTAAGCTATAGCAACTATTTTTATCTTGAGTGAAAGCCCTTAAAATACTCTTTTGGTACAGTTTCTACATGTTTAATATATAACTGCACTTAACTTTTACGTTTCTTAAGCTATATCAACCATTTTTATTTTGAGTGAAAGCCCTTAAAATGGTCGTTCCAATGATGTATAACACTTGGCAGAAACGATTTGGGAAAGAAACTTAAAATTAACATTTATGAGAAATTTGACACTGGGAGCATTCTGTAATACTTTTGGTACAGTTTCTACATGTTTCATGCATAACTGCACTTAACTTTTACATTTCTTAAGCTATAGCAACCATTTTTATCTTGAGTGAAAGCCCTTAAATTGGTCTTTCCAATGATGTATAATAGTTTTCAGAAAAGATTTGGGAAAGAAACTTTAAATTAACATTTATGAGATATTTTACACTGGGAGCATCCTGTAATATTTTTGGTACAGTTTCTACATGTTTCATACATAACTGCACTTAACTTTTACATTTCTAAAGCTATAGCAACCATTTTTATCTTGAGTGAAAGCCCTTAAAATACTCTTTTGGTACAGTTTCTACATGTTTCATATATAACTGCACTTAAATTTTACATTTCTTAAGCTATAGCAACCATTTTTATCTTGATTGAAAGCACTTAAATTGCTCTTTCCAATGATGTATAACACTTGGTAGAAAAGACTTGGGAAAGAAACTTAAAATTAACATTTATGAGAAATTTGACACTGGGAGCATTCTGTAATACTTTTGGTACAGTTTCTACATGTTTCATATATAACTGCACTTAACTTTTACATTTCTTAAGCTATAGCAACTATTTTTATCTCGACTGAAAGCCCTTAAAATGCTCTTTCCAATGATATATAATACTTGGCAGAAAAGATTTGGGAAAGAAACTTAAAATTAACATTTATGAGAAATTTGACACTGGGAGCATTCTGTAATACTTTTGGTACAGTTTCTACATGTTTCATATATAACTGCACTTAAATTTTACATTTCTTAAGCTATAGCAACTATTTTTATCTCGACTGAAAGCCCTTAAAATGCTCTTTCCAATGATGTATAATACTTGGCAGAAAAGATTTGGGAAAGAAACTTAAAATTAACATTTATGAGAAATTTGACACTGGGAGCATTCTGTAATACTTTTGGTACAGTTTCTACATGTTTCATATATAACTGCACTTAAATTTTACATTTCTTAAGCTATAGCAACTATTTTTATCTCGACTGAAAGCCCTTAAAATGCTCTTTCCAATGATGTATAATACTTGGCAGAAAAGACTTGGGAAAGAAACTTAAAATTAACATTTATGAGAAATTTGACACTGGTAGCATTGTGTAATACTTTTGGTACAGTTTCTACATGTTTCATATATAACTGCACTTAACTTTTACATTTCTTAAGCTATAGCAACTTTTTTTATCTTGAGCGAAAGCCCTTAAAATGCTCTTTCCAATGATGTATAATACTTGGCAGAAAAGATTTGGGAAAGAAACTTAAAATTAACATTTATGAGAAATTTGACACTGGGAGCATTCTGTAATACTTTTGGTACAGTTTCTACATGTTTCATATATAACTGCACTTAACTTTTACATTTCTTAAGCTATAGCAACCATTTTTATCTTGATTGAAAGCACTTAAATTGCTCTTTCCAATGATGTATAACACTTGGTAGAAAAGACTTGGGAAAGAAACTTAAAATTAAAATTTTTGAGAAATTTGACACTGGTAGCATTCTGTAATACTTTTGGTACAGTTTCTACATGTTTCATATATAACTGCACTTAACTTTTACATTTCTTAAGCTATAGCAACCATTTTTATCTTGAGTGAAAGCCCTTAAAATGCTCTTTCCAATCATGTATAACACTTGGCAGAAAATATTTGGGAAAGAGACTTAAAATTAACATTTATGAGAAATTTGACACTGGGAGCATTCTGTAATACTTTTGGTACAGTTTCTACATGTTTCATATATAACTGCACTTAACTTTTACATTTCTTAAGCTACAGCAACCATTTGTATAACATGATGTATAACACTTGGCAGAAAATATTTGGGAAAGAAACTTAAAATTAACATTTATGAGAAATTTGACACTGGGAGCATTCTGTAATACTTTTGGTACAGTTTCTACATGTTTCATATATAACTGCACTTAACTTTTACATTTCTTAAGCTATAGCAACCATTTTTATCTTGAGTGAAAGCCCTTAAAATACTCTTTTGGTACAGTTTCTACATGTTTCATATATAACTGCACTTAACTTTTACGTTTCTTAAGCTATATCAACCATTTTTATTTTGATTGAAAGCCCTTAAAATGCTCTTTCCAATGATGTATAACACTTGGCAGAAACGATTTGGGAAAGAAACTTAAAATTAACATTTATGAGAATTTTGACACTGGGAGCATTCTGTAATACTTTTGGTACAGTTTCTACATGTTTCATATATAACTGCACTTAACTTTTACATTTCTTAAGCTATAGCAACCATTTTTATCTTGAGTGAAAGCCCTTAAAATACTCTTTTGGTACAGTTTCTACATGTTTAATATATAACTGCACTTAACTTTTACGTTTCTTAAGCTATATTTTGATTGAAAGCCCGTAAAATGGTCGTTCCAATGATGTATAACACTTGGCAGAAACGATTTGGGAAAGAAACTTAAAATTAACATTTATGAGAAATTTGACACTGGGAGCATTCTGTAATACTTTTGGTACAGTTTCTACATGTTTCATGCATAACTGCACTTAACTTTTACATTTCTTAAGCTATAGCAACCATTTTTATCTTGAGTGAAAGCCCTTAAATTGGTCTTT
Organism: Protophormia terraenovae; assembly: GCA_951394005.1. NCBI lineage: Eukaryota > Metazoa > Arthropoda > Insecta > Diptera > Calliphoridae > Protophormia > Protophormia terraenovae. The sequence continues at coordinate 555,475 of OX596078.1, read as the reverse complement.
CCAATGAAGTATAATAGTTTTCAGAAAAGATTTGGGAAAGAAACTTAAAATTAACATTTATGAGAAATTTGACACTGGGAGCATTCTGTAATACTTTTGGTACAGTATCTACATGTTTCATATATAACTGCACTTAACTTTTACATCTCTTAAGCTGTAGCAACCATTTTTATCTTGATTGAAAGCACTGAAATTGCTCTTTCCAATGATGTATAACACTTGGTAGAAAAGACTTGGGAAAGAAACTTAAAATTAACATTTATGAGAAATTTGACACTGGTAGCATTCTGTAATACTTTTGGTACAGTTTCTACATGTTTCATATATAACTGCACTTAACTTTTACATTTCTTAAGCTATAGCAACTATTTTTATCTTGAGTGAAAGACCTTAAAATGCTCTTTCCAATGATGTATAATACTTGGCAGAAAAGATTTGGGAAAGAAACTTAAAATTAACATTTATGAGAAATTTGACACTGGGAGCATTCTGTAATACTTTTGGTACAGTTTCTACATGTTTCATATATAACTGCATTTAACTTTTACATTTCTTAAGCTATAGCAACTATTTTTATCTCGACTGAAAGCCCTTAAAATGCTCTTTCCAATGATGTAAAACACTTGGTAGAAAAGACTTGGGAAAGAAACTTAAAATTAACATTTATAAGAAATTTGACACTGGGAGCATTCTGTAATACTTTTGGTACAGTTTCTACATGTTTCATATATAACTGCACTTAACTTTTACATTTCTTAAGCTACAGCAACCATTTGTATAACATGATGTATAACACTTGGCAGAAAATATTTGGGAAAGAAACTTAAAATTAACATTTATGAGAAATTTGACACTGGGAGCATTCTGTAATACTTTTGGTACAGTTTCTACATGTTTCATATATAACTGCACTTAACTTTTACATTTCTTAAGCTACAGCAACCATTTTAATCTCGAGTAAAAGCCCTTAAAATGCTCTTTCCAATGATGTATAATACTTGGCAGAAAAGATTTGGGAAAGAAACTTAAAATTAACATTTATGAGAAATTTGACACTGGGAGCATTCTGTAATACTTTTGGTACAGTTTCTACATGTTTCATGTATAAGTGAAAGCCCTTAAATTGGTTTTTCCAATGATGTATAATAGTTTTCAGAAAAGATTTGGGAAAGAAACTTTAAATTAACATTTATGAGATATTTGACACTGGGAGCATTCTGTAATACTTTTGGTACAGTTTCTACATGTTTCATATATAACTGCACTTAACTTTTACATTTCTTAAGCTATAGCAACCATTTTTATCTTGAGTGAAAGCCCTTAAAATACTCTTTTGGTACAGTTTCTACATGTTTCATATATAACTCCACTTAACTTTTACGTTTCTTAAGCTATATCAACCATTTTTATTTTGATTGAAAGCCCTTAAAATGCTCTTTCCAATGATGTATAACACTTGGCAGAAACGATTTGGGAAAGAAACTTAAAATTAACATTTATGAGAATTTTGACACTGGGAGCATTCTGTAATACTTTTGGTACAGTTTCTACATGTTTCATATATAACTGCACTTAACTTTTACATTTCTTAAGCTATAGCAACCATTTTTATCTTGGTTGAAAGCACTTAAATTGCTCTTTCCAATGATGTATAACACTTGGTAGAAAAGACTTGAGAAAGAAACTTAAAATTAACATTTATGAGAAATTTGACACTGGGAGCATTCTATAATACTTTTGGTACAGTTTCTACATGTTTCATATATAACTGCACTTAACTTTTACATTTCTTAAGGTATAGCAACTATTTTTATCTCGACTGAAAGCCCTTAAAGTGCTCTTTCCAATGATGTATAATACTTGGCAGAAAAGATTTGGGAAAGAAATTTGAAATTAACATTTATGAGAAATTTGACACTGGGAGCATTCTGTAATACTTTTGGTACAGTTTCTTCATGTTTCATATATAACTTCACTTAACTTTTACATTTCTTAAGCTATAGCAACCATTTTTATCTTGAGTGAAAGCCCTTAAAATACTCTTTTGGTACAGTTTCTACATGTTTAATATATAACTGCACTTAACTTTTACGTTTCTTAAGCTATATTTTGATTGAAAGCCCGTAAAATGGTCGTTCCAATGATGTATAACACTTGGCAGAAACGATTTGGGAAAGAAACTTAAAATTAACATTTATGAGAAATTTGACACTGGGAGCATTCTGTAATACTTTTGGTACAGTTTCTACATGTTTCATGCATAACTGCACTTAACTTTTACATTTCTTAAGCTATAGCAACCATTTTTATCTTGAGTGAAAGCCCTTAAATTGGTCTTTCCAATGATGTATAATAGTTTTCAGAAAAGATTTGGGAAATAAACTTTAAATTAACATTTATGAGATATTTTACACTGGGAGCATTCTGTAATATTTTTGGTACAGTTTCTACATGTTTCATACATAACTGCACTTAACTTTTACATTTCTTAAGCTATAGCAACCATTTTTATCTTGAGTGAAAGCCCTTAAAATACTCTTTTGGTACAGTTTCTACATGTTTAATATATAACTGCACTTAACTTTTACGTTTCTTAAGCTATATTTTGATTGAAAGCCCTTAAAATGGTCGTTCCAATGATGTATAACACTTGGCAGAAACGATTTGGGAAAGAAACTTAAAATTAACATTTATGAGAAATTTGACACTGGGATCATTCTGTAATACTTTTGGTACAGTTTCTACATGTTTCATGCATAACTGCACTTAACTTTTACATTTCTTAAGCTATAGCAACCATTTTTATCTTGAGTGAAAGCCCTTAAATTGGTCTTTCCAATGAAGTATAATAGTTTTCAGAAAAGATTTGGGAAAGAAACTTAAAATTAACATTTATGAGAAATTTGACACTGGGAGCATTCTGTAATACTTTTGGTACAGTATCTACATGTTTCATATATAACTGCACTTAACTTTTACATTTCTTAAGCTGTAGCAACCATTTTTATCTTGATTGAAAGCACTGAAATTGCTCTTTCCAATGATGTATAACACTTGGTAGAAAAGACTTGGGAAAGAAACTTAAAATTAACATTTATGAGAAATTTGACACTGGTAGCATTCTGTAATACTTTTGGTACAGTTTCTACATGTTTCATATATAACTGCACTTAACTTTTACATTTCTTAAGCTATAGCAACTATTTTTATCTTGAGTGAAAGACCTTAAAATGCTCTTTCCAATGATGTATAATACTTTGCAGAAAAGATTTGGGAAAGAAACTTAAAATTAACATTTATGAGAAATTTGACACTGGGAGCATTCTGTAATACTTTTGGTACAGTTTCTACATGTTTCATATATAACTGCATTTAACTTTTACATTTCTTAAGCTATAGCAACTATTTTTATCTCGACTGAAAGCCCTTAAAATGCTCTTTCCAATGATGTAAAACACTTGGTAGAAAAGACTTGGGAAAGAAACTTAAAATTAACATTTATAAGAAATTTGACACTGGGAGCATTCTGTAATACTTTTGGTACAGTTTCTACATGTTTCATATATAACTGCACTTAACTTTTACATTTCTTAAGCTACAGCAACCATTTGTATAACATGATGTATAACACTTGGCAGAAAATATTTGGGAAAGAAACTTAAAATTAACATTTATGAGAAATTTGACACTGGGAGCATTCTGTAATACTTTTGGTACAGTTTCTACATGTTTCATATATAACTGCACTTAACTTTTACATTTCTTAAGCTACAGCAACCATTTTTATCTTGACTGAAAGCCCTTAAAATGCTCTTTCCAATGATGTGTAATTTTTGGCAGAAAAGATTTGGGAAAGAAACTTAAAATTAACATTTATGAGAAATTTGACACTGGGAGCATTCTGTAATACTTTTGGTACAGTTTCTACATGTTTCATATATAACTTCACTTAACTTTTACATTTCTTAAGCTATAGCAACCATTTTAATCTCGAGTAAAAGCCCTTAAAATGCTCTTTCCAATGATGTATAATACTTGGCAGAAAAGATTTGGGAAAGAAACTTAAAATTAACATTTATGAGAAATTTGACACTGGGAGCATTCTGTAATACTTTTGGTACAGTTTCTACATGTTTCATGTATAACTTCACTTAACTTTTACATTTCTTAAGCTATAGCAACCATTTTTATCTTGAGTAAAAGCCCTTAAAATACTCTTTTGGTACAGTTTCTACATGTTTAATATATAACTGCACTTAACTTTTACGTTTCTTAAGCTATATCAACCATTTTTATTTTGATTGAAAGCCCTTAAAATGCTCTTTCCAATGATGTATAACACTTGGCAGAAACGATTTGGGAAAGAAACTTAAAATTAACATTTATGAGAAATTTGACACTGGGAGCATTCTGTAATAATTTTGGTACAGTTTCTACATGTTTCATGCATAACCGCACTTAACTTTTACATTTCTTAAGCTATAGCAACCATTTTTATCTTGAGTGAAAGCCCTTAAATTGCTCTTTCCAATGATGTATAACACTTGGTAGAAAAGATTTGGGAAAGAAACTTAAAATTAACATTTATGAGAAATTTGACACTGTGAGCATTCTGTAATACTTTTGGTACAGTTTCTACATGTTTCATATATAACTGCACTTAACTTTTACATTTCTTAAGCTATAGCAACTATTTTTATCTCGACTGAAAGCCCTTAAAATGCTCTTTCCAATGATGTATAATACTTGGCAGAAAAGATTTGGGAAAGAAACTTAAAATTAACATTTATGAGAAATTTGACACTGGGAGCATTCTGTAATACATTTGGTACAGTTTCTACATGTTTCATATATAACTGCACTTAACTTTTACATTTCTTAAGCTATAGCAACCATTTTTATCTTGAGTGAAAGCCCTTAAAATGCTCTTTTGGTACAGTTTCTACATGTTTAATATATAACTGCACTTAACTTTTACGTTTCTTAAGCTATATCAACCATTTTTATTTTGATTGAAAGCCCCTAAAATGCTCTTTCCAATGATGTATAACACTTGGCAGAAACGATTTGGGAAAGAAACTTAAAATTAACATTTATGAGAAATTTGACACTGGGATCATTCTGTAATACTTTTGGTACAGTTTCTACATGTTTCATGCATAACTGCACTTAACTTTTACATTTCTTAAGCTATAGCAACCATTTTTATCTTGAGTGAAAGCCCTTAAATTGCTCTTTCCAATGATGTATAACACTTGGTAGAAAAGACTTGGGAAAGAAACTTAAAATTAACATTTATGAGAAATTTGACACTGGGAGCATTCTGTAATACTTTTGGTACAGTTTCTACATGTTTCATATATAACTGCACTTAACTTTTACATTTCTTAAGCTATAGCAACTATTTTTATCTTGACTGAAAGCCCTTAAAATGCTCTTTCCAATGATGTATAATACTTAGCAGAAAAGGTTTGGGAAAGAAACTTAAAATTAACATTTATGAGAAATTTGACACTGGGAGCATTCTGTAATACTTTTGGTACAGTTTCTACATGTTTCATATATAACTGCACTTAACTTTTACATTTCTTAAGCTATAGCAACCATTTTTGTCTTGATTGAAAGCACTTAAATTGCTCTTTCCAATGATGTATAATACTTGGCAGAAAAGATTTGGGAAAGAAACTTAAAATTAACATTTATGAGAAATTTGACCCTGGGAGCATTCTGTAATACTTTTGGTACAGTTTCTACATGTTTCATATATAACTGCACTTAACTTTTACATTTCTTAAGCTATAGCAACCATTTTTGTCTTGATTGAAAGCACTTAAATTGCTCTTTCCAATGATGTATAACACTTGGTAGAAAAGACTTGGGAAAGAAACTTAAAATTAACATTTATGAGAAATTTGACACTGGGAGCATTCTGTAATACTTTTGGTACAGTTTCTACATGTTTCATATATAACTGCACTTAACTTTTACATTTCTTAAGCTATAGCAACCATTTTTATCTTGATTGAAAGCACTTAAATTGCTCTTTCCAATGATGTATAACACTTGGTAGAAAAGACTTGGGAAAGAAACTTAAAATTAACATTTATGAGAAATTTGACACTGGTAGCATTCTGTAATATTTTGGTACAGTTTCTACATGTTTCATATATAACTGCACTTAACTTTTACATTTCTTAAGCTATAGCAACTATTTTTATCTTGAAAGCCCTTAAAATGCTCTTTCCAATGATGTATAATACTTGGCAGAAAAGATTTGGGAAAGAAACTTAAAATTAACATTTATGAGAAATTTGACACTGGGAGCATTCTGTAATACTTTTGTTACAGTTTCTACATGTTTCATATATAACTGCACTTAACTTTTACATTTCTTAAGCTATAGCAACTATTTTTATCTTGAAAGCCCTTAAAATGCTCTTTCCAATGATGTATAATACTTGGCAGAAAAGATTTGGGAAAGAAACTTAAAATTAACATTTATGAGAAATTTGACACTGGGAGCATTCTGTAATACTTTTGTTACAGTTTCTACATGTTTCATATATAACTGCACTTAACTTTTACATTTCTTAAGCTATGGCAACCATTTTTATCTTGATTGAAAGCACTTAAATTGCTCTTTCCAATGATGTATAACACTTGGTAGAAAAGACTTGGGAAAGAAACTTAAAATTAACATTTATGAGAAATTTGACACTGGTAGCATTCTGTAATATTTTGGTACAGTTTCTACATGTTTCATATATAACTGCACTTAACTTTTACATTTCTTAAGCTATAGCAACCATTTTTATCTTGAGTAAAAGCCCTTATAATGCTCTTTCCAATGACGTATATTACTTGGCAGAAAAGATTTGGGAAAGAAACTTAAAATTAACATTTATGAGAAATTTGACACTGGGAGCATTCTGTAATACTTTTGGTACAGTTTCTACATGTTTCATATATAACTGCATTTAACTTTTACTTTTTTTAAGCTATAGCAACTATTTTTATCTCGACTGAAAGCCATTAAAATGCTCTTTCCAATGATGTATAACACTTGGCAGAAAATATTTGGGAAAGAAACTTAAAATTAACATTTATGAGAATTCTGTAATACTTTTGGTACAGTTTCTACATGTTTCATATATAACTGCACTTAACTTTTACATTTCTTAAGCTATAGCAACTATTTTTATCTTGACTGAAAGCCTTAAAAATGCTCTTTCCAATGATGTATAATACTTAGCAGAAAAGGTTTGGGAAAGAAACTTAAAATTAACATTTATGAGAAATTTGACACTGGGAGCATTCTGTAATACTTTTGGTACAGTTTCTACATGTTTCATATATAACTGCACTTAACTTTTACATTTCTTAAGCTATAGCAACTATTTTTAACTTGAGTGAAAGCCCTTAAAATGCTCTTTCCAATGATGTATAATACTTGGTAAAAAAGATTTGGGAAAGAAACTTAAAATTAACATTTATGAGAAATTTGACCCTGGTAGCATTCTGTAATACTTTTGGTACAGTTTCTACATGTTTCATATGTAACTGCACTTAACTTTTACATTTCTTAAGCTATAGAAACCACTTTTATCTTGAAAGCCCTTAAAATGCTCTTTCCAATGATGTATAACACTTGGTAGAAAAGACTTGGGAAAGAAACTTAAAATTAACATTTATGAGAAATTTGACACTGTTAGCATTCTGTAATACTTTTGGTACAGCTTCTACATGTTTCATATATAACTGCACTTAACTTTTACATTTCTTAAGCTATAGCAACCATTTTTATCTTGAGTGAAAGCCCTCAAAATGCTCTTTCCAATGATGTATAACACTTGGCAGAAAAGATTTGGGAAAGAAACTTAAAATTAACATTTATGAGAAATTTGACACTGGGAGCATTCTGTAATACTTTTGGTACAGTTTCTACATGTTTCATATATAACTGCATTTAACTTTTACATTTCTTAAGCTATAGCAACCATTTTTATCTTGATTGAAAGCACTTAAATTGCTCTTTCCAATGATGTATAACACTTGGTAGAAAAGACTTGGGAAAGAAACTTAAAATTAACATTTATGAGAAATTTGACACTGGTAGCATTCTGTAATACTTTTGGTACAGTTTCTACATGTTTCATATATAACTGCACTTAACTTTTACATTTCTTAAGCTATAGCAACTTTTTTTATCTTGAGTGAAAGCCCTTAAAATGCTCTTTCCAATGATGTATAATACTTGGCAGAAAAGATTTGGGAAAGAAACTTAAAATTAACATTTATGAGAAATTTGACGCTGGGAGCATTCTGTAATACTTTTGGTACAGTTTCTACATGTTTCATATATAACTGCACTTAACTTTTACATTTCTTAAGCTATAGCAACCATTTTTATCTTGATTGAAAGCACTTAAATTGCTCTTTCCAATGATGTATAACACTTGGTAGAAAAGACTTGGGAAAGAAACTTAAAATTAAAATTTTTGAGAAATTTGACACTGGTAGCATGCTGTAATACTTTTGGTACAGTTTCTACATATTTCATATATAACTGCACTTAACTTTTACATTTCTTGAGCTATAGCAACCATTTTTATCTTGAGTGAAAGCCCTTAAAATGCTCTTTCCAATGATGTACAATACTTGGCAGAAAAGATTTGGGAAAGAAACTTAAAATTAACATTTAAGAGAAGTTTGACACTGGGAGCATTCTGTAATAATTTTAGTACAGTTTCTACATGTTTCATATATAACTGCATTTAACTTTTACATTTCTTAAGCTATAGCAACTATTTTTATCTCCACTGAAAGCCCTTAAAATGCTCTTTCCAATGATGTATAACACTAAGCAGAAAATATTTGGGAAAGAAACTTAAAATTAACATTTATGAGAAATTTGACACTGGGAGCATTCTGTAATACTTTTGGTACAGTTTCTACATGTTTCATATATAACTGCACTTAACTTTTACATTTCTTAAGCTACAGCAACCATTTGTATAACATGATGTATAACACTTGGCAGAAAATATTTGGGAAAGAAACTTAAAATTAACATTTATGAGAAATTTGACACTGGGAGCATTCTGTAATACTTTTGGTACAGTTTCTACATGTTTCATATATAACTGCACTTAACTTTTACATTTCTTAAGCTACAGCAACCATTCTTATCTTGAGTGAAAGCCCTTAAAATGCTCTTTCCAATGATGTGTAATACTTGGCAGAAAAGATTTGGGAAAGAAACTTAAAATTAACACTTATGAGAAATTTGACCCTGGGAGCATTCTGTAATACTTTTGGTACAGTTTCTACATGTTTCATATATAACTGCACTTAACTTTTACATTTCTTAAGCTATAGCAACCATTTTTATCTTGAGTGAAAGCCCTTAAAATACTCTTTTGGTACAGTTTCTACATGTTTCATATATAACTGCACTTAACTTTTACGTTTCTTAAGCTATATCAACCATTTTTATTTTGATTGAAAGCCCTTAAAATGCTCTTTCCAATGATGTATAACACTTGGCAGAAACGATTTGGGAAAGAAACTTAAAATTAACATTTATGAGAAATTTGACACTGGGAGCATCCTGTAATACTTTTGGTACAGTTTCTACATGTTTCATATATAACTGCACTTAACTTTTACATTTCTTAAGCTATAGCAACCATTTTTATCTTGGTTGAAAGCACTTAAATTGCTCTTTCCAATGATGTATAACACTTGGTAGAAAAGACTTGGGAAAGAAACTTAAAATTAACATTTATGAGAAATTTGACACTGGGAGCATTCTGTAATACTTTTAGTACAGTTTCTACATGTTTCATATATAACTGCACTTAACTTTTACATTTCTTAAGCTATTGCAACTATTTTTATCTCGACTGAAAGCCCTTAAAGTGCTCTTTCCAATGATGTATAATACTTGGCAGAAAAGATTTGGGAAAGAAATTTAAAATTAACATTTATGAGAAATTTGACACTGGGAGCATTCTGTAATACTTTTGGTACAGTTTCTACATGTTTCATATATAACTTCACTTAACTTTTACATTTCTTAAGCTATAGCAACCATTTTTATCTTGAGTGAAAGCCCTTAAAATACTCTTTTGGTACAGTTTCTACATGTTTAATATATAACTGCACTTAACTTTTACGTTTCTTAAGCTATATCAACCATTTTTATTTTGATTGAAAGCCCTTAAAATGGTCGTTCCAATGATGTATAACACTTGGCAGAAACGATTTGGGAAAGAAACTTAAAATTAACATTTATGAGAAATTTGACACTGGGAGCATTCTGTAATACTTTTGGTACAGTTTCTACATGTTTCATGCATAACTGCACTTAACTTTTACATTTCTTAAGCTATAGCAACCATTTTTATCTTGAGTGAAAGCCCTTAAATTGGTCTTTCCAATGATGTATAATAGTTTTCAGAAAAGATTTGGGAAAGAAACTTTAAATTAACATTTATGAGATATTTTACACTGGGAGCATTCTGTAATATTTTTGGTACAGTTTCTACATGTTTCATACATAACTGCACTTAACTTTTACATTTCTAAAGCTATAGCAACCATTTTTATCTTGAGTGACGGCCCTTAAAATACTCTTTTGGTACAGTTTCTACATGTTTAATATATAACTGCACTTAACTTTTACGTTTCTTAAGCTATATCAACCATTTTTATTTTGATTGAAAGCCCTTAAAATGCTCTTTCCAATGATGTATAACACTTGGTAGAAAAGACTTGGGAAAGAAACTTAAAATTAACATTTATGAGAAATTTGACACTGGTAGCATTCTGTAATACTTTTGGTACAGTTTCTACATGTTTCATATATAACTGCACTTAACTTTTACATTTCTTAAGCTATAGCAACCATTTTTATCTTGAGTGAAAGCCCTTAAATTGGTCTTTCCAATGATGTATAATAGTTTTCAGAAAAGATTTGGGAAAGAAACTTAAAATTAACATTTATGAGAAATTTGACACAGGGAGCATTCTGTAATACTTTTGGTACAGTTTCTACATGTTTCATATATAACTGCACTTAACTTTTACATTTCTTAAGCTATAGCAACTATTTTTATCTCGACTGAAAGCCCTTAAAATGCTCTTTCCAATGATATATAATACTTGGCAGAAAAGATTTGGGAAAGAAACTTAAAATTAACATTTATGAGAAATTTGACACTGGGAGCATTCTGTAATACTTTTGGTACAGTTTCTACATGTTTCATATATAACTGCACTTAAATTTTACATTTCTTAAGCTATAGCAACTATTTTTATCTCGACTGAAAGCCCTTAAAATGCCCTTTCCAATGATGTATAATACTTGGCAGAAAAGATTTGGGAAAGAAACTTAAAATTAACATATATGAGAAATTTGACACTGGGAGCATTCTGTAATACTTTTGGTACAGTTTCTACATGTTTCATATATAACTGCACTTAAATTTTACATTTCTTAAGCTATAGCAACTATTTTTATCTCGACTGAAAGCCTTAAAATGCTCTTTCCAATGATGTATAATACTTGGCAGAAAAGATTTGGGAAAGAAACTTAAAATTAACATTTATGAGAAATTTGACACTGGGAGCATTCTGTAATACTTTTGGTACAGTTTCTACATGTTTCATATATAACTGCACTTCAATTTTACATTTCTTAAGCTATAGCAACCATTTTTATCTTGATTGAAAGCACTAAAATTGCTCTTTCCAATGATGTATAATACTTGGCAGAAAAGATTTGGGAAAGAAACTTAAAATTAACATTTATGAGAAATTTGACACTGGGAGCATTCTGTAATACTTTTGGTACAGTTTCTACATGTTTCATATATAACTGCACTTAAATTTTACATTTCTTAAGCTATAGCAACTATTTTTATCTCGACTGAAAGCCCTTAAAATGCTCTTTCCAATGATGTATAATACTTGGCAGAAAAGATTTGGGAAAGAAACTTAAAATTAACATTTATGAGAAATTTGACACTGGGAGCATTCTGTAATACTTTTGGTACAGCTTCTACATGTTTCATATATAACTGCACTTAACTTTTACATTTCTTAAGCTATAGCAACCATTTTTATCTTGATTGAAAGCACTTAAATTGCTCTTTCCAATGATGTATAACACTTGGTAGAAAAGACTTGGGAAAGAAACTTAAAATTAACATTTATGAGAAATTTGACACTGGTAGCATTGTGTAATACTTTTGGTACAGTTTCTACATGTTTCATATATAACTGCACTTAACTTTTACATTTCTTAAGCTATAGCAACTTTTTTTATCTTGAGCGAAAGCCCTTAAAATGCTCTTTCCAATGATGTATAATACTTGGCAGAAAAGATTTGGGAAAGAAACTTAAAATTATCATTTATGAGAAATTTGACACTGGGAGCATTCTGTAATACTTTTGGTACAGTTTCTACATGTTTCATATATAACTGCACTTAACTTTTACATTTCTTAAGCTATAGCAACCATTTTTATCTTGATTGAAAGCACTTAAATTGCTCTTTCCAATGATGTATAACACTTGGTAGAAAAGACTTGGGAAAGAAACTTAAAATTAAAATTTTTGAGAAATTTGACACTGGTAGCATTCTGTAATACTTTTGGTACAGTTTCTACATGTTTCATATATAACTGCACTTAACTTTTACATTTCTTAAGCTATAGCAACCATTTTTATCTTGAGTGAAAGCCCTTAAAATGCTCTTTCCAATGATGTACAATACTTGGCAGAAAAGATTTGGGAAAGAAACTTAAAATTAACATTTAAGAGAAGTTTGACACTGGGAGCATTCTGTAATAATTTTGGTACAGTTTCTACAAGTTTCATATATAACTGCATTTAACTTTTACATTTCTTAAGCTATAGCAACTATTTTTATCTCGACTGAAAGCCCTTAAAATGCTCTTTCCAATCATGTATAACACTTGGCAGAAAATATTTGGAAAAGAAACTTAAAATTAACATTTATGAGAAATTTGACACTGGGAGCATTCTGTAATACTTTTGGTACAGTTTCTACATGTTTCATAGATAACTGCACTTAACTTTTACATTTCTTAAGCTACAGCAACCATTTGTATAACATGATGTATAACACTTGGCAGAAAATATTTGGGAAAGAAACTTAAAATTAACATTTATGAGAAATTTGACACTGGGAGCATTCTGTAATACTTTTGGTACAGTTTCTACATGTTTCATATATAACTGCACTTAACTTTTACATTTCTTAAGCTACAGCAACCATTTTTATCTTGGTTGAAAGCACTTAAATTGCTCTTTCCAATGATGTATAACACTTGGTAGAAAAGACTTGGGAAAGAAACTTAAAATTAACATTTATGAGAAATTTGACACTGGGAGCATTCTGTAATACTTTTGGTACAGTTTCTACATGTTTCATATATAACTGCACTTAACTTTTACATTTCTTAAGCTATAGCAACCATTTTTATCTTGATTGAAAGCACTAAAATTGCTCTTTCCAATGATGTATAATACTTGGCAGAAAAGATTTGGGAAAGAAACTTAAAATTAACATTTATGAGAAATTTGACACTGGGAGCATTCTGTAATACTTTTGGTACAGTTTCTACATGTTTCATATATAACTGCACTTAAATTTTACATTTCTTAAGCTATAGCAACTATTTTTATCTCGACTGAAAGCCCTTAAAATGCTCTTTCCAATGATGTATAATACTTGGCAGAAAAGATTTGGGAAAGAAACTTAAAATTAACATTTATGAGAAATTTGACACTGGGAGCATTCTGTAATACTTTTGGTACAGCTTCTACATGTTTCATATATAACTGCACTTAACTTTTACATTTCTTAAGCTATAGCAACCATTTTTATCTTGATTGAAAGCACTTAAATTGCTCTTTCCAATGATGTATAACACTTGGTAGAAAAGACTTGGGAAAGAAACTTAAAATTAACATTTATGAGAAATTTGACACTGGTAGCATTGTGTAATACTTTTGGTACAGTTTCTACATGTTTCATATATAACTGCACTTAACTTTTACATTTCTTAAGCTATAGCAACTTTTTTTATCTTGAGCGAAAGCCCTTAAAATGCTCTTTCCAATGATGTATAATACTTGGCAGAAAAGATTTGGGAAAGAAACTTAAAATTATCATTTATGAGAAATTTGACACTGGGAGCATTCTGTAATACTTTTGGTACAGTTTCTACATGTTTCATATATAACTGCACTTAACTTTTACATTTCTTAAGCTATAGCAACCATTTTTATCTTGATTGAAAGCACTTAAATTGCTCTTTCCAATGATGTATAACACTTGGTAGAAAAGACTTGGGAAAGAAACTTAAAATTAAAATTTTTGAGAAATTTGACACTGGTAGCATTCTGTAATACTTTTGGTACAGTTTCTACATGTTTCATATATAACTGCACTTAACTTTTACATTTCTTAAGCTATAGCAACCATTTTTATCTTGAGTGAAAGCCCTTAAAATGCTCTTTCCAATGATGTACAATACTTGGCAGAAAAGATTTGGGAAAGAAACTTAAAATTAACATTTAAGAGAAGTTTGACACTGGGAGCATTCTGTAATAATTTTGGTACAGTTTCTACAAGTTTCATATATAACTGCATTTAACTTTTACATTTCTTAAGCTATAGCAACTATTTTTATCTCGACTGAAAGCCCTTAAAATGCTCTTTCCAATCATGTATAACACTTGGCAGAAAATATTTGGGAAAGAAACTTAAAATTAACATTTATGAGAAATTTGACACTGGGAGCATTCTGTAATACTTTTGGTACAGTTTCTACATGTTTCATAGATAACTGCACTTAACTTTTACATTTCTTAAGCTACAGCAACCATTTGTATAACATGATGTATAACACTTGGCAGAAAATATTTGGGAAAGAAACTTAAAATTAACATTTATGAGAAATTTGACACTGGGAGCATTCTGTAATACTTTTGGTACAGTTTCTACATGTTTCATATATAACTGCACTTAACTTTTACATTTCTTAAGCTACAGCAACCATTTTTATCTTGGTTGAAAGCACTTAAATTGCTCTTTCCAATGATGTATAACACTTGGTAGAAAAGACTTGGGAAAGAAACTTAAAATTAACATTTATGAGAAATTTGACACTGGGAGCATTCTGTAATACTTTTGGTACAGTTTCTACATGTTTCATATATAACTGCACTTAACTTTTACATTTCTTAAGCTACAGCAACCATTTTTATCTTGAGTGAAAGCCCTTAAAATGCTCTTTCCAATGATGTGTAATACTTGGCAGAAAAGATTTGGGAAAGAAACTTAAAATTAACACTTATGAGAAATTTGACCCTGGGAGCATTCTGTAATACTTTTGGTACAGTTTCTACATGTTTCATATATAACTGCACTTAACTTTTACATTTCTTAAGCTATAGCAACTATTTTTATCTCGACTGAAAGCCCTTAAAATGCTCTTTTGGTACAGTTTCTACATGTTTCATATATAACTGCACTTAACTTTTACGTTTCTTAAGCTATATCAACCATTTTTATTTTGATTGAAAGCCCTTAAAATGCTCTTTCCAATGATGTATAACACTTGGCAGAAACGATTTGGGAAAGAAACTTAAAATTAACATTTATGAGAAATTTGACACTGGGAGCATTCTGTAATACTTTTGGTACAGTTTCTACATGTTTCATATATAACTGCACTTAACTTTTACATTTCTTAAGCTATAGCAACCATTTTTATCTTGGTTGAAAGCACTTAAATTGCTCTTTCCAATGATGTATAACACTTGGTAGAAAAGACTTGGGAAAGAAACTTAAAATTAACATTTATGAGAAATTTGACACTGGGAGCATTCTATAATACTTTTGGTACAGTTTCTACATGTTTCATATATAACTGCACTTAACTTTTACATTTCTTAAGCTATAGCAACTATTTTTATCTCGACTGAAAGCCCTTAAAGTGCTCTTTCCAATGATGTATAATACTTGGCAGAAAAGATTTGGGAAAGAAATTTAAAATTAACATTTATGAGAAATTTGACACTGGGAGCATTCTGTAATACTTTTGGTACAGTTTCTTCATGTTTCATATATAACTTCACTTAACTTTTACATTTCTTAAGCTATAGCAACCATTTTTATCTTGAGTGAAAGCCCTTAAAATACTCTTTTGGTACAGTTTCTACATGTTTAATATGTAACTGCACTTAACTTTTACGTTTCTTAAGCTATATTTTGATTGAAAGCCCGTAAAATGGTCGTTCCAATGATGTATAACACTTGGCAGAAACGATTTGGGAAAGAAACTTAAAATTAACATTTATGAGAAATTTGACACTGGGAGCATTCTGTAATACTTTTGGTACAGTTTCTACATGTTTCATGCATAACTGCACTTAACTTTTACATTTCTTAAGCTATAGCAACCATTTTTATCTTGAGTGAAAGCCCTTAAATTGGTCTTTCCAATGATGTATAATAGTTTTCAGAAAAGATTTGGGAAAGAAACTTTAAATTAACATTTATGAGATATTTTACACTGGGAGCATTCTGTAATATTTTTGGTACAGTTTCTACATGTTTCATACATAACTGCACTTAACTTTTACATTTCTTAAGCTATAGCAACCATTTTTATCTTGAGTGAAAGCCCTTAAAATACTCTTTTGGTACAGTTTCTACATGTTTAATATATAACTGCACTTAACTTTTACGTTTCTTAAGCTATATTTTGATTGAAAGCCCTTAAAATGGTCGTTCCAATGATGTATAACACTTGGCAGAAACGATTTGGGAAAGAAACTTAAAATTAACATTTATGAGAAATTTGACACTGGGATCATTCTGTAATACTTTTGGTACAGTTTCTACATGTTTCATGCATAACTGCACTTAACTTTTACATTTCTTAAGCTATAGCAACCATTTTTATCTTGAGTGAAAGCCCTTAAATTGGTCTTTCCAATGATGTATAATAGTTTTCAGAAAAGATTTGGGAAAGAAACTTAAAATTAACATTTATGAGAAATTTGACACTGGGAGCATTCTGTAATACTTTTGGTACAGTATCTACATGTTTCATATATAACTGCACTTAACTTTTACATTTCTTAAGCTGTAGCAACCATTTTTATCTTGATTGAAAGCACTGAAATTGCTCTTTCCAATGATGTATAACACTTGGTAGAAAAGACTTGGGAAAGAAACTTAAAATTAACATTTATGAGAAATTTGACACTGGTAGCATTCTGTAATAATTTTGGTACAGTTTCTACATGTTTCATATATAACTGCACTTAACTTTTACATTTCTTAAGCTATAGCAACCATTTTTATCTTGAGTGAAAGACCTTAAAATGCTCTTTCCAATGATGTATAATACTTGGCAGAAAAGATTTGGGAAAGAAACTTAAAATTAACATTTATGAGAAATTTGACACTGGGAGCATTCTGTAATACTTTTGGTACAGTTTCTACATGTTTCATATATAACTGCATTTAACTTTTACATTTCTTAAGCTATAGCAACTATTTTTATCTCGACTGAAAGCCCTTAAAATGCTCTTTCCAATGATGTATAACACTTGGTAGAAAAGACTTGGGAAAGAAATTTAAAATTAACATTTATAAGAAATTTGACACTGGGAGCATTCTGTAATACTTTTGGTACAGTTTCTACATGTTTCATATATAACTGCACTTAACTTTTACATTTCTTAAGCTACAGCAACCATTTGTATAACATGATGTATAACACTTGGCAGAAAATATTTGGGAAAGAAACTTAAAATTAACATTTATGAGAAATTTGACACTGGGAGCATTCTGTAATACTTTTGGTACAGTTTCTACATGTTTCATATATAACTGCACTTAACTTTTACATTTCTTAAGCTACAGCAACCATTTTTATCTTGAGTGAAAGCCCTTAAAATGCTCTTTCCAATGATGTGTAATCTTTGGCAGAAAAGATTTGGGAAAGAAACTTAAAATTAACATTTATGAGAAATTTGACACTGGGAGCATTCTGTAATACTTTTGGTACAGTTTCTACATGTTTCATATATAACTTCACTTAACTTTTACATTTCTTAAGCTATAGCAACCATTTTAATCTTGAGTAAAAGCCCTTAAAATGCTCTTTCCAATGATGTATAATACTTGGCAGAAAAGATTTGGGAAAGAAACTTAAAATTAACATTTATGAGAAATTTGACACTGGGAGCATTCTGTAATACTTTTGGTACAGTTTCTACATGTTTCATATATAACTTCACTTAACTTTTACATTTCTTAAGCTATAGCAACCATTTTTATCTTGAGTAAAAGCCCTTAAAATACTCTTTTGGTACAGTTTCTACATGTTTAATATATAACTGCACTTAACTTTTACGTTTCTTAAGCTATATCAACCATTTTTATTTTGATTGAAAGCCCTTAAAATGCTCTTTCCAATGATTTATAACACTTGGCAGAAACGATTTGGGAAAGAAACTTAAAATTAACATTTATGCGAAATTTGACACTGGGAGCATTCTGTAATACTGTTGGTACAGTTTCTACATGTTTCATGCATAACCGCACTTAACTTTTACATTTCTTAAGCTATAGCAACCATTTTTATCTTGAGTGAAAGCCCTTAAATTGGTTTTTCCAATGATGTATAATAGTTTTCAGAAAAGATTTGGGAAAGAAACTTTAAATTAACATTTATGAGATATTTGACACTGGGAGCATTCTGTAATATTTTTGGTACAGTTTCTACATGTTTCATATATAACTGCACTTAACTTTTACATTTCTTAAGCTATAGCAACCATTTTTATCTTGAGTGAAAGCCCTTAAAATGCTCTTTTGGTACAGTTTCTACATGTTTAATATATAACTGCACTTAACTTTTACGTTTCTTAAGCTATATCAACCATTTTTATTTTGATTGAAAGCCCTTAAAATGCTCTTTCCAATGATGTATAACACTTGGCAGAAACGATTTGGGAAAGAAACTTAAAATTAACATTTATGAGAAATTTGACACTGGGAGCATTCTGTAATAATTTTGGTACAGTTTCTACATGTTTCATGCATAACCGCACTTAACTTTTACATTTCTTAAGCTATAGCAACCATTTTTATCTTGAGTGAAAGCCCTTAAATTGCTCTTTCCAATGATGTATAACACTTGGTAGAAAAGATTTGGGAAAGAAACTTAAAATTAACATTTATGAGAAATTTGACCCTGTGAGCATTCTGTAATACTTTTGGTACAGTTTCTACATGTTTCATATATAACTGCACTTAACTTTTACATTTCTTAAGCTATAGCAACTATTTTTATCTCGACTGAAAGCCCTTAAAATGCTCTTTCCAATGATGTATAATACTTGGCAGAAAAGATTTGGGAAAGAAACTTAAAATTAACATTTATGAGAAATTTGACACTGGGAGCATTCTGTAATACATTTGGTACAGTTTCTACATGTTTCATATATAACTGCACTTAACTTTTACATTTCTTAAGCTATAGCAACCATTTTTATCTTGAGTGAAAGCCCTTAAAATGCTCTTTTGGTACAGTTTCTACATGTTTAATATATAACTGCACTTAACTTTTACGTTTCTTAAGCTATATCAACCATTTTTATTTTGAGTGAAAGCCCTTAAATTGCTCTTTCCAATGATGTATAACACTTGGTAGAAAAGACTTGGGAAAGAAACTTAAAATTAACATTTATGAGAAATTTGACACTGGGAGCATTCTGTAATACTTTTGGTACAGTTTCTACATGTGTCATATATAACTGCACTTAACTTTTACATTTCTTAAGCTATAGCAACTATTTTTATCTCGACTGAAAGCCCTTAAAATGCTCTTTCCAATGATGTATAACACTTGGTAAAAAAAACTTGACAAAGAAACTCAAAATCAACATTTATGAGAAATTTGACACTGGGAGCGTTCTGTAATACTTTTGGTAGAGTTTCTACATGTTTTATATATAACTGCACTTAACTTTTACATTTCTTAAGCTAAAACAACCATTTTTATCTTGATTGAAAGCACTTAAATTGCTGTTTCCAATGATGTATAACACTTGGTAGAAAAAACTTGGGAAAGAAACTTAAAATTAACATCTATGAGAAATTTGACACTGGGAAAATTCTGTAATACTTTTCTGTAATACAGCTTCTACATGTTTCATGCATAACTGCACATAACTTTTACATTCCTTAAGCTATAGCAACCATTTTTATTTTGATTGAAAGCCCCTAAAATGCTCTTTTCAATGATGCATAATACTTGGCAGAAAAGATTTGGGAAAGAAACTTTAAATTAACATTTATGAGATATTTGACACTGAGAGCATTCTGTAATATTTTTGGTACAGTTTCTACATGTTTCATGCATAACTGCACCTAACTTTTACATTTCTTAAGCTATAGGAACAATTTTTATCTGGACTGAAAGCCCTTAAAATGCTCTTTCCAATGATGCATAATACTTGGCAGAAAAGATTTGGGAAAAAAACTTAAAATTAACATTTATGAGAAATTTGACACTGGGAGCATTCTGTTATACTTTTGGTACAGTTTCTACAAGTTTCATATATAACTGCACTTAACTTTTACATTTCTTAAGCTATAGCAACAATTTTTATCTTGAGTGAAAGCCCTTAAATTGGTCTTTCCAATGATGTATAATAGTTTTCAGAAAAGATTTGGGAAAGAAACTTAAAATTAACTTTTATGAGAAATTTGACACTGGGAGCATTCTGTAATACTTTTGGTACAGTTTCTACATGTTTCATATATAACTGCACTTAACTTTTACATTTCTTAAGCTATAGCAACTATTTTTATCTCGACTGAAAGCACTTAAAATGTTCTTTCCAATGATGTATAATACTTGGCAGAAAAGATTTGGGAAAGAAACTTAAAATTAACATTTATGAGAAATTTGACACTGGGAGCATTCTGTAATACTTTTGTACAGTTTCTACATGTTTCATATATAACTGCACTTAACTTTTACATTTCTTAAGCTATAGCAACCATTTTTATCTTGAGTGAAAGCCCTTAAAATGCTCTTTCCAATGATGTATAATACTTGGCAGAAAAGATTTGGGAAAGAAACTTAAAATTAACATTTATGAGAAATTTGACACTGGGAGCATTCTGTAATACTTTTGGTACAGTTTCTACATGTTTCATATATAACTGCACTTAACTTTTACATCTCTTAAGCTATAGCAACCATTTTTATCTTGAGTGATAGCCCTTAAAATGCTCTTTCCAGAGCATTTTAAGGGCTCTGGAAAGAGCCCTTAAAATGGGAAAGAAATTTAAAATTAACATTTATGAGAAATTTGACACTGGGAGCATTCTGTAATACTTTTGTACAGTTGCTACATGTTTCATATATAACTGCACTTAACTTTTACGTTTCTTAAGCTATATCAACCATTTTTATCTTGATTGAAATCCCTTAAAATGCTCTTTCCAATGATGTATAACACTTGGCAAAAGATTTGGGAAAGAAACTTTAAATTAACATTTATTAGAAATTTGACACTGGGAAAATTCTGTAATACTTTTCTGTAATACAGCTTCTACATATTTCATGCATAACTGCACATAACTTTTACATTCCTTAAGCTGTAGCAACCATTTTTATTTTGATTGAAAGCCCTTAAAATGCTCTTTCCAATGATGTATAACACTTGGCAGAAAACATTTGGGAAAGAAACTTTAAATTAACATTTATGAGATATTTGACCCTAAGAGCGATTTGGGAAAGAAACTTAAAATTAACATTTATGAGAAATTTGACACTGGGAGCATTCTGTAATACTTTTGGTACAGTTTCTACATGTTTCATATATAACTGCACTTAACTTTTACATTTCTTAAGCTATAGCAACCATTTTTATCTTGGTTGAAAGCACTTAAATTGCTCTTTCCAATGATGTATAACACTTGGTAGAAAAGACTTGGGAAAGAAACTTAAAATTAACATTTATGAGAAATTTGACACTGGGAGCATTCTGTAATATTTTGGTACAGTTTCTACATGTTTCATATATAACTGCACTTAACTTTTACATTTCTTAAGCTATAGCAACTATTTTTATCTCGACTGAAAGCCCTTAAAATGCTCTTTCCAATGATGTATAACACTTGGTAAAAAAAACTTGACAAAGAAACTCAAAATTAACATTTATGAGAAATTTGACACTGGGAGCGTTCTGTAATACTTTTGGAAGAGTTTCTACATGTTTTATATATAACTGCACTTAACTTTTACATTTCTTAAGCTAAAACAACCATTTTTATCTTGATTGAAAGCACTTAAATTGCTGTTTCCAATGATGTATAACACTTGGTAGAAAAAACTTGGGAAAGAAACTTAAAATTAACATCTATGAGAAATTTGACACTGGGAAAATTCTGTAATACTTTTCTGTAATACAGCTTCTACATGTTTCATGCATAACTGCACATAACTTTTACATTCCTTAAGCTATAGCAACCATTTTTATTTTGATTGAAAGCCCTTAAAATGCTCTTTTCAATGATGCATAATACTTGGCAGAAAAGATTTGGGAAAGAAACTTTAAATTAACATTTATGAGATATTTGACACTGAGAGCATTCTGTAATATTTTTGGTACAGTTTCTACATGTTTCATGCATAACTGCACCTAACTTTTACATTTCTTAAGCTATAGGAACAATTTTTATCTGGACTGAAAGCCCTTAAAATGCTCTTTCCAATGATGTATAACACTTGGCAGAAAAGATTTGGGAAAGAAACTTAAAATTAACATTTATGAGAAATTTGACACTGGGAAAATTCTGTAATACTTTTCTGTAATACAGCTTCTACATGTTTCATGCATAACTGCACATAACTTTTACATTTCTTAAGCTGTGGCAACCATTTTTATTTTGATTGAAAGCCCTTAAAATGCTCTTTCCAATGATGTATAACACTTGGCAGAAAAGATTTGGGAAAGAAACTTTAAATTAACATTTATGAGATATTTGACCCTAAGAGCGATTTGGGAAAGAAACTTAAAATTAACATTTATGAGAAATTTGACACTGGGAGCATTCTGTAATACTTTTGGTACAGTTTCTACATGTTTCATATATAACTGCACTTAACTTTTACACTTCTTAAGCTATAGCAACCATTTTTATCTTGGTTGAAAGCACTTAAATTGCTCTTTCCAATGATGTATAACACTTGGTAGAAAAGACTTGGGAAAGAAATTTAAAATTAACATTTATGAGAAATTTGACACTGGGAGCATTCTGTAATACTTTTGGTACAGTTTCTACATGTCTCATATATAACTTCACTTAACTTTTACATTTCTTAAGCTATAGCAACCATTTTTATCTTGAGTGAAAGCCCTTAAAATACTCTTTTGGTACAGTTTCTACATGTTTAATATATAACTGCACTTAACTTTTACGTTTCTTAAGCTATATCAACCATTTTTATTTTGATTGAAAGCCCATTTTTATCTCGACTGAAAGCACTTAAAATGTTCTTTCCAATGATGTATAATACTTGGCAGAAAAGATTTGGGAAAGAAACTTAAAATTAACATTTATGAGAAATTTGACACTGGGAGCATTCTGTAATACTTTTGTATTACATTGGGAAAGAAACTCAAAATTAACATTTATGAGAAATTTGACACTGGGAGCGTTCTGTAATACTTTTGGAAGAGTTTCTACATGTTTTATATATAACTGCACTTAACTTTTACATTTCTTAAGCTAAAACAACCATTTTTATCTTGATTGAAAGCACTTAAATTGCTCTTTCCAATGATGTATAACACTTGGTAGAAAAGACTTGGGAAAGAAACTTAAAATTAACATCTATGAGAAATTTGACACTGGGAAAATTCTGTAATACTTTTCTGTAATACAGCTTCTACATGTTTCATGCATAACTGCACATAACTTTTACATTCCTTAAGCTATAGCAACCATTTTTATTTTGATTGAAAGCCCTTAAAATGCTCTTTTCAATGATGCATAATACTTGGCAGAAAAGATTTGGGAAAGAAACTTTAAATTAACATTTATGAGATATTTGACACTGAGAGCATTCTGTAATATTTTTGGTACAGTTTCTACATGTTTCATGCATAACTGCACCTAACTTTTACATTTCTTAAGCTATAGGAACAATTTTTATCTGGACTGAAAGCCCTTAAAATGCTCTTTCCAATGATGTATAACACTTGGCAGAAAAGATTTGGGAAAGAAACTTAAAATTAACATTTATGAGAAATTTGACACTGGGAAAATTCTGTAATACTTTTCTGTAATACAGCTTCTACATGTTTCATGCATAACTGCACATAACTTTTACATTCCTTAAGCTGTGGCAACCATTTTTATTTTGATTGAAAGCCCTTAAAATGCTCTTTCCAATGATGTATAACACTTGGCAGAAAAGATTTGGGAAAGAAACTTTAAATTAACATTTATGAGATATTTGACCCTAAGAGCGATTTGGGAAAGAAACTTAAAATTAACATTTATGAGAAATTTGACACTGGGAGCATTCTGTAATACTTTTGGTACAGTTTCTACATGTTTCATATATAACTGCACTTAACTTTTACACTTCTTAAGCTATAGCAACCATTTTTATCTTGGTTGAAAGCACTTAAATTGCTCTTTCCAATGATGTATAACACTTGGTAGAAAAGACTTGGGAAAGAAATTTAAAATTAACATTTATGAGAAATTTGACACTGGGAGCATTCTGTAATACTTTTGGTACAGTTTCTACATGTCTCATATATAACTTCACTTAACTTTTACATTTCTTAAGCTATAGCAACCATTTTTATCTTGAGTGAAAGCCCTTAAAATACTCTTTTGGTACAGTTTCTACATGTTTAATATATAACTGCACTTAACTTTTACGTTTCTTAAGCTATATCAACCATTTTTATTTTGATTGAAAGCCCATTTTTATCTTGATTGAAAGCACTGAAATTGCTCTTTCCAATGATGTATAACACTTGGTAGAAAAGACTTGGGAAAGAAACTTAAAATTAACATTTATGAGAAATTTGACACTGGTAGCATTCTGTAATATTTTGGTACAGTTTCTACATGTTTCATATATAACTGCACTTAACTTTTACATTTCTTAAGCTATAGCAACCATTTTTATCTTGAGTGAAAGCCCTTAAAATGCTCTTTCCAATGATGTATAACACTTGGTAGAAAAGATTTGGGAAAGAAACTTAAAATTAACATTTATGAGAAATTTGACACTGGGAGCATTCTGTAATACTTTTGGTACAGTTTCTACATGTTTCATATATAACTGCATTTAACTTTTACATTTCTTAAGCTATAGCAACTATTTTTATCTCGACTGAAAGCCCTTAAAATGCTCTTTCCAATGATGTATAACACTTGGTAGAAAAGACCCAAGAAAGAAACTTAAAATTAACATTTATAAGAAATTTGACACTGGGAGCATTCTGTAATACTTTTGGTACAGTTTCTACATGTTTCATATATAACTGCACTTAACTTTTACATTTCTTAAGCTACAGCAACCATTTGTATAACATGATGTATAACACTTGGCAGAAAATATTTGGGAAAGAAACTTAAAATTAACATTTATGAGAAATTTGACACTGGGAGCATTCTGTAATACTTTTGGTACAGTTTCTACATGTTTCATATATAACTGCACTTAACTTTTACATTTCTTAAGCTACAGCAACCATTTTTATCTTGAGTGAAAGCCCTTAAAATGGGAAAGAAACTTAAAATTAACATTTATGAGAAATTTGACACTGGGAGCATTCTGTAATACTTTTGGTACAGTTTCTACATGTTTCATATATAACTGCACTTAACTTTTACATTTCTTAAGCTACAGCAACCATTCTTATCTTGAGTGAAAGCCCTTAAAATGCTCTTTCCAATGATGTGTAATACTTGGCAGAAAAGATTTGGGAAAGAAACTTAAAATTAACACTTATGAGAAATTTGACCCTGGGAGCATTCTGTAATACTTTTGGTACAGTTTCTACATGTTTCATATATAAC
This sequence comes from Protophormia terraenovae, assembly GCA_951394005.1. NCBI lineage: Eukaryota > Metazoa > Arthropoda > Insecta > Diptera > Calliphoridae > Protophormia > Protophormia terraenovae. Next base: position 529,296 of record OX596078.1, on the reverse strand, counting down.
TGCACTTAACTTTTACATTTCTTAAGCTATAGCAACCATTTTTATCTTGAGTGAAAGCCCTTAAAATACTCTTTTGGTACAGTTTCTACATGTTTCATATATAACTGCACTTAACTTTTACGTTTCTTAAGCTATATCAACCATTTTTATTTTGATTGAAAGCCCTTAAAATGCTCTTTCCAATGATGTATAACACTTGGCAGAAACGATTTGGGAAAGAAACTTAAAATTAACATTTATGAGAAATTTGACACTGGGAGCATCCTGTAATACTTTTGGTACAGTTTCTACATGTTTCATATATAACTGCACTTAACTTTTACATTTCTTAAGCTATAGCAACCATTTTTATCTTGGTTGAAAGCACTTAAATTGCTCTTTCCAATGATGTATAACACTTGGTAGAAAAGACTTGGGAAAGAAACTTAAAATTAACATTTATGAGAAATTTGACACTGGGAGCATTCTGTAATACTTTTAGTACAGTTTCTACATGTTTCATATATAACTGCACTTAACTTTTACATTTCTTAAGCTATAGCAACCATTTTTATCTTGAGTGAAAGCCCTTAAAATGGTCGTTCCAATGATGTATAACACTTGGCAGAAACGATTTGGGAAAGAAACTTAAAATTAACATTTATGAGAAATTTGACACTGGGAGCATTCTGTAATACTTTTGGTACAGTTTCTACATGTTTCATGCATAACTGCACTTAACTTTTACATTTCTTAAGCTATAGCAACCATTTTTATCTTGAGTGAAAGCCCTTAAATTGGTCTTTCCAATGATGTATAATAGTTTTCAGAAAAGATTTGGGAAAGAAACTTTAAATTAACATTTATGAGATATTTTACACTGGGAGCATTCTGTAATATTTTTGGTACAGTTTCTACATGTTTCATACATAACTGCACTTAACTTTTACATTTCTAAAGCTATAGCAACCATTTTTATCTTGAGTGACGGCCCTTAAAATACTCTTTTGGTACAGTTTCTACATGTTTAATATATAACTGCACTTAACTTTTACGTTTCTTAAGCTATATCAACCATTTTTATTTTGATTGAAAGCCCTTAAAATGCTCTTTCCAATGATGTATAACACTTGGTAGAAAAGACTTGGGAAAGAAACTTAAAATTAACATTTATGAGAAATTTGACACTGGTAGCATTCTGTAATACTTTTGGTACAGTTTCTACATGTTTCATATATAACTGCACTTAACTTTTACATTTCTTAAGCTATAGCAACCATTTTTATCTTGAGTGAAAGCCCTTAAATTGGTCTTTCCAATGATGTATAATAGTTTTCAGAAAAGATTTAGGAAAGAAACTTAAAATTAACATTTATGAGAAATTTGACACTGGGAGCATTCTGTAATACTTTTGGTACAGTTTCTACATGTTTCATATATAACTGCACTTAACTTTTACATTTCTTAAGCTATAGCAACTATTTTTATCTCGACTGAAAGCCCTTAAAATGCTCTTTCCAATGATATATAATACTTGGCAAAAAAGATTTGGGAAAGAAACTTAAAATTAACATTTATGAGAAATTTGACACTGGGAGCATTCTGTAATACTTTTGGTACAGTTTCTACATGTTTCATATATAACTGCACTTAAATTTTACATTTCTTAAGCTATAGCAACTATTTTTATCTCGACTGAAAGCCCTTAAAATGCTCTTTCCAATGATGTATAATACTTGGCAGAAAAGATTTGGGAAAGAAACTTAAAATTAACATATATGAGAAATTTGACACTGGGAGCATTCTGTAATACTTTTGGTACAGTTTCTACATGTTTCATATATAACTGCACTTAAATTTTACATTTCTTAAGCTATAGCAACTATTTTTATCTCGACTGAAAGCCTTAAAATGCTCTTTCCAATGATGTATAATACTTGGCAGAAAAGATTTGGGAAAGAAACTTAAAATTAACATTTATGAGAAATTTGACACTGGGAGCATTCTGTAATACTTTTAGTACAGTTTCTACATGTTTCATATATAACTGCACTTCAATTTTACATTTCTTAAGCTATAGCAACCATTTTTATCTTGATTGAAAGCACTAAAATTGCTCTTTCCAATGATGTATAATACTTGGCAGAAAAGATTTGGGAAAGAAACTTAAAATTAACATTTATGAGAAATTTGACACTGGGAGCATTCTGTAATACTTTTGGTACAGTTTCTACATGTTTCATATATAACTGCACTTAAATTTTACATTTCTTAAGCTATAGCAACTATTTTTATCTCGACTGAAAGCCCTTAAAATGCTCTTTCGAATGATGTATAATACTTGGCAGAAAAGATTTGGGAAAGAAACTTAAAATTAACATTTATGAGAAATTTGACACTGGGAGCATTCTGTAATACTTTTGGTACAGCTTCTACATGTTTCATATATAACTGCACTTAACTTTTACATTTCTTAAGCTATAGCAACCATTTTTATCTTGATTGAAAGCACTTAAATTGCTCTTTCCAATGATATATAACACTTGGTAGAAAAGACTTGGGAAAGAAACTTAAAATTAACATTTATGAGAAATTTGACACTGGTAGCATTGTGTAATACTTTTGGTACAGTTTCTACATGTTTCATATATAACTGCACTTAACTTTTACATTTCTTAAGCTATAGCAACTTTTTTTATCTTGAGCGAAAGCCCTTAAAATGCTCTTTCCAATGATGTATAATACTTGGCAGAAAAGATTTGGGAAAGAAACTTAAAATTAACATTTATGAGAAATTTGACACTGGGAGCATTCTGTAATACTTTTGGTACAGTTTCTACATGTTTCATATATAACTGCACTTAACTTTTACATTTCTTAAGCTATAGCAACCATTTTTATCTTGATTGAAAGCACTTAAATTGCTCTTTCCAATGATGTATAACACTTGGTAGAAAAGACTTGGGAAAGAAACTTAAAATTAAAATTTTTGAGAAATTTGACACTGGTAGCATTCTGTAATACTTTTGGTACAGTTTCTACATGTTTCATATATAACTGCACTTAACTTTTACATTTCTTAAGCTATAGCAACCATTTTTATCTTGAGTGAAAGCCCTTAAAATACTCTTTCCAATGATGTACAATACTTGGCAGAAAAGATTTGGGAAAGAAACTTAAAATTAACATTTAAGAGAAGTTTGACACTGGGAGCATTCTGTAATAATTTTGGTACAGTTTCTACAAGTTTCATATATAACTGCATTTAACTTTTACATTTCTTAAGCTATAGCAACTATTTTTATCTCGACTGAAAGCCCTTAAAATGCTCTTTCCAATCATGTATAACACTTGGCAGAAAATATTTGGGAAAGAAACTTAAAATTAACATTTATGAGAAATTTGACACTGGGAGCATTCTGTAATACTTTTGGTACAGTTTCTACATGTTTCATAGATAACTGCACTTAACTTTTACATTTCTTAAGCTACAGCAACCATTTGTATAACATGATGTATAACACTTGGCAGAAAATATTTGGGAAAGAAACTTAAAATTAACATTTATGAGAAATTTGACACTGGGAGCATTCTGTAATACTTTTGGTACAGTTTCTACATGTTTCATATATAACTGCACTTAACTTTTACATTTCTTAAGCTACAGCAACCATTTTTATCTTGGTTGAAAGCACTTAAATTGCTCTTTCCAATGATGTATAACACTTGGTAGAAAAGACTTGGGAAAGAAACTTAAAATTAACATTTATGAGAAATTTGACACTGGGAGCATTCTGTAATACTTTTGGTACAGTTTCTACATGTTTCGTATATAACTGCACTTAACTTTTACATTTCTTAAGCTACAGCAACCATTTTTATCTTGAGTGAAAGCCCTTAAAATGCTCTTTCCAATGATGTGTAATACTTGGCAGAAAAGATTTGGGAAAGAAACTTAAAATTAACACTTATGAGAAATTTGACCCTGGGAGCATTCTGTAATACTTTTGGTACAGTTTCTACATGTTTCATATATAACTGCACTTAACTTTTACATTTCTTAAGCTATAGCAACCATTTTTATCTTGAGTGAAAGCCCTTAAAATACTCTTTTGGTACAGTTTCTACATGTTTCATATATAACTGCACTTAACTTTTACGTTTCTTAAGCTATATCAACCATTTTTATTTTGATTGAAAGCCCTTAAAATGCTCTTTCCAATGATGTATAACACTTGGCAGAAACGATTTGGGAAAGAAACTTAAAATTAACATTTATGAGAAATTTGACACTGGGAGCATTCTGTAATACTTTTGGTACAGTTTCTACATGTTTCATATATAACTGCACTTAACTTTTACATTTCTTAAGCTATAGCAACCATTTTTATCTTGGTTGAAAGCACTTAAATTGCTCTTTCCAATGATGTATAACACTTGGTAGAAAAGACTTGGGAAAGAAACTTAAAATTAACATTTATGAGAAATTTGACACTGGGAGCATTCTATAATACTTTTGGTACAGTTTCTACATGTTTCATATATAACTGCACTTAACTTTTACATTTCTTAAGCTATAGCAACTATTTTTATCTCGACTGAAAGCCCTTAAAGTGCTCTTTCCAATGATGTATAATACTTGGCAGAAAAGATTTGGGAAAGAAATTTAAAATTAACATTTATGAGAAATTTGACACTGGGAGCATTCTGTAATACTTTTGGTACAGTTTCTTCATGTTTCATATATAACTTCACTTAACTTTTACATTTCTTAAGCTATAGCAACCATTTTTATCTTGAGTGAAAGCCCTTAAAATACTCTTTTGGTACAGTTTCTACATGTTTAATATGTAACTGCACTTAACTTTTACGTTTCTTAAGCTATATTTTGATTGAAAGCCCGTAAAATGGTCGTTCCAATGATGTATAACACTTGGCAGAAACGATTTGGGAAAGAAACTTAAAATTAACATTTATGAGAAATTTGACACTGGGAGCATTCTGTAATACTTTTGGTACAGTTTCTACATGTTTCATGCATAACTGCACTTAACTTTTACATTTCTTAAGCTATAGCAACCATTTTTATCTTGAGTGAAAGCCCTTAAATTGGTCTTTCCAATGATGTATAATAGTTTTCAGAAAAGATTTGGGAAAGAAACTTTAAATTAACATTTATGAGATATTTTACACTGGGAGCATTCTGTAATATTTTTGGTACAGTTTCTACATGTTTCATACATAACTGCACTTAACTTTTACATTTCTTAAGCTATAGCAACCATTTTTATCTTGAGTGAAAGCCCTTAAAATACTCTTTTGGTACAGTTTCTACATGTTTAATATATAACTGCACTTAACTTTTACGTTTCTTAAGCTATATTTTGATTGAAAGCCCTTAAAATGGTCGTTCCAATGATGTATAACACTTGGCAGAAACGATTTGGGAAAGAAACTTAAAATTAACATTTATGAGAAATTTGACACTGGGATCATTCTGTAATACTTTTGGTACAGTTTCTACATGTTTCATGCATAACTGCACTTAACTTTTACATTTCTTAAGCTATAGCAACCATTTTTATCTTGAGTGAAAGCCCTTAAATTGGTCTTTCCAATGATGTATAATAGTTTTCAGAAAAGATTTGGGAAAGAAACTTAAAATTAACATTTATGAGAAATTTGACACTGGGAGCATTCTGTAATACTTTTGGTACAGTATCTACATGTTTCATATATAACTGCACTTAACTTTTACATTTCTTAAGCTGTAGCAACCATTTTTATCTTGATTGAAAGCACTGAAATTGCTCTTTCCAATGATGTATAACACTTGGTAGAAAAGACTTGGGAAAGAAACTTAAAATTAACATTTATGAGAAATTTGACACTGGTAGCATTCTGTAATAATTTTGGTACAGTTTCTACATGTTTCATATATAACTGCACTTAACTTTTACATTTCTTAAGCTATAGCAACCATTTTTATCTTGAGTGAAAGACCTTAAAATGCTCTTTCCAATGATGTATAATACTTGGCAGAAAAGATTTGGGAAAGAAACTTAAAATTAACATTTATGAGAAATTTGACACTGGGAGCATTCTGTAATACTTTTGGTACAGTTTCTACATGTTTCATATATAACTGCATTTAACTTTTACATTTCTTAAGCTATAGCAACTATTTTTATCTCGACTGAAAGCCCTTAAAATGCTCTTTCCAATGATGTATAACACTTGGTAGAAAAGACTTGGGAAAGAAATTTAAAATTAACATTTATAAGAAATTTGACACTGGGAGCATTCTGTAATACTTTTGGTACAGTTTCTACATGTTTCATATATAACTGCACTTAACTTTTACATTTCTTAAGCTACAGCAACCATTTGTATAACATGATGTATAACACTTGGCAGAAAATATTTGGGAAAGAAACTTAAAATTAACATTTATGAGAAATTTGACACTGGGAGCATTCTGTAATACTTTTGGTACAGTTTCTACATGTTTCATATATAACTGCACTTAACTTTTACATTTCTTAAGCTACAGCAACCATTTTTATCTTGAGTGAAAGCCCTTAAAATGCTCTTTCCAATGATGTGTAATCTTTGGCAGAAAAGATTTGGGAAAGAAACTTAAAATTAACATTTATGAGAAATTTGACACTGGGAGCATTCTGTAATACTTTTGGTACAGTTTCTACATGTTTCATATATAACTTCACTTAACTTTTACATTTCTTAAGCTATAGCAACCATTTTAATCTTGAGTAAAAGCCCTTAAAATGCTCTTTCCAATGATGTATAATACTTGGCAGAAAAGATTTGGGAAAGAAACTTAAAATTAACATTTATGAGAAATTTGACACTGGGAGCATTCTGTAATACTTTTGGTACAGTTTCTACATGTTTCATATATAACTTCACTTAACTTTTACATTTCTTAAGCTATAGCAACCATTTTTATCTTGAGTAAAAGCCCTTAAAATACTCTTTTGGTACAGTTTCTACATGTTTAATATATAACTGCACTTAACTTTTACGTTTCTTAAGCTATATGAACCATTTTTATTTTGATTGAAAGCCCTTAAAATGCTCTTTCCAATGATTTATAACACTTGGCAGAAACGATTTGGGAAAGAAACTTAAAATTAACATTTATGCGAAATTTGACACTGGGAGCATTCTGTAATACTGTTGGTACAGTTTCTACATGTTTCATGCATAACCGCACTTAACTTTTACATTTCTTAAGCTATAGCAACCATTTTTATCTTGAGTGAAAGCCCTTAAATTGGTTTTTCCAATGATGTATAATAGTTTTCAGAAAAGATTTGGGAAAGAAACTTTAAATTAACATTTATGAGATATTTGACACTGGGAGCATTCTGTAATATTTTTGGTACAGTTTCTACATGTTTCATATATAACTGCACTTAACTTTTACATTTCTTAAGCTATAGCAACCATTTTTATCTTGAGTGAAAGCCCTTAAAATGCTCTTTTGGTACAGTTTCTACATGTTTAATATATAACTGCACTTAACTTTTACGTTTCTTAAGCTATATCAACCATTTTTATTTTGATTGAAAGCCCTTAAAATGCTCTTTCCAATGATGTATAACACGTGGCAGAAACGATTTGGGAAAGAAACTTAAAATTAACATTTATGAGAAATTTGGCACTGGGAGCATTCTGTAATAATTTTGGTACAGTTTCTACATGTTTCATGCATAACCGCACTTAACTTTTACATTTCTTAAGCTATAGCAACCATTTTTATCTTGAGTGAAAGCCCTTAAATTGCTCTTTCCAATGATGTATAACACTTGGTAGAAAAGATTTGGGAAAGAAACTTAAAATTAACATTTATGAGAAATTTGACCCTGTGAGCATTCTGTAATACTTTTGGTACAGTTTCTACATGTTTCATATATAACTGCACTTAACTTTTACATTTCTTAAGCTATAGCAACTATTTTTATCTCGACTGAAAGCCCTTAAAATGCTCTTTCCAATGATGTATAATACTTGGCAGAAAAGATTTGGGAAAGAAACTTAAAATTAACATTTATGAAAAATTTGACACTGGGAGCATTCTGTAATACTTTTGGTACAGTTTCTACATGTTTCATATATAACTGCACTTAACTTTTACATATAGCAACCACTTTTGTCTTGATTGAAATCACTTAAATTGCTCTTTCCAATGATGTATAATACTTGGCAGAAAAGATTTGGGAAAGAAACTTAAAATTAACATTTATGAGAAATTTGACACTGGGAGCATTCTGTAATACTTTTGGTACAGTTTCTACATGTTTCATATATAACTTCACTTAACTTTTACATTTCTTAAGCTATAGCAACCATTTTTATCTTGAGTAAAAGCCCTTAAAATACTCTTTTGGTACAGTTTCTACATGTTTAATATATAACTGCACTTAACTTTTACGTTTCTTAAGCTATATGAACCATTTTTATTTTGATTGAAAGCCCTTAAAATGCTCTTTCCAATGATTTATAACACTTGGCAGAAACGATTTGGGAAAGAAACTTAAAATTAACATTTATGCGAAATTTGACACTGGGAGCATTCTGTAATACTGTTGGTACAGTTTCTACATGTTTCATGCATAACCGCACTTAACTTTTACATTTCTTAAGCTATAGCAACCATTTTTATCTTGAGTGAAAGCCCTTAAATTGGTTTTTCCAATGATGTATAATAGTTTTCAGAAAAGATTTGGGAAAGAAACTTTAAATTAACATTTATGAGATATTTGACACTGGGAGCATTCTGTAATATTTTTGGTACAGTTTCTACATGTTTCATATATAACTGCACTTAACTTTTACATTTCTTAAGCTATAGCAACCATTTTTATCTTGAGTGAAAGCCCTTAAAATGCTCTTTTGGTACAGTTTCTACATGTTTAATATATAACTGCACTTAACTTTTACGTTTCTTAAGCTATATCAACCATTTTTATTTTGATTGAAAGCCCTTAAAATGCTCTTTCCAATGATGTATAACACGTGGCAGAAACGATTTGGGAAAGAAACTTAAAATTAACATTTATGAGAAATTTGGCACTGGGAGCATTCTGTAATAATTTTGGTACAGTTTCTACATGTTTCATGCATAACCGCACTTAACTTTTACATTTCTTAAGCTATAGCAACCATTTTTATCTTGAGTGAAAGCCCTTAAATTGCTCTTTCCAATGATGTATAACACTTGGTAGAAAAGATTTGGGAAAGAAACTTAAAATTAACATTTATGAGAAATTTGACCCTGTGAGCATTCTGTAATACTTTTGGTACAGTTTCTACATGTTTCATATATAACTGCACTTAACTTTTACATTTCTTAAGCTATAGCAACTATTTTTATCTCGACTGAAAGCCCTTAAAATGCTCTTTCCAATGATGTATAATACTTGGCAGAAAAGATTTGGGAAAGAAACTTAAAATTAACATTTATGAAAAATTTGACACTGGGAGCATTCTGTAATACTTTTGGTACAGTTTCTACATGTTTCATATATAACTGCACTTAACTTTTACATATAGCAACCACTTTTGTCTTGATTGAAATCACTTAAATTGCTCTTTCCAATGATGTATAATACTTGGCAGAAAAGATTTGGGAAAGAAACTTAAAATTAACATTTATGAGAAATTTGACCCTGGGAGCATTCTGTAATACTTTTGGTACAGTTTCTACATGTTTCATATATAACTGCACTTAACTTTTACATTTCTTAAGCTATAGCAACCATTTTTGTCTTGATTGAAAGCACTTAAATTGCTCTTTCCAATGATGTATAACACTTGGTAGAAAAGGCTTGGGAAAGAAACTTAAAATTAACATTTATGAGAAATTTGACACTGGGAGCATTCTGTAATACTTTTGGTACAGTTTCTACATGTTTCATATATAACTGCACTTAACTTTTACATTTCTTAAGCTATAGCAACCATTTTTATCTTGATTGAAAGCACTTAAATTGCTCTTTCCAATGATGTATAACACTTGGTAGAAAAGACTTGGGAAAGAAACTTAAAATTAACATTTATGAGAAATTTGACACTGGTAGCATTCTGTAATATTTTGGTACAGTTTCTACATGTTTCATATATAACTGCACTTAACTTTTACATTTCTTAAGCTATAGCAACTATTTTTATCTTGAAAGCCCTTAAAATGCTCTTTCCAATGATGTATAATACTAGGCAGAAAAGATTTGGGAAAGAAACTTAAAATTAACATTTATGAGAAATTTGACACTGGGAGCATTCTGTAATACTTTTGTTACAGTTTCTACATGTTTCATATATAACTGCACTTAACTTTTACATTTCTTAAGCTATAGCAACCATTTTTATCTTGATTGAAAGCACTTAAATCGCTCTTTCCAATGATGTATAACACTTGGTAGAAAAGACTTGGGAAAGAAACTTAAAATTAACATTTATGAGAAATTTGACACTGGTAGCATTCTGTAATATTTTGGTACAGTTTCTACATGTTTCGTATATAACTGCACTTAACTTTTACATTTCTTAAGCTATAGCAACCATTTTTATCTTGATTGAAAGCACTTAAATTGCTCTCTCCAATGATGTATAACACTTGGTAGAAAAGACTTGGGAAAGAAACTTAAATTAACATTTATGAGAAATTTGACACTGGTAGCATTCTGTAATATTTTGGTACAGTTTCTACATGTTTCATATATAACTGCACTTAACTTTTACATTTCTTAAGCTATAGCAACCATTTTTATCTTGAGTGAAAGCCCTTATAATGCTCTTTCCAATGACGTATAATACTTGGCAGAAAAGATTTGGGAAAGAAACTTAAAATTAACATTTATGAGAAATTTGACACTGGGAGCATTCTGTAATACTTTTGGTACAGTTTCTACATGTTTCATATATAACTGCATTTAACTTTTACTTTTTTTAAGCTATAGCAACTATTTTTATCTCGACTGAAAGCCATTAAAATGCTCTTTCCAATGATGTATAACACTTGGCAGAAAATATTTGGGAAAGAAACTTAAAATTAACATTTATGAGAATTCTGTAATACTTTTGGTACAGTTTCTACATGTTTCATATATAACTGCACTTAACTTTTACGTTTCTTAAGCTATATCAACCATTTTTATCTTGACTGAAAGCCCTTAAGTTGCTCTTTCCAATGATATGAGAAATTTGACACTGGGAGCATTCTGTAATACTTTTGTTAAAGTTTCTACATGTTTCATATATAACTGCACTTTACTTTTACATTTCTTAAGCTATAGGAACCATTTTTATCTTGAGTGAGAGCCCTTAAAATGCTCTTTCCAATGATGTATAATACTTGGCAGAAAAGATTTGGGAAAGAAACTTAAAATTAACATTTATGAGAAATTTGACACTGGGAGCATTCTGTTATACTTTTGGTACAGTTTCTACATGTTTCATATATAACTGCACTTAACTTTTACATTTCTTAAGCTATAGCAACCATTTTTATCTTGGGTGAGAGCCCTTAAAATGCTCTTTCCAATGATGTATAATAGTTGGCAGAAAATATTTGGGAAAGAAACTTAAAATTAACGTTTATGAGAAATTTGACCCTGGGAGCATTCTGTAATACTTTTGGTAGAGTTTCTACATGTTTTATATATAACTGCACTTAACTTTTACATTTCTTAAGCTAAAACAACCATTTTTATCTTGATTGAAAGCACTTAAATTGCTGTTTCCAATGATGTATAACACTTGGTAGAAAAAACTTGGGAAAGAAACTTAAAATTAACATCTATGAGAAATTTGACACTGGGAAAATTCTGTAATACTTTTCTGTAATACAGCTTCTACATGTTTCATGCATAACTGCACATAACTTTTACATTCCTTAAGCTATAGCAACCATTTTTATTTTGATTGAAAGCCCTTAAAATGCTCTTTTCAATGATGCATAATACTTGGCAGAAAAGATTTGGGAAAGAAACTTTAAATTAACATTTATGAGATATTTGACACTGAGAGCATTCTGTAATATTTTTGGTACAGTTTCTACATGTTTCATATATAACTTCACTTAACTTTTACATTTCTTAAGCTATAGCAACCATTTTTATCTTGAGTAAAAGCCCTTAAAATACTCTTTTGGTACAGTTTCTACATGTTTAATATATAACTGCACTTAACTTTTACGTTTCTTAAGCTATATCAACCATTTTTATTTTGATTGAAAGCCCTTAAAATGCTCTTTCCAATGATTTATAACACTTGGCAGAAACGATTTGGGAAAGAAACTTAAAATTAACATTTATGCGAAATTTGACACTGGGAGCATTCTGTAATACTGTTGGTACAGTTTCTACATGTTTCATGCATAACCGCACTTAACTTTTACATTTCTTAAGCTATAGCAACCATTTTTATCTTGAGTGAAAGCCCTTAAATTGGTTTTTCCAATGATGTATAATAGTTTTCAGAAAAGATTTGGGAAAGAAACTTTAAATTAACATTTATGAGATATTTGACACTGGGAGCATTCTGTAATATTTTTGGTACAGTTTCTACATGTTTCATATATAACTGCACTTAACTTTTACATTTCTTAAGCTATAGCAACCATTTTTATCTTGAGTGAAAGCCCTTAAAATGCTCTTTTGGTACAGTTTCTACATGTTTAATATATAACTGCACTTAACTTTTACGTTTCTTAAGCTATATCAACCATTTTTATTTTGATTGAAAGCCCTTAAAATGCTCTTTCCAATGATGTATAACACGTGGCAGAAACGATTTGGGAAAGAAACTTAAAATTAACATTTATGAGAAATTTGACACTGGGAGCATTCTGTAATAATTTTGGTACAGTTTCTACATGTTTCATGCATAACCGCACTTAACTTTTACATTTCTTAAGCTATAGCAACCATTTTTATCTTGAGTGAAAGCCCTTAAATTGCTCTTTCCAATGATGTATAACACTTGGTAGAAAAGATTTGGGAAAGAAACTTAAAATTAACATTTATGAGAAATTTGACCCTGTGAGCATTCTGTAATACTTTTGGTACAGTTTCTACATGTTTCATATATAACTGCACTTAACTTTTACATTTCTTAAGCTATAGCAACTATTTTTATCTCGACTGAAAGCCCTTAAAATGCTCTTTCCAATGATGTATAATACTTGGCAGAAAAGATTTGGGAAAGAAACTTAAAATTAACATTTATGAGAAATTTGACACTGGGAGCATTCTGTAATACATTTGGTACAGTTTCTACATGTTTCATATATAACTGCACTTAACTTTTACATTTCTTAAGCTATAGCAACCATTTTTATCTTGAGTGAAAGCCCTTAAAATGCTCTTTTGGTACAGTTTCTACATGTTTAATATATAACTATATAGCTATATCAACCATTTTTATTTTGAGTGAAAGCCCTTAAATTGCTCTTTCCAATGATGTATAACACTTGGTAGAAAAGACTTGGGAAAGAAACTTAAAATTAACATTTATGAGAAATTTGACACTGGGAGCATTCTGTAATACTTTTGGTACAGTTTCTACATGTGTCATATATAACTGCACTTAACTTTTACATTTCTTAAGCTATAGCAACTATTTTTATCTCGACTGAAAGCCCTTAAAATGCTCTTTCCAATGATGTATAACACTTGGTAAAAAAAACTTGACAAAGAAACTCAAAATCAACATTTATGAGAAATTTGACACTGGGAGCGTTCTGTAATACTTTTGGTAGAGTTTCTACATGTTTTATATATAACTGCACTTAACTTTTACATTTCTTAAGCTAAAACAACCATTTTTATCTTGATTGAAAGCACTTAAATTGCTGTTTCCAATGATGTATAACACTTGGTAGAAAAAACTTGGGAAAGAAACTTAAAATTAACATCTATGAGAAATTTGACACTGGGAAAATTCTGTAATACTTTTCTGTAATACAGCTTCTACATGTTTCATGCATAACTGCACATAACTTTTACATTCCTTAAGCTATAGCAACCATTTTTATTTTGATTGAAAGCCCTTAAAATGCTCTTTTCAATGATGCATAATACTTGGCAGAAAAGATTTGGGAAAGAAACTTTAAATTAACATTTATGAGATATTTGACACTGAGAGCATTCTGTAATATTTTTGGTACAGTTTCTACATGTTTCATGCATAACTGCACCTAACTTTTACATTTCTTAAGCTATAGGAACAATTTTTATCTGGACTGAAAGCCCTTAAAATGCTCTTTCCAATGATGCATAATACTTGGCAGAAAAGATTTGGGAAAAAAACTTAAAATTAACATTTATGAGAAATTTGACACTGGGAGCATTCTGTTATACTTTTGGTACAGTTTCTACAAGTTTCATATATAACTGCACTTAACTTTTACATTTCTTAAGCTATAGCAACAATTTTTATCTTGAGTGAAAGCCCTTAAATTGGTCTTTCCAATGATGTATAATAGTTTTCAGAAAAGATTTGGGAAAGAAACTTAAAATTAACTTTTATGAGAAATTTGACACTGGGAGCATTCTGTAATACTTTTGGTACAGTTTCTACATGTTTCATATATAACTGCACTTAACTTTTACATTTCTTAAGCTATAGCAACTATTTTTATCTCGACTGAAAGCACTTAAAATGTTCTTTCCAATGATGTATAATACTTGGCAGAAAAGATTTGGGAAAGAAACTTAAAATTAACATTTATGAGAAATTTGACACTGGGAGCATTCTGTAATACTTTTGTACAGTTTCTACATGTTTCATATATAACTGCACTTAACTTTTACATTTCTTAAGCTATAGCAACCATTTTTATCTTGAGTGAAAGCCCTTAAAATGCTCTTTCCAATGATGTATAATACTTGGCAGAAAAGATTTGGGAAAGAAACTTAAAATTAACATTTATGAGAAATTTGACACTGGGAGCATTCTGTAATACTTTTGGTACAGTTTCTACATGTTTCATATATAACTGCACTTAACTTTTACATCTCTTAAGCTATAGCAACCATTTTTATCTTGAGTGATAGCCCTTAAAATGCTCTTTCCAGAGCATTTTAAGGGCTCTGGAAAGAGCCCTTAAAATGGGAAAGAAATTTAAAATTAACATTTATGAGAAATTTGACACTGGGAGCATTCTGTAATACTTTTGTACAGTTGCTACATGTTTCATATATAACTGCACTTAACTTTTACGTTTCTTAAGCTATATCAACCATTTTTATTTTGATTGAAAGCCCTTAAAATGCTCTTTCCAATGATGTATAACACTTGGCAAAAGATTTGGGAAAGAAACTTTAAATTAACATTTATTAGAAATTTGACACTGGGAAAATTCTGTAATACTTTTCTGTAATACAGCTTCTACATATTTCATGCATAACTGCACATAACTTTTACATTCCTTAAGCTGTAGCAACCATTTTTATTTTGATTGAAAGCCCTTAAAATGCTCTTTCCAATGATGTATAACACTTGGCAGAAAACATTTGGGAAAGAAACTTTAAATTAACATTTATGAGATATTTGACCCTAAGAGCGATTTGGGAAAGAAACTTAAAATTAACATTTATGAGAAATTTGACACTGGGAGCATTCTGTAATACTTTTGGTACAGTTTCTACATGTTTCATATATAACTGCACTTAACTTTTACATTTCTTAAGCTATAGCAACCATTTTTATCTTGGTTGAAAGCACTTAAATTGCTCTTTCCAATGATGTATAACACTTGGTAGAAAAGACTTGGGAAAGAAACTTAAAATTAACATTTATGAGAAATTTGACACTGGGAGCATTCTGTAATATTTTGGTACAGTTTCTACATGTTTCATATATAACTGCACTTAACTTTTACATTTCTTAAGCTAAAACAACCATTTTTATCTTGATTGAAAGCACTTAAATTGCTGTTTCCAATGATGTATAACGCTTGGTAGAAAAAACTTGGGAAAGAAACTTAAAATTAACATCTATGAGAAATTTGACACTGGGAAAATTCTGTAATACTTTTGGTACAGTTTCTACATGTTTCATATATAACTGCACTTAACTTTTACATTTCTTAAGCTATAGCAACTATTTTTATCTCGACTGAAAGCCCTTAAAATGCTCTTTCCAATGATGTATAACACTTGGTAAAAAAAACTTGACAAAGAAACTCAAAATTAACATTTATGAGAAATTTGACACTGGGAGCGTTCTGTAATACTTTTGGTAGAGTTTCTACATGTTTTATATATAACTGCACTTAACTTTTACATTTCTTAAGCTAAAACAACCATTTTTATCTTGATTGAAAGCACTTAAATTGCTGTTTCCAATGATGTATAACACTTGGTAGAAAAAACTTGGGAAAGAAACTTAAAATTAACATCTATGAGAAATTTGACACTGGGAAAATTCTGTAATACTTTTCTGTAATACAGCTTCTACATGTTTCATGCATAACTGGACATAACTTTTACATTCCTTAAGCTATAGCAACCATTTTTATTTTGATTGAAAGCCCTTAAAATGCTCTTTTCAATGATGCATAATACTTGGCAGAAAAGATTTGGGAAAGAAACTTTAAATTAACATTTATGAGATATTTGACACTGAGAGCATTCTGTAATATTTTTGGTACAGTTTCTACATGTTTCATGCATAACTGCACTTAACTTTTACATTTCTTAAGCTATAGGAACAATTTTTATCTGGACTGAAAGCCCTTAAAATGCTCTTTCCAATGATGTATAACACTTGGCAGAAACGATTTGGGAAAGAAACTTAAAATTAACATTTATGAGAAATTTGACACTGGGAAAATTCTGTAATACTTTTCTGTAATACAGCTTCTACATGTTTCATGCATAACTGCACATAACTTTTACATTCCTTAAGCTGTGGCAACCATTTTTATTTTGATTGAAAGCCCTTAAAATGCTCTTTCCAATGATGTATAACACTTGGCAGAAAAGATTTGGGAAAGAAACTTTAAATTAACATTTATGAGATATTTGACCCTAAGAGCGATTTGGGAAAGAAACTTAAAATTAACATTTATGAGAAATTTGACACTGGGAGCATTCTGTAATACTTTTGGTACAGTTTCTACATGTTTCATATATAACTGCACTTAACTTTTACACTTCTTAAGCTATAGCAACCATTTTTATCTTGGTTGAAAGCACTTAAATTGCTCTTTCCAATGATGTATAACACTTGGTAGAAAAGACTTGGGAAAGAAATTTAAAATTAACATTTATGAGAAATTTGACACTGGGAGCATTCTGTAATACTTTTGGTACAGTTTCTACATGTCTCATATATAACTTCACTTAACTTTTACATTTCTTAAGCTATAGCAACCATTTTTATCTTGAGTGAAAGCCCTTAAAATACTCTTTTGGTACAGTTTCTACATGTTTAATATATAACTGCACTTAACTTTTACGTTTCTTAAGCTATATCAACCATTTTTATTTTGATTGAAAGCCCATTTTTATCTTGATTGAAAGCACTGAAATTGCTCTTTCCAATGATGTATAACACTTGGTAGAAAAGACTTGGGAAAGAAACTTAAAATTAACATTTATGAGAAATTTGACACTGGTAGCATTCTGTAATATTTTGGTACAGTTTCTACATGTTTCATATATAACTGCACTTAACTTTTACATTTCTTAAGCTATAGCAACCATTTTTATCTTGAGTGAAAGCCCTTAAAATGCTCTTTCCAATGATGTATAACACTTGGTAGAAAAGATTTGGGAAAGAAACTTAAAATTAACATTTATGAGAAATTTGACACTGGGAGCATTCTGTAATACTTTTGGTACAGTTTCTACATGTTTCATATATAACTGCATTTAACTTTTACATTTCTTAAGCTATAGCAACTATTTTTATCTCGACTGAAAGCCCTTAAAATGCTCTTTCCAATGATGTATAACACTTGGTAGAAAAGACCCAAGAAAGAAACTTAAAATTAACATTTATAAGAAATTTGACACTGGGAGCATTCTGTAATACTTTTGGTACAGTTTCTACATGTTTCATATATAACTGCACTTAACTTTTACATTTCTTAAGCTACAGCAACCATTTGTATAACATGATGTATAACACTTGGCAGAAAATATTTGGGAAAGAAACTTAAAATTAACATTTATGAGAAATTTGACACTGGGAGCATTCTGTAATACTTTTGGTACAGTTTCTACATGTTTCATATATAACTGCACTTAACTTTTACATTTCTTAAGCTACAGCAACCATTTTTATCTTGAGTGAAAGCCCTTAAAATGCTCTTTCCAATGATGTATAACACTTGGCAGAAACGATTTGGGAAAGAAACTTAAAATTAACATTTATGCGAAATTTGACACTGGGAGCATTCTGTAATACAGTTTCTACATGTTTCATGCATAACCGCACTTAACTTTTACATTTCTTAAGCTATAGCAACCATTTTTATCTTGAGTGAAAGCCCTTAAATTGGTTTTTCCAATGATGTATAATAGTTTTCAGAAAAGATTTGGGAAAGAAACTTTAAATTAACATTTATGAGATATTTGACACTGGGAGCATTCTGTAATATTTTTGGTACAGTTTCTACATGTTTCATATATAACTGCACTTAACTTTTACATTTCTTAAGCTATAGCAACCATTTTTATCTTGAGTGAAAGCCCTTAAAATGCTCTTTTGGAACAGTTTCTACATGTTTAATATATAACTGCACCTAACTTTTACGTTTCTTAAGCTATATCAACCATTTTTATTTTGATTGAAAGCCCTTAAAATGCTCTTTCCAATGATGTATAACACTTGGCAGAAACGATTTGGGAAAGAAACTTAAAATTAACATTTATGAGAAATTTGACACTGGGAGCATTCTGTAATAATTTTGGTACAGTTTCTACATGTTTCATGCATAACCGCACTTAACTTTTACATTTCTTAAGCTATAGCAACCATTTTTACCTTGAGTGAAAGCCCTTAAATTGCTCTTTCCAATGATGTATAACACTTGGTAGAAAAGACTTGGGAAAGAAACTTAAAATTAACATTTATGAGAAATTTGACCCTGTGAGCATTCTGTAATACTTTTGGTACAGTTTCTACATGTTTCATATATAACTTCACTTAACTTTTACATTTCTTAAGCTATAGCAACCATTTTTATCTGGAGTGAAAGTTCTTAAAAGAAAGAAACTTAAAACACTGGGAGCATTCTGTAATACTTTTGGTACAGTTTCTACATGTTTCATATATAACTGCACTTAACTTTTACATTTCTTAAGCTATAGCAACCATTTTTATCTTGAGTGAAAGCCCTTAAAATGCTCTTTTGGTACAGTTTCTACATGTTTAATATATAACTGCACTTAACTTTTACGTTTCTTAAGCTATATCAACCATTTTTATTTTGGTTGAAAGCCCTTAAAATGCTCTTTCCAATGATGTATAACACTTGGCAGAAACGATTTGGGAAAGAAACTTAAAATTAACATTTATGAGAAATTTGACACTGGGAGCATTCTGTAATACTTTTGGTACAGTTTCTACATGTTTCATGCATAACCGCACTTAACTTTTACATTTCTTAAGCTATAGCAACCATTTTTATCTTGAGTGAAAGCCCTTAAATTGCTCTTTCCAATGATGTATAACACTTGGTAGAAAAGACTTGGGAAAGAAACTTAAAATTAACATTTATGAGAAATTTGACACTGTGAGCATTCTGTAATACTTTTGGTACAGTTTCTACATGTTTCATATATAACTGCACTTAACTTTTACATTTCTTAAGCTATAGCAACTATTTTTATCTCGACTGAGAGCCCTTAAAATGCTCTTTCCAATGATGTATAATACTTGGCAGAAAAGATTTGGGAAAGAAACTTAAAATTAACATTTATGAGAAATTTGACACTGGGAGCATTCTGTAATACATTTGGTACAGTTTCTACATGTTTCATATATAACTGCACTTAACTTTTACATTTCTTAAGCTATAGCAACCATTTTTATCTTGAGTGAAAGCCCTTAAAATGCTCTTTTGGTACAGTTTCTACATGTTTCATATATAACTGCACTTAACTTTTACATCTCTTAAGCTATAGCAACCATTTTTATCTTGAGTGAAAGCCCTTAAAATGCTCTTTCCAGAGCATTTTAAGGGCTCTGGAAAGAGCCCTTAAAATGGGAAAGAAACTTAAAATTAACATTTATGAGAAATTTGACACTGGGAGCATTCTGTAATACTTTTGTACAGTTGCTACATGTTTCATATATAACTGCACTTAACTTTTACGTTTCTTAAGCTATATCAACCATTTTTATCTTGATTGAAAGCCCTTAAAATGCTCTTTCCAATGATGTATAACACTTGGCAGAAAAGATTTGGGAAAGAAACTTAAAATTAACATTTATGAGAAATTTGACACTGGGAAAATTCTGTAATACTTTTCTGTAATACAGCTTCTACATGTTTCATGCATAACTGCACATAACTTTTACATTCCTTAAGCTGTGGCAACCATTTTTATTTTGATTGAAAGCCCTTAAAATGCTCTTTCCAATGATGTATAACACTTGGCAGAAAAGATTTGGGAAAGAAACTTTAAATTAACATTTATGAGATATTTGACCCTAAGAGCGATTTGGGAAAGAAACTTAAAATTAACATTTATGAGAAATTTGACACTGGGAGCATTCTGTAATACTTTTGGTACAGTTTCTACATGTTTTATATATAACTGCACTTAACTTTTACACTTCTTAAGCCATAGCAACCATTTTTATCTTGGTTGAAAGCACTTAAATTGCTCTTTCCAATGATGTATAACACTTGGTAGAAAAGACTTGGGAAAGAAATTTAAAATTAACATTTATGAGAAATTTGACACTGGGAGCATTCTGTAATACTTTTGGTACAGTTTCTACATGTCTCATATATAACTTCACTTAACTTTTACATTTCTTAAGCTATAGCAACCATTTTTATCTTGAGTGAAAGCCCTTAAAATACTCTTTTGGTACAGTTTCTACATGTTTAATATATAACTGCACTTAACTTTTACGTTTCTTAAGCTATATCAACCATTTTTATTTTGATTGAAAGCCCATTTTTATCTTGATTGAAAGCACTGAAATTGCTCTTTCCAATGATGTATAACACTTGGTAGAAAAGACTTGGGAAAGAAACTTAAAATTAACATTTATGAGAAATTTGACACTGGTAGCATTCTGTAATATTTTGGTACAGTTTCTACATGTTTCATATATAACTGCACTTAACTTTTACATTTCTTAAGCTATAGCAACCATTTTTATCTTGAGTGAAAGCCCTTAAAATGCTCTTTCCAATGATGTATAACACTTGGTAGAAAAGATTTGGGAAAGAAACTTAAAATTAACATTTATGAGAAATTTGACACTGGGAGCATTCTGTAATACTTTTGGTACAGTTTCTACATGTTTCATATATAACTGCATTTAACTTTTACATTTCTTAAGCTATAGCAACTATTTTTATCTCGACTGAAAGCCCTTAAAATGCTCTTTCCAATGATGTATAACACTTGGTAGAAAAGACCCAAGAAAGAAACTTAAAATTAACATTTATAAGAAATTTGACACTGGGAGCATTCTGTAATACTTTTGGTACAGTTTCTACATGTTTCATATATAACTGCACTTAACTTTTACATTTCTTAAGCTACAGCAACCATTTGTATAACATGATGTATAACACTTGGCAGAAAATATTTGGGAAAGAAACTTAAAATTAACATTTATGAGAAATTTGACACTGGGAGCATTCTGTAATACTTTTGGTACAGTTTCTACATGTTTCATATATAACTGCACTTAACTTTTACATTTCTTAAGCTACAGCAACCATTTCTATCTTGAGTGAAAGCCCTTAAAATGCTCTTTCCAATGATGTATAACACTTGGCAGAAACGATTTGGGAAAGAAACTTAAAATTAACATTTATGCGAAATTTGACACTGGGAGCATTCTGTAATACAGTTTCTACATGTTTCATGCATAACCGCACTTAACTTTTACATTTCTTAAGCTATAGCAACCATTTTTATCTTGAGTGAAAGCCCTTAAATTGGTTTTTCCAATGATGTATAATAGTTTTCAGAAAAGATTTGGGAAAGAAACTTTAAATTAACATTTATGAGATATTTGACACTGGGAGCATTCTGTAATATTTTTGGTACAGTTTCTACATGTTTCATATATAACTGCACTTAACTTTTACATTTCTTAAGCTATAGCAACCATTTTTATCTTGAGTGAAAGCCCTTAAAATGCTCTTTTGGAACAGTTTCTACATGTTTAATATATAACTGCACCTAACTTTTACGTTTCTTAAGCTATATCAACCATTTTTATTTTGATTGAAAGCCCTTAAAATGCTCTTTCCAATGATGTATAACACTTGGCAGAAACGATTTGGGAAAGAAACTTAAAATTAACATTTATGAGAAATTTGACACTGGGAGCATTCTGTAATAATTTTGGTACAGTTTCTACATGTTTCATGCATAACCGCACTTAACTTTTACATTTCTTAAGCTATAGCAACCATTTTTACCTTGAGTGAAAGCCCTTAAATTGCTCTTTCCAATGATGTATAACACTTGGTAGAAAAGACTTGGGAAAGAAACTTAAAATTAACATTTATGAGAAATTTGACCCTGTGAGCATTCTGTAATACTTTTGGTACAGTTTCTACATGTTTCATATATAACTTCACTTAACTTTTACATTTCTTAAGCTATAGCAACCATTTTTATCTGGAGTGAAAGTTCTTAAAAGAAAGAAACTTAAAACACTGGGAGCATTCTGTAATACTTTTGGTACAGTTTCTACATGTTTCATATATAACTGCACTTAACTTTTACATTTCTTAAGCTATAGCAACCATTTTTATCTTGAGTGAAAGCCCTTAAAATGCTCTTTCCAATGATGTATAACACTTGGCAGAAACGATTTGGGAAAGAAACTTAAAATTAACATTTATGCGAAATTTGACACTGGGAGCATTCTGTAATACAGTTTCTACATGTTTCATGCATAACCGCACTTAACTTTTACATTTCTTAAGCTATAGCAACCATTTTTATCTTGAGTGAAAGCCCTTAAATTGGTTTTTCCAATGATGTATAATAGTTTTCAGAAAAGATTTGGGAAAGAAACTTTAAATTAACATTTATGAGATATTTGACACTGGGAGCATTCTGTAATATTTTTGGTACAGTTTCTACATGTTTCATATATAACTGCACTTAACTTTTACATTTCTTAAGCTATAGCAACCATTTTTACCTTGAGTGAAAGCCCTTAAATTGCTCTTTCCAATGATGTATAACACTTTGTAGAAAAGACTTGGGAAAGAAACTTAAAATTAACATTTATGAGAAATTTGACCCTGTGAGCATTCTGTAATACTTTTGGTACAGTTTCTACATGTTTCATATATAACTTCACTTAACTTTTACATTTCTTAAGCTATAGCAACCATTTTTATCTGGAGTGAAAGTTCTTAAAAGAAAGAAACTTAAAACACTGGGAGCATTCTGTAATACTTTTGGTACAGTTTCTACATGTTTCATATATAACTGCACTTAACTTTTACATTTCTTAAGCTATAGCAACCATTTTTATCTTGAGTGAAAGCCCTTAAAATGCTCTTTTGGTACAGTTTCTACATGTTTAATATATAACTGCACTTAACTTTTACGTTTCTTAAGCTATATCAACCATTTTTATTTTGGTTGAAAGCCCTTAAAATGCTCTTTCCAATGATGTATAACACTTGGCAGAAACGATTTGGGAAAGAAACTTAAAATTAACATTTATGAGAAATTTGACACTGGGAGCATTCTGTAATACTTTTGGTACAGTTTCTACATGTTTCATGCATAACCGCACTTAACTTTTACATTTCTTAAGCTATAGCAACCATTTTTATCTTGAGTGAAAGCCCTTAAATTGCTCTTTCCAATGATGTATAACACTTGGTAGAAAAGACTTGGGAAAGAAACTTAAAATTAACATTTATGAGAAATTTGACCCTGTGAGCATTCTGTAATACTTTTGGTACAGTTTCTACATGTTTCATATATAACTGCACTTAACTTTTACATTTCTTAAGCTATAGCAACTATTTTTATCTCGACTGAGAGCCCTTAAAATGCTCTTTCCAATGATGTATAATACTTGGCAGAAAAGATTTGGGAAAGAAACTTAAAATTAACATTTATGAGAAATTTGACACTGGGAGCATTCTGTAATACATTTGGTACAGTTTCTACATGTTTCATATATAACTGCACTTAACTTTTACATTTCTTAAGCTATAGCAACCATTTTTATCTTGAGTGAAAGCCCTTAAAATGCTCTTTTGGTACAGTTTCTACATGTTTCATATATAACTGCACTTAACTTTTACATCTCTTAAGCTATAGCAACCATTTTTATCTTGAGTGAAAGCCCTTAAAATGCTCTTTCCAGAGCATTTTAAGGGCTCTGGAAAGAGCCCTTAAAATGGGAAAGAAACTTAAAATTAACATTTATGAGAAATTTGACACTGGGAGCATTCTGTAATACTTTTGTACAGTTGCTACATGTTTCATATATAACTGCACTTAACTTTTACGTTTCTTAAGCTATATCAACCATTTTTATCTTGATTGAAAGCCCTTAAAATGCTCTTTCCAATGATGTATAACACTTGGCAGAAAAGATTTGGGAAAGAAACTTAAAATTAACATTTATGAGAAATTTGACACTGGGAAAATTCTGTAATACTTTTCTGTAATACAGCTTCTACATGTTTCATGCATAACTGCACATAACTTTTACATTCCTTAAGCTGTGGCAACCATTTTTATTTTGATTGAAAGCCCTTAAAATGCTCTTTCCAATGATGTATAACACTTGGCAGAAAAGATTTGGGAAAGAAACTTTAAATTAACATTTATGAGATATTTGACCCTAAGAGCGATTTGGGAAAGAAACTTAAAATTAACATTTATGAGAAATTTGACACTGGGAGCATTCTGTAATACTTTTGGTACAGTTTCTACATGTTTTATATATAACTGCACTTAACTTTTACACTTCTTAAGCCATAGCAACCATTTTTATCTTGGTTGAAAGCACTTAAATTGCTCTTTCCAATGATGTATAACACTTGGTAGAAAAGACTTGGGAAAGAAATTTAAAATTAACATTTATGAGAAATTTGACACTGGGAGCATTCTGTAATACTTTTGGTACAGTTTCTACATGTCTCATATATAACTTCACTTAACTTTTACATTTCTTAAGCTATAGCAACCATTTTTATCTTGAGTGAAAGCCCTTAAAATACTCTTTTGGTACAGTTTCTACATGTTTAATATATAACTGCACTTAACTTTTACGTTTCTTAAGCTATATCAACCATTTTTATTTTGATTGAAAGCCCATTTTTATCTTGATTGAAAGCACTGAAATTGCTCTTTCCAATGATGTATAACACTTGGTAGAAAAGACTTGGGAAAGAAACTTAAAATTAACATTTATGAGAAATTTGACACTGGTAGCATTCTGTAATATTTTGGTACAGTTTCTACATGTTTCATATATAACTGCACTTAACTTTTACATTTCTTAAGCTATAGCAACCATTTTTATCTTGAGTGAAAGCCCTTAAAATGCTCTTTCCAATGATGTATAACACTTGGTAGAAAAGATTTGGGAAAGAAACTTAAAATTAACATTTATGAGAAATTTGACACTGGGAGCATTCTGTAATACTTTTGGTACAGTTTCTACATGTTTCATATATAACTGCATTTAACTTTTACATTTCTTAAGCTATAGCAACTATTTTTATCTCGACTGAAAGCCCTTAAAATGCTCTTTCCAATGATGTATAACACTTGGTAGAAAAGACCCAAGAAAGAAACTTAAAATTAACATTTATAAGAAATTTGACACTGGGAGCATTCTGTAATACTTTTGGTACAGTTTCTACATGTTTCATATATAACTGCACTTAACTTTTACATTTCTTAAGCTACAGCAACCATTTGTATAACATGATGTATAACACTTGGCAGAAAATATTTGGGAAAGAAACTTAAAATTAACATTTATGAGAAATTTGACACTGGGAGCATTCTGTAATACTTTTGGTACAGTTTCTACATGTTTCATATATAACTGCACTTAACTTTTACATTTCTTAAGCTACAGCAACCATTTTTATCTTGAGTGAAAGCCCTTAAAATGCTCTTTCCAATGATGTATAACACTTGGCAGAAACGATTTGGGAAAGAAACTTAAAATTAACATTTATGCGAAATTTGACACTGGGAGCATTCTGTAATACAGTTTCTACATGTTTCATGCATAACCGCACTTAACTTTTACATTTCTTAAGCTATAGCAACCATTTTTATCTTGAGTGAAAGCCCTTAAATTGGTTTTTCCAATGATGTATAATAGTTTTCAGAAAAGATTTGGGAAAGAAACTTTAAATTAACATTTATGAGATATTTGACACTGGGAGCATTCTGTAATATTTTTGGTACAGTTTCTACATGTTTCATATATAACTGCACTTAACTTTTACATTTCTTAAGCTATAGCAACCATTTTTATCTTGAGTGAAAGCCCTTAAAATGCTCTTTTGGAACAGTTTCTACATGTTTAATATATAACTGCACCTAACTTTTACGTTTCTTAAGCTATATCAACCATTTTTATTTTGATTGAAAGCCCTTAAAATGCTCTTTCCAATGATGTATAACACTTGGCAGAAACGATTTGGGAAAGAAACTTAAAATTAACATTTATGAGAAATTTGACACTGGGAGCATTCTGTAATAATTTTGGTACAGTTTCTACATGTTTCATGCATAACCGCACTTAACTTTTACATTTCTTAAGCTATAGCAACCATTTTTACCTTGAGTGAAAGCCCTTAAATTGCTCTTTCCAATGATGTATAACACTTGGTAGAAAAGACTTGGGAAAGAAACTTAAAATTAACATTTATGAGAAATTTGACCCTGTGAGCATTCTGTAATACTTTTGGTACAGTTTCTACATGTTTCATATATAACTTCACTTAACTTTTACATTTCTTAAGCTATAGCAACCATTTTTATCTGGAGTGAAAGTTCTTAAAAGAAAGAAACTTAAAACACTGGGAGCATTCTGTAATACTTTTGGTACAGTTTCTACATGTTTCATATATAACTGCACTTAACTTTTACATTTCTTAAGCTATAGCAACCATTTTTATCTTGAGTGAAAGCCCTTAAAATGCTCTTTCCAATGATGTATAACACTTGGCAGAAACGATTTGGGAAAGAAACTTAAAATTAACATTTATGCGAAATTTGACACTGGGAGCATTCTGTAATACAGTTTCTACATGTTTCATGCATAACCGCACTTAACTTTTACATTTCTTAAGCTATAGCAACCATTTTTATCTTGAGTGAAAGCCCTTAAATTGGTTTTTCCAATGATGTATAATAGTTTTCAGAAAAGATTTGGGAAAGAAACTTTAAATTAACATTTATGAGATATTTGACACTGGGAGCATTCTGTAATATTTTTGGTACAGTTTCTACATGTTTCATATATAACTGCACTTAACTTTTACATTTCTTAAGCTATAGCAACCATTTTTACCTTGAGTGAAAGCCCTTAAATTGCTCTTTCCAATGATGTATAACACTTTGTAGAAAAGACTTGGGAAAGAAACTTAAAATTAACATTTATGAGAAATTTGACCCTGTGAGCATTCTGTAATACTTTTGGTACAGTTTCTACATGTTTCATATATAACTTCACTTAACTTTTACATTTCTTAAGCTATAGCAACCATTTTTATCTGGAGTGAAAGTTCTTAAAAGAAAGAAACTTAAAACACTGGGAGCATTCTGTAATACTTTTGGTACAGTTTCTACATGTTTCATATATAACTGCACTTAACTTTTACATTTCTTAAGCTATAGCAACCATTTTTATCTTGAGTGAAAGCCCTTAAAATGCTCTTTTGGTACAGTTTCTACATGTTTAATATATAACTGCACTTAACTTTTACGTTTCTTAAGCTATATCAACCATTTTTATTTTGGTTGAAAGCCCTTAAAATGCTCTTTCCAATGATGTATAACACTTGGCAGAAACGATTTGGGAAAGAAACTTAAAATTAACATTTATGAGAAATTTGACACTGGGAGCATTCTGTAATACTTTTGGTACAGTTTCTACATGTTTCATGCATAACCGCACTTAACTTTTACATTTCTTAAGCTATAGCAACCATTTTTATCTTGAGTGAAAGCCCTTAAATTGCTCTTTCCAATGATGTATAACACTTGGTAGAAAAGACTTGGGAAAGAAACTTTAAATTAACATTTATGAGAAATTTGACCCTGTGAGCATTCTGTAATACTTTTGGTACAGTTTCTACATGTTTCATATATAACTGCACTTAACTTTTACATTTCTTAAGCTATAGCAACTATTTTTATCTCGACTGAGAGCCCTTAAAATGCTCTTTCCAATGATGTATAATACTTGGCAGAAAAGATTTGGGAAAGAAACTTAAAATTAACATTTATGAGAAATTTGACACTGGGAGCATTCTGTAATACATTTGGTACAGTTTCTACATGTTTCATATATAACTGCACTTAACTTTTACATTTCTTAAGCTATAGCAACCATTTTTATCTTGAGTGAAAGCCCTTAAAATGCTCTTTTGGTACAGTTTCTACATGTTTCATATATAACTGCACTTAACTTTTACATCTCTTAAGCTATAGCAACCATTTTTATCTTGAGTGAAAGCCCTTAAAATGCTCTTTCCAGAGCATTTTAAGGGCTCTGGAAAGAGCCCTTAAAATGGGAAAGAAACTTAAAATTAACATTTATGAGAAATTTGACACTGGGAGCATTCTGTAATACTTTTGTACAGTTGCTACATGTTTCATATATAACTGCACTTAACTTTTACGTTTCTTAAGCTATATCAACCATTTTTATCTTGATTGAAAGCCCTTAAAATGCTCTTTCCAATGATGTATAACACTTGGCAGAAAAGATTTGGGAAAGAAACTTAAAATTAACATTTATGAGAAATTTGACACTGGGAAAATTCTGTAATACTTTTCTGTAATACAGCTTCTACATGTTTCATGCATAACTGCACATAACTTTTACATTCCTTAAGCTGTGGCAACCATTTTTATTTTGATTGAAAGCCCTTAAAATGCTCTTTCCAATGATGTATAACACTTGGCAGAAAAGATTTGGGAAAGAAACTTTAAATTAACATTTATGAGATATTTGACCCTAAGAGCGATTTGGGAAAGAAACTTAAAATTAACATTTATGAGAAATTTGACACTGGGAGCATTCTGTAATACTTTTGGTACAGTTTCTACATGTTTCATATATAACTGCACTTAACTTTTACACTTCTTAAGCTATAGCAACCATTTTTATCTTGGTTGAAAGCACTTAAATTGCTCTTTCCAATGATGTATAACACTTGGTAGAAAAGACTTGGGAAAGAAATTTAAAATTAACATTTATGAGAAATTTGACACTGGGAGCATTCTGTAATACTTTTGGTACAGTTTCTACATGTCTCATATATAACTTCACTTAACTTTTACATTTCTTAAGCTATAGCAACCATTTTTATCTTGAGTGAAAGCCCTTAAAATACTCTTTTGGTACAGTTTCTACATGTTTAATATATAACTGCACTTAACTTTTACGTTTCTTAAGCTATATCAACCATTTTTATTTTGATTGAAAGCCCATTTTTATCTTGATTGAAAGCACTGAAATTGCTCTTTCCAATGATGTATAACACTTGGTAGAAAAGACTTGGGAAAGAAACTTAAAATTAACATTTATGAGAAATTTGACACTGGTAGCATTCTGTAATATTTTGGTACAGTTTCTACATGTTTCATATATAACTGCACTTAACTTTTACATTTCTTAAGCTATAGCAACCATTTTTATCTTGAGTGAAAGCCCTTAAAATGCTCTTTCCAATGATGTATAACACTTGGTAGAAAAGATTTGGGAAAGAAACTTAAAATTAACATTTATGAGAAATTTGACACTGGGAGCATTCTGTAATACTTTTGGTACAGTTTCTACATGTTTCATATATAACTGCATTTAACTTTTACATTTCTTAAGCTATAGCAACTATTTTTATCTCTACTGAAAGCCCTTAAAATGCTCTTTCCAATGATGTATAACACTTGGTAGAAAAGACCCAAGAAAGAAACTTAAAATTAACATTTATAAGAAATTTGACACTGGGAGCATTCTGTAATACTTTTGGTACAGTTTCTACATGTTTCATATATAACTGCACTTAACTTTTACATTTCTTAAGCTACAGCAACCATTTGTATAACATGATGTATAACACTTGGCAGAAAATATTTGGGAAAGAAACTTAAAATTAACATTTATGAGAAATTTGACACTGGGAGCATTCTGTAATACTTTTGGTACAGTTTCTACATGTTTCATATATAACTGCACTTAACTTTTACATTTCTTAAGCTACAGCAACCATTTTTATCTTGAGTGAAAGCCCTTAAAATGGGAAAGAAACTTAAAATTAACATTTATGAGAAATTTGACACTGGGAGCATTCTGTAATACTTTTGGTACAGTTTCTACATGTTTCATATATAACTTCACTTAACTTTTACATTTCTTAAGCTATAGCAACCATTTTTATCTTGAGTAAAAGCCCTTAAAATACTCTTTTGGTACAGTTTCTACATGTTTAATATATAACTGCACTTAACTTTTACGTTTCTTAAGCTATATCAACCATTTTTATTTTGATTGAAAGCCCTTAAAATGCTCTTTCCAATGATGTATAACACTTGGCAGAAACGATTTGGGAAAGAAACTTAAAATTAACATTTATGCGAAATTTGACACTGGGAGCATTCTGTAATACTTTTGGTACAGTTTCTACATGTTTCATGCATAACCGCACTTAACTTTTACATTTCTTAAGCTATAGCAACCATTTTTATCTTGAGTGAAAGCCCTTAAATTGGTTTTTCCAATGATGTATAATAGTTTTCAGAAAAGATTTGGGAAAGAAACTTTAAATTAACATTTATGAGATATTTGACACTGGGAGCATTCTGTAATATTTTTGGTACAGTTTCTACATGTTTCATATATAACTGCACTTAACTTTTACATTTCTTAAGCTATAGCAACCATTTTTATCTTGAGTGAAAGCCCTTAAAATGCTCTTTTGGAACAGTTTCTACATGTTTAATATATAACTGCACTTAACTTTTACATTTCTTAAGCTATAGCAACCATTTTTATCTTGAGTGAAAGCCCTTAAAATGCTCTTTTGGTACAGTTTCTACATGTTTCATATATAACTGCACTTAATTTTTACATTTCTTAAGCTATAGCAACTATTTTCATTTCGACTGAAAGCACTTAAAATGTTCTTTCCAATGATGTATAATACTTGGCAGAAAAGATTTGGGAAAGAAACTTAAAATTAACATTTATGAGAAATTTGACACTGGGAGCATTCTGTAATACTTTTGTACAGTTTCTACATGTTTCATATATAACTGCACTTAACTTTTACATTTCTTAAGCTATAGCAACCATTTTTATCTTGAGTGAAAGCCCTTAAAATGCTCTTTTGGTACAGTTTCTACATGTTTCATATATAACTGCACTTAATTTTTACATTTCTTAAGCTATAGCAACTATTTTCATTTCGACTGAAAGCACTTAAAATGTTCTTTCCAATGATGTATAACACTTGGCAGAAACGATTTGGGAAAGAAACTTAAAATTAACATTTATGCGAAATTTGACACTGGGAGCATTCTGTAATACTTTTGGTACAGTTTCTACATGTTTCATGCATAACCGCACTTAACTTTTACATTTCTTAAGCTATAGCAACCATTTTTATCTTGAGTGAAAGCCCTTAAATTGGTTTTTCCAATGATGTATAATAGTTTTCAGAAAAGATTTGGGAAAGAAACTTTAAATTAACATTTATGAGATATTTGACACTGGGAGCATTCTGTAATATTTTTGGTACAGTTTCTACATGTTTCATATATAACTGCACTTAACTTTTACATTTCTTAAGCTATAGCAACCATTTTTATCTTGAGTGAAAGCCCTTAAAATGCTCTTTTGGAACAGTTTCTACATGTTTAATATATAACTGCACTTAACTTTTACGTTTCTTAAGCTATATCAACCATTTTTATCTTGAGTGAAAGCCCTTAAATTGCTCTTTCCAATGATGTATAACACTTGGTAGAAAAGACTTGGGAAAGAAACTTAAAATTAACATTTATGAGAAATTTGACCCTGTGAGCATTCTGTAATACTTTTGGTACAGTTTCTACATGTTTCATATATAACTTCACTTAACTTTTACATTTCTTAAGCTATAGCAACCATTTTTATCTTGAGTGAAAGCCCTTAAAAGAAAGAAACTTAAAACACTGGGAGCATTCTGTAATACTTTTGGTACAGTTTCTACATGTTTCATATATAACTGCACTTAACTTTTACATTTCTTAAGCTATAGCAACCATTTTTATCTTGAGTGAAAGCCCTTAAAATGCTCTTTTGGTACAGTTTCTACATGTTTAATATATAACTGCACTTAACTTTTACGTTTCTTAAGCTATATCAACCATTTTTATTTTGATTGAAAGCCCTTAAAATGCTCTTTCCAATGATGTATAACACTTGGCAGAAACGATTTGGGAAAGAAACTTAAAATTAACATTTATGAGAAATTTGACACTGGGAGCATTCTGTAATACTTTTGGTACAGTTTCTACATGTTTCATGCATAACCGCACTTAACTTTTACATTTCTTAAGCTATAGCAACCATTTTTATCTTGAGTGAAAGCCCTTAAATTGCTCTTTCCAATGATGTATAACACTTGGAAGAAAAGACTTGGGAAAGAAACTTAAAATTAACATTTATGAGAAATTTGACCCTGTGAGCATTCTGTAATACTTTTGGTACAGTTTCTACATGTTTCATATATAACTGCACTTAACTTTTACATTTCTTAAGCTATAGCAACTATTTTTATCTCGACTGAGAGCCCTTAAAATGCTCTTTCCAATGATGTATAATACTTGGCAGAAAAGATTTGGGAAAGAAACTTAAAATTAACATTTATGAGAAATTTGACACTGGGAGCATTCTGTAATACATTTGGTACAGTTTCTACATGTTTCATATATAACTGCACTTAACTTTTACATTTCTTAAGCTATAGCAACCATTTTTATCTTGAGTGAAAGCCCTTAAAATGCTCTTTTGGTACAGTTTCTACATGTTTCATATATAACTGCACTTAATTTTTACATTTCTTAAGCTATAGCAACTATTTTCATTTCGACTGAAAGCACTTAAAATGTTCTTTCCAATGATGTATAATACTTGGCAGAAAAGATTTGGGAAAGAAACTTAAAATTAACATTTATGAGAAATTTGACACTGGGAGCATTCTGTAATACTTTTGTACAGTTTCTACATGTTTCATATATAACTGCACTTAACTTTTACATTTCTTAAGCTATAGCAACCATTTTTATCTTGAGTGAAAGCCCTTAAAATGCTCTTTCCAATGATGTATAATACTTGGCAGAAAAGATTTGGGAAAGAAACTTAAAATTAACATTTATGAGAAATTTGACACTGGGAGCATTCTGTAATACTTTTGGTACAGTTTCTACATGTTTCATATATAACTGCACTTAACTTTTACATCTCTTAAGCTATAGCAACCATTTTTATCTTGAGTGAAAGCCCTTAAAATGCTCTTTCCAGAGCATTTTAAGGGCTCTGGAAAGAGCCCTTAAAATGGGAAAGAAACTTAAAATTAACATTTATGAGAAATTTGACACTGGGAACATTCTGTAATACTTTTGTACAGTTGCTACATGTTTCATATATAACTGAACTTAACTTTTACGTTTCTTAAGCTATATCAACCATTTTTATCTTGATTGGAAGCCCTTAAAATGCTCTTTCCAATGATGTATAACACTTGGCAGAAAAGATTTGGGAAAGAAACTTTAAATTAACATTTATTAGAAATTTGACACTGGGAAAATTCTGTAATACTTTTCTGTAATACAGCTTCTACATGTTTCATGCATAACTGCACATAACTTTTACATTCCTTAAGCTGTAGCAACCATTTTTATTTTGATTGAAAGCACTTAAAATGCTCTTTCCAATGATGTATAACACTTGGCAGAAAATATTTGGGAAAGAAACTTAAAATTAACATTTATGAGAAATTTGACACTGGGAGCATTCTGTAATACTTTTGGTACAGTTTCTACATGTTTCATATATAACTGCACTTAACTTTTACATTTCTTAAGCTATAGTAACCATTTTTATCTTGAGTAAAAGCCCTTAAAATACTCTTTTGGTACAGTTTCTACATGTTTAATATATAACTGCACTTAACTTTTACGTTTCTTAAGCTATATCAACCATTTTTATTTTGATTGAAAGCCCTTAAAATGCTCTTTCCAATGATGTATAACACTTGGCAGAAACGATTTGGGAAAGAAACTTAAAATTAACATTTATGAGAAATTTGACACTGGGAGCATTCTATAATACTTTTGGTACAGTTTCTACATGTTTCATGCATAACCGCACTTAACTTTTACATTTCTTAAGCTATAGCAACCATTTTTATCTTGAGTGAAAGCCCTTAAATTGCTCTTTCCAATGATGTATAACACTTGGTAGAAAAGACTTGGGAAAGAAACTTAAAATTAACATTTATGAGAAATTTGACCCTGTGAGCATTCTGTAATACTTTTGGTACAGTTTCTACATGTTTCATATATAACTGCACTTAACTTTTAGATTTCTTAAGCTATAGCATTTATTTTTATCTCGACTGAAAGCCCTTAAAATGCTCTTTCCAATGATATATAATACTTGGCAGAAAAGATTTGGGAAAGAAACTTAAAATTAACATTTATGAGAAATTTGACACTGGGAGCATTCTGTAATACTTTTGGTACAGTTTCTACATGTTTCATACATAACTGCACTTAACTTTTACATTTCTAAAGCTATAGCAACCATTTTTATCTTGAGTGAAAGCCCTTAAAATACTCTTTTGGTACAGTTTCTACATGTTTAATATATAACTGCACTTAACTTTTACGTTTCTTAAGCTATATCAACCATTTTTATTTTGGTTGAAAGCCCTTAAAATGCTCTTTCCAATGATGTATAACACTTGGTAGAAAAGACTTGGGAAAGAAACTTAAAATTAACATTTATGAGAAATTTGACACTGGGAGCATTCTGTAATACTTTTGGTACAGTTTCTTCATGTTTCATATATAACTTCACTTAACTTTTACATTTCTTAAGCTATAGCAACCATTTTTATCTTGAGTGAAAGCCCTTAAAATACTCTTTTGGTACAGTTTCTACATGTTCAATATATAACTGCACTTAACTTTTACGTTTCTTAAGCTATATTTTGATTGAAAGCCCTTAAAATGGTCGTTCCAATGATGTATAACACTTGGCAGAAACGATTTGGGAAAGAAACTTAAAATTAACATTTATGAGAAATTTGACACTGGGAGCATTCTGTAATACTTTTGGTACAGTTTCTACATGTTTCATGCATAACTGCACTTAACTTTTACATTTCTTAAGCTATAGCAACCATTTTTATCTTGAGTGAAAGCCCTTAAATTGGTCTTTCCAATGATGTATAATAGTTTTCAGAAAAGATTTGGGAAAGAAACTTTAAATTAACATTTATGAGATATTTTACACTGGGAGCATTCTGTAATATTTTTGGTACAGTTTCTACATGTTTCATACATAACTGCACTTAACTTTTACATTTCTTAAGCTATAGCAACCATTTTTATCTTGAGTGAAAGCCCTTAAAATACTCTTTTGGTACAGTTTCTACATGTTTAATATATAACTGCACTTAACTTTTACGTTTCTTAAGCTATATTTTGATTGAAAGCCCTTAAAATGGTCGTTGTAATGATGTATAACACTTGGCAGAAACGATTTGGGAAAGAAACTTAAAATTAACATTTATGAGAAATTTGACACTGGGATCATTCTGTAATACTTTTGGTACAGTTTCTACATGTTTCATGCATAACTGCACTTAACTTTTACATTTCTTAAGCTATAGCAACCATTTTTATCTTGAGTGAAAGCCCTTAAATTGGTCTTTCCAATGATGTATAACACTTGGTAGAAAAGACTTGGGAAAGAAACTTAAAATTAACATTTATGAGAAATTTGACACTGGTAGCATTCTGTAATACTTTTGGTACAGTTTCTACATGTTTCATATATAACTGCACTTAACTTTTACATTTCTTAAGCTATAGCAACTATTTTTATCTTGAGTGAAAGACCTTAAAATGCTCTTTCCAATGATGTATAATACTTGGCAGAAAAGATTTGGGAAAGAAACTTAAAATTAACATTTATGAGAAATTTGACACTGGGAGCATTCTGTAATACTTTTGGTACAGTTTCTACATGTTTCGTATATAACTGCATTTAACTTTTACATTTCTTAAGCTATAGCAACTATTTTTATCTCGACTGAAAGCCCTTAAAATGCTCTTTCCAATGATGTATAACACTTGGTAGAAAAGACTTGGGAAAGAAACTTAAAATTAACATTTATAAGAAATTTGACACTGGGAGCATTCTGTAATACTTTTGGTACAGTTTCTACATGTTTCATATATAACTGCACTTAACTTTTACATTTCTTAAGCTACAGCAACCATTTGTATAACATGATGTATAACACTTGGCAGAAAATATTTGGGAAAGAAACTTAAAATTAACATTTATGAGAAATTTGACACTGGGAGCATTCTGTAATACTTTTGGTACAGTTTCTACATGTTTCATATATAACTGCACTTAACTTTTACATTTCTTAAGCTACAGCAACCATTTTTATCTTGAGTGAAAGCCCTTAAAATGCTCTTTCCAATGATGTGTAATTTTTGGCAGAAAAGATTTGGGAAAGAAACTTAAAATTAACATTTATGAGAAATTTGACACTGGGAGCATTCTGTAATACTTTTGGTACAGTTTCTACATGTTTCATATATAACTTCACTTAACTTTTACATTTCTTAAGCTATAGCAACCATTTTAATCTTGAGTAAAAGCTCTTAAAATGCTCTTTCCAATGATGTATAATACTTGGCAGAAAAGATTTGGGAAAGAAACTTAAAATTAACATTTATGAGAAATTTGACACTGGGAGCATTCTGTAATACTTTTGGTACAGTTTCTACATGTTTCATATATAACTTCACTTAACTTTTACATTTCTTAAGCTATAGCAACCATTTTTATCTTGAGTAAAAGCCCTTAAAATACTCTTTTGGTACAGTTTCTACATGTTTAATATATAACTGCACTTAACTTTTACGTTTCTTAAGCTATATCAACCATTTTTATTTTGATTGAAAGCCCTTAAAATGCTCTTTCCAATGATTTATAACACTTGGCAGAAACGATTTGGGAAAGAAACTTAAAATTAACATTTATGCGAAATTTGACACTGGGAGCATTCTGTAATACTTTTGGTACAGTTTCTACATGTTTCATGCATAACCGCACTTAACTTTTACATTTCTTAAGCTATAGCAACCATTTTTATCTTGAGTGAAAGCCCTTAAATTGGTTTTTCCAATGATGTATAATAGTTTTCAGAAAAGATTTGGGAAAGAAACTTTAAATTAACATTTATGAGATATTTGACACTGGGAGCATTCTGTAATATTTTTGGTACAGTTTCTACATGTCTCATATATAACTGCACTTAACTTTTACATTTCTTAAGCTATAGCAACCATTTTTATCTTGAGTGAAAGCCCTTAAAATGCTCTTTTGGTACAGTTTCTACATGTTTAATATATAACTGCACTTAACTTTTACGTTTCTTAAGCTATATCAACCATTTTTATTTTGATTGAAAGCCCTAAGAATGCTCTTTCCAATGATGTATAACACTTGGCAGAAACGATTTGGGAAAGAAACTTAAAATTAACATTTATGAGAAATTTGACACTGGGAGCATTCTGTAATAATTTTGGTACAGTTTCTACATGTTTCATGCATAACCGCACTTAACTTTTACATTTCTTAAGCTATAGCAACCATTTTTATCTTGAGTGAAAGCCCTTAAATTGCTCTTTCCAATGATGTATAACACTTGGTAGAAAAGATTTGGGAAAGAAACTTAAAATTAACATTTATGAGAAATTTGACCCTGTGAGCATTCTGTAATACTTTTGGTACAGTTTCTACATGTTTCATATATAACTGCACTTAACTTTTACATTTCTTAAGCTATAGCAACTATTTTTATCTCGGCTGAAAGCCCTTAAAATGCTCTTTCCAATGATGTATAATACTTGGCAGAAAAGATTTGGGAAAGAAACTTAAAGTTAACATTTATGAGAAATTTGACACTGGGAGCATTCTGTAGTACATTTGGTACAGTTTCTACATGTTTCATATATAACTGCACTTAACTTTTACATTTCTTAAGCTATAGCAACTATTTTTATCTCGACTGAAAGCCCTTAAAATGCTCTTTCCAATGATGTATAACACTTGGTAAAAAAAACTTGACAAAGAAACTCAAAATTAACATTTATGAGAAATTTGACACTGGGAGCGTTCTGTAATACTTTTGGTAGAGTTTCTACATGTTTTATATATAACTGCACTTAACTTTTACATTTCTTAAGCTAAAACAACCATTTTTATCTTGATTGAAAGCACTTAAATTGCTGTTTCCAATGATGTATAACACTTGGTAGAAAAAACTTGGGAAAGAAACTTAAAATTAACATCTATGAGAAATTTGACACTGGGAAAATTCTGTAATACTTTTCTGTAATACAGCTTCTACGTGTTTCATGCATAACTGCACATAACTTTTACATTCCTTAAGCTATAGCAACCATTTTTATTTTGATTGAAAGCCCTTAAAATGCTCTTTTCAATGATGCATAATACTTGGCAGAAAAGATTTGGGAAAGAAACTTTAAATTAACATTTATGAGATATTTGACACTGAGAGCATTCTGTAATATTTTTGGTACAGTTTCTACATGTTTCATGCATAACTGCACCTAACTTTTACATTTCTTAAGCTATAGGAACAATTTTTATCTGGACTGAAAGCCCTTAAAATGCTCTTTCCAATGATGCATAATACTTGGCAGAAAAGATTTGGGAAAAAAACTTAAAATTAACATTTATGAGAAATTTGACACTGGGAGCATTCTGTTATACTTTTGGTACAGTTTCTACAAGTTTCATATATAACTGCACTTAACTTTTACATTTCTTAAGCTATAGCAACTATTTTTATCTCGACTGAAAGCACTTAAAATGTTCTTTCCAATGATGTATAATACTTGTATAACACTTGGTAGAAAAGATTTGGGAAAGAAACTTAAAATTAACATTTATGAGAAATTTGACCCTGTGAGCATTCTGTAATACTTTTGGTACAGTTTCTACATGTTTCATATATAACTGCACTTAACCTTTACATTTCTTAAGCTATAGCAACTATTTTTATCTCGACTGAAAGCCCTTAAAATGCTCTTTCCAATGATGTATAATACTTGGCAGAAAAGATTTGGGAAAGAAACTTAAAGTTAACATTTATGAGAAATTTGACACTGGGAGCATTCTGTAGTACATTTGGTACAGTTTCTACATGTTTCATATATAACTGCACTTAACTTTTACATTTCTTAAGCTATAGCAACCATTTTTATCTTGAGTGAAAGCCCTTAAAATGCTCTTTTGGTACAGTTTCTACATGTTTAATATATAACTGCACTTAACTTTTACGTTTCTTAAGCTATATCAACCATTTTTATTTTGATTGAAAGCCCCTAAAATGCTCTTTCCAATGATGTATAACACTTGGCAGAAACGATTTGGGAAAGAAACTTAAAATTAACATTTATGAGAAATTTGACACTGGGAGCATTCTGTAATACTTTTGGTACAGTTTCTACATGTTTCATGCATAACTGCACTTAACTTTTACATTTCTTAAGCTATAGCAACCATTTTTATCTTGAGTGAAAGCCCTTAAATTGCTCTTTCCAATGATGTATAACACTTGGTAGAAAAGACTTGGGAAAGAAACTTAAAATTAACATTTATGAGAAATTTGACACTGGGAGCATTCTGTAATACTTTTGGTACAGTTTCTACATGTGTCATATATAACTGCACTTAACTTTTACATTTCTTAAGCTATAGCAACTATTTTTATCTCGACTGAAAGCCCTTAAAATGCTCTTTCCAATGATGTATAACACTTGGTAAAAAAAACTTGACAAAGAAACTCAAAATTAACATTTATGAGAAATTTGACACTGGGAGCGTTCTGTAATACTTTTGGTAGAGTTTCTACATGTTTTATATATAACTGCACTTAACTTTTACATTTCTTAAGCTAAAACAACCATTTTTATCTTGATTGAAAGCACTTAAATTGCTGTTTCCAATGATGTATAACACTTGGTAGAAAAAACTTGGGAAAGAAACTTAAAATTAACATCTATGAGAAATTTGACACTGGGAAAATTCTGTAATACTTTTCTGTAATACAGCTTCTACGTGTTTCATGCATAACTGCACATAACTTTTACATTCCTTAAGCTATAGCAACCATTTTTATTTTGATTGAAAGCCCTTAAAATGCTCTTTTCAATGATGCATAATACTTGGCAGAAAAGATTTGGGAAAGAAACTTTAAATTAACATTTATGAGATATTTGACACTGAGAGCATTCTGTAATATTTTTGGTACAGTTTCTACATGTTTCATGCATAACTGCACCTAACTTTTACATTTCTTAAGCTATAGGAACAATTTTTATCTGGACTGAAAGCCCTTAAAATGCTCTTTCCAATGATGCATAATACTTGGCAGAAAAGATTTGGGAAAAAAACTCAAAATTAACATTTATGAGAAATTTGACACTGGGAGCAATCTGTTATACTTTTGGTACAGTTTCTACAAGTTTCATATATAACTGCACTTAACTTTTACATTTCTTAAGCTATAGCAACTATTTTTATCTCGACTGAAAGCACTTAAAATGTTCTTTCCAATGATGTATAATACTTGGCAGAAAAGATTTGGGAAAGAAACTTAAAATTAACATTTATGAGAAATTTGACACTGGGAGCATTCTGTAATACTTTTGTAGAGTTTCTACATGTTTCATATATAACTGCACTTAACTTTTACATTTCTTAAGCTATAGCAACCATTTTTATCTTGAGTGAAAGCCCTTAAAATGCTCTTTCCAATGATGTATAATACTTGGCAGAAAAGATTTGGGAAAGAAACTTAAAATTAACATTTATGAGAAATTTGACACTGGGAGCATTCTGTAATACTTTTGGTACAGTTTCTACATGTTTCATATATAACTGCA
Source organism: Protophormia terraenovae (assembly GCA_951394005.1). Lineage (NCBI taxonomy): Eukaryota > Metazoa > Arthropoda > Insecta > Diptera > Calliphoridae > Protophormia > Protophormia terraenovae. Next base: position 487,636 of record OX596078.1, on the reverse strand, counting down.
CTTAACTTTTACATCTCTTAAGCTATAGCAACCATTTTTATCTTGAGTGAAAGCCCTTAAAATGCTCTTTCCAATGATGTATAACACTTGGCAAAAGATTTGGGAAAGAAACTTTAAATTAACATTTATTAGAAATTTGACACTGGGAAAATTCTGTAATACTTTTCTGTAATACAGCTTCTACATGTTTCATGCATAACTGCACATAACTTTTACATTTCTTAAGCTGTAGCAACCATTTTTATCTTGAGTGAAAGCCCTTAAATTGGTCTTTCCAATGATGTATAATAGTTTTCAGAAAAGATTTGGGAAAGAAACTTTAAATTAACATTTATGAGATATTTTACACTGGGAGCATTCTGTAATATTTTTGGTACAGTTTCTACATGTTTCATACATAACTGCACTTAACTTTTACATTTCTTAAGCTATAGCAACCATTTTTATCTTGAGTGAAAGCCCTTAAAATACTCTTTTGGTACAGTTTCTACATGTTTAATATATAACTGCACTTAACTTTTACATTTCTTAAGCTATAGCAACCATTTTTATCTTGAGTGAAAGCCCTTAAATTGGTCTTTCCAATGATGTATAATAGTTTTCAGAAAAGATTTGGGGAAGAAACCTTAAATTAACATTTATGAGATATTTTACACTGGGAGCATTCTGTAATATTTTTGGTACAGTTTCTACATGTTTCATGCATAACTGCACCTAACTTTTACATTTCTTAAGCTATAGGAACAATTTTTATCTGGACTGAAAGCCCTTAAAATGCTCTTTCCAATGATTTATAGCACTTGGCAGAAAAGATTTGGGAAAGAAACTTTAAATTAACATTTATGAGATATTTTACACTGGGAGCATTCTGTAATATTTTTGGTACAGTTTCTACATGTTTCATGCATAACTGCACTTAACTTTTACATTTCTTAAGCTATAGCAACCATTTTTATCTTGAGTGAAAGCCCTTAAATTGGTCTTTCCAATGATGTATAATAGTTTTCAGAAAAGATTTGGGAAAGAAACTTTAAATTAACATTTATGAGATATTTTACACTGGGAGCATTCTGTAATATTTTTGGTACAGTTTCTACATGTTTCATGCATAACTGCACCTAACTTTTACATTTCTTAAGCTATAGGAACAATTTTTATCTGGACTGAAAGCCCTTAAAATGCTCTTTCCAATGATGCATAATACTTGGCAGAAAAGATTTGGGAAAAAAACTTAAAATTAACATTTATGAGAAATTTGACACTGGGAGCATTCTGTAATACTTTTGGTACAGTTTCTTCATGTTTCATATATAACTTCACTTAACTTTTACATTTCTTAAGCTATAGCAACCATTTTTATCTTGAGTGAAAGCCCTTAAAATACTCTTTTGGTACAGTTTCTACATGTTTAATATATAACTGCACTTAACTTTTACGTTTCTTAAGCTATATTTTGATTGAAAGCCCTTAAAATGGTCGTTCCAATGATGTATAACACTTGGCAGAAACGATTTGGGAAAGAAACTTAAAATTAACATTTATGAGAAATTTGACACTGGGAGCATTCTGTAATACTTTTGGTACAGTTTCTACATGTTTCATGCATAACTGCACTTAACTTTTACATTTCTTAAGCTATAGCAACCATTTTTATCTTGAGTGAAAGCCCTTAAATTGGTCTTTCCAATGATGTATAATAGTTTTCAGAAAAGATTTGGGAAAGAAACTTTAAATTAACATTTATGAGATATTTTACACTGGGAGCATTCTGTAATATTTTTGGTACAGTTTCTACATGTTTCATACATAACTGCACTTAACTTTTACATTTCTTAAGCTATAGCAACCATTTTTATCTTGAGTGAAAGCCCTTAAAATACTCTTTTGGTACAGTTTCTACATGTTTAATATATAACTGCACTTAACTTTTATGTTTCTTAAGCTATATTTTGATTGAAAGCCCTTAAAATGGTCGTTCCAATGATGTATAACACTTGGCAGAAACGATTTGGGAAAGAAACTTAAAATTAACATTTATGAGAAATTTGACACTGGGATCATTCTGTAATACTTTTGGTACAGTTTCTACATGTTTCATGCATAACTGCACTTAACTTTTACATTTCTTAAGCTATAGCAACCATTTTTATCTTGAGTGAAAGCCCTTAAATTGCTCTTTCCAATGATGTATAACACTTGGTAGAAAAGACTTGGGAAAGAAACTTAAAATTAACATTTATGAGAAATTTGACACTGGGAGCATTCTGTAATACTTTTGGTACAGTATCTACATGTTTCATATATAACTGCACTTAACTTTTACATTTCTTAAGCTGTAGCAACCGTTTTTATCTTGATTGAAAGCACTGAAATTGCTCTTTCCAATGATGTATAACACTTGGTAGAAAAGACTTGGGAAAGAAACTTAAAATTAACATTTATGAGAAATTTGACACTGGTAGCATTCTGTAATACTTTTGGTACAGTTTCTACATGTTTCATATATAACTGCACTTAACTTTTACATTTCTTAAGCTATAGCAACTATTTTTATCTTGAGTGAAAGACCTTAAAATGCTCTTTCCAATGATGTATAATACTTGGCAGAAAAGATTTGGGAAAGAAACTTAAAATTAACATTTATGAGAAATTTGACACTGGGAGCATTCTGTAATACTTTTGGTACAGTTTCTACATGTTTCATATATAACTGCATTTAACTTTTACATTTCTTAAGCTATAGCAACTATTTTTATCTCGACTGAAAGCCCTTAAAATGCTCTTTCCAATGATGTATAACACTTGGTAGAAAAGACTTGGGAAAGAAACTTAAAATTAACATTTATAAGAAATTTGACACTGGGAGCATTCTGTAATACTTTTGGTACAGTTTCTACATGTTTCATATATAACTGCACTTAACTTTTACATTTCTTAAGCTACAGCAACCATTTGTATAACATGATGTATAACACTTGGCAGAAAATATTTGGGAAAGAAACTTAAAATTAACATTTATGAGAAATTTTACACTGGGATCATTCTGTAATACTTTTGGTACAGTTTCTACATGTTTCATATATAACTGCACTTAACTTTTACATTTCTTAAGCTACAGCAACCATTTTTATCTTGAGTGAAAGCCCTTAAAATGCTCTTTCCAATGATGTGTAATTTTTGGCAGAAAAGATTTGGGAAAGAAACTTAAAATTAACATTTATGAGAAATTTGACACTGGGAGCATTCTGTAATACTTTTGGTACAGTTTCTACATGTTTCATATATAACTTCACTTAACTTTTACATTTCTTAAGCTATAGCAACCATTTTAATCTTGAGTAAAAGCCCTTAAAATGCTCTTTCCAATGATGTATAATACTTGGCAGAAAAGATTTGGGAAAGAAACTTAAAATTAACATTTATGAGAAATTTGACACTGGGAGCATTCTGTAATACTTTTGGTACAGTTTCTACATGTTTCATATATAACTTCACTTAACTTTTACATTTCTTAAGCTATAGCAACCATTTTTATCTTGAGTAAAAGCCCTTAAAATACTCTTTTGGTACAGTTTCTACATGTTTAATATATAACTGCACTTAACTTTTACGTTTCTTAAGCTATATTTTGATTGAAAGCCCTTAAAATGGTCGTTCCAATGATGTATAACACTTGGCAGAAACGATTTGGGAAAGAAACTTAAAATTAACATTTATGAGAAATTTGACACTGGGATCATTCTGTAATACTTTTGGTACAGTTTCTACATGTTTCATGCATAACTGCACTTAACTTTTACATTTCTTAAGCTATAGCAACCATTTTTATCTTGAGTGAAAGCCCTTAAATTGGTCTTTCCAATGATGTATAACAGTTTTCAGAAAAGATTTGGGAAAGAAACTTAAAATTAACATTTATGAGAAATTTGACACTGGGAGCATTCTGTAATACTTTTGGTACAGTATCTACATGTTTCATATATAACTGCACTTTGTAATACTTTTGAAAGCCCTTAAATTGGTCTTTCCAATGATGTATAACAGTTTTCAGAAAAGATTTGGGAAAGAAACTTAAAATTAACATTTATGAGAAATTTGACACTGGGAGCATTCTGTAATACTTTTGGTACAGTATCTACATGTTTCATATATAACTGCACTTAACTTTTACATTTCTTAAGCTGTAGCAACCATTTTTATCTTGATTGAAAGCACTGAAATTGCTCTTTCCAATGATGTATAACACTTGGTAGAAAAGACTTGGGAAAGAAACTTAAAATTAACATTTATGAGAAATTTGACACTGGTAGCATTCTGTAATACTTTTGGTACAGTTTCTACATGTTTCATATATAACTGCACTTAACTTTTACATTTCTTAAGCTATAGCAACTATTTTTATCTTGAGTGAAAGACCTTAAAATGCTCTTTCCAATGATGTATAATACTTGGCAGAAAAGATTTGGGAAAGAAACTTAAAATTAACATTTATGAGAAATTTGACACTGGGAGCATTCTGTAATACTTTTGGTACAGTTTCTACATGTTTCATATATAACTGCATTTAACTTTTACATTTCTTAAGCTATAGCAACTATTTTTATCTCGACTGAAAGCCCTTAAAATGCTCTTTCCAATGATGTATAACACTTGGTAGAAAAGACTTGGGAAAGAAACTTAAAATTAACATTTATAAGAAATTTGACACTGGGAGCATTCTGTAATACTTTTGGTACAGTTTCTACATGTTTCATATATAACTGCACTTAACTTTTACATTTCTTAAGCTACAGCAACCATTTGTATAACATGATGTATAACACTTGGCAGAAAATATTTGGGAAAGAAACTTAAAATTAACATTTATGAGAAATTTGACACTGGGAGCATTCTGTAATACTTTTGGTACAGTTTCTACATGTTTCATATATAACTGCACTTAACTTTTACATTTCTTAAGCTATAGCAACCATTTTTATCTTGAGTGAAAGCCCTTAAAATGCTCTTTCCAATGATGTGTAATTTTTGGCAGAAAAGATTTGGGAAAGAAACTTAAAATTAACATTTATGAGAAATTTGACACTGGGAGCATTTTGTAATACTTTTGGTACAGTTTCTACATGTTTCATATATAACTTCACTTAACTTTTACATTTCTTAAGCTATAGCAACCATTTTAATCTTGAGTAAAAGCCCTTAAAATGCTCTTTCCAATGATGTATAATACTTGGCAGAAAAGATTTGGGAAAGAAACTTAAAATTAACATTTATGAGAAATTTGACACTGGGAGCATTCTGTAATACTTTTGGTACAGTTTCTACATGTTTCATATATAACTTCACTTAACTTTTACATTTCTTAAGCTATAGCAACCATTTTTATCTTGAGTAAAAGCCCTTAAAATACTCTTTTGGTACAGTTTCTACATGTTTAATATATAACTGCACTTAACTTTTACGTTTCTAAAGCTATATCAACCATTTTTATTTTGATTGAAAGCCCTTAAAATGCTCTTTCCAATGATGTATAACACTTGGCAGAAACGATTTGGGAAAGAAACTTAAAATTAACATTTATGCGAAATTTGACACTGGGAGCATTCTGTAATACTTTTGGTACAGTTTCTACATGTTTCATGCATAACCGCACTTAACTTTTACATTTCTTAAGCTATAGCAACCATTTTTATCTTGAGTGAAAGCCCTTAAATTGGTTTTTCCAATGATGTATAATAGTTTTCAGAAAAGATTTGGGAAAGAAACTTTAAATTAACATTTATGAGATATTTGACACTGGGAGCATTCTGTAATATTTTTGGTACAGTTTCTACATGTTTCATATATAACTGCACTTAACTTTTACATTTCTTAAGCTATAGCAACCATTTTTATCTTGAGTGAAAGCCCTTAAAATGCTCTTTTGGTACAGTTTCTACATGTTTAATATATAACTGCACTTAACTTTTACGTTTCTTAAGCTATATCAACCATTTTTATTTTGATTGAAAGCCCTTAAAATGCTCTTTCCAATGATGTATAACACTTGGCAGAAGCGATTTGGGAAAGAAACTTAAAATTAACATTTATGAGAAATTTGACACTGGGAGCATTCTGTAATAATTTTGGTACAGTTTCTACATGTTTCATGCATAACCGCACTTAACTTTTACATTTCTTAAGCTATAGCAACCATTTTTATCTTGAGTGAAAGCCCTTCAATTGATCTTTCCAATGATGTATAACACTTGGTAGAAAAGACTTGGGAAAGAAACTTAAAATTAACATTTATGAGAAATTTGACCCTGTGAGCATTCTGTAATACTTTTGGTACAGTTTCTACATGTTTCATATATAACTTCACTTAACTTTTACATTTCTTAAGCTATAGCAACCATTTTTATCTTGAGTGAAAGCCCTTAAAAGAAAGAAACTTAAAACACTGGGAGCATTCTGTAATACTTTTGGTACAGTTTCTACATGTTTCATATATAACTGCACTTAACTTTTACATTTCTTAAGCTATAGCAACCATTTTTATCTTGAGTGAAAGCCCTTAAAATGCTCTTTTGGTACAGTTTCTACATGTTTAATATATAACTGCACTTAGCTTTTACGTTTCTTAAGCTATATCAACCATTTTTATTTTGATTGAAAGCCCTTAAAATGCTCTTTCCAATGATGTATAACACTTGGCAGAAACGATTTGGGAAAAAAACTTAAAATTAACATTTATGAGAAATTTGACACTGGGAGCATTCTGTAATACTTTTGGTACAGTTTCTACATGTTTCATGCATAACCGCACTTAACTTTTACATTTCTTAAGCTATAGCAACCATTTTTATCTTGAGTGAAAGCCCTTAAATTGCTCTTTCCAATGATGTATAACACTTGGTAGAAAAGACTTGGGAAAGAAACTTAAAATTAACATTTATGAGAAATTTGACCCTGTGAGCATTCTGTAATACTTTTGGTACAGTTTCTACATGTTTCATATATAACTGCACTTAACTTTTACATTTCTTAAGCTATAGCAACTATTTTTATCTCGACTGAAAGCCCTTAAAATGCTCTTTCCAATGATGTATAATACTTGGCAGAAAAGATTTGGGAAAGAAACTTTAAATTAACATTTATGAGAAATTTGACACTGGGAGCATTCTGTAATACATTTGGTACAGTTTCTACATGTTTCATATATAACTGCACTTAACTTTTACATTTCTTAAGCTATAGCAACCATTTTTATCTTGAGTGAAAGCCCTTAAAATGCTCTTTTGGTACAGTTTCTACATGTTTCATATATAACTGCACTTAACTTTTACATTTCTTAAGCTATAGCAACTATTTTCATCTCGACTGAAAGCACTTAAAATGTTCTTCCAATGATGTATAATACTTGGCAGAAAAGATTTGGGAAAGAAACTTAAAATTAACATTTATGAGAAATTTGACACTGGGAGCATTCTGTAATACTTTTGTACAGTTTCTACATGTTTCATATATAACTGCACTTAACTTTTACATTTCTTAAGCTATAGCAACCATTTTTATCTTGAGTGAAAGCCCTTAAAATGCTCTTTCCAATGATGTATAATACTTGGCAGAATAGATTTGGGAAAGAAACTTAAAATTAACATTTATGAGAAATTTGACACTGGGAGCATTCTGTAATACTTTTGGTACAGTTTCTATATGTTTCATATATAACTGCACTTAACTTTTACATCTCTTAAGCTATAGCAACCATTTTTATCTTGAGTGAAAGCCCTTAAAATGCTCTGGAAAGAGCCCTTAAAATGGGAAAGAAACTTAAAATTAACATTTATGAGAAATTTGACACTGGGAACATTCTGTAATACTTTTGTACAGTTGCTACATGTTTCATATATAACTGCACTTAACTTTTACGTTTCTTAAGCTATATCAACCATTTTTATCTTGATTGAAAGCCCTTAAAATGCTCTTTCCAATGATGTATAACACTTGGCAGAAAAGATTTGGGAAAGAAACTTTAAATTAACATTTATTAGAAATTTGACACTGGGAAAATTCTGTAATACTTTTCTGTAATACAGCTTCTACATGTTTCATGCATAACTGCACATAACTTTTACATTCCTTAAGCTGTAGCAACCATTTTTATTTTGATTGAAAGCACTTAAAATGCTCTTTCCAATGATGCATAACACTTGGCAGAAAAGATTTGGGAAAGAAACTTTAAATTAACATTTATGAGATATTTGACCCTAAGAGCGATTTGGGAAAGAAACTTAAAATTAACATTTATGAGAAATTTGACACTGGGAGCATTCTGTAATACTTTTGGTACAGTTTCTACATGTTTCATATATAACTGCACTTAACTTTTACATTTCTTAAGCTATAGCAACCATTTTTATCTTGGTTGAAAGCACTTAAATTGCTCTTTCCAATGATGTATAACACTTGGTAGAAAAGACTTGGGAAAGAAATTTAAAATTAACATTTATGAGAAATTTGACACTGGGAGCATTCTGTAATACTTTTGGTACAGTTTCTACATGTCTCATATATAACTTCACTTAACTTTTACATTTCTTAAGCTATAGCAACCATTTTTATCTTGAGTGAAAGCCCTTAAAATACTCTTTTGGTACAGTTTCTACATGTTTAATATATAACTGCACTTAACTTTTACGTTTCTTAAGCTATAGCAACTATTTTTATCTCGTCTGAAAGCCCTTAAAATGCTCTTTCCAATGATGTATAACACTTGGTAGAAAAGACTTGGGAAAGAAACTTAAAATTAACATTTATAAGAAATTTGACACTGGGAGCATTCTGTAATACTTTTGGTACAGTTTCTACATGTTTCATATATAACTGCACTTAACTTTTACATTTCTTAAGCTACAGCAACCATTTGTATAACATGATGTATAACACTTGGCAGAAAAGATTTGGGAAAGAAACTTAAAATTAACATTTATGCGAAATTTGACACTGGGAGCATTCTGTAATACTTTTGGTACAGTTTCTACATGTTTCATGCATAACCGCACTTAACTTTTACATATCTTAAGCTATAGCAACCATTTTTATCTTGAGTAAAAGCCCTTAAAATACTCTTTTGGTACAGTTTCTACATGTTTAATATATAACTGCACTTAACTTTTACGTTTCTTAAGCTATATCAACCATTTTTATTTTGATTGAAAGCCCTTAAAATGCTCTTTCCAATGATGTATAACACTTGGCAGAAACGATTTGGGAAAGAAACTTAAAATTAACATTTATGCGAAATTTGACACTGGGAGCATTCTGTAATACTTTTGGTACAGTTTCTACATGTTTCATGCATAACCGCACTTAACTTTTACATTTCTTAAGCTATAGCAACCATTTTTATCTTGAGTGAAAGCCCTTAAATTGGTTTTTCCAATGATGTATAATAGTTTTCAGAAAAGATTTGGGAAAGAAACTTTAAATTAACATTTATGAGATATTTGACACTGGGAGCATTCTGTAATATTTTTGGTACAGTTTCTACATGTTTCATATATAACTGCACTTAACTTTTACATTTCTTAAGCTATAGCAACCATTTTTATCTTGAGTGAAAGCCCTTAAAATGCTCTTTTGGTACAGTTTCTACATGTTTAATATATAACTGCACTTAACTTTTACGTTTCTTAAGCTATATCAACCATTTTTATTTTGATTGAAAGCCCTTAAAATGCTCTTTCCAATGATGTATAACACTTGGCAGAAGCGATTTGGGAAAGAAACTTAAAATTAACATTTATGAGAAATTTGACACTGGGAGCATTCTGTAATAATTTTGGTACAGTTTCTACATGTTTCATGCATAACCGCACTTAACTTTTACATTTCTTAAGCTATAGCAACCATTTTTATCTTGAGTGAAAGCCCTTCAATTGATCTTTCCAATGATGTATAACACTTGGTAGAAAAGACTTGGGAAAGAAACTTAAAATTAACATTTATGAGAAATTTGACCCTGTGAGCATTCTGTAATACTTTTGGTACAGTTTCTACATGTTTCATATATAACTTCACTTAACTTTTACATTTCTTAAGCTATAGCAACCATTTTTATCTTGAGTGAAAGCCCTTAAAAGAAAGAAACTTAAAACACTGGGAGCATTCTGTAATACTTTTGGTACAGTTTCTACATGTTTCATATATAACTGCACTTAACTTTTACATTTCTTAAGCTATAGCAACCATTTTTATCTTGAGTGAAAGCCCTTAAAATGCTCTTTTGGTACAGTTTCTACATGTTTAATATATAACTGCACTTAGCTTTTACGTTTCTTAAGCTATATCAACCATTTTTATTTTGATTGAAAGCCCTTAAAATGCTCTTTCCAATGATGTATAACACTTGGCAGAAACGATTTGGGAAAAAAACTTAAAATTAACATTTATGAGAAATTTGACACTGGGAGCATTCTGTAATACTTTTGGTACAGTTTCTACATGTTTCATGCATAACCGCACTTAACTTTTACATTTCTTAAGCTATAGCAACCATTTTTATCTTGAGTGAAAGCCCTTAAATTGCTCTTTCCAATGATGTATAACACTTGGTAGAAAAGACTTGGGAAAGAAACTTAAAATTAACATTTATGAGAAATTTGACCCTGTGAGCATTCTGTAATACTTTTGGTACAGTTTCTACATGTTTCATATATAACTGCACTTAACTTTTACATTTCTTAAGCTATAGCAACTATTTTTATCTCGACTGAAAGCCCTTAAAATGCTCTTTCCAATGATGTATAATACTTGGCAGAAAAGATTTGGGAAAGAAACTTTAAATTAACATTTATGAGAAATTTGACACTGGGAGCATTCTGTAATACATTTGGTACAGTTTCTACATGTTTCATATATAACTGCACTTAACTTTTACATTTCTTAAGCTATAGCAACCATTTTTATCTTGAGTGAAAGCCCTTAAAATGCTCTTTTGGTACAGTTTCTACATGTTTCATATATAACTGCACTTAACTTTTACATTTCTTAAGCTATAGCAACTATTTTCATCTCGACTGAAAGCACTTAAAATGTTCTTCCAATGATGTATAATACTTGGCAGAAAAGATTTGGGAAAGAAACTTAAAATTAACATTTATGAGAAATTTGACACTGGGAGCATTCTGTAATACTTTTGTACAGTTTCTACATGTTTCATATATAACTGCACTTAACTTTTACATTTCTTAAGCTATAGCAACCATTTTTATCTTGAGTGAAAGCCCTTAAAATGCTCTTTCCAATGATGTATAATACTTGGCAGAATAGATTTGGGAAAGAAACTTAAAATTAACATTTATGAGAAATTTGACACTGGGAGCATTCTGTAATACTTTTGGTACAGTTTCTATATGTTTCATATATAACTGCACTTAACTTTTACATCTCTTAAGCTATAGCAACCATTTTTATCTTGAGTGAAAGCCCTTAAAATGCTCTGGAAAGAGCCCTTAAAATGGGAAAGAAACTTAAAATTAACATTTATGAGAAATTTGACACTGGGAACATTCTGTAATACTTTTGTACAGTTGCTACATGTTTCATATATAACTGCACTTAACTTTTACGTTTCTTAAGCTATATCAACCATTTTTATCTTGATTGAAAGCCCTTAAAATGCTCTTTCCAATGATGTATAACACTTGGCAGAAAAGATTTGGGAAAGAAACTTTAAATTAACATTTATTAGAAATTTGACACTGGGAAAATTCTGTAATACTTTTCTGTAATACAGCTTCTACATGTTTCATGCATAACTGCACATAACTTTTACATTCCTTAAGCTGTAGCAACCATTTTTATTTTGATTGAAAGCACTTAAAATGCTCTTTCCAATGATGCATAACACTTGGCAGAAAAGATTTGGGAAAGAAACTTTAAATTAACATTTATGAGATATTTGACCCTAAGAGCGATTTGGGAAAGAAACTTAAAATTAACATTTATGAGAAATTTGACACTGGGAGCATTCTGTAATACTTTTGGTACAGTTTCTACATGTTTCATATATAACTGCACTTAACTTTTACATTTCTTAAGCTATAGCAACCATTTTTATCTTGGTTGAAAGCACTTAAATTGCTCTTTCCAATGATGTATAACACTTGGTAGAAAAGACTTGGGAAAGAAATTTAAAATTAACATTTATGAGAAATTTGACACTGGGAGCATTCTGTAATACTTTTGGTACAGTTTCTACATGTCTCATATATAACTTCACTTAACTTTTACATTTCTTAAGCTATAGCAACCATTTTTATCTTGAGTGAAAGCCCTTAAAATACTCTTTTGGTACAGTTTCTACATGTTTAATATATAACTGCACTTAACTTTTACGTTTCTTAAGCTATAGCAACTATTTTTATCTCGTCTGAAAGCCCTTAAAATGCTCTTTCCAATGATGTATAACACTTGGTAGAAAAGACTTGGGAAAGAAACTTAAAATTAACATTTATAAGAAATTTGACACTGGGAGCATTCTGTAATACTTTTGGTACAGTTTCTACATGTTTCATATATAACTGCACTTAACTTTTACATTTCTTAAGCTACAGCAACCATTTGTATAACATGATGTATAACACTTGGCAGAAAAGATTTGGGAAAGAAACTTAAAATTAACATTTATGCGAAATTTGACACTGGGAGCATTCTGTAATACTTTTGGTACAGTTTCTACATGTTTCATGCATAACCGCACTTAACTTTTACATATCTTAAGCTATAGCAACCATTTTTATCTTGAGTAAAAGCCCTTAAAATACTCTTTTGGTACAGTTTCTACATGTTTAATATATAACTGCACTTAACTTTTACGTTTCTTAAGCTATATCAACCATTTTTATTTTGATTGAAAGCCCTTAAAATGCTCTTTCCAATGATGTATAACACTTGGCAGAAACGATTTGGGAAAGAAACTTAAAATTAACATTTATGCGAAATTTGACACTGGGAGCATTCTGTAATACTTTTGGTACAGTTTCTACATGTTTCATGCATAACCGCACTTAACTTTTACATTTCTTAAGCTATAGCAACCATTTTTATCTTGAGTGAAAGCCCTTAAATTGGTTTTTCCAATGATGTATAATAGTTTTCAGAAAAGATTTGGGAAAGAAACTTTAAATTAACATTTATGAGATATTTGACACTGGGAGCATTCTGTAATATTTTTGGTACAGTTTCTACATGTTTCATATATAACTGCACTTAACTTTTACATTTCTTAAGCTATAGCAACCATTTTTATCTTGAGTGAAAGCCCTTAAAATGCTCTTTTGGTACAGTTTCTACATGTTTAATATATAACTGCACTTAACTTTTACGTTTCTTAAGCTATATCAACCATTTTTATTTTGATTGAAAGCCCTTAAAATGCTCTTTCCAATGATGTATAACACTTGGCAGAAGCGATTTGGGAAAGAAACTTAAAATTAACATTTATGAGAAATTTGACACTGGGAGCATTCTGTAATAATTTTGGTACAGTTTCTACATGTTTCATGCATAACCGCACTTAACTTTTACATTTCTTAAGCTATAGCAACCATTTTTATCTTGAGTGAAAGCCCTTCAATTGATCTTTCCAATGATGTATAACACTTGGTAGAAAAGACTTGGGAAAGAAACTTAAAATTAACATTTATGAGAAATTTGACCCTGTGAGCATTCTGTAATACTTTTGGTACAGTTTCTACATGTTTCATATATAACTTCACTTAACTTTTACATTTCTTAAGCTATAGCAACCATTTTTATCTTGAGTGAAAGCCCTTAAAAGAAAGAAACTTAAAACACTGGGAGCATTCTGTAATACTTTTGGTACAGTTTCTACATGTTTCATATATAACTGCACTTAACTTTTACATTTCTTAAGCTATAGCAACCATTTTTATCTTGAGTGAAAGCCCTTAAAATGCTCTTTTGGTACAGTTTCTACATGTTTAATATATAACTGCACTTAGCTTTTACGTTTCTTAAGCTATATCAACCATTTTTATTTTGATTGAAAGCCCTTAAAATGCTCTTTCCAATGATGTATAACACTTGGCAGAAACGATTTGGGAAAAAAACTTAAAATTAACATTTATGAGAAATTTGACACTGGGAGCATTCTGTAATACTTTTGGTACAGTTTCTACATGTTTCATGCATAACCGCACTTAACTTTTACATTTCTTAAGCTATAGCAACCATTTTTATCTTGAGTGAAAGCCCTTAAATTGCTCTTTCCAATGATGTATAACACTTGGTAGAAAAGACTTGGGAAAGAAACTTAAAATTAACATTTATGAGAAATTTGACCCTGTGAGCATTCTGTAATACTTTTGGTACAGTTTCTACATGTTTCATATATAACTGCACTTAACTTTTACATTTCTTAAGCTATAGCAACTATTTTTATCTCGACTGAAAGCCCTTAAAATGCTCTTTCCAATGATGTATAATACTTGGCAGAAAAGATTTGGGAAAGAAACTTTAAATTAACATTTATGAGAAATTTGACACTGGGAGCATTCTGTAATACATTTGGTACAGTTTCTACATGTTTCATATATAACTGCACTTAACTTTTACATTTCTTAAGCTATAGCAACCATTTTTATCTTGAGTGAAAGCCCTTAAAATGCTCTTTTGGTACAGTTTCTACATGTTTCATATATAACTGCACTTAACTTTTACATTTCTTAAGCTATAGCAACTATTTTCATCTCGACTGAAAGCACTTAAAATGTTCTTCCAATGATGTATAATACTTGGCAGAAAAGATTTGGGAAAGAAACTTAAAATTAACATTTATGAGAAATTTGACACTGGGAGCATTCTGTAATACTTTTGTACAGTTTCTACATGTTTCATATATAACTGCACTTAACTTTTACATTTCTTAAGCTATAGCAACCATTTTTATCTTGAGTGAAAGCCCTTAAAATGCTCTTTCCAATGATGTATAATACTTGGCAGAATAGATTTGGGAAAGAAACTTAAAATTAACATTTATGAGAAATTTGACACTGGGAGCATTCTGTAATACTTTTGGTACAGTTTCTATATGTTTCATATATAACTGCACTTAACTTTTACATCTCTTAAGCTATAGCAACCATTTTTATCTTGAGTGAAAGCCCTTAAAATGCTCTGGAAAGAGCCCTTAAAATGGGAAAGAAACTTAAAATTAACATTTATGAGAAATTTGACACTGGGAACATTCTGTAATACTTTTGTACAGTTGCTACATGTTTCATATATAACTGCACTTAACTTTTACGTTTCTTAAGCTATATCAACCATTTTTATCTTGATTGAAAGCCCTTAAAATGCTCTTTCCAATGATGTATAACACTTGGCAGAAAAGATTTGGGAAAGAAACTTTAAATTAACATTTATTAGAAATTTGACACTGGGAAAATTCTGTAATACTTTTCTGTAATACAGCTTCTACATGTTTCATGCATAACTGCACATAACTTTTACATTCCTTAAGCTGTAGCAACCATTTTTATTTTGATTGAAAGCACTTAAAATGCTCTTTCCAATGATGCATAACACTTGGCAGAAAAGATTTGGGAAAGAAACTTTAAATTAACATTTATGAGATATTTGACCCTAAGAGCGATTTGGGAAAGAAACTTAAAATTAACATTTATGAGAAATTTGACACTGGGAGCATTCTGTAATACTTTTGGTACAGTTTCTACATGTTTCATATATAACTGCACTTAACTTTTACATTTCTTAAGCTATAGCAACCATTTTTATCTTGGTTGAAAGCACTTAAATTGCTCTTTCCAATGATGTATAACACTTGGTAGAAAAGACTTGGGAAAGAAATTTAAAATTAACATTTATGAGAAATTTGACACTGGGAGCATTCTGTAATACTTTTGGTACAGTTTCTACATGTCTCATATATAACTTCACTTAACTTTTACATTTCTTAAGCTATAGCAACCATTTTTATCTTGAGTGAAAGCCCTTAAAATACTCTTTTGGTACAGTTTCTACATGTTTAATATATAACTGCACTTAACTTTTACGTTTCTTAAGCTATAGCAACTATTTTTATCTCGTCTGAAAGCCCTTAAAATGCTCTTTCCAATGATGTATAACACTTGGTAGAAAAGACTTGGGAAAGAAACTTAAAATTAACATTTATAAGAAATTTGACACTGGGAGCATTCTGTAATACTTTTGGTACAGTTTCTACATGTTTCATATATAACTGCACTTAACTTTTACATTTCTTAAGCTACAGCAACCATTTGTATAACATGATGTATAACACTTGGCAGAAAAGATTTGGGAAAGAAACTTAAAATTAACATTTATGCGAAATTTGACACTGGGAGCATTCTGTAATACTTTTGGTACAGTTTCTACATGTTTCATGCATAACCGCACTTAACTTTTACATATCTTAAGCTATAGCAACCATTTTTATCTTGAGTGAAAGCCCTTAAATTGCTCTTTCCAATGATGTATAACACTTGGTAGAAAAGACTTGGGAAAGAAACTTAAAATTAACATTTATGAGAAATTTGACACTGGGAGCATTCTGTAATACTTTTGGTACAGTTTCTACATGTTTCATATATAACTTCACTTAACTTTTACATTTCTTAAGCTATAGTAACCATTTTTATCTTGAGTAAAAGCCCTTAAAATACTCTTTTGGTACAGTTTCTACATGTTTAATATATAACTGCACTTAACTTTTACGTTTCTTAAGTTATATCAACCATTTTTATTTTGATTGAAAGCCCTTAAAATGCTCTTTCCAATGATGTATAACACTTGGCAGAAACGATTTGGGAAAGAAACTTAAAATTAACATTTATGCGAAATTTGACACTGGGAGCATTCTGTAATACTTTTGGTACAGTTTCTACATGTTTCATGCATAACCGCACTTAACTTTTACATTTCTTAAGCTATAGCAACCATTTTTATCGTGAGTGAAAGCCCTTAAATTGGTCTTTCCAATGATGTATAATAGTTTTCAGAAAAGATTTGGGAAAGAAACTTAAAATTAACATTTATGCGAAATTTGACACTGGGAGCATTCTGTAATACTTTTGTACAGTTTCTACATGTTTCATATATAACTGCACTTAACTTTTACGTTTCTTAAGTTATATCAACCATTTTTATTTTGATTGAAAGCCCTTAAAATGCTCTTTCCAATGATGTATAACACTTGGCAGAAACGATTTGGGAAAGAAACTTAAAATTAACATTTATGCGAAATTTGACACTGGGAGCATTCTGTAATACTTTTGGTACAGTTTCTACATGTTTCATGCATAACCGCACTTAACTTTTACATATCTTAAGCTATAGCAACCATTTTTATCTTGAGTGAAAGCCCTTAAATTGCTCTTTCCAATGATGTATAACACTTGGTAGAAAAGACTTGGGAAAGAAACTTAAAATTAACATTTATGAGAAATTTGACCCTGTGAGCATTCTGTAATACTTTTGGTACAGTTTCTACATGTTTCATATATAACTGCACTTAACTTTTACATTTCTTAAGCTATAGCATTTATTTTTATCTCGACTGAAAGCCCTTAAAATGCTCTTTCCAATGATGTATAATACTTGGCAGAAAAGATTTGGGAAAGAAACTTAAAATTAACATTTATGAGAAATTTGACACTGGGATCATTCTGTAATACATTTGGTACAGTTTCTACATGTTTCATATATAACTGCACTTAACTTTTACATTTCTTAAGCTATAGCAACCATTTTTATCTTGAGTGAAAGCCCTTAAAATGCTCTTTTGGTACAGTTTCTACATGTTTAATATATAACTGCACTTAACTTTTACGTTTCTTAAGCTATAGCAACTATTTTTATCTCGACTGAAAGCACTTAAAATGCTCTTTCCAATGATGTATAACACTTGGTAAAAAAAACTTGACAAAGAAACTCAAAATTAACATTTATGAGAAATTTGACACTGGGAGCGTTCTGTAAAACTTATGGTAGAGTTTCTACATGTTTTATATATAACTGCACTTAACTTTTACATTTCTTAAGCTATAGCAACCATTTTTATCTTAATTGAAAGCACTTAAAATGCTCTTTCCAATGATGTATAACACTTGGTAGAAAAAACTTGGGAAAGAAACTTAAAATTAACATCTATGAGAAATTTGACACTGGGAAAATTCTGTAATACTTTTCTGTAATACAGCTTCTACATGTTTCATGCATAACTGCACATAACTTTTACATTCCTTAAGCTATAGCAACCATTTTTATTTTGATTGAAAGCCCTTAAAATGCTCTTTCCAATGATGCATAATACTTGGCAGAAAAGATTTGGGAAAGAAACTTTAAATTAACATTTATGAGATATTTGACACTGGGAGCATTCTGTAATATTTTTGGTACAGTTTCTACATGTTTCATGCATAACAGCACCTAACTTTTACATTTCTTAAGCTATAGGAACAATTTTTATCTGGACTGAAAGCCCTTAAAATGCTCTTTCCAATGATGCATAATACTTGGCAGAAAAGATTTGGGAAAAAAACTTAAAATTAACATTTATGAGAAATTTGACACTGGGAGCATTCTGTAATACTTTTGGTACAGTTTCTACATGTTTCATATATAACTGCACTTAACTTTTACATTTCTTAAGCTATAGCAACTATTTTTATTTCGACTGAAAGCACTTAAAATGCTCTTTCCAATGATGTATAATACTTGGCAGAAAAGATTTGGGAAAGAAACTTAAAATTAACATTTATGAGAAATTTGACACTGGGAGCATTCTGTAATACTTTTGTACAGTTTCTACATGTTTCATATATAACTGCACTTAACTTTTACATTTCTTAAGCTATAGCAACCATTTTTATCTTGAGTGAAAGCCCTTAAATTGGTCTTTCCAATGATGTATAATAGTTTTCAGAAAAGATTTGGGAAAGAAACTTAAAATTAACTTTTATGAGAAATTTGACACTGGGAGCATTCTGTAATACTTTTGGTACAGTTTCTACATGTTTCATATATAACTGCACTTAACTTTTACATTTCTTAAGCTATAGCAACTATTTTTATTTCGACTGAAAGCACTTAAAATGCTCTTTCCAATGATGTATAATACTTGGCAGAAAAGATTTGGGAAAGAAACTTAAAATTAACATTTATGAGAAATTTGACACTGGGAGCATTCTGTAATACTTTTGTACAGTTTCTACATGTTTCATATATAACTGCACTTAACTTTTACATTTCTTAAGCTATAGCAACCATTTTTATCTTGAGTGAAAGCCCTTAAAATGATTTTTCCAATGATGTATAATACTTGGCAGAAAAGATTTGGGAAAGAAACTTAAAATTAACATTTATGAGAAATTTGACACTGGGAGCATTCTGTAATACTTTTGGTACAGTTTCTACATGTTTCATATATAACAGCACTTAACTTTTACATCTCTTAAGCTATAGCAACCATTTTTATCTTGAGTGAAAGCCCTTAAAATGGGAAAGAAACTTAAAATTAACATTTATGAGAAATTTGACACTGGGAGCATTCTGTAATACTTTTGTACAGTTGCTACATGTTTCATATATAACTGCACTTAACTTTTACGTTTCTTAAGCTATATCAACCATTTTTATCTTGATTAAAAGCCCTTAAAATGCTCTTTCCAATGATGTATAACACTTGGTAAAAAGATTTGGGAAAGAAACTTTAAATTAACATTTATTAGAAATTTGACACTGGGAAAATTCTGTAATACTTTTCTGTAATACAGCTTCTACATGTTTCATGCATAACTGCACATAACTTTTACATTCCTTAAGCTGTAGCAACCATTTTTATTTTGATTGAAAGCCCTTAAAATGCTCTTTCCAATGATGTATAACACTTGGCAGAAAAGATTTGGGAAAGAAACTTTAAATTAACATTTATGAGATATTTGACCCTGGGAGCATTCTGTAATATTTTTGGTACAGTTTCTACATGTTTCATGCATAACTGCACCTAACTTTTACATTTCTTAAGCTATAGGAACAATTTTTATCTGGACTGAAAGCCCTTAAACTTTAAATTAACATTTATTAGAAATTTGACACTGGGAAAATTCTGTAATACTTTTCTGTAATACAGCTTCTACATGTTTCATGTATAACTGCACAGTAACTTTTACATTCCTTAAGCTGTAGCAACCATTTTTATTTTGATTGAAAGCCCTTAAAATGCTCTTTGCAATGATGTATAACACTTGGCAGAAAAGATTTGGGAAAAAACTTAAAATTAACATTTATGAGAAATTTGACACTGGGAGCATTCTGTTATACTTTTGGTACAGTTTCTACATGTTTCATGTATAACTGCACTTAACTTTTACATTTGTTTAGCTAAAACAACTATTTTTATCTTGATTTAAAGCTTTTATCTTATTCTTTCTAAAAATATATAATACTTTCCCTAAGGAGTTTAAGAAAGGATCTCAAAATTGACTTATCTATGAAATATGTCAATGGTGACATTTTTGACGGCTGTTTATGTTTCATATACCATTGCACTTAACCTTTGTATTTCTCCACATATACCAATCATTTATATCTTGTTTGAAAGCCCTGAGATTGTTCCTTCCAATGATGTATAATACTTGGTAGAAAAAACTGGACAAAGAAACTCAAAGTTAACATTTTTGAGAAATTTGACACTGGGAGCATTCTGTTATACTTTTGGTACAGTTTCTACATGTTTCATGTATAACTGCACTTAACTTTTATATTTGTTAAGCTATAGCAACCAATTTTGGCATGATTTAAAGCTTTCATCTTATTCTTTCTAAAAATATATAATACTTTCCCAAAGGAGTTTAAGAAAGGATCTCAAAATTGACTTACCTATGAAATATGTCAATGGTGACATTTTTGACGGCTATTTATGTTTCATATACCATTGCACTTAACTTTTGTATTTCTCCAAGTATACCAATCATTAATAGCTTGTTTGAAAGCCCTGAGATTGTTCCTTCCATTGATGTATAATACTGAACAGAAAAAACTTGGGAAAAAGAACTTAAAATTAACATTAATGTTAAATTTGACACTGGGAGCATCCTGTAATACTTCTGGTAGGGTTTCTACATGTTTCATATATAACTGCACTTGACTTTTACATTTCTTAAGCTATAGCCACCATTTTTATCTTGATTGAAAGCCCTTGAAATGTTTTTTCCAATGATGTATAATACTTGGCAGAAAAGTCTTGGGAAAGAAACTTAAAACTAACATTTATGAGAAATTTGACACTGGGAGCATTCTGTAATTCTTTTGGTACAGTTTCTACATGTTTTATGTATAACTGCACTTAAATTTTACATTTCTTAATCTGTTGCAACCATTTTTATCTTGATTGAAAGCACTTAAATTGCAACAATTTTTATCTTGACTGAAAGCCCTTAAAATGCTCTTTCCAATGATGTATAATACTTGGCAGAAAAGACTTGGGAAAGAAACTTAAAATTAACATTTATGAGAAATTTGACACTGGGAGCATTCTGTTATATTCTTGGTACTGTTTCTACATGTTTTATGTATACCTGCACTTAACTTTTACATTTCTTAATCTGTTGCAACCATTTTTATCTTGATTGAAAGCACTTAAATTGCTCTTTCCAATGATGTATAACACTTAGTAGAAAAGACTTGGGAAAGAAACTTAAGATTAACATTTATGAGAAATTTGACACTGGGAGCATTCTGTTATACTTTTGGTACAGTTTCTATATGTTTCATGCATAACCGCACTTAACTTTTACATTTCTTAAGCTATAGCAACCATTTTTATCTTGAGTGAAAGCCCTTAAATTGCTCTTTCCAATGATGTATAACACTTGGTAGAAAAGACTTGGGAAAGAAACTTAAAATTAACATTTATGAGAAATTTGACCCTGTGAGCATTCTGTAATACTTTTGGTACAGTTTCTACATGTTTCATATATAACTGCACTTAACTTTTACATTTCTTAAGCTATAGCATTTATTTTTATCTCGACTGAAAGCCCTTAAAATGCTCTTTCCAATGATGTATAATACTTGGCAGAAAAGATTTGGGAAAGAAACTTAAAATTAACATTTATGAGAAATTTGACACTGGGAGCATTCTGTAATACTTTTGGTACAGTTTCTACATGTTTAATATATAACTGCACTTAACTTTTACGTTTCTTAAGCTATAGCAACTATTTTTATCTGGACTGAAAGCCCTTAAAATGCTCTTTCCAATGATGCATAATACTTGGCAGAAAAGATTTGGGAAAAAAACTTAAAATTAACATTTATGAGAAATTTGACACTGGGAGCATTCTGTTATACTTTTGGTACAGTTTCTACAAGTTTCATATATAACTGCACTTAACTTTTACATTTCTTAAGCTATAGCAACAATTTTTATCTTGAGTGAAAGCCCTTAAATTGGTCTTTCCAATGATGTATAATAGTTTTCAGAAAAGATTTGGGAAAGAAACTTAAAATTAACTTTTATGAGAAATTTGACACTGGGAGCATTCTGTAATACTTTTGGTACAGTTTCTACATGTTTCATATATAACTGCACTTAACTTTTACATCTCTTAAGCTATAGCAACCATTTTTATCTTGAGTGAAAGCCCTTAAAATGCTCTTTCCAGAGCATTTTAAGGGCTCTGGAAAGAGCCCTTAAAATGGGAAAGAAACTTAAAATTAACATTTATGAGAAATTTGACACTGGGAACATTCTGTAATACTTTTGGTACAGTTTCTACATGTTTCATATATATATAATATCAACCATTTTTATCTTGATTGAAAGCCCTTAAAATGCTCTTTCCAATGATGTATAACACTTGGCAGAAAAGATTTGGGAAAGAAACTTTAAATTAACATTTATTAGAAATTTGACACTGGGAAAATTCTGTAATACTTTTCTGTAATACAGCTTCTACATGTTTCATGCATAACTGCACATAACTTTTACATTCCTTAAGCTGTAGCAACCATTTTTATTTTGATTGAAAGCACTTAAAATGCTCTTTCCAATGATGCATAACACTTGGCAGAAAAGATTTGGGAAAGAAACTTTAAATTAACATTTATGAGATATTTGACCCTAAGAGCGATTTGGGAAAGAAACTTAAAATTAACATTTATGAGAAATTTGACACTGGGAGCATTCTGTAATACTTTTGGTACAGTTTCTACATGTTTCATATATAACTGCACTTAACTTTTACATTTCTTAAGCTATAGCAACCATTTTTATCTTGGTTGAAAGCACTTAAATTGCTCTTTCCAATGATGTATAACACTTGGTAGAAAAGACTTGGGAAAGAAACTTAAAATTAACATTTATGAGAAATTTGACACTGGGAGCATTCTGTAATACTTTTGGTACAGTTTCTACATGTTTCATATATAACTGCATTTAACTTTTACATTTCTTAAGCTATAGCAACTATTTTTATCTCGTCTGAAAGCCCTTAAAATGCTCTTTCCAATGATGTATAACACTTGGTAGAAAAGACTTGGGAAAGAAACTTAAAATTAACATTTATAAGAAATTTGACACTGGGAGCATTCTGTAATACTTTTGGTACAGTTTCTACATGTTTCATATATAACTGCACTTAACTTTTACATTTCTTAAGCTACAGCAACCATTTGTATAACATGATGTATAACACTTGGAAGAAAAGATTTGGGAAAGAAACTTAAAATTAACATTTATGAGAAATTTGACACTGGGAGCATTCTGTAATACTTTTGGTACAGTTTCTACATGTTTCATATATAACTTCACTTAACTTTTACATTTCTTAAGCTAT
Organism: Protophormia terraenovae; assembly: GCA_951394005.1. NCBI lineage: Eukaryota > Metazoa > Arthropoda > Insecta > Diptera > Calliphoridae > Protophormia > Protophormia terraenovae. Next base: position 463,748 of record OX596078.1, on the reverse strand, counting down.
AGCAACCATTTTTATCTTGAGTAAAAGCCCTTAAAATGCTCTTTCCAATGATGTATAATACTTGGCAGAAAACATTTGGGAAAGAAACTTAAAATTAACATTTATGAGAAATTTGACACTGGGAGCATTCTGTAATACTTTTGGTACAGTTTCTACATGTTTCATATATAACTTCACTTAACTTTTACATTTCTTAAGCTATAGTAACCATTTTTATCTTGAGTAAAAGCCCTTAAAATACTCTTTTGGTACAGTTTCTACATGTTTAATATATAACTGCACTTAACTTTTACGTTTCTTAAGTTATATCAACCATTTTTATTTTGATTGAAAGCCCTTAAAATGCTCTTTCCAATGATGTATAACACTTGGCAGAAACGATTTGGGAAAGAAACTTAAAATTAACATTTATGCGAAATTTGACACTGGGAGCATTCTGTAATACTTTTGGTACAGTTTCTACATGTTTCATGCATAACCGCACTTAACTTTTACATTTCTTAAGCTATAGCAACCATTTTTATCTTGAGTAAAAGCCCTTAAAATACTCTTTTGGTACAGTTTCTACATGTTTAATATATAACTGCACTTAACTTTTACGTTCCTTAAGCTATATCAACCATTTTTATTTTGATTGAAAGCCCTTAAAATGCTCTTTCCAATGATGTATAACACTTGGCAGAAACGATTTGGGAAAGAAACTTAAAATTAACATTTATGCAAAATTTGACACTGGGAGCATTCTGTAATACTTTTGGTACAGTTTCTACATGTTTCATGCATAACCGCACTTAACTTTTACATTTCTTAAGCTATAGCAACCATTTTTATCTTGAGTGAAAGCCCTTAAATTGCTCTTTCCAATGATGTATAACACTTGGTAGAAAAGACTTGGGAAAGAAACTTAAAATTAACATTTATGAGAAATTTGACCCTGTGAGCATTCTGTAATACTTTTGGTACAGTTTCTACATGTTTAATATATAACTGCACTTAACTTTTACGTTTCTTAAGCTATATCAACCATTTTTATTTTGATTGAAAGCCCTTAAAATGCTCTTTCCAATGATGTATAACACTTGGCAGAAACGATTTGGGAAAGAAACTTAAAATTAACATTTATGCAAAATTTGACACTGGGAGCATTCTGTAATACTTTTGGTACAGTTTCTACATGTTTCATGCATAACCGCACTTAACTTTTACATTTCTTAAGCTATAGCAACCATTTTTATCTTGAGTAAAAGCCCTTAAAATACTCTTTTGGTACAGTTTCTACATGTTTAATATATAACTGCACTTAACTTTTACGTTTCTTAAGCTATATCAACCATTTTTATTTTGATTGAAAGCCCTTAAAATGCTCTTTCCAATGATGTATAACACTTGGCAGAAACGATTTGGGAAAGAAACTTAAAATTAACATTTATGCAAAATTTGACACTGGGAGCATTCTGTAATACTTTTGGTACAGTTTCTACATGTTTCATGCATAACCGCACTTAACTTTTACATTTCTTAAGCTATAGCAACCATTTTTATCGTGAGTGAAAGCCCTTAAATTGGTCTTTCCAATGATGTATAATAGTTTTCAGAAAATATTTGGGAAAGAAACTTTAAATTAACATTTATGAGATATTTGACACTGGGAGCATTCTGTAATATTTTTGGTACAGTTTCTACATGTTTCATATATAACTGCACTTAACTTTTACATTTCTTAAGCTATAGCAACCATTTTTATCTTGAGTAAAAGCCCTTAAAATACTCTTTTGGTACAGTTTCTACATGTTTAATATATAACTGCACTTAACTTTTACGTTTCTTAAGCTATATCAACCATTTTTATTTTGATTGAAAGCCCTTAAAATGCTCTTTCCAATGATGTATAACACTTGGCAGAAACGATTTGGGAAAGAAACTTAAAATTAACATTTATGCAAAATTTGACACTGGGAGCATTCTGTAATACTTTTGGTACAGTTTCTACATGTTTCATGCATAACCGCACTTAACTTTTACATTTCTTAAGCTATAGCAACCATTTTTATCTTGAGTGAAAGCCCTTAAATTGCTCTTTCCAATGATGTATAACACTTGGTAGAAAAGACTTGGGAAAGAAACTTAAAATTAACATTTATGAGAAATTTGACCCTGTGAGCATTCTGTAATACTTTTGGTACAGTTTCTACATGTTTCATATATAACTGCACTTAACTTTTACATTTCTTAAGCTATAGCATTTATTTTTATCTCGACTGAAAGCCCTTAAAATGCTCTTTCCAATGATGTATAATACTTGGCAGAAAAGATTTGGGAAAGAAACTTAAAATTAACATTTATGAGAAATTTGACACTAGGATCATTCTGTAATACATTTGGTACAGTTTCTACATGTTTCATATATAACTGCACTTAACTTTTACATTTCTTAAGCTATAGCAACCATTTTTATCTTGAGTGAAAGCCCTTAAAATGCTCTTTTGGTACAGTTTCTACATGTTTAATATATAACTGCACTTAACTTTTACGTTTCTTAAGCTATAGCAACTATTTTTATCTCGACTGAAAGCACTTAAAATGCTCTTTCCAATGATGTATAACACTTGGTAAAAAAAACTTGACAAAGAAACTCAAAATTAACATTTATGAGAAATTTGACACTGGGAGCGTTCTGTAAAACTTATGGTAGAGTTTCTACATGTTTTATATATAACTGCACTTAACTTTTACATTTCTTAAGCTATAGCAACCATTTTTATCTTAATTGAAAGCACTTAAAATGCTCTTTCCAATGATGTATAACACTTGGTAGAAAAAACTTGGGAAAGAAACTTAAAATTAACATCTATGAGAAATTTGACACTGGGAAAATTCTGTAATACTTTTCTGTAATACAGCTTCTACATGTTTCATGCATAACTGCACATAACTTTTACATTCCTTAAGCTATAGCAACCATTTTTATTTTGATTGAAAGCCCTTAAAATGTTCTTTCCAATGATGCATAATACTTGGCAGAAAAGATTTGGGAAAGAAACTTTAAATTAACATTTATGAGATATTTGACACTGGGAGCATTCTGTAATATTTTTGGTACAGTTTCTACATGTTTCATGCATAACAGCACCTAACTTTTACATTTCTTAAGCTATAGGAACAATTTTTATCTGGACTGAAAGCCCTTAAAATGCTCTTTCCAATGATGCATAATACTTGGCAGAAAAGATTTGGGAAAAAAACTTAAAATTAACATTTATGAGAAATTTGACACTGGGAGCATTCTGTAATAATTTTGGTACAGTTTTTACATGTTTCATATATAACTGCACTTAACTTTTACATTTCTTAAGCTATAGCAACAATTTTTATCTTGAGTGAAAGCCCTTAAATTGGTCTTTCCAATGATGTATAATAGTTTTCAGAAAAGATTTGGGAAAGAAACTTAAAATTAACTTTTATGAGAAATTTGACACTGGGAGCATTCTGTAATACTTTTGGTACAGTTTCTACATGTTTCATATATAACTGCACTTAACTTTTACATTTCTTAAGCTATAGCAACTATTTTTATTTCGACTGAAAGCACTTAAAATGTTCTTTCCAATGATGTATAATACTTGGCAGAAAAGATTTGGGAAAGAAACTTAAAATTAACATTTATGAGAAATTTGACACTGGGAGCATTCTGTAATACTTTTGTACAGTTTCTACATGTTTCATATATAACTGCACTTAACTTTTACATTTCTTAAGCTATAGCAACCATTTTTATCTTGAGTGAAAGCCCTTAAAATGATTTTTCCAATGATGTATAATACTTGGCAGAAAAGATTTGGGAAAGAAACTTAAAATTAACATTTATGAGAAATTTGACACTGGGAGCATTCTGTAATACTTTTGGTACAGTTTCTACATGTTTCATATATAACAGCACTTAACTTTTACATCTCTTAAGCTATAGCAACCATTTTTATCTTGAGTGAAAGCCCTTAAAATGGGAAAGAAACTTAAAATTAACATTTATGAGAAATTTGACACTGGGAGCATTCTGTAATACTTTTGTACAGTTGCTACATGTTTCATATATAACTGCACTTAACTTTTACGTTTCTTAAGCTATATCAACCATTTTTATCTTGATTAAAAGCCCTTAAAATGCTCTTTCCAATGATGTATAACACTTGGCAGAAAAGATTTGGGAAAGAAACTTTAAATTAACATTTATGAGATATTTGACCCTGGGAGCATTCTGTAATATTTTTGGTACAGTTTCTACATGTTTCATGCATAACTGCACCTAACTTTAAATTAACATTTATTAGAAATTTGACACTGGGAAAATTCTGTAATATTTTTGGTACAGTTTCTACATGTTTCATGCATAACAGCACCTAACTTTTACATTTCTTAAGCTATAGGAACAATTTTTATCTGGACTGAAAGCCCTTAAAATGCTCTTTCCAATGATGCATAATACTTGGCAGAAAAGATTTGGGAAAAAAACTTAAAATTAACATTTATGAGAAATTTGACACTGGGAGCATTCTGTAATAATTTTGGTACAGTTTTTACATGTTTCATATATAACTGCACTTAACTTTTACATTTCTTAAGCTATAGCAACAATTTTTATCTTGAGTGAAAGCCCTTAAATTGGTCTTTCCAATGATGTATAATAGTTTTCAGAAAAGATTTGGGAAAGAAACTTAAAATTAACTTTTATGAGAAATTTGACACTGGGAGCATTCTGTAATACTTTTGGTACAGTTTCTACATGTTTCATATATAACTGCACTTAACTTTTACATTTCTTAAGCTATAGCAACTATTTTTATTTCGACTGAAAGCACTTAAAATGCTCTTTCCAATGATGTATAATACTTGGCAGAAAAGATTTGGGAAAGAAACTTAAAATTAACATTTATGAGAAATTTGACACTGGGAGCATTCTGTAATACTTTTGTACAGTTTCTACATGTTTCATATATAACTGCACTTAACTTTTACATTTCTTAAGCTATAGCAACCATTTTTATCTTGAGTGAAAGCCCTTAAAATGATTTTTCCAATGATGTATAATACTTGGCAGAAAAGATTTGGGAAAGAAACTTAAAATTAACATTTATGAGAAATTTGACACTGGGAGCATTCTGTAATACTTTTGGTACAGTTTCTACATGTTTCATATATAACAGCACTTAACTTTTACATCTCTTAAGCTATAGCAACCATTTTTATCTTGAGTGAAAGCCCTTAAAATGGGAAAGAAACTTAAAATTAACATTTATGAGAAATTTGACACTGGGAGCATTCTGTAATACTTTTGTACAGTTGCTACATGTTTCATATATAACTGCACTTAACTTTTACGTTTCTTAAGCTATATCAACCATTTTTATCTTGATTAAAAGCCCTTAAAATGCTCTTTCCAATGATGTATAACACTTGGCAGAAAAGATTTGGGAAAGAAACTTTAAATTAACATTTATGAGATATTTGACCCTGGGAGCATTCTGTAATATTTTTGGTACAGTTTCTACATGTTTCATGCATAACTGCACCTAACTTTAAATTAACATTTATTAGAAATTTGACACTGGGAAAATTCTGTAATACTTTTCTGTAATACAGCTTCTACATGTTTCATGCATAACTGCACATAACTTTTACATTCCTTAAGCTGTAGCAACCATTTTTATTTTGATTGAAAGCCCTTAAAATGCTCTTTCCAATGATGTATAACACTTGGCAGAAAAGATTTGGGAAAGAAACTTTAAATTAACATTTATGAGATATTTGACACTGGGAGCATTCTGTAATATTTTTGGTACAGTTTCTACATGTTTCATGCATAACTGCACCTAACTTTTACATTTCTTAAGCTATAGGAACAATTTTTATCTGGACTGAAAGCCCTTAAACTTTAAATTAACATTTATTAGAAATTTGACACTGGGAAAATTCTGTAATACTTTTCTGTAATACAGCTTCTACATGTTTCATGTATAACTGCACAGTAACTTTTACATTCCTTAAGCTGTAGCAACCATTTTTATTTTGATTGAAAGCCCTTAAAATGCTCTTTGCAATGATGTATAACACTTGGCAGAAAAGATTTGGGAAAAAACTTAAAATTAACATTTATGAGAAATTTGACACTGGGAGCATTCTGTTATACTTTTGGTACAGTTTCTACATGTTTCATGTATAACTGCACTTAACTTTTACATTTGTTAAGCTAAAACAACCATTTTTATCTTGATTTAAAGCTTTTATCTTATTCTTTCTAAAAATATATAATACTTTCCCTAAGGAGTTTAAGAAAGGATCTCAAAATTGACTTATCTATGAAATATGTCAATGGTGACATTTTTGACGGCTGTTTATGTTTCATATACCATTGCACTTAACCTTTGTATTTCTCCACATATACCAATCATTTATATCTTGTTTGAAAGCCCTGAGATTGTTCCTTCCAATGATGTATAATACTTCGTAGAAAAAACTGGACAAAGAAACTCAAAGTTAACATTTTTGAGAAATTTGACACTGGGAGAATTCTGTTATACTTTTGGTACAGTTTCTACATGTTTCATGTATAACTGCACTTAACTTTTATATTTGTTAAGCTATAGCAACCAATTTTGGCATGATTTAAAGCTTTCATCTTATTCTTTCTAAAAATATATAATACTTTCCCAAAGGAGTTTAAGAAAGGATCTCAAAATTGACTTACCTATGAAATATGTCAATGGTGACATTTTTGACGGCTATTTATGTTTCATATACCATTGCACTTAACTTTTGTATTTCTCCAAGTATACCAATCATTAATAGCTTGTTTGAAAGCCCTGAGATTGTTCCTTCCATTGATGTATAATACTGAACAGAAAAAACTTGGGAAAAAGAACTTAAAATTAACATTAATGTTAAATTTGACACTGGGAGCATCCTGTAATACTTCTGGTAGGGTTTCTACATGTTTCATATATAACTGCACTTGACTTTTACATTTCTTAAGCTATAGCCACCATTTTTATCTTGATTGAAAGCCCTTGAAATGTTTTTTCCAATGATGTATAATACTTGGCAGAAAAGTCTTGGGAAAGAAACTTAAAACTAACATTTATGAGAAATTTGACACTGGGAGCATTCTGTAATTCTTTTGGTACAGTTTCTACATGTTTTATGTATAACTGCACTTAAATTTTACATTTCTTAATCTGTTGCAACCATTTTTATCTTGATTGAAAGCACTTAAATTGCAACAATTTTTATCTTGGCTGAAAGCCCTTAAAATGCTCTTTCCAATGATGTATAATACTTGGCAGAAAAGACTTGGGAAAGAAACTTAAAATTAACATTTATGAGAAATTTGACACTGGGAGCATTCTGTTATATTCTTGGTACTGTTTCTACATGTTTTATGTATACCTGCACTTAACTTTTATATTTCTTAATCTGTTGCAACCATTTTTATCTTGATTGAAAGCACTTAAAATGCTCTTTCCAATGATGTATAATACTTGGCAGAAAAGTCTTGGGAAAGAAACTTAAAATTAACATTTATGAGAAATTTGACACTGGGAGCATTCTGTTATACTTTTGGTACAGTTTCTATATGTTTCATGTATAACTGCACTTAACTTTTACTTTTGTTAAGCTAAAACAACCATTTTTAGCTGTATTTAAAGCTTTTATCTTATTCTTTCTAAAAATATATAATGCTTTCCCTAAGGAGTTTAAGAAAGGATCTCAAAATTGACTTGCCTATGAAATATGTCAACGGTGACATTTTTGACGGCTGTTTATGTTTTCATATACCATTGCACTTAACTTTTGTATTTCTCCAAGTATACCAACCATTTATAGCTTGTTTGAAAGCCCTGAGATTGTTTCTTCCAATGATGTATAATACTTGGCAGAAAAGATTTGGGAAAGAAACTTAAAATTAACATTTATGAGAAATTTGACACTGGGAGCATTCTGTAATATTTTTGGTACAGTTTCTACATGTTTCATATATAACTGCACTTAACTTTTACGTTTCTTAAGCTATATCAACCATTTTATCTTGATTGAAAGCCCTTAAGTTGCTCTATCCAATGATGTATAACACATGGTAAAAAAAAATTTACAAAGAAACTCAAAATTAACATTTATGAGAAATTTGACACTGGGAGTGTTCTGTAATACTTTTGGTAGAGTTTCTACATGTTTTATATATAGCTGCACTTAACTTTTACATTTCTTAAGCTATAGCAACCATTTTTATCTTGATTGAAAGCCCTTAAAATGCTCATTCTAATGATGTATAATACTTGGCAGAAAAGACTTTGAAAATAAACTTAAAATTAACATTTATGAGAAATTTGACACTGGGAGCACTATGTTATACTTTTGGTACAGTTTCTACATGTTTCATGTATAACTGCACTTAACTTTTACAATTGTTAAACTATAGCAACCGTTTTTAGTTTGATTGAAAGCACTTAAATTGCTCTTTCCAATGATGTATAACACTTGGTAGAAAAGACTTGGGAAAAAAACTTAAAACTAACATTTATGAGAAATTTGACACTGGGAGCATTCTGTAATTCTTTTGGTACAGTTTCTACATGTTTCATGCATAACTGCACTTAAGTTTTACATTTCTTAAGCTATAGCAATAATTTTTATCTTGACTGAAAGCCCGTAAAATGCTCTTTCCAATGATGTATAATACTTGGCAGAAAAGACTTGGGAAAGAAACTTAAAATTAACATTTATGAGAAATTTGACACTGGGAGCATTCTGTAATTCTTTTGGTACAGTTTCTACATGTTTCATGCATAACTGCACTTAAGTTTTACATTTCTTAAGCTATAGCAACAATTTTTATCTTGACTGAAAGCCCTTAAAATGCTCTTTCCAATGATGTATAATACTTGGCAGAAAAGACTTGGGAAAGAAACTTAAAATTAACATTTATGAGAAATTTGACACTGGGAGCATTCTGTAATACTTTTGGTACTGTTTCTACATGTTTTATGTATAACTGCACTTAACTTTTACATTTCTTAATCTGTTGCAACCATTTTTATCTTGATTGAAAGCACTTAAATTGCTCTTTCCAATGATGTATAACACTTGGTAGAAAAGACTTGGGAAGAAACTTAAAATTAACATTTATGAGAAATTTGACACTGGGAGCATTCTGTAATTCTTTTGGTACAGTTTCTACATGTTTCATGCATAACTGCACTTAGCTTTTACATTTCTTAAGCTGAACAACAATTTTTATCTTGACTGAAAGCCCTTAAAATGCTCTTTCCAATGATGTATAATACTTGGCAGAAAAGTCTTGGGAAAGAAACTTAAAATTAACATTTATGAGAAATTTGACACTGGGAGCATTCTGTTATACTTTTGGTACAGTTTCTATATGTTTCATGTATAACTGCAATTAACTTTTACATTTGTTAAGCTAAAACAACCATTTTTAGCTTGATTTAAAGCTTTTATCTTATTCTTTCTAAAAATATATAATACTTTCCCTAAGGAGTTTAAGAAAGGATCTCAAAATTGACTTACCTATGAAATATGTAAACGGTGACATTTTTGACGGCTGTTTATGTTTTCATATACCATTGCACTTAACTTTAGCTTGTTTGAAAGCCCTGAGATTGTTTCTTCCAATGATGTATAATACTTGGCAGAAAAGATTTGGGAAAGAAACTCAAAATTAACATTTATGAGAAATTTGACACTGGGAGCGTTCTGTAATACTTTTGGTAGAGTTTCTACATGTTTCATATATAGCTGCACTTAACTTTTACATTTCTTAAGCTATAGCAACAATTTTTATCTTGATTGAAAGCCCTTAAAATGCTCATTCTAATGATGTATATTACTTGGCAGAAAAGACTTTGAAAAGAAACTTAAAATTAACATTTATGAGATATTTGACACTGGGAGCACTATGTTATACTTTTGGTACAGTTTCTACATGTTTCATGTATAACTGCACTTAACTTTTACAATTGTTAAACTATAGCAACCATTTTTAGCTTGATTGAAAGCACTTAAATTGCTCTTTCCAATGATGTATAACACTTGGTAGAAAAGACTTGGGAAAAAAACTTAAAACTAACATTTATGAGAAATTTGACACTGGGAGCATTCTGTTATACTTTTGGTACTGTTTCTACATGTTTTATGTATAACTGCACTTAACTTTTACATTTCTTAATCTGTTGCAACCATTTTTATCTTGATTGAAAGCACTTAAATTGCTCTTTCCAATGATGTATAACACTTGGTAGAAAAGACTTGGGAAAGAAACTTAAGATTAACATTTATGAGAAATTTGACACTGGGAGCATTCTGTAATTCTTTTGGTACAGTTTCTACATGTTTCATGCATAACTGCACTTAAGTTTTACATTTCTTAAGCTATAGCAATAATTTTTATCTTGACTGAAAGCCCTTAAAATGCTCTTTCCAATGATGTATAATACTTGGCAGAAAAGACTTGGGAAAGAAACTTAAAATTAACATTTATGAGAAATTTGACACTGGGAGCATTCTGTTATACTTTTGGTACTGTTTCTACATGTTTTATGTATAACTGCACTTAACTTTTACATTTCTTAATCTGTTGCAACCATTTTTATCTTGATTGAAAGCACTTAAATTGCTCTTTCCAATGATGTATAACACTTGGTAGAAAAGACTTGTGAAAGAAACTTAAAATTAACATTTATGAGAAATTTGACACTGGGAGCATTCTGTAATTCTTTTGGTACAGTTTCTACATGTTTCATGCATAACTGCACTTAGCTTTTACATTTCTTAAGCTATAGCAACAATTTTTATCTTGACTGAAAGCCCTTAAAATGCTCTTTCCAATGATGTATAATACTTGGCAGAAAAGTCTTGGGAAAGAGACTTAAAATTAATATTTATGAGAAATTTGACACTGGGAACATTCTGTTGTACTTTTGGTACAGTTTCTATATGTTTCATGTATAACTGCACTTAACTTTTACATTTGTTAAGCTAAAACAACCATTTTTAGCTTGATTTAAAGCTTTTATCTTATTCTTTCTAAAAATATATAATACTTTCCCTAAGGAGTTTAAGAAAGGATCTCAAAATTGACTTACCTATGAAATATGTCAACGGTGACATATTTGACGGCTGTTTATGTTTAATATACCATTGCACTTAACTTTTGTATTTCTCCAAGTATACCAACCATTTATAGCTTGTTTGAAAGCCCTGAGATTGTTTCTTCCAATGATGTATAATACTTGGCAGAAAAGATTTGGGAAAGAAACTTAAAATTAAAATTTATGAGAAATTTGACACTGGGAGCATTCTGTAATACTTTTGGTACAGTTTCTACATGTTTCATATATAACTGCACTTACCTTTTACGTTTCTTAAGGTATATCAACCATTTTTATCTTGATTGAAAGCCCTTAAGTTGCTCTATCCAATGATGTATAACACATGGTAAAAAAAATTGACAAAGAAACTCAAAATTAACATTTATGAGAAATTTGACACTGGGAGCGTCCTGACTTTGAAAAGAAACTTAAAATTAACATTTATGAGAAATTTGACACTGGGAGCACTATGTTATACTTTTGGTACAGTTTCTACATGTTTCATGTATAACTGCACTTAACTTTTACATTTGCTAAACTATAGCAACCATTCTTAGCTTGATTGAAAGCCCTTAAGTTGCTCTTTCCAATGATGTATAACACATGGTAAAAAAAAATTGACAAAGAAACTCAAAATTAACATTTATGAGAAATTTGACACTGGGAGCGTCCTGTAATACTTTTGGTAGAGTTTCTACATGTTTTATATATAGCTGCACTTAACTTTTACATTTCTTAAGCTATAGCAACCATTTTTATCTTGATTGAAAGCCCTTAAAATGCTCATTCTAATGATGTATAATACTTGGCAGAAAAGACTTGGAAAAGAAACTTAAAATTAACATTTATGAGAAATTTGACACTGGGAGCACTCTGTTATACTTTTGGTACAGTTTCTACATGTTTCATGTATAACTGCACTTAACTTTTACATTTGTTAAGCTATAGCAACCATTTTTAGCTTGATTTAAAGCTTTTATCTTATTCTTTCTAAAAATATATAATACTTTTCCTAAGGAGTTTAAGAAAGTATCTCAAAATTGACTTACCTATGAAATATGTCAACGGTGACATTTTTGGCGGCTGTTTATGTTTCATATACCATTGCACTTAACTTTTGTATTTCTCCAAGTATACCAATCATTTATAGCTTGTTTGAAAGCCCTGATATTGTTCCTTCCAATGATGTATAATACTTGGCAGAAAAGATTTGGGAAAGAAACTTAAAATTAACATTTATGAGAAATTTGACACTGGGAGAATTCTGTAATACTTTTGGTACAGTTTCTACATGTTTCATATATAATTGCACTTAACTTTTACATTTCTTAAGCTATAGCAACCATTTTTATCTTGAGTGAAAGCCCTTAAAGTGCTCTTTTGGTACAGTTTCTACATGTTTCATATATAACTGCACTTAACTTTTACGTTTCTTAAGCTATATCAACCATTTTTATTTTGATTGAAAGCCCTTAAAATGCTCTTTCCAATGATGTATAACACTTGGCAGAAAAGATTTGACACTGGAAGCATTCTGTAATACTTTTGGTACAGTTTCTACATGTTTCGTATATAACTGCACTCAACTTTTACATTCCTTAAGCTATAGCAACCATTTTTATCTTGATTGAAAGCCCTTAAAATGCTGTATAACACTTGGCAGAAAAGATTTGGGAAAGAAACTTTAAATTAACATTTATGAGATATTTGACACTGGGAGCATTCTGTAATATTTTTGGTACAGTTTCTACATGTTTCATGCATAACTGCACCTAACTTTTACATTTCTTAAGCTATAGGAACAATTTTTATCTGGACTGATAGCCCTTAAAATGCTCTTTCCAATGATGTATAATACTTGGCAGAAAAGACTTGGGAAAAAAACTTAAAATTAACATTTATGAGAAATTTGACACTGGGAGCATTCTGTTATACTTTTGGTACAGTTTCTACATGTTTCATGTATAACTGCACTTAACTTTTTCATTTGTTAAGCTAAAACCATTTTTAGCTTGATTTAAAGCTTTTATCTTATTCCTTCTAAAAATATATAATACTTTCCCTAAGGAGTTTAAGAAAGGATCTCAAAATTGACTTATCTATGAAATATGTCAATGGTGACATTTTTGACGGCTGTTTATGTTTCATATACCATTGCACTTAACCTTTGTATTTCTCCAAGTATACCAATCATTTATAGCTTGTTTGAAAGCCCTGAGATTGTTCCTTCCAATGATGTATAATACTTGGTAGAAAAAACTTGACAAAGAAACTCAAAGTTAACATTTATGAGAAATTTGACACTGGTAGCGTTCTGTAATACTTTTGGTAGAGTTTCTACATGTTTCGTATATAACTGCACTTAACTTTTACCATTCTTAAGCTATAGCCACCATTTTTATCTTGAGTGAAAGCCCTCAAAATGTTCTTTCCAATGATGTTTATTTCTTGGCAGAAAAGGTTTGGGCAAGAAACTTAAAATTAACATTTATGAGAAATTTGACACTGGAAGCATTCTGTTATACTTTTGGTACAGTTTCTACATGTTTCATGTATAACTGCACTTAACTTTTACATTTGTTAAGCTATAGCAACCATTTTTAGCTTGATTTAAAGCTTTTATCTTAGTCCTTCTAAAAATATATAATACTTTCCCTAAGGAGTTAAGAAAAGGATCTCAAAATTGACTTACCTATGAAATATGTCAATGGTGACATTTTTGACGGCTGTTTATGTTTCATATACCATTGCACTTAACTTTTGTATTTCTCCAAGTATACCAATCATTAATAGCTTGTTTGAAAGCCCTGAGATTGTTCCTTCCAATGATGTATAATACTTGGCAGAAAAAACTTGGGAAAGAAACTAAAAAATTAACATTTTTGTTAAATTTGACACTGGGAAAATTCTGTAATACTTTTGGTACAGTTTCTACATGTTTCATGCATAACTGCACTTAACTTTTACATTCCTTAATCTATAGAAACCATTTTTAGCTTGTCTGAAATCTTGTATCTTATTCTTTCTAAAAATATATAATACTTTCCCAAAGGAGTTTAAGAAAGGATCTCAAAATTGACTTATCTATGGAATATGTCAATGGTGACATTTTTGACGGCTGTTTATGTTTTATATACAATAGCACTTAAATTTTTTTTCTCCAAGTATACCAATCGTTAATAGCTTGTTTGAAAGCCCTGAAATTGTTCCTTCCAATGATGTATAATACTGGGCAGAAAAAACTTGGGAAAAAAACTTAAAATTAACATTTATGTTAAATTTGACACTGGGAGCGTTCTGTAATACTTTTGGTAGAGTTTCTACATGTTTCGTATATAACTGCACTTGACTTTTACATTTCTTAAGCTATAGCCACCATTTTTATCTTGATTGAAAGCCCTTAAAATGCTCTTTTCCAATGATGTATAATACTTGGCAGAAAAGATTTGGGAAAGAAACTTAAAATTAACATTTATGAGAAATTTGACACTGGGAGCATTCTGTAATACTTTTGGTACAGTTTCTACATGTTTCATATATAACTGCACTTAACTTTTACATTTGTTAAGCTATAGCAACTATTTTTAGCTTGATTTAAAGCTTTTATCTTATTCTTTCTAAAAATATATAATACTTTCCCTAAGGAGTTTAAGAAAGGATCTCAAAATTGACTTGCCTATGAAATATGTCAACGGTGACATTTTTGACGGCTGTTTATGTTTTCATATACCATTGCACTTAACTTTTGTATTTCTCCAAGTATACCAACCATTTATAGCTTGTTTGAAAGCCCTGAGATTGTTTCTTCCAATGATGTATAATACTTGGCAGAAAAGATTTGGGAAAGAAACTTAAAATTAACATTTATGAGAAATTTGACACTGGGAGCATTCTGTAATACTTTTGGTACAGTTTCTACATGTTTCATATATAACTGCACTTAACTTTTACGTTTCTTAAGCTATATCAACCATTTTTATCTTGATTGAAAGCCCTTAAAATGCTCATTCTAATGATGTATAATACTTGGCAGAAAAGACTTTGAAAAGAAACTTAAAATTAACATTTATGAGAAATTTGACACTGGGAGCACTATGTTATATTTTTGGTACAGTTTCTACATGTTTCATGTATAACTGCACTTAACTTTTACAATTGTTAAACTATAGCAACCATTTTTAGCTTGATTGAAAGCACTTAAATTGCTCTTTCCAATGATGTATAACACTTGGTAGAAAAGACTTGGGAAAAAAACTTAAAACTAACATTTATGAGAAATTTGACACTGGGAGCATTCTGTAATTTTTTGGTACAGTTTCTACATGTTTCATGCATAACTGCACTTAAGTTTTACATTTCTTAAGCTATAGCAACAATTTTTATCTTGACTGAAAGCCCTTGAAATGTTTTTTCCAATGATGTATAATACTTGGCAGAAAAGTCTTGGGAAAGAAACTTAAAATTAACATTTATGAGAAATTTGACACTGGGAGCATTCTGTAATTCTTTTGGTACAGTTTCTACATGTTTCATGCATAACTGCACTTAAGTTTTACATTTCTTAAGCTATAGCAACAATTTTTATCTTGACTGAAAGCCCTTAAAATGCTCTTTCCAATGATGTATAATACTTGGCAGAAAAGACTTGGGAAAGAAACTTAAAATTAACATTTATGAGAAATTTGACACTGGGAGCATTCTGTAATACTTTTGGTACTGTTTCTACATGTTTTATGTATAACTGCACTTAACTTTTACATTTCTTAAACTGTTGCAACCATTTTTATCTTGATTGAAAGCACTTAAATTGCTCTTTCCAATGATGTATAACACTTGGTAGAAAAGACTTGGGAAAGAAACTTAAAATTAACATTTATGAGAAATTTGACACTGGGAGCATTCTGTAATTCTTTTGGTACAGTTTCTACATGTTTCATGCATAACTGCACTTAGCTTTTACATTTCTTAAGCTATAGCAACAATTTTTATCTTGACTGAAAGCCCTTAAAATGCTCTTTCCAATGATGTATAATACTTGGCAGAAAAGTCTTGGGAAAGAAACTTAAAATTAACATTTATGAGAAATTTGACACTGGGAGCATTCTGTTATACTTTTGGTACAATTTCTATATGTTTCATGTATAACTGCAATTAACTTTTACATTTGTTAAGCTAAAACAACCATTTTTAGCTTGATTTAAAGCTTTTATCTTATTCTTTCTAAAAATATATAATACTTTCCCTAAGGAGTTTAAGAAAGGATCTCAAAATTGAGATCCTGTTTATGTTTTCATATACCATTGCACTTAACTTTTGTATTTCTCCAAGTATACCAACCATTTATAGCTTGTTTGAAAGCCCTGAGATTGTTTCTTCCAATGATGTATAATACTTGGCAGAAAAGATTTGGGAAAGAAACTTAAAATTAACATTTATGAGAAATTTGACACTGGGAGCATTCTGTAATACTTTTGGTACAGTTTCTACATGTTTCATATATAACTGCACTTAACTTTTACGTTTCTTAAGCTATATCAACCATTTTTATCTTGATTGAAAGCCCTTAAGTTGCTCTATCCAATGATGTATAACACATGGTAAAAAAAAATTTACAAAGAAACTCAAAATTAACATTTATGAGAAATTTGACACTGGGAGCGTTCTGTAATACTTTTGGTAGAGTTTCTACATGTTTGATATACAGCTGCACTTAACTTTTACATTTCTTAAGCTATAGCAACCATTTTTATCTTGATTGAAAGCCCTTAAAATGCTCATTCTAATGATGTATATTACTTGGCAGAAAAGACTTTGAAAAGAAACTTAAAATTAACATTTATGAGAAATTTGACACTGGGAGCACTATGTTATACTTTTGGTACAGTTTCTACATGTTTCATATATAACTGCACTTAACTTTTACATTTCTTAAGCTATAGCAACCATTTTTAGCTTGATTGAAAGCACTTAAATTGCTCTTTCCAGTGATGTATAACACTTGGTAGAAAAGACTTGGGAAAAAAACTTAAAACTAACATTTATGAGAAATTTGACACTGGGAGCATTCTGTGATTCTTTTGGTACAGTTTCTACATGTTTCATGCATAACTGCACTTAAGTTTTACATTTCTTAAGCTAAAGCAACAATTTTTATCTTGACTGAAAGCCCTTGAAATGTTTTTTCCAATGATGTATAATACTTGGCAGAAAAGACTTGGGAAAGAAACTTAAAATTAACATTTATGAGAAATTTGACACTGGGAGCATTCTGTTATACTTTTGGTACTGTTTCTACATGTTTTATGTATAACTGCGCTTAACTTTTACATTTCTTAATCTGTTGCAACCATTTTTATCTTGATTGAAAGCACTTAAATTGCTCTTTCCAATGATGTATAACACTTGGTAGAAAAGACTTGGGAAAGAAACTTAAAATTAACATTTATGAGAAATTTGACACTGGGAGCATTCTGTAATTCTTTTGGTACAGTTTCTACATGTTTCATGCATAACTGCACTTAGCTTTTACATTTCTTAAGCTAAAGCAACAATTTTTATCTTGATTGAAAGCCCTTAAAATGCTCTTTCCAATGATGTATAATACTTGGCAGAAAAGTCTTGGGAAAGAGACTTAAAATTAATATTTATGAGAAATTTGACACTGGGAACATTCTGTTATACTTTTGGTACAGTTTCTATATGTTTCATGTATAACTGCACTTAACTTTTACATTTGTTAAGCTAAAACAACCATTTTTAGCTTGATGTAAAGCTTTTATCTTATTCTTTCTAAAAATATATAATACTTTCCCTAAGGAGTTTAAGAAAGGATCTCAAAATTGACTTACCTATGAAATATGTCAACGGTGACATTTTTGACGGCTGTTTATGTTTAATATACCATTGCACTTAACTTTTGTATTTCTCCAAGTATACCAACCATTTATAGCTTGTTTGAAAGCCCTGAGATTGTTTCTTCCAATGATGTATAATACTTGGCAGAAAAGATTTGGGAAAGAAACTTAAAATTAACATTTATGAGAAATTTGACACTGGGAGAATTCTGTAATACTTTTGGTACAGTTTCTACATGTTTCATATATAATTGCACTTAACTTTTACATTTCTTAAGCTATAGCAACCATTTTTATCTTGATTGAAAGCCCTTAAAATGCTCTTTTGGTACAGTTTCTACATGTTTCATATATAACTGCACTTAACTTTTACGTTTCTTAAGCTATATCAACCATTTTTATTTTGATTGAAAGCCCTTAAAATGCTCTTTCCAATGATGTATAACACTTGGCAGAAAAGATTTGACACTGGAAGCATTCTGTAATACTTTTGGTACAGTTTCTACATGTTTCATATATAACTGCACTTAAATTTTACATTCCTTAAGCTATAGCAACCATTTTTATCTTGATTGAAAGCCCTTAAAATGCTGTATAACACTTGGCA
This sequence comes from Protophormia terraenovae, assembly GCA_951394005.1. Taxonomy (NCBI): domain Eukaryota; kingdom Metazoa; phylum Arthropoda; class Insecta; order Diptera; family Calliphoridae; genus Protophormia; species Protophormia terraenovae. The sequence continues at coordinate 445,131 of OX596078.1, read as the reverse complement.
GAAAAGATTTGGGAAAGAAACTTTAAATTAACATTTATGAGAAATTTGACACTGGGAGCATTCTGTAATATTTTTGGTACAGTTTCTACATGTTTCATGCATAACTGTACCTAACTTTTACATTTCTTAAGCTATATGAACAATTTTTATCTGGACTGATAGCCTTTAAAATGCTCTTTCCAATGATGTATAATACTTGGCAGAAAAGACTTGGGAAAAAAACTTAAAATTAACATTTATGAGAAATTTGACACTGGGAGCATTCTGTTATACTTTTGGTACAGTTTCTACATGTTTCATGTATAACTGCACTTAACTTTTTCATTTGTTAAGCTAAAACCATTTTTAGCTTGATTTAAAGCTTTTATCTTATTCTTTCTAAAAATATATAATACTTTCACTAACGAGTTTAAGAAAGGATCTCAAAATTGACTTATCTATGAAATATGTCAATGGTGACATTTTTGACGGCTGTTTATGTTTCATATACCATTCCACTTAACCTTTGTATTTCTCCAAGTATACTAATCAATTATAGCTTGTTTGAAAGCCCTGAGATTGTTCCTTCCAATGATGTATAATACTTGGTAGAAAAAACTTGACAAAGAAACTCAAAGTTAACATTTATGAGAAATTTGACACTGGTAGCGTTCTGTAATACTTTTGGTAGAGTTTCTACATGTTTCATATATAACTGCACTTAACTTTTACTATTCTTAAGCTATAGCCACCATTTTTATCTTGGTTGAAAGCCCTTAAAATGTTCTTTCCAATGATGTTTATTTCTTGGCAGAAAAGATTTGGGAAAGAAACTTAAAATTAACATTTATGAGAAATTTGACACTGGAAGCATTCTGTTATACTTTTGGTACAGTTTCTACATGTTTCATGTATAACTGCACTTAACTTTTACATTTCTTAAGATATAGCAACCATTTTTAGCTTGATTTAAAGCTTTTATCTTTCTAAAAATATATAACACTTTCCCTAAGGAGTTAAGGAAAGGATCTCAAAATTGACTTATCTATGGAATATGTCAATGGTGACATTTTTGACGGCTGTTTATGTTTTATATACCATAGCACTTAAATTTTTTTTCTCCAAGTATACCAATCGTTAATAGCTTGTTTGAAAGCCCTGAAATTGTTCCTTCCAATGATGTATAATACTGGGCAGAAAAAACTTGGGAAAAAAACTTAAAATTAACATTTATGTTAAATTTGACACTGGGAGCGTTCTGTAATACTTTTGGTAGAGTTTCTACATGTTTCGTATATAACTGCACTTGACTTTTACATTTCTTAAGCTATAGCCACCATTTTTATCTTGATTGAAAGCCCTTAAAATGCTCTTTTCCAATGATGTATAATACTTGGCAGAAAAGATTTGGGAAAGAAACTTAAAATTAACATTTATGAGAAATTTGACACTGGGAGCATTCTGTAATACTTTTGGTACAGTTTCTACATGTTTCATATATAACTGCACTTAACTTTTACATTTCTTAAGCTATAGCAACAATTTTTATCTTGATTGAAAGCCCTTAAGTTGTTTTTTACAATGATGTATAACACTTGGAAGAAAAAACTTGACAAAGAAACTCAAAATTAACATTTATGAGAAATTTGACACTGGGAGCATTCTGTAATACTTTTGGTAGAGTTTCTACATGTTTTATATATAACTGCACTTAACTTTTACATTTCTTAAGCTATTGCAACCATTTTTATCTTGATTGAAATCACTTAAATTGCTCTTTCCAACGATGTATAACACTTGGTAGAAAAGATTTGGGAAAGAAAATCAAAATTAACATTTATGAGAAATTTGACACTGGGAGCGTTCTGTAATACTTTTGGTACAGTTTCTACATGTTTCATATATAACTGCACTTAACTTTTAAATTTTTTAAGCTATAGCAACTATTTTTATCTTGACTGAAAGCCCTTAAAATGCTCTTTCCAATAATGTATAATACTTGGCAGAAAAGACTTGGGAAAGAAACTTAAAATTAACATTTATGAGAAATTTGACACTGGGAGCATTCTGTTATACTTTTGGTACAGTTTCTACATGTTTCATGTATAACTGCACTTAACTTTTACATTTGTTAAGCTAAAACAACCATTTTTAAATTGATTTAAAGCTTTTATCTTATTCTTTCTAAAAATATATAATACTTTCCCAAAGGAGTTTAAGAAAGGATCTCAAAATTGACTTATCTATGAAATATGTCAATGGTGACATTTTTGACGGCTGTTTATGTTTCATATACCATTGCTCTTAACTTTTGTATTTCTCCAAGTATACCAATCATTTATAGCTTGTTTGAAAGCCCTGAGATTGTTCCTTCCAATGATGTATAATACTTGAAAGAAAAAACTTGGGAAAGAAACTTAAAATTAACTTTTATGTTAAATTTAACACTGGGAAAATTCTGTAATAATTTTGGTACAGTTTCTACATGTTTCAGACATAACTGCACTTAACTTTTACATTTCTTAATCTATAGCAACCATTTTTATCTTGACTGAAAGCCCTTAAAATGCTCTTTCCAATGATGTATAATACTTGACACTGGGAGCATTCTGTAATACTTTTGGTACAGTTTCTACATGTTTCATGCATAACTGCACTTAACTTTTACATTTTTTAAGCTATAGCAAAAATTTTTATCCTCATTCAGAGCCCTTAAAATGCTCTTTCCAACGATGTATAACACTTGGTAGAAAAAACTTGGGAAAGAAACTTAAAATTAACATTTATGAGAAATTTGACACTGGGAGCATTCTGTTATACTTTTGGTACAGTTTCTACATGTTTCATGTATAACTGCACTTAACTTTTACATTTTTAGCAACCATTTTTAGCTTGATTTAAAGCTTTTATCTTATTCCTTCTAAAAATATATAATACTTTCCCTATGGAGTTTAAGAAAGGATCTCAAAATTGACTTATCTATGGAATATGTCAATGTTGACACTTTTGACGGCTGTTTATGTTTCATATACCATTGCACTTAACATTTGTATTTCTCCAAGTATACCAATCATTTATAGCTTGTTTGAAAGCCCTGAGATTGTTCCTTCCAATGATGTATAATACTTGGCAGTAAAAACTTGGGAAGGACACTCAAAATTAACATTTATGAGAAATTTGACACTGGGAGCGTTCTGTAATACTTTTGGTACAGTTTCTACATGTTTCATGCATAACTGCACTTAACTTTTACATTCCTTAAGCTATAGCAACCATTTTTATCTTGACTGAACTCTTTTATTTTATTCTTTTTAAAAATATATAATACTTTCCCTAAGGAGTTTAAGAAAGGATCTCAAAATTGACTGATCTATGGAATATGTCAATGGTGACATTTTTGACGGCTGTTTATGTTTCATATACCATTGCACTTAACTTTTTTTCTCTACAAGTATACCAATCATTTATAGCTTGTTTGAAAGCCCTGAGATTGTTCCTTCCAATGATGTATAATACTTGGGAGAAAAAACTTGACAAAGAAACTCAAAATTAACATTTATGTAATTCTGTAATACTTTTGGTAGAGTTTCTACATGTTTTATATATAACTGCTCTTAACTTTTACATTTCTTAAGCTATAGCAACTATTTTAAATGGTTCTTTCCCTTAAAATGTTCTTTCCAATGATGTATAATACTTGGCAGAAAAGACTTGGGAAAGAAACTTAAAATTAACATTTATGAGAAATTTGACACTGGGAGCATTCTGTAATACTTTTGGTACAGTTTCTACATGTTTTTTATACAACTGCACTTAACTTTTACATTTCTTAAGCTATAGCAACCATTTTTATTTTGATTGAAAGCACTTACATTGCTCATTCCAATGATGTATAATACTTAGTAGAAAAGACTTGGGAAAGAAACTTAAAATTAACATTTATGAGAAATTTGACACTGGGAGCATTCTGTAATACTTTTGATACAGTTTCAACATGTTTCATGCATAACTGCACTTAACTTTTACATTTCTTAGGCTATAGCAACAATTTTTATCTCAATTGAAAGCCCTTAAAATGCTCTTTCCAAGAATGTTATATTCCAATTTTTGGCACATGTCCCTGTTTTTACGCTGTAGGCCAAAGAGTTGTGTAAGTAACTTATTTTGAAGTAGCTTTATGAATATTTTGTTCGAACACATAGGATACCCTGTAAAAACCGACTATGGGGTAATGTAGCCAAGACTTTCTTCTAAAAAAGAGTACATTCCGATTTTTGGCGCGTGTCCCTGTTTTTACGCTATAGGCCAAATAGTGGTGCAAGTAACTTATTTTGAAATAGTTTTTTGAAAATTTTGTTCGAACGCATAAATTTTCCCGCAAAAACCGAATAAAAGGTAAAGTAGCCAAGACTTTCTTCTAAAAAATGGTATATTCCGATTTTTGGCACATGTCCCCTTTTTGACGCTGAAGGCCACATATTGGTGCAAGTAACGTATTTTGAAACAGTTTTTTGAAAATTTTGTTCGAACACATAGGTTTTCCCGCAAAAACCGAGTATGTGTTAATGTAGCCAGGTTTTTCTTCTAAAAAAGGGTAAATTCCGATTTTTGGCACGTGTTGCTTTTTTGATGCTGTATGCCAAAGTAGTGTAGATAACTTATTTTGAAATAGTTTTTTGAAAGTTTTGTTCGAACACATAAGATACCCGTAAAAACCGAGTATGTGGTAATGTAGCCAAGACTTTCTTCTAAAAAAGGATGCATTCCGATTTTTGGCACGTGTCCCTGTTTTTACGCTATAGGGTAATAGTGGTGTAAGTAACTTATTGATTTCTGACAACTTTGTTCGAACACAAAGGTTTTCCCGCAAAAACCGAGCACAAGGTAATGTAGCCAAGACCTTCTTCTAAATAATGGTATATTCCAATTTTAGGCACATGTCCCCGTTTTGACGCTGTAGGCCAAATAGTAGTGCAAGTAAATTTCTTTGAAATAGTTTTTTAAAAATTTTGTTTGAACACATAGGTTTTTCCGCAAAAACCGAGAATGGGGTTATGTAGCCAGGACTTTCCTCTAAAATATGGCGTATTTCGATTTTAGGCACATGTCCCCGTTTTGACGCTGTAGGCCAAATAGTGGTGTAACTTATTTTGAAATAGTTTTTTGAAAATTTTGTAGCCAAGACTTTCTTCTCAAAAAGGGTGCATTCCAATTTTTTGCACGTGTTGCTGTTTTGACGCTATAGGCCAAATAGTGGTGTAAGTAACTTATTTTGAAATAGTTTTTTGAAAATTTTGTTCGAACACAAATGTTTTCCCGCAAAAACCGAGTATTAGATTATGTAGCCAGGACTTTCCTCTTAAATATGGTATATTCCGATTTTTGGCACATGTCCCGTTTTGACGCTGTAGGCCAAAGAGTGGTGTAAGTAACTTATTTTGAAATAGTTTTTTAAAAATTTTGTTCGAGCACATAGGTTTTCCCGCAAAAACCGAATAAAAGGTAAAGTAGCCAAGACTTTCTTCTAAAAAATGGTGTATTCCGATTTTTGGCACATGTCCCCGTTTTGACGCTGTAGGCCAAATGGTGGTGTAAGTAACTTATTTTGAAATAGTTTTTTGAAAATTTTGTTCGAACACATAGGTTTTCTGGCAAAAACCGAATAAGAGCTAAAGTAGCCAAGACTTTCTTCTAAAAAATGGTATATTCCGATTTTTGGCACATGTCCCCTTTTTGACGCTGAAGGCCACATATTGGTGCAAGTAACGTATTTTGAAACAGTTTTTTGAAAATTTTGTTCGAACACATAGGTTTTCCCGCAAAAACCGAGTATGTGTTAATGTAGCCAGGTTTTTCTTCTAAAAAAGGGTAAATTCCGATTTTTGGCACGTGTTGCTTTTTTGATGCTGTATGCCAAAGTAGTGTAGATAACTTATTTTGAAATAGTTTTTTGAAAGTTTTGTTCGAACACATAAGATACCCGTAAAAACCGAGTATGTGGTAATGTAGCCAAGACTTTCTTCTAAAAAAGGATGCATTCCGATTTTTGGCACGTGTCCCTGTTTTTACGCTATAGGGTAATAGTGGTGTAAGTAACTTATTGATTTCTGACAACTTTGTTCGAACACAAATGTTTTCCCGCAAAAACCGAGTATTAGATTATGTAGCCAGGACTTTCCTCTTAAATATGGTATATTCCGATTTTTGGCACATGTCCCGTTTTGACGCTGTAGGCCAAAGAGTGGTGTAAGTAACTTATTTTGAAATAGTTTTTTAAAAATTTTGTTCGAGCACATAGGTTTTCCCGCAAAAACCGAATAAAAGGTAAAGTAGCCAAGACTTTCTTCTAAAAAATGGTGTATTCCGATTTTTGGCACATGTCCCCGTTTTGACGCTGTAGGCCAAATAGAGGTGTAAGTAGCTCATTTTTATATAGTTTTTTGAAAATTTTGTTCGAACACATAGAGATTCCCGCAAAAACCGAGTATAAGGTAATATTACCAGGACTCTTCTAAAAAGGCTTTATTCCGATTTTTGGCACATGTATAGTTTTTGAAAATTTTGTTCGAACACATAGGCTTTCCTGCAAAAACCGAGTATGGCAGGACTTTCCTCTAAAAAATGGTATATTCCGATTTTTGGCACATGTCCCCGTTTTGACGCTGTAGTCCAAATAGTGGTGTAAGTAACGTATTTTGAAATAGTTTTTTGAAAATTTTGTTCGAACATATAGGTTTTCCCGCAAAAACCGAATAAAAGGTAAAGTAGCCTAGACTTTCTTCTAAAAAATTGTATATTCCGATTTTTGGCACATGTCCCCTTTTTGACGCTGTAGGCCAAATAGTGGTGTAAGTAACTTATTTTGAAATAGTTTTTGAAAATTTTGTTCGAATACATAGGTTTTCTGGCAAAAACCGGGTATAAGGTAATGTAGCCAAGACTTTCTTCTTATTTTGAAATAGTTTTTTGAAAATTCTGTTCGAACACATAGGTTTTCCCGCAAAAATCGAATATTAGGTTATGTAGCCAAGACTTTCTTATACAAAATGGTTCAATTCGATTTTTGGCACATGCCCCTGTTTTTACGCTGTAGGCCAAATAGTTGTATAAGTAACTTATTTTGAAATAGTTTTATGAAAATTTAGTTCGAACACATAGGATACCCCGTAAAAACCGAGTAGCCAAGACTTTCTTCTAAAAAAGTGTACATTCCGATTTTTGGCACGTGTCCCCGTTTTGACACTGTAGGCCAAATAGTGGTGTAAGTAACTTATTTTGAAATAGTTTTTTGAAAATTTTTTTCGAACACAAATGCTTTCCCGCAAAAACCGAGTATTAGATTATGTAGCCAGGACTTTCCTCTAAAATATGGTATATTACTTGCACCAAATAGTGTTGTAAGTAACTTATTTTGGAATAGTTTTTGAAAATTTTGTTCGAACACATAGGTTTTCCCGCAAAAACCGAATAAGAACTAAAGTAGCCAAGACTTTCTTCTAAAAAACGGTGTATTCTTATTTTTGGCACATGTCCCCGTTTTGACGCTGCACACCAAATAGTGGCGTAAGTAAATTTTTTTGAAATAGTTTTTTGAAAATTTTCTTCGAACACATAGGTTTTCCCGCAAAGACCGAATAAAAGGTAAAGAAGCCAAGACTTTCTTCTAAAAAATAGTGTATTCCGATTTTTGGCACATGTCCCCGTTTTGACGCTGTAGGCCAAATAGTGGTGTAAGTAACATATTTTGAAAGAGTTTTTTGAAATTTTTGTTCGAACACATAGGTTTTCCCGCAAAAACCGAGTATGAGGTAATGTAGCCAAGACTTTCTTCTAAAAAATGGTATATTCCAATTTTTGGCACATGTCTCCGTTTTGACACTGTAGGCCAAATAGTGGTGTAAGTAACTTATTATATCCTTCACCACAGGTGTAAAGGGTATATATAAGTTTGTCATTCCGTTTGTAATTCCCACAGTTTTCGTCGGAGAGCAAAAAAGTGTACATTTTCGGGATCCTTGTAAGAAATGATGACGATAGGACCATGTCCGTCCATCCGTGTGTCGGTTGAAATGGCGTTTATGAAGCCCACCGATAACTGACATATATAATATATTTCGAGAATTTTGCTATTGGAATTCAGCAAGATCGGTTCATACAATGCGGACATATGTTAAAGAAACCGGTTTTTAGAACCGGTTTTCCAGTTTCTGAAGCCTCTGTATATACTAGGGACTTCGTTTTTACAAAGAAGTCTCGGACATTTTTTTCTGAATTTTTGTTCTGATAAAATGAAATAAATCGGTTCAATAATAACTGAGATATCGGACAAAACGCATTTTTTACTTTTAAAAGCCCTGGTTTAAGCTATAGATTTTTAATTTTATACAGATCAGTCACAAATATTTTTATAAAATTTCGGTTTTTTGAATCAGCAGGATCGGTTTATAAATGGCGGAGATATGCTTTAAAAACCGGTTTTGAAACCGGTTTTGAAACCGGTTTTTCAGTTTCTGAAGCCTCTGCATATACCAGGGACTTCGAATTTTTAAAGGGGGCTCGGAAATTATTTTCTGAATTTTCGTTCTGAAAAAATGAAATAAATCGATTCAGTAATAACTGAGATATCGGGGAAAACGAATTTTTTATTTTTGAAACCCTTGTTCAAGCTACAGATTTTTATTTTTATATAGATCAGTCATAAATGTTTTTATAAAATTTCGTTTTTTTTAATAAACCAAATTCGTTTATAATCAACAGAGTTATGGTCCAAAAACAAATCTGTTAAGAATATAAATACATACACAAACATGTATATTAAGTATTGCAATGACTATTAGTGACGTTTTTTGTTTTTTGTATAGACAAAAAGTTTAGTTAGAAACAGCAGTAATATAATGAATAACAGTGTTGTTGTTGTTCTTTGTATATGCAGTCTGTACAAAAATAAATAGATATGGAATTGTTGTTGTTTATTTTTAAAAACTAAAACATATCTGTTAAGAATATACATAAATACATACACAAACATGTATATTAAGCATTGTAAAAACTATTAGTGACGTTTTTGCCTATAAGACAAGTAGTTTAGTTAGCAACAGAAGTAATATAATGAATAACAGTGTTGTTGTTATTCTGTGTATATGCAGCCAGTTTGTATGTACACACATAAAATAAATAAATATGGAATTGTTGTTATTTATTTTTTAAAAGCAAAGCCTGCTATGATTGTTTTTTTTTATATATTCAAATTTTCGTAGTTTGAAAAAAATTTAGATTTATATATGTGAAAATATGAAAGCATACGTTAAGGCGAAAATTTTATTATTTGTCGGTAATATGGTAATATGATGTCGATAAGATCGTAAGATGGTAATATGGTGAAGGGTATCAAAGATTCGGCACAGCCGAATCTTTTTTCAATTTCATTTTGAAATAGTTTTTTTGAAAATTTTCTTCGAACACATGGTAAATTCCGATTTTTGGCACATGTCCCTGTTTTTACGCTGTAGGCCAAATAGTTGTGTAAGTAACTTATTTTGAAATAGTTTTTTGAAAATTTTGTTCGAACACAAATGTTTTCCCGCAAAAACCGAGTATTAGATTATGTAGCCAGGACTTTCCTCTAAAAAATGGTATATTCCGATTTTTGGCACATGTCCCCGTTTTGACGCTGTAGTCCAAATAGTGGTGTAAGTAACTTATTTTGAAATAGTTTTTTGAAAATTTTGTTCGAACACATAGGTTTTCCTTCCCGCAAAAACCGAATAAGAGGTAAAGTAGCCAAGACTTTCTTCTAAAAAATGGTAAATTCCGATTTTTGGCACATGTCCCTGTTTTTACGCTGTAGGCCAAATAGTTGTGTAAGTAACTTATTTTGAAATAGTTTTATGAAAATTTTGTTCGAACATATAGGATACCCCGTAAAAACCGAGTATGGGGTAATGTAGCCAAGACTTTCTACTAAAAAAGGGTACATTCCGAATTTTGCCACGTGTCCCTGTTTTTACGCTATAGGCCAAATAGTGGTGTAAGTAACTTATTTTGAAATAGTTTTTTGAAAATTTTGTTCGAACACAAATGATTTCCCGCAAAACCCGAATAAGAGGTAAAGTAGCCAAGACTTTCTTCTAAAAAATGGTATATTCCGATTTTTGGCACATGTCCCTTTTTGACGCTGTAGGCCAAATAGTGGTGCAAGTTACGTATTTTGAAATAGTTTTTTTGAAAATTTTGTTCGAACACATAGGTTTTCCCGCAAAAACCGAGTATGTGTTAATGCAGCCAGGTTTTTCTTCTAAAAAAATGTAAATTCCGATTTTTGGCACGTATCACTTTTTTGACGCTGTAGGCCAAATAGTGGTGTAAGTAACTTATTTTGAAATAGTTTTTTGAAAATTTTGTTCGAACACATTGGTTTTCCCGCAAAAGCCGAATAAAAGGTAAAGTAGCCAAGACTTTCTTCTAAAAAATGGTATATTCCTATTCTTGGCACATGTAGGTTTTCCTTCCCGCAAAAACCGAGTATGTGTTAATGTAGCCAGGTTTTTCTTCTAAAAAAATGTAAATTCCGATTTTTGGCACGTGTCACTTTTTTGACGCTGTAGGCCAAATAGTTGTGTAAGTAACTTATTTTGAAATAGTTTTTTGAAAATTTTGTTCGAACACATAGGTTTTCCCGCAAAAGCCGAATAAAAGGTAAAGTAGCCAAGACTTTCTTCTAAAAAATGGTATATTCCTATTCTTGGCACATGTCCCCGTTTTGACGCTGTAGGCCAAATTGTGGTGTAAGTAACTTATTTTGAAATAGTTTTTTGAAAATTCTGTTCGAACACATAGGTTTTCCCGCAAAAATTGAATATGAGGTAATGTAGCCAAAACTTTCTTATAAAAAATGGTTCAATTCGATTTTTGGCACATGTCCCTGTTTTTAGTGGTGTAAGTAACTTTCAAAGTTAACTGACGTGTCATACCTTTGCGCATATCGTTTTAATTACCCGAGTTCGTTCGCCGACATTCTCTCTTTTCATATTCTCTTTGATTAAAATCTCGTTATCGTAGTGCTTTCATTATACAAAAACAATGCCCACAGGGCTCCCAAATCTTGGGGACAAAAGATTTGCTATGTTAGCAAACTCTTCTAGTCCCAAAAGAAAAAAAGCAAAAACTAAAGAAAAAACTAAAGAAATCACATCAATATCCCAATTACGTGATGGAAATCTTCTTATACTTGTCAACAACCACCAAACTGCTGATAAATTTTTGTCTTCAAAGGAATTATTTGGTATTTGCCATATAAAATGTAAACTACACAAAGGATTAAACTACACAAAAGGAACTATATATGCACCTTACTTAAATGACATTCCTGATGAAGAAATAATAAAAGAACTTGCCGATCAAGGAGTGGTAGAAGTATACAAATTTCAAAAATTGGAAGAAAACACATTAAAAAAGACAGGAGTTTTATTAATTACATTCGATCTTTATCATCTACCAACAAAAATTAAAATCTCATGGAATTCGGTTAATGTTCGTGAATATTTCCCCAATCCCATGAGTTGCAAAATATGCCAAAAGCTGGGTCATACAAAAAATCACTGCAAAAACTCACCAATTTGTCCACAATGTAACCTACCTCTACATACTCCAAATGTATGCACTCGCACACAATGTGCCAATTGTCTCGAAGAACACCCCTCCTCCTCAAACAAATGCAATAAATTTAAACAACAAAAAAAACTTTTAAAAATAAAAATTAAAAATAAATGCACAATTAACGAAGCTTGGCGTATTTTAAGAAAAAATACACCAACTATTTCTCCTAATACAACATACTCAGCAGTTGCTTCAGAAACCACACAAACAACAAATAACAGACAACAAATAAACAACTCTCAAGAACAAAAATCAATAACTAAAACAAACATCAATAATTCACAAAATAATCAAAATTTACCATCAACTTCAAATCCCGTTACATCTTCTTCCATCCCATCTCTTCCTTTAGTAAATAAAAAATCAGACAATACTCCGAATTTAAACAATACTTACAATCTTTTAAATAAAATAAATACAATAATAAATAAAAACAAAACATTTGAAAATACAAAACAAACTAACAATACAGAATATGAAGAAGTAATAAGTGATGATGAGTAAAACTTCATTACACTTCAACTCTCTTCAATATTACATTTTACTCTTAATTTTAACAAATGATAAAACTTATTCAATGGAATATGAACGGTTATAGCAACAACTTCAACGAATTATCTCTTCTTATAAATGAAAATAGCCCAGATGTAATTGCAATACAAGAGACGCACATTCCACACAACAAATCAAATATAATTACTCATAAACACTACGAGGGATATTTCTATAATTTACCTAATTGTACTAATGCAAAACAAGGGATTGGATTTCTGGTTAAAAAATGTATACCCCACAAAATATTTTTTCGCGATACCAATATAGCTTCGTTAGAACTTATTATTAATATAAATGCTCCCTACTCTGTCATAAATTGCTACATTCCACCAAACCAAACATTTTCAACTGAAGACATAAGAAATATATCTAAATCTAATCCACAATCATGCCTTATTTTAGGTGATTTTAATGCATGGAGTAACCTATGGGGATCCCATATTACTAATGAAAGGGGCAGAATTATAGAAAATTTTATTTACAGTGAGAATCTTATCATACTTAATGATGGCACCAGTACTCATCTCTCTACCCACAATACTTTAACAAATGTAGACCTATCCTTTTGTAATGCCCAATTAGCCCCACTGATCTCTTGGAAAGTATTTAAATCACTATATGGAAGCGACCACTTCCCAATACTAATAACAATAGGACACAATTCGAATACAACTAAATTAAAACCATCCCCTAAATTCATAACAGATGCTGCTGACTGGAAGAAATTCCAACTTCTGTGTACTGTACAAAATAATAAGTCTACAATTCCCCCCAATATTAATTCTGAAGCAGCTAAAATCATCAAAATTATACGCTTTGCCGCTAACAGCTCAATCCCTCAAACAAAACATTCCTTCAATAAAAAATCTGTACCCTGGTGGAATAATACCCTAAGTATCTTAAGAGAAGATAAGCAAAACAAATGGCACATATACACGCGCAATAGGACTACCATAAATCTCCTAGCATATAAAAAAGCTAACGCTTTTTTCAAAAGAACTTTAAAAAAATCAAAGGCCGAATCTCGGTTAAAATTTACATCGTCAATTAAACCCAAATCCTCTTCAACGAAAATATGGCATGATATAAATACACTTGTTGGTAATAGAACATTAAACTCGTTTCACTATATTAATCTGAATCAGCAATCCATCTCTACTCCGTTCGACATAGCTAACAATTTTGGCAAATATTGGTCTGACCTTTCACATGATAATCAATTTCATAATTTATTTATTTCTAACAAAACAAAAGTACTAAATACGAATTATAATAACGAATTCATATCGCCTTCTGCAATGGAAACTGATAGTAAAATCAACCTAATCGAACTGGAAAATGTTCTAGCCAATGTTAAAGGAAAAACACCTGGTTATGATAGGGTTTCATATCCAATGATAAAAAACTTACCTCTTTGCGTAAAACAAAGAATTTTATCACTTTTTAACAACATACTTGAGCGTGGAACTTACCCCCAAAACTGGCGCAATGCTACTATAATACCAATACAAAAACCAAATAAACCAGTGAAAATATTAGTAGTTACAGACCTATTTCATTACTTCCCTGTGTAGGAAAAATTTTTGAAAAGATCATTGCAGTAAGACTTATGTGGTTTGCTTTAAGAAATAATCTAATCCAAGCTAACCAAGTTGCATTTAAAGCAAAACAAAGCACCATTGATGCTCTGCTTCATCTAAATAACTTTATTTCACAAGCACTCTCCCACAGAAACCATGTATCTGTATTATCTACCGATTTTGAACGTGCATTTGACCGAATTGGTATTCATGTTGTATTAGTAGAATTAATCAATTGGAAAATAGGACCAAAAATATTTAACATAGTAAAATCATTCCTGAGCAATCGTAAAATCAGAGTACGTATAAATAATACTTTGTCTGAGACATTTTCCCTTTACAATGGTATTCCCCAAGGCTCTCCGCTTTCAGTATCTCTATTTTTAATAGCTTTTAATGACATAAGCAAAATCGCCAACAAATATAAAATCATTGATCATTCTTTATACGCAGATGATGCCATCTTCTTCTCAAAGAATAACACGACTGAAAGAGTAAAAACCGCTTTTTCTAATATTCTAAAAGACATAAACGAATGGTCAAAAATATCTGGAGCTACTCTATCATTGGATAAGTGCAAAATTTTACATATATGTAACAAAAGAAATTGTAACCCTCCAAGTCTCAACTACAACAATTGCAAACGTCTCAAATTTAAAAATTCTAGGGATTACCTTCGATAATAAATTCAACTTTAAACAACATTGTCAAGAACTTAGAAAAGATCTTACCCAACGACTTAATATAATAAAATTTTTATCATCCAAAAAATGTTCCATACATTCAAATACATTATTAAATGTCGCTAAAGCACTGATTTTATCTAAAATATGTTATGGTATTCAAATTTACGGTCACTGTCCTAAATCATATTTAAAATACTTATACTCTCCATACCACGCAGCTGTCAGATATGCTATAGGAGCATTTCAAACATCTAACACAAAAAATATGTTAACGGAAGCTTGATTCCCTTCTATTGATAACTATATATATTCTAATGACCTGAAACTTATACCAAAAATATTTAATTCTAATAACACAAATATATTGAAATTAATAAAAAAATATTAGTAAACAAAAGAAACCATGCAAAATACAATCATCAATTCATAGATCTGTAAACTACGCCAAACAATTATTTCCATCATTATTACCTAAACAACCCAATTATAAATACGAGCCATGGTGGAATCTGAAACCAACTTCCTTTATCCTTGACCTCCTAAATTACCATAAAGATACAACTTTACCTGAAGTATATAGACAATTGTTCACAGCAATACAATGTTCCTTCTCTAATTGGTCTTTTATATTTACGGATGGTTCAAAATCGGTTCATAGTACTTCATTTGCCGTCATAGATCAAAATCTTTCCACTATATGCAGTGGATTACTACAATCACATTGCAGTATTTTTACAGCAGAAGCTCTTGCCATCAAACTAGCCGTCGAATACTCCTTAAAACAAAAGGGCAAATTTATCATCTGCACAGATAGTAAATCCGTACTATCAGCAATATTAAATTGCAACAATTCAGGGCATATAATATCTGATATTCGTAACTATTTAATAAAATCATCAAATAAAATACGAATTATGTGGGTTCCTGGACATTCTGGTATAAAAGGCAATGAAACAGCAGACAAAGTTGCAGGCAAAGCAACACGAACCTCCTTGCTATTTTATTACACACAAGAAAATATGGATATGAAATTAAAAATATTAAAGCACCTTAGTTATCACAAACAAAATGATTGGAATGAATATAGCCATCGCTATAAAACTATAAACCCCAACGGTGTCCCTATAATATATCCTTCAGCTGTGACACACTGTGAAGCAAAACTTTTTTCCAGATTAAGACTCGGACATACCTTAACCACACATCAATACCTACTAGCCAAAGAAAATAAACCACTATGCAGTCTATGTAACTGTCCACAATCCATCGAACACATTCTGGACTATTGCCGACTCTTCACACAAGAAAGAACTACAGTATTCGATACAACAACACCTAGCTCACTACTTAGTACACCATCTTATGATAATATTCATAAAATCTTTAAATTCTTTAAAAAATGTAAACTTGTAAATAGTATAACTTTATACATATATTCTAAAAAACTATATATATTTCACACATATTTAAACTCAATCCAGAGTTGAAGGCCCCGTTGCTCATACTCGCACTTTGTATTATATAATTTCATTTATTGTATTATATAATTGTAAATAAATAAATAAACTTATTTTGAAATAGTTTTTTGAAAAATTTGTTCGAACACAATTAATTTCCCGCAAAAACCGAGTATCAGATTATGTAGCCAGGACTTTCCTCTAAAATATGGTATGTTCCGATTTTTGGCACATGTCCCCGTTTTGACGCTGTAGGCCAAATAGTAGTGTAAGTAACTTATTTTGAAATAGTTTTATGAAAATTTTGTTCGAATACATAGGATACCCGTAAAAACCGAGTATAGGGTAGTGTAGCCAAGACTTTCTCCTAAAAAAGGGTGCATTCCGATTTTTAGCACGTGTCCCTGTTTTTACGCTATAGGCCAAATAAAGGTGTAAGTAACTTATTTTGAAATAGTTTTTTGAAAATTTTGTTCGAACACATAGGTTTTCCCGCAAAAACCGAATAAGAACTAAAGTAGCCAAGACTTTCTTCTAAAAAATGGTGTATTCCGATTTTTGGCACATGTCCCCGTTTTGACGCTGTAGGCCAAATAGTGGTGTAAGTAACATATTTTGAAATAGTTTTTTGAAAATTTTGTTCGAACACATAGGTTTTCCCGCAAAAACCGAGTATGAGGTAATGAAGACTTTCTTCTAAAAAATGGTATATTCCAATTATTGGCACATGTCCCCGTTTTGACACTGTAGGCCAAATAGTGGTGTAAGTAACTTATTTTGAAATTGTTTTTTGAAAAATTTCTTCGAACACATAGGTTTTCCCGCAAAAACCGAGTTATAGATTATTTAGCCAGGACTTTCCTCTAAAATATGGTATATTCCGATTTTTGGCACATGTCCCCGTTTTGACGCTGTAGGCCAAATAGTGGTGTAAGTAACTTATTTTGAAATAGTTTTTTGAAAATTTTGTTCTAACACATAGGTTTTCCCGCAAAAACCGAATAAGAGCTAAAGTAGCCAAGACTTTCTCCTAAAAAATGGTGTATTCCGATTTTTGGCACATGTCCCTTTTTGACGCTGTAGGCCAAATATTTATTTATTTATTTATTTATTTATTTATTTATTTATTTTTTCGATCATCCTAATGTTAAAAGATATAAAAATCTTATAAAAACGACACTAGTCATTATAGTGGTGTAAGTAACTTATTTTGAAATAGTTTTTTGAAAATTTTGTTCGAACACATAGGTTTTCCCGCAAAAACCGAATAAGAGGTAAAGTAGCCAAGACTTTCTTCTAAAAAATGGTATATTCCAATTTTTGACGCATTTCCTGTTTTGACGCTGAAGGCCAAATAGTGGTGTAAGTAACTTTTTTGAAATAGTTTTTGAAAATTTTGTTCGAACACATAGGTTTTCCCGCAAAAACCGAATAAGAGCTAAAGTAGCCAAGACTTTCTTCTAAAAAATGGTATATTCCGATTTTTGACACATGTCCCTTTTTGACGCTGTAGGCCAAATAGTGGTGCAAGTTACGTATTTTGAAATAGTTTTTTGAAAATTTTATTCGAACACATAGGTTTTCCCGCAAAAACCGAATATGTGTTAATGTAGCCAGGTTTTTCTTCTAAAAAAATGTAAATTCTGATTTTTGGCACGTGTCCCTGTTTTGGCGCTGTAGGCCAAATAGTGGTGTAAGTAACTTATTTTGAAATAGTTTTTTGAAAATTTTGTTCGAACACATAGGTTTTCTTGCAAAAACCGAGTATGAGGTAATGTAGCCAGGACTCTCTTCTTAAAAAGGGTAAATTCCGATTTTTGGCACGTGTTGCTGTTTTGACGCTGTATTCCAAATAGTAGAGTAAATAACTTATTTTGAAAAAGTTTTTTGAAAATTTTGTTCGAACACAATTGCTTTCCCGCAAAAACCGAGTATCAGATTATGTAGCCAGGACTTTCCTCTAAAATATGGTATGTTCCGATTTTTGGCACATGTCCCCGTTTTGACGCTCTAGGCCAAATAGTAGTGTATGTAACTTATTTTGAAATAGTTTTATGAAAATTTTGTTCGAATACATAGGATACCCGTAAAAACCGAGTATAGGGTAGTGTAGCCAAGACTTTCTTCTAAAAAAGGGTGCATTCCGATTTTTAGCACGTGTTCCTGTTTTTACGCTATAGGCCAAATAGTGGTGTAAGTAACTTATTTTGAAATAGTTTTTTGAAAATTTTGTTCGAACATACAGGTTTTCCCGCAAAAGCCGAATAAGAGGTAAAGTAGCCAAGACTTTCTTCTAAAAAATGGTGTATTCCGATTTTTGGCACATGTCTCCGTTTTAACGCTGTAGGCCAAAGAGTGGTGTAAGTAACTTATTTTGAAATAGTTTTTTGAAAATTCTGTTCGAACACATAGGTTTTCCCGCAAAAACCGAGTATGTGATAATGTAGCCAGGTCTTTCTTCTAAAAAATGTAAATTCCGATTTTTGGCACGTGTCCCTGTTTTGACGCTGTAGGCCAAATAGTGGTGTAAGTAACTTATTTTGAAATAGTTTTTTAAAAATTTTGTTCGATCACATAGGTTTTCCCGCAAAAGCCGAATAAAACGTAAAGTAGCCAAGACTTTCTTCTAAAAAATGGTATATTCCTATTCTTGGCACATGTCCCCGTTTTGACGCTGTAGGCCAAATAGTGGTGTAAGTAACTTATTTTGAAATAGTTTTTTGAAAATTCTGTTCGAACACATAGGTTTTCCCGCAAAAAGCGAGTATGTGATAATGTAGCCAGGTCTTTCTTCTAAAAAAATGTAAATTCCGATTTTTGGCACATGTCCCTGTTTTTACGCTGTAGGCCAAATAGTTGTGTAAGTAACTTATTTTGAAATAGTTTTATGAAAAAATTTTGTTCGAACACATAGGATACCCCGTAAAAACCGAGTATGGGGTAATGTAGCCAAGACTTTCTTCTAAAAAAGGGTGCATTTCGATTTTTAGCACGTGTCCCTCTTTTTACGCTATAGGCCAAATAGTGGTGTAAGTAACTTATTTTGAAATAGTTTTTTGAAAATTTTGTTCGATCACATAGGTTTTCCCGCAAAAGCCGAATAAAAGGTAAAGTAGCCAAGACTTTCTTCTAAAAAATGGTATATTCCTATTCTTGGCACATGTCCCCGTTTTGACGCTGTAGGCCAAATAGAGGTGTAAGTAGCTTATTTTGAAATAGTTTTTTGAAAATTTTGTTTGAACACAATTGCTTTCCCGCAAAAAGCGAGTATCAGATTATGTAGCCAGGACTTTCCTCTAAAATATGGTATGTTCCGATTTTTGGCACGTGTCCCCGTTTTGACGCTCTAGGCCAAATAGTAGTGTAAGTAACTTATTTTGAAATAGTTTTATGAAAATTTTGTTCGAATACATAGGATACCCGTAAAAACCGAGTACAGGGTAGTGTAGCCAAGAATTTCTTCTAAAAAAGCGTGCATTCCGATTTTTAGCACGTGTCCCTGTTTTTACGCTATAGGCCAAATAATGGTGTAAGTAACTTATTTTGAAATAGTTTTTTGAAAATTTTGTTCGAACACATAGGTTTTCCCGCAAAAACCGAATAAGAACTAAAGTAGCCAAGACTTTCTTCTAAAAAATGGTATATTCTAATTTTTGGCACATGTCCCCGTTTTTACACTGTAGGCCAAATAGTGGTGTAAGTAACTTATTTTGAAATAGTTTTTTGAAAATTTTCTTCGAACACATAGGTTTTCCCGCAAAAACCGAATATTAGATTATTTAGCCAGGTCTCTTCTCTAAAATATGGTGTATTCCGATTTTTGGCACATGTCCCCGTTTTGACGCTGTAGGCCAAAGAGTGGTGTAAGTAACTTATTTTGAAATAGTTTTTTGAAAATTTTGTTCGAACACATAGGTTTTCCCGCAAAAACCGAGTGTGTGATAATGTAGCCAGGTTTTTCTTCTAAAAAAAATGTAAATTCCGATTTTTGCCACGTGTCCCTGTTTTGACGCTGTAGGCCAAATAGTGGTGTAAGTAACTTATTTTGAAATAGTTTTTTGAAAGTTTTGTTCGAACACATAGGTTTTCTTGCAAAAACCGAGTATGAGGTAATGTAGCCAGGACTCTCTTCTTAAAAAGGGTAAATTCCGATTTTTGGCACGTGTTGCTGTTTTGACGCTGTAGGCCAAATAGTAGTGAAAGTAACTTATTTTGAAATAGTTTTATGAAAATTTTTTTCGAACACATCGGTTTTCCCGCAAAAACCGAGCATGAGATGATGTAGCCAAGGCCTTCTTCTAAAAAATGGTATATTCCAATTTTTGGCACATGTCCCCGTTTTGACTCTGTAGGCCAAAGAGTGGTGTAAGTAACTTATTTTTAAATAGTTTTTTGAAAATTCTGTTCGAACACATAGGTTTTCCCGCAAAAATCGAATATGAGGTAATGTAGCCAAGACTTTCTTATAAAAAATGGTATATTCCGATTTTTGGCACGTGTCCCTTTTTGACGCTGTAGGCCAAAGAGTGGTGCAAGTTACGTATTTTGAAATAGTTTTTTGAAAATTTTGTTCGAACACATAGGTTTTCTTGCAAAAACCGAGTATGAGGTAATGTAGCCAGGACTCTCTTCTTAAAAAGGGTAAATTCCGATTTTTGGCTCGTGTTGCTGTTTTGACGCTGTAGGCCAAATAGTGGTGTAAGTAACTTATTTTGAAATAGCTTTTTGAAAATTTTGGCCGAACACATAGGTTTTTCCGCCAAAATCGAGTATGAGGTAATGTAGCCAACACCTTCTTCTAAAAAATGGTATATTCCAATTTTTGGCACATGTCCCCGTTTTGACGCTGTAGGCCAAAGAGTGGTGTAAGTAACTTATTTTTAAATAGTTTTTTGAAAATTCTGTTCGAACACATAGGTTTTCCCGCAAAAATCTAATATGAGGTAATGAAGCCAAGACTTTCTTATAAAAAATGGTTCATTTTGATTTTTGGCACATGTCCCTGTTTTTACGTTGTAGGCAAAATAGTTGTATAAGTAACTTATTTTGAAATAGTTTTATGAAAATTTTGTTCGAACACATAGGATACCCCGTAAAAGCCGAGTAGCCAAGACTTTCTTCAAAAAAAGTGTACATTCCGATTTTTGGCACGTGTCCCTGTTTTTACGCTATAGGCCAAATTTTGAAAATTTTGTTCGAACACATTTGCTTTCCCGCAAAAACCGAGTATCAGATTATGTAGCCAGGACTTTCCTCTAAAATATGGTATGTTCCGATTTTTGGCACATGTCCCCGTTTTTACGCTGTAGGCCAAATAGTAGTGTAAGTAACTTATTTTGAAATAGTTTTTTGAAAATTTTGTTCGAATACATAGGATACCCGTAAAAACCGAGTATGGGGTAGTGTAGCCAAGACTTTATTCTAAAAAAGGGTGCATTCCGATTTTTAGCACGTGTCCCTGTTTTTACGCTATAAGCCAAATAGTGGTGTAAGTAACTTATTTTGAAATAGTTTTTTGAAAATTTTGTTCGAACACATAGGATACCCCGCAAAAACCGAATAAGAGCTAAAGAAGCCAAGACTTTCTTCTAAAAAATGGTGTATTACGATTTTTGGCACATGTCCCCGTTTTGACGCTGTAGTGCAAATAGTGGTGTAAGTAACATATTTTGAAATAGTTTTTTGAAAATTTTGTTCGAATACATAGGATACCCGTAAAAACCGAGTATGGGGTAGTATAGCCAAGACTTTCTTCTACAAAAGGGTGCATTCCGATTTTTAGCACGTGTTCGAACACATAGGTTTTCCCGCAAAAACCGAATAAGAGGTAAAGTAGCCAAGACATTCTTCTAAAAAATGGTGTATTCCGATTTTTGGCGCATGTCCCCGTTTTGACGCTGTAGGCCAAATAGTGGTGTAAGTAACATATTTTGAAATAGTTTTTTGAAAATTTTGTTCGAATACATAGGATACCCGTAAAAACCGAGTATGGGGTAGTGTAGCTAGGACTTTCTTTTAAAAAAGGGTGCATTCCGATTTTTAGCACGTGTCCCTGTTTTTACGCTATAGGCCAAATAGTGGTGTAAGTAACTTATTTTGAAAATTTTGTTCGAACACATAGGATACCCCGCAAAAACCGAATAAGAGCTAAAGTAGCCAAGACTTTCTTCTAAAAAATGGTGTATTACGATTTTTGGCACATGTCCCCGTTTTGACGCTGTAGTCCAAATAGTGGTGTAAGTAACATATTTTGAAATAGTTTTTTGAAAATTTTGTTCGAATACATAGGATACCCGTAAAAACCGAGTATGGGGTAGTATAGCCAAGACTTTCTTCTACAAAAGGGTGCATTCCGATTTTTAGCACGTGTCCCTGTTTTTACGCTATAGGCCAAATTGTAGTGTAAGTAACTTATTTTGAAATAGTTTTTTGAAAATTTTGTTCGAACACATAGGATACCCCGTAAAAACCGAATAAGAGGTGAAGTAGCCAAGACTTTCTTTTAAAAAATGGTGTATTCCTATTCTTGGCACATGTCCCCGTTTTGACGCTGTAGACCAAATAGTGGTGTAAGTAACTTATTTTGAAATTGTTTTTTGAAAATTTTGTTCGAACACATAGGATACCCCGTAAAAACCGAATAAGAGGTAAAGTAGCCAAGACTTTCTTTTAAAAAATGGTGCATTCCGATTTTTAGCACGTGTCCCTGTTTTGACGCTGTAGGCCGAGTAGTGGTGTAAGTAACTTATTTTTAAATAATTTTTTGAAAATTTTGTTCGAACACAGGTTTTCTTGCAAAAACCGAGTATGAGGTAATGTAGCCATGACTTTATTCTAAAAAATGGTATATTCCGATTTTTGGCACATGTCCCTTTTTGACGCTGTAGGCCAAAGAGTGGTGCAAGTTACGTATTTTGAAATAGTTTTTTGAAAATTTTGTTCGAACACATAGGTTTTCCCGCAAAAACCGAGTATGTGTTATTGTAGCCAGGTTATTCTTCTAAAAAAATGTAAATTCCGATTTTTGGCACGTGTCTCTGTTTTGACGCTGTAGGCCAAATAGTGGTGTAAGTAACTTATTTTGAAATAGTTTTTTGAAAATTTTGTTCGAACACATAGGTTTTCTTGCAAAAACCGAGTATGGGGTAATGTAGCCAGGACTCTCTTCTTAAAAAGGGTAAATTCCGATTTTTGCACGTGTTGCTGTTTTGACGCTGTAGGCCAAATAGTAGTATAAGTAACTTATTTTGAAATAGTTTTTTGAAAATTTTGGCCGAACACATAGGTTTTTCCGCCAAAATCGAGTATGAGGTAATGTAGCCAACACCCTCTTCTAAAAAATGGTATATTCCAATTTTTGGCATATGTCCCCGTTTTGACGCTGTAGGCCAAAGAGTGGTGTAAGTAACTTATTTTGAAATAGTTTTTTGAAAATTCTGTTCGAACACATAGGTTTTCCCGCAAAAATCGAATATGAGGTAATGTAGCCAAGACTTTCTTATAAAAAATGGTTCAATTCGATTTTTGGCACATGTCCCTGTTTTTACGCTGTAGGCAAAATAGTTGTATAAGTAACTTATTTTGAAATAGTTTTATGAAAATTTTGTTCGAACACATAGGATACCCCGTAAAAACCGAGAAGCCAAGACTTTCTTCTAAAGAAGTGTACATTCCGATTTTTGGCACGTGTCCCTGTTTTTACGCTATAGGCCAAATTTTGAAAATTTTGTTCGAACACAATTGCTTTCCCGCAAAAACCGAGTATCAGATTATGTAGCCAGGACTTTCCTCTAAAATATGGTATGTTAAGATTTTTAGCACATGTCCCCGTTTTGACGCTGTAGGCCAAATAGTAGTGTAATTAACTTATTTTGAAATAGTTTTATGAAAATTTTGTTCGAATACATAGGATACCCGTAGAAACCGAGTATGGGGTAGTGTAGCCAAGACATTCTTCTAAAAAATGGTGTATTCCGATTTTTGGCACATGTCCCTGTTTTGACGCTGTAGGCCAAATAGTTGTGTAAGTAACTTATTTTGAAATAGTTTTATGAAAATTTTTTTCGAACACATAGGATACCCCGTAAAAACCGAGTATGGGGTAATGTAGCCAAGACTTTCTTCTAAAAAAGGGTGCATTCCGATTTTTGGCACATGTCCCCGTTTTTACACTGTAGGCCAAATAGTGGTGTAAGTAACTTATTTTGAAATAGTCTTATGAACATTTTGTTCGAATACATAGGATACCCGTAAAAACCGAGTATGGGGTAATGTAGCCAAGACTTTCTTCTAAAAAAGGGTAAATTCCGATTTATGGCTCGTGTTGCTGTTTTTACGCTGTAGGCCAAATAGTTGTGTAAGTAACTTATTTTGAAATAGTTTTATGAAAATTTTGTTCGAACACATAGGATACCCCGTAAAAACCGAGTATGGGGTAATGTAGCCAAGACTTTCTTCTAAAAAAGGGTGCATTCCGATTTTTGGCACATGTCCCCGTTTTTACACTGTAGGCCAAATAGTGGTGTAAGTAACTTATTTTGAAATAGTCTTTTGAAAAATTTCTTCGAACACATAGGTTTTCCCGCAAAAACCGAGTGTTAGATTATTTAGGTGTAAGTAACATATTTTGAAATAGTTTTTTGAAAATTTTGTTCGAATACATAGGATACCCTTAAAAACCGAGTATGGGGTAGTGTAGCCAAGACCTTCTTCTAAAAAAGGGTGCATTCCGATTTTTAGCGCGTGTCCCTGTTTTTACGCTATAGGCCAAATAGTGGTGTAAGTAACTTATTTTGAAATAGTTTTTTGAAAATTTTGTTGGAACACATAGGTTTTCCCGCAAAAACCTAGTATGAGGTAATGTAGCCAAGATTTTTTTCTAAAAAATGGTATATTCCAGTTTTTGGCACATGTCCCCGTTTTGACACTGTAGGCCAAATAGTGGTGTAAGTAACTTATTTTGAAATAGTTTTTTGAAAATTTTCTTCGAACACATAGGTTTTCCCGCAAAAACCGAACAAGAGGTAAAGTAGCCAAGACTTTCTTCTAAAAAATAATGTATTCCGATTTTTGACACATGTCCCCGTTTTGACGCTGTAGGCCAAAGAGTGGTGTAAGTAACTTACTTTGAAATAGTTTTTTGAAAATTTTGTTCGAACACATAAGTTTTCTGACAAAAATCGAGTATAAGGTAATGTAGCCAAGACTTTCTTCTAAAAAAGGGTAAATTCCGATTTTTGGCACGTGTTGCTGTTTTGACGCTGAAGGCCAAATAGTGGTGTAAGTAACTTATTTTGAAATAGTTTTATGAAAATTTTTTTCGAACACATCGGTTTTCCCGCAAAAACCGAGCATGAGATGATGTAGCCAGGACTTTCCTCTTAAATATGGTATATTCCGATTTTTGGCACATGTCCCGTTTTGACGCTGTAGGCCAAATAGTAGTGTAAGTAACTTATTTTGAAATAGTTTTTTGAAAATTTTGTTCGAACACATAGGTTTTTCCACAAAAACCGAATAAGAGGTAAAGTAGCCAAGACTTTCTTCTAAAAAATGGTATATTCCGATTTTTGGCACATGTCCCTTTTTGACGCTGTAGGCCAAATAGTGGTGCAAGTTACGTATTTTGACATAGTTCTTTGAAAATTTTGTTCGAACACATAGGTTTTCTTGCAAAAACCGAGTATGAGGTAATGTAGCCAGGACTCTCTTCTTAAAAAGGGTAAATTCCGATTTTTGGCACGTGTTGCTGTTTTGACGCTGTAGGCCAAATAGTAGTGTAAGTAACTTATTTTGAAATAGTTTTTTGAAAATTTTGGCCGAACACATAGGTTTTTCCGCCAAAATCGAGCCTGAGGTAATGTAGCCAACACCTTCTTCTAAAAAGTGGTATATTCCAATTTTTGGCAGATGTCCCCGTTTTGACGCTGTAGGCCAAATAGTGGTGTTAGTAACTTATTTTGAAATTGTTTTTTGAAAATTTTGTTCGAACACATAGGTTTTACCGCAAAAACCGAGTATGAGGTAATTTAGCCAAGACTTTCTTCTAAAAATGGTATATTCCAATTTTTGGCACATGTCCCCGTTTTTACACTGTAGGCCAAATAGTGGTGTAAGTAACTTATTTTGAAATAGTTTTTTGAAAATTTTGTTCGAACACATAGGTTTTCCCGCAAAAACCGAATATTAGATTATTTATCCAGGACTTTTCTCTAAAATATGGTATATTCTGATTTTTGGCACATGTCCCCGTTTTGACGCTGTAGGCCAAATAGTGGTGTAAGTAACTTATTTTGAAATAGTTTTTTGAAAATTTTGTTCGAACACATAGGTTTTCCTTCCCGCAAAAACCGAATAAGAGGTAAAGTAGCCAAGACTTTCTTCTGAAAAATGGTTTAATCCGATTTTTGACACATGTCCCTGTTTTTACGCTGTAGGCCAAATAGTTGTGTAAGTAACTTATTTTGAAATAGTTTTATGAAAATTTTGTTCGAACACATAGGATACCCCGTAAAAACCGAGTATGGATTAATGTAGCCAAGACTTTCTTCTAAAAAAGGGTGCATTCCGATTTTTGGCACGTGTCACTGTTTTTACGCTATAGGCCAAATTTTGAAAATTTTGTTCGAACACATAGGTTTTCCCGCAAAAATTGAATATGAGGTAAAGTAGCCAAGACTTTCTTCTAAAAAATGGTGTATTCCGATTTTTGGCACATGTCCCCGTTTTGACGCTGTAGGCCAAATAGTGGTGTAAGTAACTTATTTTGAAATAGTTTTTTGAAAATTTTGTTCGAACACATAGGTTTTCCCGCAAAAACCCAATAAGAGGTAAAGTAGCCAAGACTTTCTTCTTAAAAAGGGTAAATTACGATTTTTGGCACATGTCCCCGTTTTGACGCTGTAGGCCAAATAGTGGTGTAAGTAACATATTTTGAAATAGTTTTTTGAAAATTTTGTTCGAATACATAGGATACTTGTAAAAGCCGAGTATGGGGTAGTGTAGCCAAGACTTTCTTATAAAAAAGGGTGCATTCCGATTTTTAACAAGTGTCCCTGTTTTTACGCTATAGGCCAAATAGTGGTGTAAGTAACTTATTTTGAAATAGTTTTTTGAAAATTTTGTTCGAACACATAGGTTTTGCCGCAAAAACCGAATAAGAGCTAAAGTAGCCAAGACTTTCTTCTAAAAAATGGTGTATTCCGATTTTTGGCACATGTCCCCGTTTTGACACTGTAGGCCAAATAGAGGTGTAAGTAACTTATTTTGAAATAGTTTTATGAAAAAATTTTGTTCGAACACATAGGATACCCCGTAAAAACCGAGTATGGGGTAATGTAGCCAAGACTTTCTTCTAAAAAAGGGTGCATTCCGATTTTTAGCACGTGTCCCTGTTTTCACGCTATAGGCCAAATAGTGGTATAAATAACTAATTTTGAAATATTTTTTTGAAAATTTTGTTCGAACACATAGGTTTTCCCGCAAAAACCGAATAAGAGGTAAAGTAGCCAAGACTTTCTTCCAAAAAAATGGTATATTCCGATTTTTGACGCATTTCCCTGTTTTGACGCTATAGGCCAAATAGTGGTGTAAGTAACTTTTTTGAAATAGTTTTTGAAAATTTTGTTCGAACACAAAGGTTTTCCCGCAAAAACCGAGCATGAGATGATGTAGCCAAGACCTTTTTCTAAATAATGGTATATTACAATTCTTGGCACATGTCCCCGTTTTGACGCTGTAGGCCAAATAGTGGTGTAAGTAACTTATTTTGAAATAGTTTTTTGAAAATTTTGTTCGAACACATAGGTTTTCCCGCAAAAACCGAATAAGAGGTAAAGTAGCCAAGACTTTCTTCCAAAAAAATGGTATATACCGATTTTTGACGCATTTCCCTGTTCTGACGCTATAGGCCAAATAGTGGTGTAAGTAACTTTTTTGAAATAGTTTTTGAAAATTTTGTTCGAACACAAAGGTTTTCCCGCAAAAACCGAGCATGAGATGATGTAGCCAAGACCTTTTTCTAAATAATGGTATATTACAATTCTTGGCACATGTCCCCGTTTTGACGCTGTAGGCCAAATAGTGGTGTAAGTAACTTATTTTAAATAGTTTTTTGAAAATTTTGTTCGAACACATTGGTTTTCCCGCAAAAACCGAATAAAAGGTAAAGTAGCCAAGACTTTCTTCAAAAAAATTGTATATTTCGATTTTTGGCACGTGTCCCTTTTTGTCGCTGTAGGCCAAATAGTGGTGTAAGTAACTTATTTTGAAATAGTTTTATGAAAATTTTTTTCGAACACATCGGTTTTCCCGCAAAAACCGAGCATGAGATGATGTAGCCAAGACCTTTTTCTAAATAATGGTATATTACAATTCTTGGCACATGTAACCGTTTTGACGCTGTAGGCCAAATAGTGGTGTAAGTAACTTATTTTGAAATAGTTTTTTGAAAATTTTGTTCGAACACATAGGTTTTCCCGCAAAAACCGAATAAGAGGTAAAGTAGCCAAGACTTTCTTCCAAAAAAATGGTATATTCCGATTTTTGACGCATTTCCCTGTTCTGACGCTATAGGCCAAATAGTGGTGTAAGTAACTTTTTTGAAATAGTTTTTGAAAATTTTGTTCGAACACAAAGGTTTTCCCGCAAAAACCGAGCATGAGATGATGTAGCCAAGACCTTCTTCTAAATAATGGTATATTCCAATTCTTGGCACATGTCCCCGTTTTGACGCTGTAGGCCAAATAGTGGTGTAAGTTACTTATTTTGAAATAGTTTTTTGAAAATTTTGTTCGAACACATAGGTTTTCCCGCAAAAACCGGATAAGAGCTAAAGTAGCCAAGACTTTCTTCAAAAAAATTGTATATTCCGATTTTTTGCACATGTCCCTTTTTGTCGCTGTAGGCCAAAGTGTGGTGCAAGTTACGTATGTTGAAATAGTTTTTTGAAAATTTTGTTCGAACACATAGGTTTTCCCGCAAAAACCGAGTATGTGATAATGTAGCCAGGTTTTTCTTCTAAAAAAATTTAAATTCCGATTTTTGGCACGTGTCCCTGTTTTGACGCTGTAGGCCAAATAGTGGTGTAAGTAACTTATTTTGAGTATCAGATTATGTAGCCAGGACTTTCCTCTAAAATACGGTATGTTCCGATTTTTGGCACATGTCCCCGTTTTGACGCTGTAGGCCAAATAGTAGTGTAAGTAACTTATTTTGAAATAGTTTTATGAAAATTTTGTTCGAATAATAGGATACCCGTTAAAACCGAGTATGGGATAGTGTAGCCAAGACTTTCTTCTAAAAAAGGGTGCAATAGTTTTTTGAAAATTTTGTTCGAACACATAGGTTTTTCCACAAAAACCGAATAAGAGGTAAAGTAGCCAAGACTTTCTTCTAAAAAATGGTATATTCCGATTTTTGGCACATGTCCCTTTTTGACGCTGTAGGCCAAATAGTGGTGCAAGTTACGTATTTTGACATAGTTCTTTGAAAATTTTGTTCGAACACATAGGTTTTCTTGCAAAAACCGAGTATGAGGTAATGTAGCCAGGACTCTCTTCTTAAAAAGGGTAAATTCCGATTTTTGGCACGTGTTGCTGTTTTGACGCTGTAGGCCAAATAGTAGTGTAAGTAACTTATTTTGAAATAGTTTTTTGAAAATTTTGGCCGAACACATAGGTTTTTCCGCCAAAATCGAGCCTGAGGTAATGTAGCCAACACCTTCTTCTAAAAAGTGGTATATTCCAATTTTTGGCAGATGTCCCCGTTTTGACGCTGTAGGCCAAATAGTGGTGTTAGTAACTTATTTTGAAATTGTTTTTTGAAAATTTTGTTCGAACACATAGGTTTTACCGCAAAAACCGAGTATGAGGTAATTTAGCCAAGACTTTCTTCTAAAAATGGTATATTCCAATTTTTGGCACATGTCCCCGTTTTTACACTGTAGGCCAAATAGTGGTGTAAGTAACTTATTTTGAAATAGTTTTTTGAAAATTTTGTTCGAACACATAGGTTTTCCCGCAAAAACCGAATATTAGATTATTTATCCAGGACTTTTCTCTAAAATATGGTATATTCTGATTTTTGGCACATGTCCCCGTTTTGACGCTGTAGGCCAAATAGTGGTGTAAGTAACTTATTTTGAAATAGTTTTTTGAAAATTTTGTTCGAACACATAGGTTTTCCTTCCCGCAAAAACCGAATAAGAGGTAAAGTAGCCAAGACTTTCTTCTGAAAAATGGTTTAATCCGATTTTTGACACATGTCCCTGTTTTTACGCTGTAGGCCAAATAGTTGTGTAAGTAACTTATTTTGAAATAGTTTTATGAAAATTTTGTTCGAACACATAGGATACCCCGTAAAAACCGAGTATGGATTAATGTAGCCAAGACTTTCTTCTAAAAAAGGGTGCATTCCGATTTTTGGCACGTGTCACTGTTTTTACGCTATAGGCCAAATTTTGAAAATTTTGTTCGAACACATAGGTTTTCCCGCAAAAATTGAATATGAGGTAAAGTAGCCAAGACTTTCTTCTAAAAAATGGTGTATTCCGATTTTTGGCACATGTCCCCGTTTTGACGCTGTAGGCCAAATAGTGGTGTAAGTAACTTATTTTGAAATAGTTTTTTGAAAATTTTGTTCGAACACATAGGTTTTCCCGCAAAAACCCAATAAGAGGTAAAGTAGCCAAGACTTTCTTCTTAAAAAGGGTAAATTACGATTTTTGGCACATGTCCCCGTTTTGACGCTGTAGGCCAAATAGTGGTGTAAGTAACATATTTTGAAATAGTTTTTTGAAAATTTTGTTCGAATACATAGGATACTTGTAAAAGCCGAGTATGGGGTAGTGTAGCCAAGACTTTCTTATAAAAAAGGGTGCATTCCGATTTTTAACAAGTGTCCCTGTTTTTACGCTATAGGCCAAATAGTGGTGTAAGTAACTTATTTTGAAATAGTTTTTTGAAAATTTTGTTCGAACACATAGGTTTTGCCGCAAAAACCGAATAAGAGCTAAAGTAGCCAAGACTTTCTTCTAAAAAATGGTGTATTCCGATTTTTGGCACATGTCCCCGTTTTGACACTGTAGGCCAAATAGAGGTGTAAGTAACTTATTTTGAAATAGTTTTATGAAAAAATTTTGTTCGAACACATAGGATACCCCGTAAAAACCGAGTATGGGGTAATGTAGCCAAGACTTTCTTCTAAAAAAGGGTGCATTCCGATTTTTAGCACGTGTCCCTGTTTTCACGCTATAGGCCAAATAGTGGTATAAATAACTAATTTTGAAATATTTTTTTGAAAATTTTGTTCGAACACATAGGTTTTCCCGCAAAAACCGAATAAGAGGTAAAGTAGCCAAGACTTTCTTCCAAAAAAATGGTATATTCCGATTTTTGACGCATTTCCCTGTTTTGACGCTATAGGCCAAATAGTGGTGTAAGTAACTTTTTTGAAATAGTTTTTGAAAATTTTGTTCGAACACAAAGGTTTTCCCGCAAAAACCGAGCATGAGATGATGTAGCCAAGACCTTTTTCTAAATAATGGTATATTACAATTCTTGGCACATGTCCCCGTTTTGACGCTGTAGGCCAAATAGTGGTGTAAGTAACTTATTTTGAAATAGTTTTTTGAAAATTTTGTTCGAACACATAGGTTTTCCCGCAAAAACCGAATAAGAGGTAAAGTAGCCAAGACTTTCTTCCAAAAAAATGGTATATACCGATTTTTGACGCATTTCCCTGTTCTGACGCTATAGGCCAAATAGTGGTGTAAGTAACTTTTTTGAAATAGTTTTTGAAAATTTTGTTCGAACACAAAGGTTTTCCCGCAAAAACCGAGCATGAGATGATGTAGCCAAGACCTTTTTCTAAATAATGGTATATTACAATTCTTGGCACATGTCCCCGTTTTGACGCTGTAGGCCAAATAGTGGTGTAAGTAACTTATTTTAAATAGTTTTTTGAAAATTTTGTTCGAACACATTGGTTTTCCCGCAAAAACCGAATAAAAGGTAAAGTAGCCAAGACTTTCTTCAAAAAAATTGTATATTTCGATTTTTGGCACGTGTCCCTTTTTGTCGCTGTAGGCCAAATAGTGGTGTAAGTAACTTATTTTGAAATAGTTTTATGAAAATTTTTTTCGAACACATCGGTTTTCCCGCAAAAACCGAGCATGAGATGATGTAGCCAAGACCTTTTTCTAAATAATGGTATATTACAATTCTTGGCACATGTAACCGTTTTGACGCTGTAGGCCAAATAGTGGTGTAAGTAACTTATTTTGAAATAGTTTTTTGAAAATTTTGTTCGAACACATAGGCTTTCCCGCAAAAACCGAATAAGAGGTAAAGTAGCCAAGACTTTCTTCCAAAAAAATGGTATATTCCGATTTTTGACGCATTTCCCTGTTCTGACGCTATAGGCCAAATAGTGGTGTAAGTAACTTTTTTGAAATAGTTTTTGAAAATTTTGTTCGAACACAAAGGTTTTCCCGCAAAAACCGAGCATGAGATGATGTAGCCAAGACCTTCTTCTAAATAATGGTATATTCCAATTCTTGGCACATGTCCCCGTTTTGACGCTGTAGGCCAAATAGTGGTGTAAGTTACTTATTTTGAAATAGTTTTTTGAAAATTTTGTTCGAACACATAGGTTTTCCCGCAAAAACCGGATAAGAGCTAAAGTAGCCAAGACTTTCTTCAAAAAAATTGTATATTCCGATTTTTTGCACATGTCCCTTTTTGTCGCTGTAGGCCAAAGTGTGGTGCAAGTTACGTATGTTGAAATAGTTTTTTGAAAATTTTGTTCGAACACATAGGTTTTCCCGCAAAAACCGAGTATGTGATAATGTAGCCAGGTTTTTCTTCTAAAAAAATTTAAATTCCGATTTTTGGCACGTGTCCCTGTTTTGACGCTGTAGGCCAAATAGTGGTGTAAGTAACTTATTTTGAGTATCAGATTATGTAGCCAGGACTTTCCTCTAAAATACGGTATGTTCCGATTTTTGGCACATGTCCCCGTTTTGACGCTGTAGGCCAAATAGTAGTGTAAGTAACTTATTTTGAAATAGTTTTATGAAAATTTTGTTCGAATAATAGGATACCCGTTAAAACCGAGTATGGGATAGTGTAGCCAAGACTTTCTTCTAAAAAAGGGTGCAATAGTTTTTTGAAAATTTTGTTCGAACACATAGGTTTTCTTGCAAAAACCGAGTATGAGGTAATGTAGCCAGGACTCTCTTCTTAAAAAGGGTAAATTCCGATTTTTGGCACGTGTTGCTGTTTTGACGCTGTAGGCCAAATAGTAGTGTAAGTAACTTATTTTGAAATAGTTTTTTGAAAATTTTGGCCGAACACATAGGTTTTTCCTCCAAAATCGAGTATGAGGTAATGTACCCAACACCTTCTTCTAAAAAAAGGTGCAATAGTTTTTTGAAAATTTTGTTCGAACACATAGGTTTTCCCGCAAAAATCGAATTTGAGGTAATGTAGCCAAGACTTTCTTATAAAAAATGGTTCAATTCGATTTTTGGCACATGTCCCTGTTTTTACGCTGTTGGCAAAATAGTTGTATAAGTAACTTATTTTGAAATAGTTTTATGAAAATTTTGTTGGAACACATATGATACCCCGTAAAAACCGAGTAGCCAAGACTTTCTTCTAAAAAAGTGTACATTCCGATTTTTGGCACGTGTCCCTGTTTTTACGCTATAGGCCAAATTTTATGAAAATTTTGTTCGAACACATAGGATACCCCGTAAAAACCGAGTAGCCAAGACTTTCTTCTAAAAAAGTGTACATTCCGATTTTTGGCACGTGTCCCTGTTTTTACGCTATAGGCCAAATTTTGAAAATTTTGTTCGAACACAATTGCTTTCCCGCAAAAACCGAGTACAAGATTATGTAGCCAGGACTTTCCTCTAAAATATGGTATGTTCCGATTTTTGGCACATGTCCCCGTTTTGACGCTGTAGGCCAAATAGTAGTGTAAGTAACTTATTTTGAAATAGTTTTATGAAAATTTTGTTCGAATACATAGGATACCCGAAAAAACCGAGTATGGGGTAGTGTAGCCAAGACCTTCTTCTAAAAAAGGGTGCATTCCGATTTTTAGCACGTGTCCCTGTTTTTACGCTATAGGCCAAATAGTGGTATAAATAACTTATTCTGAAATAGTTTTTTGAAAATTTTGTTCGAACACATAGGTTTTCCCGCAAAAACCGAATAAGAGGTAAAATATCCAAGACTTTCTTCTAAAAAATGGTGTATTCCGATTTTTGACACATGTCCCCGTTTTGACGCTGTAGGCCAAATAGTGGTGTAAGTAACATATTTTGAAATAGTTTTTTGAAAATTTTGTTCGAATACATAGGATACCCGTAAAAACCGAGTAAGGATTAGTGTAGCTGTTGCAGATTTTCAAAGGAAAACAAAATAGGATAACATCTTTTATGAAATTGTATTTATTTATTTTAATTTTAGATGTACATAAATACATACCCAAACATACATTTATATCTTATAGGAACCAAAACCCTTTAATATTAAATGTTTATTCATTTGAAAACCGTTTAAAACTTCAAATATTATTTTTAAGAATAGGCTTCAATTTTAAATATTTTCAAATTCAAATTACGTTTTTTTTTTTGCGAAAAGTTTATTATATCTTATTGTTCTTTATTAATTTTTGGTTATTGACCACAATTGCGAACATATTTTCTTGAAAAAAATTAATAATAATAAATTTTAATTATTTCCTTATTCCAATTGAAATTATATAAGGGAAATTCAATATATAAAATAAAAACATAATTTTATAAATAACGAACGTTATAATTTTATATATTGAACTTCTTATTGTATCATTGCATGTAGGCCCTTGATGAATCAAGAAACAAAAAAAGAAATAAAAATAATAATGATATTAATAACCCTCAAAACAAAGTAAAAAAAAAAATCCTTTTTTTTAAATTTCCCAAATATTTTACACTCGAAACATAAATATTGCATGCTAGTTTAGCATAAATTACATTAAGGGTATTTAGCATACTATTGGACTTTACAATTTATGTTATTGCAGGTACTATCTATTGACAATGATATCTGGACATAACGACTAGAGAATTGCCACTACTGTAAAATATTTACAATATTACATGCAATTAACGACACCTTATCATTTTGTTTCATTCAAGATCGTTCATATACTACATCAGCTAATATTGGTATATATCGTGACTAGCAAAATCGAAGTAAAGGTTTAATGCGGTAAAATACTCTCTTTTTTTTTTTCTTTTCAATTGTGACCACAAAGCTGACAAGTCAATCAAAAAATAAATTTTATTACAATTATATTAATTCCAACAATAAGTGCAAAAGAAAAGTAAATTCTTAAATACTTAGCCTAAAAAAAGGAAAAGTTCTCTAACAATTTTTAAGAATTAAAGGCAATTTTTTTTTATTGAAACCTTTTTTTTTAAGAAACCCAGTAATATTCTGGTAAACATTTTACATATTTGGCTATTCAAATAATATTTTTATGAAAAGGAGCAATTATTCTGAAAGTACAATAATTTTTTTTAGGGTTTTAATTACTATCTGAATTCGGAGTTACATTTTTGATACTCAGTTTATAACAAAACCATCGTGGCCTGGTGTCTACCAAATCTTACTCAATAACCGGAATCAGAATTCTGCAATTGTCATATCAAAAGCTTAACCAAGTAATATGCAAAATTTCATAAAATCTCTGCAGCAGGAACTCGTGTAATAGATTTGGCAATATTTAGAAGTATAACTGTTGAATATAGTGAAACCGTTTTTACCTTTTTTTTATCGAACAATAATCCAAACCTGTTTAAACACTTCAAATATGTAAAAATCCATGACGCAAATAATGTAATTAAAGGTGAATTGCAGCTATATTCATTTTAATAAATTGTTCCATATGTGAAGTGTTACTCTGTGGAGAAAAGAAACGACGATAAACCAGTTAGAGTGTGACGTCATCAATACATTTTTGGATATACATTGAGTATTTATTATAAGTTACTATCAAAAAAAATTAATATTGCTCTAATTATTTAGTATGTTAAAACTAACATTAAATTAAAAAAAGGGAATTTATTCTCTGTTAAGTACCTACTAGCATCTCTTTAAATTTATTATATTTTTTTTAGATATTTTACAATTTTAAGTAAAATGAAATCTCTTAAAATATTTTTATTTAATTGTTTTAAGAGAATATTGTAAAATATTTTAAAGAACTTGAATTGGAAGATAAAATATTTTGAATAATTTTCTTTAATTATTCAAACTATTTTTTTTTAATTTTTTTTAAGGAGTAATAATATAATTTAGCATGTGTAAATTATTGTATATTATTTTCTCTATAAAATACTAATTAAATTTTGAATTCCAGATAATAACGGATGCATTTGAGCTCAAATCATCGAAGTCAACGAAAACTAAACAAAATACTGGTAAAAAAAAAAAAAATAATAATACAGAGAAAATCGTAAGTTTTTATGCAATAATTTATTAAAACATGCAATCGTTTAAAAAAAATAATAATAACAATTCAATTTATTTAATTATTTAAAAAAAATATATATATAGTTATACAGTTTCTTTATAATTTATATTTCAACAAAATTAACGCTTAATTATAATGAAATAGATTACCTATATTATATGAAGTTTCTAAAAATTTATGGAATTAAGTTTTTTTAAATTTTTTTTGTAATAAACCAGAATGAGAAGTAACATAATGAATAAGTTTGAGTAAGATAATTTTGGGGGGAATGTTGATTATAAAAAAAATAATCCAAATGATAGAATACAATGATATTAACACCTATCATTAATTTAGCCCATAGTATTAGCCCATTGTATAGAAGTCTAACATTTTTTAAGTCTTGGAATGAAATCTAAATTTCTGTTGCGTTGCACTTAATGTTTGGAATGATCAAGAACCTCCCCCATTCCGACGAGCTAAGCCTTATCAAGCATTCCAAGCAAGATCATCTCCTTATAACCAAACATAACCAATGAAAGGGAACTAAAATGCAACATAGCCAAGACTTTCTTCTAAAAAAGGGTGTATTCCGATTTTTAGCACGTGTCCCTGTTTTTACGCTATAGGCCAAATAGTAGTGTAAGTAACTTATTTTGAAATAATTTTTTGAAAATTTTGTTCGAACGCATAGGATACCCCGTAAAAACCAAATAAGAGGTAATGTAGCCAAGACTTTCTTCTAAAAAAGGGTGCATTCCGATTTTTAGCACGTGTCCCTGTTTTTACGCAATAGGCCAAATAGTGGTGTAAGTAACTTATTTTGAAATAGTTTTTTGAAAATTTTGTTCGAACACATAGGTTTTCCCGCAAAAATCGAATATGAGGTAATGTAGCCAAGACTTTCTTATAAAAAATGGTTCAATTCGATTTTTGGCACATGTCCCTGTTTTTACGCTGTAGGCAAAATAGTTGTATAAGTAACTTATTTTGAAATAGTTTTATGAAAATTTTGTTCGAACACATAGGGTACCCCGTAAAAACCGAGTAGCCAAGACTTTCTTCTAAAAAAGTGTACATTCCGATTTTTGGCACGTGTCCCTGTTTTTACGCTATAGGCCAAATTTTGAAAATTTTGTTCGAACACAATTGCTTTCCCGCAAAAACCGAGTATCAGATTATGTAGCCAGGACTTTCCTCTAAAATATGGTATGTTCCGATTTTTGGCACATGTCCCCGTTTTGACGCTGTAGGCCAAATAGTAGTGTAAGTAACTTATTTTGAAATAGTTTTATGAAAATTTTGTTCGAATACATAGGATACCAGTAAAAACCGAGTATGGGGTAGTGTAGCTAAGACTTTCTCCTAAAAAAGGGTGCATTCCGATTTTTAGCACGTGTCCCTGTTTTTACGCTATAGGCCAAATAGTGGTGTAAGTAACTTATTTTGAAATAGTTTTTAAAAATTTTGTTCGAACACATAGGATACCCCGTAAAAACCGAATAAGAGGTAATGTAGCCAAGACTTTCTTCTAAAAAAGGGTGCATTCCGATTTTTAGCACGTGTCCCTGTTTTTACGCTATAGGCCAAATAGTGGTGTAAGTAACTTATTTTGAAATAGTTTTTTGAAAATTTTGTTCGAACACATATGTTTTCCCGCAAAAACCGAATAAGAGCTAAAGTAGTCAAGACTTTCTTCTAAAAAATGGTGTATTCCGATTTTTAGCACATGTCCCCGTTTTGACGCTGTAGGCCAAATAGTGGTGTAAGTAACTTATTTTGAAATAGTTTTTTGAAAATTTTGTTCGAATACATAGGATACCCGTAAAAACCGAGTATGGGGTAGTGTAGCCAAGACTTTCTTCTAAAAAAGGGTGTATTCCAATTTTTAGCACGTGTCCCTGTTTTTACGCTATAGGCCAAATAGTGGTGTAAGTAACTTATTTTGAAATAGTTTTTTGAAAATTTTGTTCGAACACATAGGTTTTCCCGCAAAAACCGAATAAGAGGTAAAGTAGCCAAGACTTTCCTCTAACAAATGGTGTATTCCGATTTTTGGCACGTGTTGCTGTTTTGACGCTGTATTCCAAATAGTGGTGTAAGTAACATATTTTGAAATAGTTTTTTGAAAATTTTGTTCGAATACATAGGATACCCGTAAAAACCGAGCATGAGATGATGTAGCCAAGACTTTCTTCTAAAAAAGGGTGCATTCCGATTTTTAGCACGTGTCCCTGTTTTTACGCTATAGTCCAAAAAGTAAGTAACTTATTTTGAAATAGTTTTTTGAAAATTTTGTTCGAACACATAGGTTTTCCCGCAAAAACCGAGTATGAGGTTATGTAGCCAGGGCTCTCTTCTTAAAAAGGGTAAATTCCGATTTTTGGCACGTGTTGCTGTTTTGACGCTGTAAGCCAAATAGTAGTGTAAGTAACTTATTTTGAAATAGTTTTTTGAAAATTTTGGCCGAACACATAGGTTTTTACGCCAAAATCGAGTATTAGGTAATGTAGCCAACACCTTCTTCTAAAAATTGTATATTCCAATTTTTGGCACATGTCCCCGTTTTGACGCTGTAGGCCAAAGAGTGGTGTAAGTAACTTATTTTGAAATAGTTTTTTGAAAATTCTGTTCGAACACATAGGTTTTCCCGCAAAAATCGAATATGAGGTAATGTAGCCAAGACTTTCTTATAAAAAATGGTTCAATTCGATTTTTGGCACATGTCCCTGTTTTTACGCTGTAGGCAAAATAGTTGTATAAGTAACTAATTTTGAAATAGTTTTATGAAAATTTTGTTCGAACACATAGGATACCCCGTAAAAACTGAGTAGCCGAGACTTTCTTCTAAAAAAGTTTACATTCCGATTTTTGGCACGTGTCCCTGTTTTTACGCTATAGGCCAAATTTTGAAAATTTTGTTCGAACACAATTGCTTTTCCGCAAAAACCGAGTATCAGATTATGTAGCCAGGACTTTCCTCTAAAATATGGTATGTTCCGATTTTTGGCACATGTCCCCGTTTTGACGCTGTAGGCCAAATAGTAGTGTAAGTAACTTATTTTGAAATAGTTTTGTGAAAATTTTGTTCGAATACATAGGATACCCCGTAAAAACCGAATAAGAGGTAATGTAGCCAAGACTTTCTTCTAAAAAGGGTGCATTCCGATTTTTAGCACGTGTCCCTGTTTTTACGCTATAGGCCAAATAGTGGTGTAAGTAACTTATTTTGAAATAGTTTTTTGAAAATTTTGCTCGAACACATAGGTTTTCCCGCAAAAACCGAATAAGAGGTAAAGTAGCCAAGACTTTCCTCTAAAAAATGGTGTATTCCGATTTTTGGCACGTGTTGCTGTTTTGACGCTGTATTCCAAATAGTGGTGTAAGTAACATATTTTGAAATAGTTTTTTGAAAATTTTGTTCGAATACATAGGATACCCGTAAAAACCGAGCATGAGATGATGTAGCCAAGACTTTCTTCTAAAAAAGGGTGCATTCCGATTTTTAGCACGTGTCCCTGTTTTTACGCTATAGTCCAAAAAGTAGTGTAAGTAACATATTTTGAAATAGATTTTTGAAAATTTTGTTCGAACGCATAGGATACCCCGTAAAAACCGAATAAAAGGTAATGTAGCCAAGACTTTCTTCTAAAAAAGGGTGCATTCCGATTTTTAGCACGTGTCCCTGTTTTTACGCTATAGGCTAAATAGTGGTGTAAGTAACATATTTTGAAATAGTTTTTTGAAAATTTTGTTCGAACATATAGGTTTTCCAGCAAAAACCGAATAAGAGGTAAAGTAGCCAAGACTTTCTTCTAAAAAATGGTATATTCCGATTTTTGGCACATGTCCCTTTTTGACGCTGTAGGCCAAATAGTGGTGCAAGTTAAGTATTTTGAAATAGTTTTTTGAAAATTTTGTTCGAACACATAGGTTTTCCCGCAAAAACCGAGTTTGTGTTAATGTAGCCAGGTTTTTCTTCTAAAAAAATGTAAATTCCGTGTCCCTGTTTTGACGCTGTAGGCCAAATAGTGGTGTAAGTAACTTATTTTGAAATAGTTTTTTGAAAATTTTGTTCGAACACATAGGTTTTCTTGCAAAAACCGAGTATGAGGTAATGTAGCCAAGACTCTCTTCTTAAAAAGGGTAAATTCCGATTTTTGGCACGTGTTGCTGTTTTGACGCTGTATTCCAAATAGTGGTGTAAGTAACTTATTTTGAAATAGTTTTTTGAAAATTTTGGCCGAACACATAGGTTTTTCCGCCAAAATCGAGTCTGAGATAATGTAGCCAACACTTTCTTCTAAAAAGTGGTATATTCCAATTTTTGGCACATGTCCCCGTTTTGACGCTGTAGGCCAAAGAGTGGTGTAAGTAACTTATTTTGAAATAGTTTTTTGAAAATTCTGTTCGAACACATAGGTTTTCCCGCAAAAATCGAATATGAGGTAATGTAGCCAAGACTCTTATAAAAAATGGTTCAATTCGATTTTTGGCACATGTCCCTGTTTTTACGCTGTAGGCAAAATAGTTGTATAAGTAACTTATTTTGAAATAGTTTTATGAAAATTTTGTTCGAACAC
Organism: Protophormia terraenovae; assembly: GCA_951394005.1. Classification (NCBI taxonomy): domain Eukaryota; kingdom Metazoa; phylum Arthropoda; class Insecta; order Diptera; family Calliphoridae; genus Protophormia; species Protophormia terraenovae. The sequence goes on along the minus strand of OX596078.1, from coordinate 404,125 downwards.
ATAAGATACCCCGTAAAAACTGAGTAGCCAAGACTTTCTTCTAAAAAAGTGTACATTCCGATTTTTGGCACGTGTCCCTGTTTTTACGCTATAGGCCAAATAGTGGTGTAAGTAACTTATTTTGAAATAGTTTTTTGAAAATTTTGTTCGAACACAATTGCTTTCCCGCAAAAACCGGGTATCAGATTATGTAGCCAGGACTTTCCTCTAAAATATGGTATATTCCGCTTTTTGGCACATGTCCCCGTTTTGACGCTGTAGGCCAAATAGTAGTGTAAGTAACTTATTTTGAAATAGTTTTATGAAAATTTTGTTCGACTACATAGGATACCCGTAAAAACCGAGTATGGGGTAGTGTAGCCAAGACTTTCTTCTGAAAAAGGGTGCATTCCGATTTTTAGCGCGTGTCCCTGTTTTTACGCTATAGGCCGAAGAGTGGTGTAAGTAACTTATTTTGAAACAGTTTTTTGAAAATTTTGTTCGAACACATAGGTTTTCCCGCAAAAACCGAATAAGAGGTAAAGTAGCCAAGACTTTCTTCTAAAAAATGGTGTGTTCCGATTTTTGGCACATGTCCCCGTTTTGACGCTGTAGGCCAAATAGTGGTGTAAGTAACGTATTTTGAAATAGTTTTTTGAAAATTTTGTACGAATACATAGGATACCCGTAAAAACCGAGTATGGGGTAGTGTAGCCAAGACTTTCTTCTAAAAAAGGGTGCATTCCGATTTTTAGCACGTGTCCCTGTTTTTATGCTATAGGCCAAATAGTGGTGTAAGTAACTTATTTTGAAATAGTTTTTTGAAAATTTTGTTCGAACACATAGGTTTTCCCGCAAAAACCGAGTATGAGGTAATGTAGCCAAGACTTTCTTCTAAAAAATGGTATATTCAAATTTTTGGCACATGTTCCTGTTTTTACGCTGTAGGCCAAATAGTTGTGTAAGTAACTTATTTTGAAATAGTTTTATGAAAATTTTGTCCGAACACATAGGATACCCGTAAAAACTGAATATAGGGTAGTGTAGCCAAGACTTTTCTCTAAAAAAGGGTGCATTCCGATTATAGCACGTGTCCCTGTTTTTACGCTATAGGCCAAATAGTGGTGTAAGTAACATATTTTGAAATAGTTTTTTGAAAATTTTGTTCGAACACATAGGTTTTCTGGCAAAAACCGAGTATATGGTAATGTAGCCAAGACTTTGTTCTAAAAAAGGATAAATTCCGATTTTTGGCACATGTCCCCGTTTTGACGCTGTAGGCCAAATAGTGGTGTAAGTAACATATTTTGAAATAGTTTTTTGAAAATTTTGTTCGAACACGTACGTTTTCCCGCAAAAACCGAGTATGAGGTAAAGTAGCCAAGACTTTCTTATAAAAAATGGTGTATTCCGATTTTTGGCACATGTCCCCGTTTTGACGCTATAGGCCAAATAGTGGTGTAAGTAACATATTTTGAAATAGTTTTTTGAAAATTTTGTTCGAACACATAGGTTTTCTGGCAAAAACCGAGTATATGGTAATGTAGCCAAGACTTTCTTCTAAAAAAGGATAAATTCCGATTTTTGGCACATGTCCCCGTTTTGACGCTGTAGGCCAAATAGTGGTGTAAGTAACATATTTTGAAATAGTTTTTTGAAAATTTTGTTCGAACACATAGGTTTTCCCGCAAAAACCGAATAAGAGGTAAAGTAGCCAAGACTTTCTTCTAAATAACGGTATATTCCAATTTTTGGCACATGTCCCCACTTTGACGCTGTAGGCCAAATAGTGGTGTAAGTAACATATTTTGAAATAGTTTTTTGAAATTTTTTTCGAACACATCGGTTTTCCCGCAAAAACCAAGTATGGAGTTATGAAGCCAGGACTTTTCTCTGAAAAATTGTATATTCCGATTTTTGACGCATTTCCCTGTTTTGACGCTGAAGGCCAAATAGTGGTGTAAGTTACCTTTTTTAAATAGTTTTTGAAAATTTTGTTTGAACACAAAGGTTTTCCCGCAAAAACCGAGCATGAGATGATGTAGCCAAGACTTTCTTCTAAATAATGGTATATTCCAATTCTTGGCACATGTCCCCGTTTTGACGCTGTAGGCCAAAGAGTGGTGTAAGTAACTTATTTTGAAATAGCTTTTTGAAAATTTTGTTCGAACACATAGGTTTTCCCGCAAAAACTGAGTTTGTGTTAATGTAGCCAGGTTTTTTCTTCTAAAAAAATGTAAATTCCGATTTTTTGCACGTGTCCCTGTTTTGACGCTGTAGGCCAAATAGTGGTGTAAGTAACTTATTTTGAAATAGTTTTTTGAAAATTTTGTTCGAACACATAGGTTTTCTTGCAAAAACCGAGTATGAGGTAATGTAGCCAAGACTCTCTTCTTAAAAAGGGTAAATTCCGATTTTTGGCACGTGTTGCTGTTTCGACGCTGTAGGCCAAATAGTAGTGTAAGTAACTTATTTTGAAATAGTTTTTTGAAAATTTTGGCCGAACACATAGGTTTTTCCGCCAAAATCGAGTCTGAGGTAATGTAGCCAACACCTTCTTCTAAAAAGTGGTATATTCCAATTTTTGGCACATGTCCCCGTTTTGACGCTGTAGGCCAAAGAGTGGTGTAAGTAACTTATTTTGAAATAGTTTTTTGAAAATTCTGTTCGAACACATAGGTTTTCCCGCAAAAATCGAATATGAGGTAATGTAGCCAAGACTCTTATAAAAAAATGGTTCAATTCGATTTTTGGCACATGTCCTTGTTTTTACGCTGTAGGCAAAATAGTTGTATAAGTAACTTATTTTGAAATAGTTTTATGAAAATTTTGTTCGAACACATAAGATACCACGTAAAAAAATAGTTTTTTAAAAATTTTGTACGAATACATAGGATACCCGTAAAAACCGAGTATGGGGAAGCATAGCCATGACTTTCTTCTAAAAAAGGGTGCATTCCGATTTTTAGCACGTGTCCCTGTTTTTACGCTATAGGCCAAATAGTGGTGTAAGTAACTTATTTTGAAATAGTTTTTTGTTAATTTTGTTCGAACACATAGGATTTCCCGCAAAAACCGAATAAGAGCTAAAGTAGCCAAGACTTTCTTCTAAAAAATTGTGTATTCCGATTTTTGGCACATATTCCCGTTTTGACGCTGTAGGACAAATAGTGGTGTAAGTAACATATTTTGAAATAGTTTTATGAAAATTTTGTTCGAACACATAGGTTTTCCCGCAAAAACCGAGTACGAGGTAATGTAGCCAATACTTTCTTCTAAAAAATGGTATATTCCAATTTTTGGCGCATGGCCCCTTTTTGACACTGTAGGCCAAATAGTGGTGTAAGTAACTTATTTTGAAATAGTCTTTTGAAAATTTTCTTCGAACACACAGGTTTTCCCGCAAAACCGAGTATTAGATTATTTAGCCAGGACTTTCATCTAAAATATGGTATATTCCGATTTTTGGCACATGTTCCCGTTTTGACGCTGTAGGCCAAATAGTGGTGTAAGTAACTTATTTTGAAATAGTTTTTTGAAAATTTTGTTCGAACACATAGGCTTTTCCGCAAAAACCGAGAATGGGGTTATGTAGTTAGGACTTTCCTCTAAAATATGGCGTATTTCGATTTTAGGCACATGTCCGCGTTTTGACGCTGTAGGCCAAATAGTGGTGTAAGTAACTTATTTTGAAATAGTTTTTTGAAAATTTTGTTCGAACACATAGGTTTTCCTTCCCGCAAAAACCGAATAAGAGGTAAAGTAGCCAAGACTTTCTTCTAAAAAATGGTTTATTCCGATTTTTGGCACATGTCCCCGTTTTGACGCTGTAGGCCAAATAGTGGTGTAAGTAACTTATTTTGAAATAGTTTTTTGAAAATTTTGTTCGAACACATAGGTTTTCTGGCAAAAACCGAATAAGTGCTAAAGTAGCCAAGACTTTCTTCTAAAAAGTAGTAAATTCCGATTTTTGGCACGAGTTGCTGTTTTGACGCTGTAGGCCAAATAGTGGTATAAGTAACTTATTTTGAAATAGTTTTTTGAAAATTTTGTTCAAACACATAGGTTTTTCCGCAAAAACCGAAAAAGAGGTAAAGTAGCCAAGACTTTCTTCCAAAAAATGGTTCAATCCGATTTTTGGCACATGTCCCTGTTTTTACGCTGTAGGCCAAATAGTGGTGTAAGTAACTTATTTTGAAATAGTTTTTTGAAAATTTTGTTCGAACACATAGGTTTTCTGGCAAAAACCGAGTATAAGGTAATGTATCCAAGACTTTCTTTTAAAAAAGGGTAAATTGCGAATTTTGGCACGCGTTGCTGTTTTGACGCTGTAGGCCAAATAGAGGTGTAAGTAACTTATTTTGAAATAGTTTTTTGAAAATTTTCTTCGAACACATAGGTTTTCCTTCCCGCAAAAACCGAATAAGAGGTAAAGTAGGCAAGACTTTCTTAAAAAAAATGGTTCAATCCGATTTTTAGCACGTGTCCCTGTTTTTACGCTGTAGGCCAAATAGTTGTGTAAGTAACTTATTTTGAAATAGTTTTATGAAAATTTTGTTCGAACACAAATATTTTCCCGCAAAAACCGAGTATAAGGTAATGTATCCAAGACTTTCTTCTAAAAAATGGTATATTCCAATTTTTGGCACATGTCCCCGTTTTGACACTGTAGGCCAAATAGTGGTGTAAGTAACTTATTTTGAAATAGTTTTTTGAAAATTTTGTTTGAACACATAGGTTTTCTGGCAAAAACCGAGTATAAGGTAATGTATCCAAGACTTTCTTCTAAAAAAGGGTAAATTGCGAATTTTGGCACGTGTTGCTGTTTTGACGCTGTAGGCCAAATAGAGGTGTAAGTAACTTATTTTGAAATAGTTTTTTGAAAATTTTCTTCGAACACATAGGTTTTCCTTCCCGCAAAAACCGAATAAGAGGTAAAGTAGCCAAGACTTTCTTCAAAAAAATGGTTTAATCCGATTTTTAGCACGTGTCCCTGTTTTTACGCTGTAGGCCAAATAGTTGTGTAAGTAACTTATTTTGAAATAGTTTTATGAAAATTTTGTTCGAACACAAATATTTTCCCGCAAAAACCGAGTATAAGGTAATGTATCCAAGACTTTCTTCTAAAAAATGGTATATTCCAATTTTTGGCACATGTCCCCGTTTTGACACTGTAGGCCAAATAGTTGTGTAAGTAACTTATTTTGAAATAGTTTTTTGAAAATTTTCTTCGAACACACAGGTTTTCCCGCAAAACCGAGTATTAGATTATTTAGCCAGGACTTTCATCTAAAATATGGTATATTCCGGTTTTTGGCACATGTTCCCGTTTTGACGCTGTAGGCCAAATAGTGGTGTAAGTAACGTATTTTGAAATAGTTTTTTTAAAATTTTGTTCGAACACATAGGTTTTCCTTCCCGCAAAAACCGAATAAGAGGTAAAGTAGCCAAGACTTTCTTCTAAAAAATGGTTTATTCCGATTTTTGGCACATGTCCCCGTTTTGACGCTGTAGGCCAAATGGTGGTGTAAGTAACTTATTTTGAAATAGTTTTTTGAAAATTTTGTTCGAACACATAGTTTTTCTGGCAAAAACCGAATAAGAGCTAAAGTAGCCAAGACTTTCTTCTAAAAAGTAGTAAATTCCGATTTTTGGCACGAGTTGCTGTTTTGACGCTGTAGGCCAAATAGTGGTATAAGTAACTTATTTTGAAATAGTTTTTTGAAAATTTTGTTCAAACACATAGGTTTTCCCGCAAAAACCGAATAAGAGGTAAAGTAGCCAAGACTTTCTTCTAAAAAGTAGTAAATTCCGATTTTTGGCACATGTCCCTGTTTTTACGCTGTAGGCCAAATAGTTGTGTAAGTAACTTATTTTGAAATAGTTTTTTGAAAATTTTGTTCGAACACATAGGATACCCCGTAAAAACCGAGTATAAGGTAATGTAGCCAAGACTATCTACTAAAAAAGGGTACATTCCGATTTTTGGCACGTGTCCCTGTTTTTACGCTATAGGCCAAATAGTGGTGTAAGTAACTTATTTTGAAATAGTTTTTTGAAAATTTTGTTCGAACACAAATGTTTTCCCGCAAAAACCAAGTATAAGATTATGTAGCCAGGACTTTCCTCTTGAATATGGTATATTCCGATTTTTGGCACATGTCCCGTTTTGACGCTGTAGGCCAAATAGTGGTGTAAGGAACTTATTTTGAAATAGATTTTTGAAAATTTTGTTCGAACACATAGGTTTTCCCGCAAAAAACGAATAAGAGGTAAAGTAGCCAAGACTTTCTTCTAAAAAATGGTGTATCCGATTTTTGGCACATGTCCCCGTTTTGACGCTGTAGGCCAAATAGAGGTTTAAGTAACTTATTTTGAAATAGTTTTTTGAAAATTTTGTTCGAACACATAGGGTTTCTGGCAAAAACCGAGTATAAGGTAATGTAGCCAAGACTTTCTTCTTAAAAAGGGTAAATTCCGATTTTTGGCACGTGTTGCTGTTTTGACGCTGTAGGCCAAATAGTGGTATAAGTAACTTATTTTGAAATAGTTTTATGAACATTTTTTTCGAACACATCGGTTTTCCCGCAAAAGTCGCGTATGAGGTAATGTAGCCAGGACTTTCCTCTAAAAATGGTATATTCCGATTTTTGACGCATTTCCCTGTTTTGACGCTGAAGACCAAATAGTGGTGTAAGTAACTTTTTTGAAATAGTTTTTGAAAATTTTGTTCGAACACAATGGTTTTCCCGCAAAAACCGAGCATGAGGTGATGTAGCCAAGACCTTCTTCTAAATAATGGTATATTCCAATTCTTGGCACATGTCCCCGTTTTGACGCTGTAGGCCAAATAGTGGTGTAAGTAACTTATTTTGAAATAGTTTTTTGAAAATTTTGTTCGAACACATAGGTTTTCCCGCAAAAACCGAATAAGAGGTAAAGTAGCCAAGACTTTCTTCTAAAAAGTAGTAAATTCCGATTTTTGGCACATGTCCCTGTTTTTACGCTGTAGGCCAAATAGTTGTGTAAGTAACTTATTTTGAAATAGTTTTATGAAAATTTTGTTCGAACACATAGGATACCCCGTAAAAACCGAGTATGGGGTAATGTAGCCAAGACTTTCTACTAAAAAAGGGTACATTCCGATTTTTGGCACGTGTCCCTGTTTTTACGCTATAGGCCAAATAGTGGTGTAAGTAACTTATTTTGAAACAGTTTTTTGAAAATTTCGTTTGAACACATAGGTTTTCCCGCAAAAACCGAGTATGTGTTAATGTAGCCAGGTTTTTCTTCTAAAAAAATGTAAATTCCGATTTTTGGCACGTGTCCTTGTTTTGACGCTGTAGGCCAAATAGAAGTGTAAGTAACTTATTTTGAAATAGTTTTTTGAAAATTTTATTCGAACACATAGGTTTTCTTGCAAAAACCGAGTAAGAGGTAATGTAGCCAAGACTCTCTTCTTAAAAAGGGTAAATTACGATTTTTGGCACGTGTTGCTGTTTTGACGCTGTAGGCCAAATAGTAGTGTAAGTAACTTATTTTGAAATAGTTTTTTGAAAATTTTGGCCGAACAAATAGGTTTTTCCGCCAAAATCGAGTCTGAGGTAATGTAGCCAACACCTTTTTCTAAAAAGTGGTATATTCCAATTTTTGGCACATGTCCCCGTTTTGACGCTGTAGGCCAAAGAGTGGTGTAAGTAACTTATTTTGAAATAGTTTTTTGAAAATTCTGTTCGAACACATAGGTTTTCCCGCAAAAATCGAATATGAGGTAATGTAGCCAAGACTCTTATATAAAATGGTTCAATTCGATTTTTGGCACATGTCCCTGTTTTTACGCTGTAGGCAAAATAGTTGTATAAGTAACTTATTTTTAAATAGTTTTATGAAAATTTTGTTCGAACACATAAGATACCCCGTAAAAACCGAGTAGCCAAGACTTTCTTCTAAAAAAGTGTACATTCCGATTTTTGGCACGTGTCCCTGTTTTTACGCTATAGGCCAAATAGTGGTGTAAGTAACTTATTTTGAAATTGTTTTTTGAAAATTTTGTTCGAACACAATTGCTTTCCCGCAAAACCCGAGTATCAGATTATGTAGCCAGGACTTTCCTCTAAAATATGGTATACTCCGATTTTTGGCACATGTCCCCGTTTTGACGCTGTAAGCCAAATAGTGGTGTAAGTAATTTATTTTGAAATAGTTTTTTGAAAATTTTGTTCGAATACATAGGATACCCGTAAAAACCGAGTATGGGGTAGTGTAGCCAAGACTTTCTTCTAAAAAAGGGTATATTCCAATTTTTGGCGCATGGCCCCGTTTTGACACTGTAGGCCAAATAGTGGTGTAAGTAACTTATTTTGAAATAGTTTTTGAAAATTTTCTTCGAACACATAGGGTTTCCCGCAAAAACCGAGTATCAGATTATGTAGCCAGGACTTTCCTTTAAAACATGGTATACTCCGATTTTTGGCACATGTCCCCGTTTTGACGCTGTAGGCCAAATAGTGGTGTAAGTAATTTATTTTGAAATAGTTTTTTGAAAATTTTGTTCGAATACATAGGATACCCGTAAAAACCGAGTATGGGGTTGTGTAGCCAAGACTTTCTTCTAAAAAAGGGTGCATTCCGATTTTTAACGCGTGTCCCTCTTTTTACGCTATAGGCCAAATAGTGGTGTAAGTAACTTATTTTGAAATAGTTTTTTGAAAATTTTGTTCGAACACATAGGGTTTCTGGCAAAAACCGAATAAGAGCTAAAGTAGCCAAGACTTTCTTCTAAAGAATGGTGTATTCCGATTTTTGGCACATGTTCCCGTTTTGACGCTGTAGGACAAAGAGTGGTGTAAGTAACATATTTTGAAATAGTTTTTTGAAAATTTTTTTCGAACACATAGGTTTTCCCGCAAAAACCGAGTATGAGGTAATGTAGCCAAGACTTTCTTCTAAAAAATGGTATATTCCAATTTTTGGTGTATGGCCCCGTTTTGACACTGTAGGCCAAATAGTGGTGTAAGTAACTTATTTTGAAATAGTCTTTTGAAAATTTTCTTCGAACACATAGGGTTTCCCGCAAAAACCGAGTATTAGATTATTTAGCCAAGAATTTCTTCTAAAAAATGGTATATTCCGATTTTTGGCACATGTCCCTGTTTTTACGCTGTAGGCCAAATAGTTGTGTAAGTAACTTATTTTGAAATAGTTTTATGAAAATTTTGTTCGAACCCATAGTATACCCCGTAAAAACCGATTATAGGGTAATGTAGCCAAGACTTTCTTCTAAAAAAGGGAGCATTCCGATTTTTAGCACGTATCCCTGTTTTTACGCTATAGGCCAAATAGTGGTGTAAGTAACATATTTTGAAATAGTTTTTTGAAAATTTTGTTCGAACACATAGGTTTTCCCGCAAAAAACGAATAAGAGGTAAAGTAGCCAAGACTTTCTTCTAAAAAATGGTGTATCCGATTTTTGGCACATGTCCCCGTTTTGACGCTGTAGGCCAAATAGAGGTTTAAGTAACTTATTTTGAAATAGTTTTTTGAAAATTTTGTTCGAACACATAGGGTTTCTGGCAAAAACCGAGTATAAGGTAATGTAGCCAAGACTTTCTTCTTAAAAAGGGTAAATTCCGATTTTTGGCACGTGTTGCTGTTTTGACGCTGTAGGCCAAATAGAGGTATAAGTAACTTATTTTGAAATAGTTTTATGAACATTTTTTTCGAACACATCGGTTTTCCCGCAAAAGTCGCGTATGAGGTAATGTAGCCAGGACTTTCCTCTAAAAATGGTATATTCCGATTTTTGACGCATTTCCCTGTTTTGACGCTGAAGGCCAAATAGTGGTGTAAGTAACTTTTTTGAAATAGTTTTTGAAAATTTTGTTCGAACACAATGGTTTTCCCGCAAAAACCGAGCATGAGGTGATGTAGCCAAGACCTTCTTCTAAATAATGGTATATTCCAATTCTTGGCACATGTCCCCGTTTTGACGCTGTAGGCCAAATAGTGGTGTAAGTAACTTATTTTGAAATAGTTTTTTGAAAATTTTGTTCGAACACATAGGTTTTCCCGCAAAAACCGAATAAGAGGTAAAGTTGCCAAGACTTTCTTCTAAAAAGTAGTAAATTCCGATTTTTGGCACATGTCCCTGTTTTTACGCTGTAGGCCAAATAGTTGTGTAAGTAACTTATTTTGAAATAGTTTTATGAAAATTTTGTTCGAACACATAGGATACCCCGTAAAAACCGAGTATGGGGTAATGTAGCCAAGACTTTCTACTAAAAAAGGGTACATTCCGATTTTTGGCACGTGTCCCTGTTTTTACGCTATAGGCCAAATAGTGGTGTAAGTAACTTATTTTGAAACAGTTTTTTGAAAATTTCGTTTGAACACATAGGTTTTCCCGCAAAAACCGAGTATGTGTTAATGTAGCCAGGTTTTTCTTCTAAAAAAATGTAAATTCCGATTTTTGGCACGTGTCCTTGTTTTGACGCTGTAGGCCAAATAGAAGTGTAAGTAACTTATTTTGAAATAGTTTTTTGAAAATTTTATTCGAACACATAGGTTTTCTTGCAAAAACCGAGTAAGAGGTAATGTAGCCAAGACTCTCTTCTTAAAAAGGGTAAATTCCGATTTTTGGCACGTGTTGCTGTTTTGACGCTGTAGGCCAAATAGTAGTGTAAGTAACTTATTTTGAAATAGTTTTTTGAAAATTTTGGCCGAACAAATAGGTTTTTCCGCCAAAATCGAGTCTGAGGTAATGTAGCCAACACCTTTTTCTAAAAAGTGGTATATTCCAATGTTTGGCACATGTCCCCGTTTTGACGCTGTAGGCCAAAGAGTGGTGTAAGTAACTTATTTTGAAATAGTTTTTTGAAAATTCTGTTCGAACACATAGGTTTTCCCGCAAAAATCGAATATGAGGTAATGTAGCCAAGACTCTTATATAAAATGGTTCAATTCGATTTTTGGCACATGTCCCTGTTTTTACGCTGTAGGCAAAATAGTTGTATAAGTAACTTATTTTTAAATAGTTTTATGAAAATTTTGTTCGAACACATAAGATACCCCGTAAAAACCGAGTAGCCAAGACTTTCTTCTAAAAAAGTGTACATTCCGATTTTTGGCACCTGTCCCTGTTTTTACGCTATAGGCCAAATAGTGGTGTAAGTAACTTATTTTGAAATTGTTTTTTGAAAATTTTGTTCGAACACAATTGCTTTCCCGCAAAACCCGAGTATCAGATTATGTAGCCAGGACTTTCCTCTAAAATATGGTATACTCCGATTTTTGGCACATGTCCCCGTTTTGACGCTGTAAGCCAAATAGTGGTGTAAGTAATTTATTTTGAAATAGTTTTTTGAAAATTTTGTTCGAATACATAGGATACCCGTAAAAACCGAGTATGGGGTAGTGTAGCCAAGACTTTCTTCTAAAAAAGGGTATATTCCAATTTTTGGCGCATGGCCCCGTTTTGACACTGTAGGCCAAATAGTGGTGTAAGTAACTTATTTTGAAATAGTTTTTGAAAATTTTCTTCGAACACATAGGGTTTCCCGCAAAAACCGAGTATCAGATTATGTAGCCAGGACTTTCCTTTAAAACATGGTATACTCCGATTTTTGGCACATGTCCCCGTTTTGACGCTGTAGGCCAAATAGTGGTGTAAGTAATTTATTTTGAAATAGTTTTTTGAAAATTTTGTTCGAATACATAGGATACCCGTAAAAACCGAGTATGGGGTAGTGTAGCCAAGACTTTCTTCTAAAAAAGGGTGCATTCCGATTTTTAACGCGTGTCCCTCTTTTTACGCTATAGGCCAAATAGTGGTGTAAGTAACTTATTTTGAAATAGTTTTTTGAAAATTTTGTTCGAACACATAGGGTTTCTGGCAAAAACCGAATAAGAGCTAAAGTAGCCAAGACTTTCTTCTAAAGAATGGTGTATTCCGATTTTTGGCACATGTTCCCGTTTTGACGCTGTAGGACAAAGAGTGGTGTAAGTAACATATTTTGAAATAGTTTTTTGAAAATTTTGTTCGAACACATAGGTTTTCCCGCAAAAACCGAGTATGAGGTAATGTAGCCAAGACTTTCTTCTAAAAAATGGTATATTCCAATTTTTGGTGTATGGCCCCGTTTTGACACTGTAGGCCAAATAGTGGTGTAAGTAACTTATTTTGAAATAGTCTTTTGAAAATTTTCTTCGAACACATAGGGTTTCCCGCAAAAACCGAGTAATAGATTATTTAGCCAAGAATTTCTTTTAAAAAATGGTATATTCCGATTTTTGGCACATGTCCCTGTTTTTACGCTGTAGGCCAAATAGTTGTGTAAGTAACTTATTTTGAAATAGTTTTATGAAAATTTTGTTCGAACCCATAGTATACCCCGTAAAAACCGATTATAGGGTAATGTAGCCAAGACTTTCTTCTAAAAAAGGGAGCATTCCGATTTTTAGCACGTATCCCTGTTTTTACGCTATAGGCCAAATAGTGGTGTAAGTAACATATTTTGAAATAGTTTTTTGAAAATTTTGTTCGAACACATAGGTTTTCCTTCCCGCAAAAACCGAATAAGAGGTAAAGTAGCCAAGACTTTCTGCTAAAAAATGGTGTATTCCGATTTTTGGCACATATCCCCGTTTTGACGCTGTAGGCCAAATAGTGGTGTAAGTAACTTATTTTGAAATAGTTTTTTGAAAATTTTTTTCGAACACATAGGTTTTCTGGCAAAAACCGAGTATAAGGTAATGTAGCCAAGACTTTCTTCTAAAAAAGGGTAAATTGCGAATTTTGGCACGTGTTGCTGTTTTGACGCTGTAGGCCAAATAGAGGTGTAAGTAACTTATTTTGAAATAGTTTTTTGAAAATTTTCTTCGAACACATAGGTTTTCCTTCCCACAAAAACCGAATAAGAGGTAAAGTATCCAAGACTTTCTTCTAAAAAATGGTGTATCCGATTTTTGGCACATGTCCCTGTTTTTACGCTGTAGGCCAAATAGTTGTGTAAGTAACTTATTTTGAAATAGTTTTATACAAATTTTGTTCGAACACATAGGATACCCCGTAAAAACCGAGTATGGGGTAATGTACCCAAGACTTTCTTCTAAAAAAGGGTGCATTCCGATTTTTGGCACGTGTTGCTGTTTTGACGCTGTAGGCCAAATAGAGGTGTAAGTAACTTATTTTGAAATAGTTTTTTGAAAATTTTGTTCGAACACATAGGTTTTCGCGCAAAAAGCGAATAAGAGGTAAAGTAGCCAAGACTTTCTTCTAAAAAATGGTGTATCCGTTTTTTGGCACATATCCCCGTTTTGACGCTGTAGGCCAAATAGTGGTGTAAGTAAATTATTTTGAAATAGTTTTTTGAAAATTTTGTTCGAACACATAGGGCTTCTGGCAAAAACCGAGTATAAGGTAATGTAGCCAAGACTTTCTTCTTAAAAAGGGTAAATTCCGATTTTTGGCACATGTCCCCGTTTTGACGCTGTAGGCCAAATAGTGGTGTAAGTAACTTGTTTTGAAATAGTTTTTTGAAAATTTTGTTCGAATACATAGGATACCCGTAAAAGCCGAGTATGGGGTAGTGTAGCCAAGACTTTCTTCTAAAAAAGGGTGCATTCCGATTATAGCACGTGTCCCTGTTTTTACGCTATAGGCCAAATAGAGGTGTAAGTAACTTATTTTGAAATAGTTTTTTGAAAATTTTCTTCGAACACATAGGTTTTCCCGCAAAACCGAGTATTAGATTATTTAGCCAGGACTTTCCTCTAAAATATGGTATATTCCGATTTTTGGCACATGTTCCCGTTTTGACGCTGTAGGCCAAATAGTGGTGTAAGTAACGTATTTTGAAATAGTTTTTTGAAAATTTTTTTCGAACACATAGGTTTTCCTTCCCGCACAAAACCGAATAAGAGGTAAAGTAGCCAAGACTTTCTTCTAAAAAATGGTGTATTTTGATTTTTGGCACATGTCCCCGTTTTGACACTGTAGGCCAAATAGTGGTGTAAGTAACTTATTTTTAAATAGTTTTTTGAAAATTTTCTTCGAACATGCAGGTTTTCCCGCAAAAACTGAGTATGAGGTAATGTAGCCAAGACTTTCTTCTAAAAAATGGTATATTCCAATTTTTGGCACATGTCCCCGTTTTGACGCTGTAGGCCAAATAGTGGTGTAAGTAACGTATTTTGAAATAGCTTTTTTTAAAATTTTGTTCGAACACATAGGTTTTCCTTCCCGCACAAAACCGAATAAGAGGTAAAGTAGCCAAGACTTTCTTCTAAAAAATGGTGTATTCCGATTTTTGGCACGAGTTGCTGTTTTGACGCTGTAGGCCAAATAGTTGTGTAAGTAAGTTATTTTGAAATAGTTTTTTGAAAATTTTGTTCGAACACATAGGTTTTCTGGCAAAAACCGAGTATAAGGTAATGTAGCCAAGACTTTCTTCTAAAAAGTGGTAAATTCTGATTTTTGGCACGAGTTGCTGTTTTGACGCTGTAGGCCAAATAGAGGTGTAAGTAGCTTATTTTGAAATAGTTTTTTGAAAATTTTGTTCAAACACATAGGTTTTCCTTCCCGCAAAAACCGAATAAGAGGTAAAGTAGCCAAGACTTTCTTCCAAAAAATTGGTTCAATCCGATTTTTGGCACATGTCCCTGTTTTTACGCTGTAGGCCAAATAGTTGTGTAAGTAACTTATTTTGAAATAGTTTTATGAAAATTTTGTTCGAACACATAGGATACCCCGTAAAAACCGAGTATGGGGTAATGTAGCCAAGACTTTCTACTAAAAAAGGGTACATTCCGATTTTTGGCACGTGTCCCTGTTTTTACGCTATAGGCCAAATAGTGGTGTAAGTAACTTATTTTGAAACAGTTTTTTGAAAATTTCGTTTGAACACATAGGTTTTCCCGCAAAAACCGAGTATGTGTTAATGTAGCCAGGTTTTTCTTCTAAAAAAATGTAAATTCCGATTTTTGGCACGTGTCCTTGTTTTGACGCTGTAGGCCAAATGGTGGTGTAAGTAACTTATTTTGAAATAGTTTTTTGAAAATTTTGTTCGAACACATAGGTTTTCTTGCAAAAACCGAGTAAGAGGTAATGTAGCCAAGACTCTCTTCTTAAAAAGGGTCCGATTTTTGGCACGTGTTGCTGTTTTGACGCTGTAGGCCAAATAGTAGTGTAAGTAACTTATTTTGAAATAGTTTTTTGAAAATTTTGGCCGAACAAATAGGTTTTTCCGCCAAAATCGAGTCTGAGGTAATGTAGCCAACACCTTTTTCTAAAAAGAGGTATATTCCAATTTTTGGCACATGTCCCCGTTTTGACGCTGTAGGCCAAAGAGTGGTGTAAGTAACTTATTTTGAAATAGTTTTTTGAAAATTCTGTTCGAACACATAGGTTTTCCCGCAAAAATCGAATGTGATGTAATGTAGCCAAGACTCTTATAAAAAATGGTTCAATTCGATTTTTGGCACATGTCCCTGTTTTTACGCTGTAGGCAAAATAGTTGTATAAGTAACTTATTTTTAAATAGTTTTATGAAAATTTTGTTCGAACACATAGGATACCCCGTAAAAACCGAGTAGCCAAGACTTTCTTCTAAAAAAGTGTACATTCCGATTTTTGGCACGTGTCCCTGTTTTTACGCTATAGGCCAAATAGTGGTGTAAGTAACTTATTTTGAAATAGTTTTTTGAAAATTTTGTTCGAACACAATTGCTTTCCCGCAAAAACCGAGTATCAGATTATGTAGCCAGGACTTTCCTCTAAAATATGGTATACTCCGATTTTTGGCACATGTCCCCGTTTTGACGCTGTAGGCCAAATAGTGGTGTAAGTAATTTATTTTGAAATAGTTTTTTGAAAATTTTGTTCGAACACATAGGTTTTCCTTCCCGCACAAAACCGAATAAGAGGTAAAGTAGCCAAGACTTTCTTCTAAAAAATGGTGTATTCCGATTTTTGGCACGAGTTGCTGTTTTGACACTGTAGGCCAAATAGTGGTGTAAGTAACTTATTTTGAAATAGTTTTTTGAAAATTTTCTTCGAACACACAGGTTTTCCCGCAAAAACTGAGTATGAGGTAATGTAGCCAGGACTTTCCTCTAAAATATGGTATATTCCGATTTTTGCACATGTCCCGTTTTGACGCTGTAGGCCAAATAGTGGTGTAAGGAACTTATTTTGAAATAGATTTTTGAAAATTTTGTTCGAACACATAGGTTTTCCCGCAAAAAACGAATAAGAGGTAAAGAAGCCAAGACTTTCTTCTAAAAAATGGTGTATCCGATTTTTGGCACATGTCCCCGTTTTGACGCTGTAGGCCAAATAGAGGTTTAAGTAACTTATTTTGAAATAGTTTTTTGAAAATTTTGTTCGAACACATAGGGTTTCTGGCAAAAACCGAGTATAAGGTAATGTAGCCAAGATTTTCTTCTTAAAAAGGGTAAATTCCGACTTTTGGCACGTGTTGCTGTTTTGACGCTGTAGGCCAAATAGTGGTATAAGTAACTTATTTTGAAATAGTTTTATGAACATTTTTTTCGAACACATCGGTTTTCCCGCAAAAACCAAGTATGGGGTTATGAAGCCAGGACTTTTCTCTGAAAAATTGTTTATTCCGATTTTTGACGCATTTCTCTGTTTTGACGCTGAAGGCCAAATAGTGGTGTAAGTAACTTTTTTGAAATAGTTTTTGAAAATTTTGTTCGAACACAAAGGTTTTCCCGCAAAAACCGAGCATGAGGTGATGTAGCCAAGACCTTCTTCTAAATAATGGTATATTCCAATTCTTGGCACATGTCCCCGTTTTGACGCTGTAGGCCAAATAGTGGTGTAAGTAACTTATTTTGAAATAGTTTTTTGAAAATTTTGTTCGAACACATAGGTTTTGCCGCAAAAACCGAAAAAGAAGTAAAGTAGCCAAGACTTTCTTCTAAAAAATGGTATATTTCGATTTTTGATACATGTCCCTTTTGGACGCTGTAGGCCAAAGAGTGGTGTAAGTAACTTATTTTGAAATAGTTTTTTGAAAATTTTGTTCGAACACATAGGTTTTCCCGCAAAAACCAAATAAGAGGTAAAGTAGCCAAGACTTTCTTCTAAAAAGTAGTAAATTCCGATTTTTGGCACGAGTTGCTGTTTTGACGCTGTAAGCCAAATAGAGGTATAAGTAACTTATTTTGAAATAGTTTTTTGAAAATTTTGTTCAAAAACATAGGTTTTCCTTCCCGCAAAAACCGAATAAGGGGTAAAGTAGCCAAGACTTTCTTCCAAAAAATTGGTTCAATCCGATTTTTGGCTCATGTCCCTGTTTTTACGCTGTAGGCCAAATAGTTGTGTAAGTAACTTATTTTGAAATAGTTTTATGAAAATTTTGTTCGAACACATAGGATACCCCGTAAAAACCGAGTATGGGGTAATGTAGCCAAGACTTTCTACTAAAAAAGGGTACATTCCGATTTTTGGCACGTGTCCCTGTTTTTACGCTATAGGCCAAATAGTGGTGTAAGTAACTTATTTTGAAACAGTTTTTTGAAAATTTCGTTTGAACACATAGGTTTTCCCGCAAAAACCGAGTATGTGTTAATGTAGCCAGGTTTTTCTTCTAAAAAAATGTAAATTCCGATTTTTGGCACGTGTCCTTGTTTTGACGCTGTAGGCCAAATGGTGGTGTAAGTAACTTATTTTTAAATAGTTTTATGAAAATTTTGTTCGAACACATAGGATACCCCATAAAAACCGAGTAGCCAAGACTTTCTTCTAAAAAAGTGTACATTCCGATTTTTGGCACGTGTCCCTGTTTTTACGCTATAGGCCAAATAGTGGTGTAAGTAACTTATTTTGAAATAGTTTTTTGAAAATTTTGTTCGAACACAATTGCTTTCCCGCAAAAACCGAGTATCAGATTATGTAGCCAGGACTTTCCTCTAAAATATGGTATACTCCGATTTTTGGCACATGTCCCCGTTTTGACGCTGTAGGCCAAATAGTGGTGTAAGTAATTTATTTTGAAATAGTTTTTTGAAAATTTTGTTCGAATACATAGGATACCCGTAAAAACCGAGTATGAGGTAGTGTAGCCAAGACTTTCTTCTGAAAAGGGGTGCATTCCGATTTTTAACGCGTGTCCCTCTTTTTACGCTATAGGCCAAATAGTGGTGTAAGTAACTTATTTTGAAATAGTTTTTTGAAAATTTTGTTCGAACACATAGGTTTTCCCGCAAAAACCGAATAAGAGCTAAAGTAGCCAAGACTTTCTTCTAAAGAATGGTGTATTCCGATTTTTGGCACATGTTCCCGTTTTGACGCTGTAGGACAAAGAGTGGTGTAAGTAACATATTTTGAAATAGTTTTTTGAAAATTTTGTTCGAACACATAGGTTTTCCCGCAAAAACCGAGTATGAGGTAATGTAGCCAAGACTTTCTTCTAAAAAATGGTATATTCCAATTTTTGGCGCATGGCCCCGTTTTGACACTGTAGGCCAAATAGTGGTGTAAGTAACTTATTTTGAAATAGTCTTTTGAAAATTTTCTTCGAACACATAGGGTTTCCCGCAAAAACCGAGTATTAGATTATTTAGCTAGGACTTTCCTCTAAAATATTGTATATTTTGATTTTTGGCACATGTCCCGGTTTTGACGCTGTAGGCCAAATAGTGGTGTAAGTAACTTATTTTGAAATAGTTTTTTGAAAATTTTGTTCGAACACATAGGTTTTCCTTCCCGCAAAAACCGAATAAGAGATAAAGTAGCCAAGACTTTCTTCTAAAAAATGGTATATTCCGATTTTTTGCACATGTCCCTGTTTTTACGCTGTAGGCCAAATAGTTGTGTAAGTAACTTATTTTGAAATAGTTTTATGAAAATTTTGTTCGAACACATAGTATACCCCGTAAAAACCGAGTATAGGGTAATGTAGCCAAGACTTTCTTCTAAAAAATGTGCATTCCGATTTTTAGCACGTGTCCCTGTTTTTACGCTATAGGCCAAATAGTGGTGTAAGTAACATATTTTGAAATAGTTTTTTGAAAATTTTGTTCGAACACATAGGTTTTCCTTCCCGCAAAAACCGAATAAGAGATAAAGTAGCCAAGACTTTCTGCTAAAAAATGGTGTATTCCGATTTTTGGCACATATCCCCGTTTTGACGCTGTAGGCCAAATAGTGGTGTAAGTAACTTATTTTGAAATAGTTTTTTGAAAATTTTGTTCGAACACATAGGTTTTCTGGCAAAAACCGAGTATAGGGTAATGTAGCCAAGAGTTTCTTCTAATAAACGGTAAATTGCGAATTTTGGCACGTGTTGCTGTTTTGACGCTGTAGGCCAAATAGAGGTGTAAGTAACTTATTTTGAAATAGTTTTTTGAAAATTTTCTTCGAACACATAGGTTTTCCTTCCCACAAAAACCGAATAAGAGGTAAAGTATCCAAGACTTTCTTCTAAAAAATTGTTCAATCCGATTTTTGGCACATGTCCCTGTTTTTACGCTGTAGGCCAAATAGTTGTGTAAATAACTTATTTTGAAATAGTTTTATGCAAATTTTGTTCGAACACATAGGTTTTCGCGCAAAAAGCGAATAAGAGGTAAAGTAGCCAAGACTTTCTTTTAAAAAATGGTGTATTCCGTTTTTTGGCACATGTCCCCGTTTTGACGCTGTAGGCCAAATAGTGGTGTAAGTAACTTATTTTGAAATAGTTTTTTGAAAATTTTGTTCGAACACATAGGTTTTCTGGCAAAAACCGAGTATTAGATTATTTAGCCAGGACTTTCATCTAAAATATGGTATATTCCGGTTTTTGGCACATGTTCCCGTTTTGACGCTGTAGGCCAAATAGTGGTGTAAGTAACGTATTTTGAAATAGTTTTTTTAAAATTTTGTTCGAACACATAGGTTTTCCTTCCCGCAAAAACCGAATAAGAGGTAAAGTAGCCAAGACTTTCTTCTAAAAAATGGTTTATTCCGATTTTTGGCACATGTCCCCGTTTTGACGCTGTAGGCCAAATAGTGGTATAAGTAACTTATTTTGAAATAGTTTTTTGAAAATTTTGTTCAAACACATAGGTTTTCCCGCAAAAACCGAATAAGAGGTAAAGTAGCCAAGACTTTCTTCTAAAAAGTAGTAAATTCCGATTTTTGGCACATGTCCCTGTTTTTACGCTGTAGGCCAAATAGTTGTGTAAGTAACTTATTTTGAAATAGTTTTTTGAAAATTTTGTTCGAACACATAGGATACCCCGTAAAAACCGAGTATAAGGTAATGTAGCCAAGATTTTCTACTAAAAAAGGAAACATTCCGATTTTTGGCATGTGTCCCTGTTTTTACGCTATAGGCCAAATAGTGGTGTAAGTAACTTATTTTGAAATAGTTTTTTGAAAATTTTGTTCGAACACAAATGTTTTCCCGCAAAAACCGAGTATTAGATTATGTAGCCAGGACTTTCCTCTTGAATATGGTATATTCCGATTTTTGGCACATGTCCCGTTTTGACGCTGTAGGCCAAATAGTGGTGTAAGGAACTTATTTTGAAATAGATTTTTGAAAATTTTGTTCGAACACATAGGTTTTCCCGCAAAAAACGAATAAGAGGTAAAGTAGCCAAGACTTTCTTCTAAAAAATGGTGTATCCGATTTTTGGCACATGTCCCCGTTTTGACGCTGTAGGCCAAATAGAGGTTTAAGTAACTTATTTTGAAATAGTTTTTTGAAAATTTTGTTCGAACACATAGGGTTTCTGGCAAAAACCGAGTATAAGGTAATGTAGCCAAGACTTTCTTCTTAAAAAGGGTAAATTCCGATTTTTGGCACGTGTTGCTGTTTTGACGCTGTAGGCCAAATAGTGGTATAAGTAACTTATTTTGAAATAGTTTTATGAACATTTTTTTCGAACACATCGGTTTTCCCGCAAAAGTCGCGTATGAGGTAATGTAGCCAGGACTTTCCTCTAAAAAATGGTATATTCCGATTTTTGACGCATTTCCCTGTTTTGACGCTGAAGGCCAAATAGTGGTGTAAGTAACTTTTTTGAAATAGTTTTTGAAAATTTTGTTCGAACACAATGGTTTGCCCGCAAAAACCGAATAAGAGGTAAAGTAGCCAAGACTTTCTTCTAAAAAGTAGTAAATTCCGATTTTTGGCACATGTCCCTGTTTTTACGCTGTAGGCCAAATAGTTGTGTAAGTAACTTATTTTGAAATAGTTTTATGAAAATTTTGTTCGAACACATAGGATACCCCGTAAAAACCGAGTATGGGGTAATGTAGCCAAGACTTTCTACTAAAAAAGGGTACATTCCGATTTTTGGCACGTGTCCCTGTTTTTACGCTATAAGCAAAATAGTGGTGTAAGTAACTTATTTTGAAACAGTTTTTTGAAAATTTCGTTTGAACACATAGGTTTTCCAGCAAAAACCGAGTATGTGTTAATGTAGCCAGGTTTTTCTTCTAAAAAAATGTAAATTCCGATTTTTGGCACGTGTCCTTGTTTTGACGCTGTAGGCCAAATAGTGGTGTAAGTAACTTATTTTGAAATAGTTTTTTGAAAATTTTGTTCGAACACATAGGTTTTCTTGCAAAAACCGAGTAAGAGGTAATGTAGCCAAGACTCTCTTCTTAAAAAGGGTAAATTCCGATTTTTGGCACGTGTTGCTGTTTTGACGCTGTAGGCCAAATAGTAGTGTAAGTAACTTATTTTGAAATAGTTTTTTGAAAATTTTGGCCGAACAAATAGGTTTTTCCGCCAAAATCGAGTCTGAGGTAATGTAGCCAACACCTTTTTCTAAAAAGTGGTATATTCCAATTTTTGGCACATGTCCCCGTTTTGACGCTGTAGGCCAAAGAGTGGTGTAAGTAACTTATTTTGAAATAGTTTTTTGAAAATTCTGTTCGAACACATAGGTTTTCCCGCAAAAATCGAATATGAGGTAATGTAGCCAAGACTATTATATAAAATGGTTCAATTCGATTTTTGGCACATGTCCCTGTTTTTACGCTGTAGGCAAAATAGTTGTATAAGTAACTTATTTTTAAATAGTTTTATGAAAATTTTGTTCGAACACATAAGATACCCCGTAAAAACCGAGTAGCCAAGACTTTCTTCTAAAAAAGTGTACATTCCGATTTTTGGCACGTGTCCCTGTTTTTACGCTATAGGCCAAATAGTGGTGTAAGTAACTTATTTTGAAATAGTTTTTTGAAAATTTTGTTCGAACACAATTGCTTTCCCGCAAAAACCGAGTATCAGATTATGTAGCCAGGACTTTCCTCTAAAATATGGTATGCTCCGATTTTTGGCACATGTCCCCGTTTTGACGCTGTAAGCCAAATAGTGGTGTAAGTAATTTATTTTGAAATAGTTTTTTGAAAATTTTGTTCGAATACATAGGATACCCGTAAAAACCGAGTATGGGGTAGTGTAGCCAAGACTTTCTTCTAAAAAAGGGTATATTCCAATTTTTGGCGCATGGCCCCGTTTTGACACTGTAGGCCAAATAGTGGTGTAAGTAACTTATTTTGAAATAGTCTTTTGAAAATTTTCTTCGAACACATAGGGTTTCCCGCAAAAACCGAGTATCAGATTATGTAGCCAGGACTTTCCTTTAAAATATGGTATACTCCGATTTTTGGCACATGTCCCCGTTTTGACGCTGTAGGCCAAATAGTGGTGTAAGTAATTTATTTTGAAATAGTTTTTTGAAAATTTTGTTCGAATACATAGGATACCCGTAAAAACCGAGTATGGGGTAGTGTAGCCAAGACTTTCTTCTAAAAAAGGGTGCATTCCGATTTTTAACGCGTGTCCCTCTTTTTACGCTATAGGCCAAATAGTGGTGTAAGTAACTTATTTTGAAATAGTTTTTTGAAAATTTTGTTCGAACACATAGGGTTTCTGGCAAAAACCGAATAAGAGCTAAAGTAGCCAAGACTTTCTTCTAAAGAATGGTGTATTCCGATTTTTGGCACATGTTCCCGTTTTGACGCTGTAGGACAAAGAGTGGTGTAAGTAACATATTTTGAAATAGTTTTTTGAAAATTTTGTTCGAACACATAGGTTTTTCCGCAAAAACCGAGTATGAGGTAATGTAGCCAAGACTTTCTTCTAAAAAATGGTATATTCCAATTTTTGGCGCATGGCCCCGTTTTGACACTGTAGGCCAAATAGTGGTGTAAGTAACTTATTTTGAAATAGTCTTTTGAAAATTTTGTTCGAACACATAGGGTTTCCCGCAAAAACCGAGTATTGGATTATTTAGCCAAGAATTTCTTCTAAAAAATGGTATATTCCGATTTTTGGCACATGTCCCTGTTTTTACGCTGTAGGCCAAATAGTTGTGTAAGTAACTTATTTTGAAATAGTTTTATGAAAATTTTGTTCGAACCCATAGTATACCCCGTAAAAACCGAGTATAGGGTAATGTAGCCAAGACTTTCTTCTAAAAAAGGGAGCATTCCTATTTTTAGCACGTGTCCCTGTTTTTACGCTATAGGCCAAATAGTGGTGTAAGTAACATATTTTGAAATAGTTTTTTGAAAATTTTGTTCGAACACATAGGTTTTCCTTCCCGCAAAAACCGAATAAGAGGTAAAGTAGCCAAGACTTTCTGCTAAAAAATGGTGTATTCCGATTTTTGGCACGAGTTGCTGTTTTGACGCTGTAGGCCAAATAGTGGTGTAAGTAACTTATTTTGAAATAGTTTTTTGAAAATTTTGTTCGAACACATAGGTTTTCTTGCAAAAACCGAGTAAGAGGTAATGTAGCCAAGACTTTCTTCTAAAAAAGGGTAAATTGCGAATTTTGGCACGTGTTGCTGTTTTGACGCTGTAGGCCAAATAGAGGTGTAAGTAACTTATTTTGAAATAGTTTTTTGAAAATTTTCTTCGAACACATAGGTTTTCCTTCCCACAAAAACCGAATAAGAGGTAAAGTATCCAAGACTTTCTTCTAAAAAATGGTTAAATCCGATTTTTGGCACATGTCCCTGTTTTTACGCTGTAGGCCAAATAGTTGTGTAAGTAACTTATTTTGAAATAGTTTTATACAAATTTTGTTCGAACACATAGGATACCCCGTAAAAACCGAGTACGGGGTAATGTAGCCAAGACTTTCTTCTAAAAAAGGGTGCATTCCGATTTTTGGCACGTGTTGCTGTTTTGACGCTGTAGGCCAAATAGAGGTGTAAGTAACTTATTTTGAAATAGTTTTTTGAAAATTTTGTTCGAACACATAGGTTTTCGCGCAAAAAGCGAATAAGAGGTAAAGTAGCCAAGACTTTCTCCTAAAAAATGGTGTATTCCGTTTTTTGGCACATATCCCCGTTTTGACGCTGTAGGCCAAATAGTGGTGTAAGTAACTTATTTTGAAATAGTTTTTTGAAAATTTTGTTCGAACACATAGGGTTTCTGGCAAAAATTGAGTATAAGGTAATGTAGCCAAGACTTTCTTCTTAAAAAGGGTAAATTCCGATTTTTGGCACATGTCCCCGTTTTGACGCTGTAGGCCAAATAGTGGTGTAAGTAACTTATTTTGAAATAGTTTTTTGAAAATTTTGTTCGAATACATAGGATACCCGTAAAAGCCGAGTATGGGGTAGTGTAGCCAAGACTTTCTTCTAAAAAAGGGTGCATTCCGATTATAGCACGTGTCCCTGTTTTTACGCTATAGGCCAAATAGAGGTGTAAGTAACTTATTTTGAAATAGTTTTTTGAAAATTTTCTTCGAACACATAGGTTTTCCCGCAAAACCGAGTATTAGATTATTTAGCCAGGACTTTCCTCTAAAATATGGTATATTCCGATTTTTGGCACATGTTCCCGTTTTGACGCTGTAGGCCAAATAGTGGTGTAAGTAACGTATTTTGAAATAGTTTTTTGAAAATTTTGTTCGAACACATAGGTTTTCCTTCCCGCACAAAACCGAATAAGAGGTAAAGTAGCCAAGACTTTCTTCTAAAAAATGGTGTATTTTGATTTTTGGCACATGTCCCCGTTTTGACACTGTAGGCCAAATAGTGGTGTAAGTAACTTATAGTGGTGTAAGTAAGTAAGTAAGTATAAGGTAATGTAGCCAAGACTTTCTTCTAAAAAGTGGTAAATTCCGATTTTTGGCACGAGTTGCTGTTTTGACGCTGTAGGCCAAATAGAGGTGTAAGTAGCTTATTTTGAAATAGTTTTTTGAAAATTTTGTTCAAACACATAGGTTTTCCTTCCCGCAAAAACCGAATAAGAGGTAAAGTAGCCAAGACTTTCTTCAAAAAAATGGTTCAATCCGATTTTTGGCACATGTCCCTGTTTTTACGCAGTAGGCCAAATAGTTGTGTAAGTAACTTATTTTGAAATAGTTTTATGAAAATTTTGTTCGAACACATAGGATACCCCGTAAAAACCGAGTATGGGGTAATGTAGCCAAGACTTTCTACTAAAAAAGCGTACATTCCGATTTTTGGCACGTGTCCCTGTTTTTACGCTATAGGCCAAATAGTGGTGTAAGTAACTTATTTTGAAATAGTTTTTTGAAAATTTTGTTCGGACACAAATGTTTTCCCGCAAAAACCGAGTATTAGACATGTCCCGTTTTGACGCTGTAGGCCAAATAGTGGTGTAAGGAACTTATTTTGAAATAGATTTTTGAAAATTTTGCTCGAACACATAGGTTTTCCCGCAAAAAACGAATAAGAGGTAAAGAAGCCAAGACTTTCTTCTAAAAAATGGTGTATCCGATTTTTGGCACATGTCCCCGTTTTGACGCTGTAGGCCAAATAGAGGTTTAAGTAACTTATTTTGAAATAGTTTTTTGAAAATTTTGTTCGAACACATAGGGTTTCTGGCAAAAACCGAGTATAAGGTAATGTAGCCAAGACTTTCTTCTTAAAAAGGGTAAATTCCGATTTTTGGCACGTGTTGCTGTTTTGACGCTGTAGGCCAAATAGTGGTATAAGTAACTTATTTTGAAATAGTTTTATGAACATTTTTTTCGAACACATCGGTTTTCCCGCAAAAACCAAGTATGGGGTTATGAAGCCAGGACTTTTCTCTGAAAAATTGTATATTCCGATTTTTGACGCATTTCCCTGTTTTGACGCTGAAGGCCAAATAGTGGTGTAAGTAACTTTTTTGAAATAGTTTTTGAAAATTTTGTTCGAACACAAAGGTTTTCCCGCAAAAACCGAGCATGAGATGATGTAGCCAAGACCTTCTTCTAAATAATGGTATAATCCAATTCTTGGCACATGTCCCCGTTTTGACGCTGTAGGCCAAATAGTGGTGTAAGTAACTTATTTTGAAATAGTTTTTTGAAAATTTTGTTCGAACACATAGGTTTTCCCGCAAAAACCGAAAAAGAGGTAAAGTAGCCAAGACTTTTTTCTAAAAAATGGTATATTTCGATTTTTGGCACATGTCCCTTTTGGACGCTGTAGGCCAAAGAGTGGTGTAAGTAACTTATTTTGGAATAGTTTCATGAAAATTTTGTTCGAACACATAGGTTTTCCCGCAAAAACCGAATAAGAGGTAAAGTAGCCAAGACTTTCTTCTAAAAAGTAGTAAATTCCGATTTTTGGCACGAGTTGCTGTTTTGACGCTGTAGGCCAAATAGAGGTATAAGTAACTTATTTTGAAATAGTTTTTTGAAAATTTTGTTCAAAAACATGGGTTTTCCTTCCCGCAAAAACCGAATAAGAGGTAAAGTAGCCAAGACTTTCTTCCAAAAAATTGGTTCAATCCGATTTTTGGCACATGTCCCTGTTTTTACGCTGTAGGCCAAATAGTTGTGTAAGTAACTTATTTTGAAATAGTTTTATGAAAATTTTGTTCGAACACATAGGATACCCCGTAAAAACCGAGTATGGGGTAATGTAGCCAAGACTTTCTACTAAAAAAGGGTGCATTCCGATTTTTGGCACGTGTCCCTGTTTTTACGCTATAGGCCAAATAGTGGTGTAAGTAACTTATTTTGAAACAGTTTTTTGAAAATTTCGTTTGAACACATAGGTTTTCCCGCAAAAACCGAGTATGTGTTAATGTAGCCAGGTTTTTCTTCTAAAAAAATTTAAATTCCGATTTTTGGCACGTGTCCTTGTTTTGACGCTGTAGGCCAAATGGTGGTGTAAGTAACTTATTTTGAAATAGTTTTTTGAAAATTTTGTTCGAACACATAGGTTTTCTTGCAAAAACCGAGTAAGAGGTAATGTAGCCAAGACTCTCTTCTTAAAAAGAGTAAATTCCGATTTTTGGCACGTGTTGCTGTTTTGACGCTGTAGGCCAAATAGTAGTGTAAGTAACTTATTTTGAAATAGTTTTTTGAAAATTTTGGCCGAACAAATAGGTTTTTCCGCCAAAATCGAGTCTGAGGTAATGTAGCCAACACCTTTTTCTAAAAAGAGGTATATTCCAATTTTTGGCACATGTCCCCGTTTTGACGCTGTAGGCCAAAGAGTGGTGTAAGTAACTTATTTTGAAATAGTTTTTTGAAAATTCTGTTCGAACACATAGGTTTTCCCGCAAAAATCGAATGTGATGTAATGTAGCCAAGACTCTTATAAAAAATGGTTCAATTCGATTTTTGGCACATGTCCCTGTTTTTACGCTGTAGGCAAAATAGTTGTATAAGTAACTTATTTTTAAATAGTTTTATGAAAATTTTGTTCGAACACATAGGATACCCCGTAAAAACCGAGTAGCCAAGACTTTCTTCTAAAAAAGTGTACATTCCGATTTTTGGCACGTGTCCCTGTTTTTACGCTATAGGCCAAATAGTGGTGTAAGTAACTTATTTTGAAATAGTTTTTTGAAAATTTTCTTCGAACACACAGGTTTTCCCGCAAAAACTGAGTATGAGGTAATGTAGCCAGGACTTTCCTCTAAAATATGGTATATTCCGATTTTTGGCACATGTCCCGTTTTGACGCTGTAGGCCAAATAGTGGTGTAAGGAACTTATTTTGAAATAGATTTTTGAAAATTTTGTTCGAACACATAGGTTTTCCCGCAAAAAACGAATAAGAGGTAAAGAAGCCAAGACTTTCTTCTAAAAAATGGTGTATCCGATTTTTGGCACATGTCCCCGTTTTGACGCTGTAGGCCAAATAGAGGTTTAAGTAACTTATTTTGAAATAGTTTTTTGAAAATTTTGTTCGAACACGTAGGATACCCCGTAAAAACCGAGTAAGAGGTAATGTAGCCAAGACTTTCTACTAAAAAAGGGTACATTCCGATTTTTGGCACGTGTCCCTGTTTTTACGCTATAGGCCAAATAGTGGTGTAAGTAACTTATTTTGAAACAGTTTTTTGAAAATTTCGTTTGAACACATAGGTTTTCCCGCAAAAACCGAGTATGTGTTAATGTAGCCAGGTTTTTCTTCTAAAAAAATGTAAATTCCGATTTTTGGCACGTGTCCTTGTTTTGACGCTGTAGGCCAAATGGTGGTGTAAGTAACTTATTTTTAAATAGTTTTATGAAAATTTTGTTCGAACACATAGGATACCCCGTAAAAACCGAGTAGCCAAGACTTTCTTCTAAAAAAGTGTACATTCCGATTTTTGGCACGTGTCCCTGTTTTTACGCTATAGGCCAAATAGTGGTGTAAGTAACTTATTTTGAAATAGTTTTTTGAAAATTTTGTTCGAACACATAGGATACCCGTAAAAGCCGAGTATGGGGTAGTGTAGCCAAGACTTTCTTCTAAAAAAGTGTACATTCCGATTTTTGGCACGTGTCCCTGTTTTTACGCTATAGGCCAAATAGTGGTGTAAGTAACTTATTTTGAAATAGTTTTTTGAAAATTTTCTTCGAACACACAGGTTTTCCCGCAAAAACTGAGTATGAGTAATGTAGCCAGGACTTTCCTCTAAAATATGGTATATTCCGATTTTTGGCACATGTCCCGTTTTGACGCTGTAGGCCAAATAGTGGTGTAAGGAACTTATTTTGAAATAGATTTTTGAAAATTTTGTTCGAACACATAGGTTTTCCCGCAAAAAACGAATAAGAGGTAAAGAAGCCAAGACTTTCTTCTAAAAAATGGTGTATCCGATTTTTGGCACATGTCCCCGTTTTGACGCTGTAGGCCAAATAGAGGTTTAAGTAACTTATTTTGAAATAGTTTTTTGAAAATTTTGTTCGAACACGTAGGATACCCCGTAAAAACCGAGTAAGAGGTAATGTAGCCAAGACTTTCTACTAAAAAAGGGTACATTCCGATTTTTGGCACGTGTCCCTGTTTTTACGCTATAGGCCAAATAGTGGTGTAAGTAACTTATTTTGAAACAGTTTTTTGAAAATTTCGTTTGAACACATAGGTTTTCCCGCAAAAACCGAGTATGTGTTAATGTAGCCAGGTTTTTCTTCTAAAAAAATGTAAATTCCGATTTTTGGCACGTGTTCTTGTTTTGACGCTGTAGGCCAAATGGTGGTGTAAGTAACTTATTTTTAAATAGTTTTATGAAAATTTTGTTCGAACACATAGGATACCCCGTAAAAACCGAGTAGCCAAGACTTTCTTCTAAAAAAGTGTACATTCCGATTTTTGGCACGTGTCCCTGTTTTTACGCTATAGGCCAAATAGTGGTGTAAGTAACTTATTTTGAAATAGTTTTTTGAAAATTTTGTTCGAACACATAGGGTTTCTGGCAAAAATTGAGTATAAGGTAATGTAGCCAAGACTTTCTTCTTAAAAAGGGTAAATTCCGATTTTTGGCACATGTCCCCGTTTTGACGCTGTAGGCCAAATAGTGGTGTAAGTAACTTATTTTGAAATAGTTTTTTGAAAATTTTGTTCGAATACATAGGATACCCGTAAAAGCCGAGTATGGGGTAGTGTAGCCAAGACTTTCTTCTAAAAAAGGGTGCATTCCGATTATAGCACGTGTCCCTGTTTTTACGCTATAGGCCAAATAGAGGTGTAAGTAACTTATTTTGAAATAGTTTTTTGAAAATTTTCTTCGAACACATAGGTTTTCCCGCAAAACCGAGTATTAGATTATTTAGCCAGGACTTTCCTCTAAAATATGGTATATTCCGATTTTTGGCACATGTTCCCGTTTTGACGCTGTAGGCCAAATAGTGGTGTAAGTAACGTATTTTGAAATAGTTTTTTGAAAATTTTGTTCGAACACATAGGTTTTCCTTCCCGCACAAAACCGAATAAGAGGTAAAGTAGCCAAGACTTTCTTCTAAAAAATGGTGTATTTTGATTTTTGGCACATGTCCCCGTTTTGACACTGTAGGCCAAATAGTGGTGTAAGTAACTTATAGTGGTGTAAGTAAGTAAGTAAGTATAAGGTAATGTAGCCAAGACTTTCTTCTAAAAAGTGGTAAATTCCGATTTTTGGCACGAGTTGCTGTTTTGACGCTGTAGGCCAAATAGAGGTGTAAGTAACTTATTTTGAAATAGTTTTATGAAAATTTTGTTCGAACACATAGGATACCCCGTAAAAACCGAGTATGGGGTAATGTAGCCAAGACTTTCTACTAAAAAAGCGTACATTCCGATTTTTGGCACGTGTCCCTGTTTTTACGCTATAGGCCAAATAGTGGTGTAAGTAACTTATTTTGAAATAGTTTTTTGAAAATTTTGTTCGGACACAAATGTTTTCCCGCAAAAACCGAGTATTAGACATGTCCCGTTTTGACGCTGTAGGCCAAATAGTGGTGTAAGGAACTTATTTTGAAATAGATTTTTGAAAATTTTGCTCGAACACATAGGTTTTCCCGCAAAAAACGAATAAGAGGTAAAGAAGCCAAGACTTTCTTCTAAAAAATGGTGTATCCGATTTTTGGCACATGTCCCCGTTTTGACGCTGTAGGCCAAATAGAGGTTTAAGTAACTTATTTTGAAATAGTTTTTTGAAAATTTTGTTCGAACACATAGGGTTTCTGGCAAAAACCGAGTATAAGGTAATGTAGCCAAGACTTTCTTCTTAAAAAGGGTAAATTCCGATTTTTGGCACGTGTTGCTGTTTTGACGCTGTAGGCCAAATAGTGGTATAAGTAACTTATTTTGAAATAGTTTTATGAACATTTTTTTCGAACACATCGGTTTTCCCGCAAAAACCAAGTATGGGGTTATGAAGCCAGGACTTTTCTCTGAAAAATTGTATATTCCGATTTTTGACGCATTTCCCTGTTTTGACGCTGAAGGCCAAATAGTGGTGTAAGTAACTTTTTTGAAATAGTTTTTGAAAATTTTGTTCGAACACAAAGGTTTTCCCGCAAAAACCGAGCATGAGATGATGTAGCCAAGACCTTCTTCTAAATAATGGTATAATCCAATTCTTGGCACATGTCCCCGTTTTGACGCTGTAGGCCAAATAGTGGTGTAAGTAACTTATTTTGAAATAGTTTTTTGAAAATTTTGTTCGAACACATAGGTTTTCCCGCAAAAACCGAAAAAGAGGTAAAGTAGCCAAGACTTTTTTCTAAAAAATGGTATATTTCGATTTTTGGCACATGTCCCTTTTGGACGCTGTAGGCCAAAGAGTGGTGTAAGTAACTTATTTTGGAATAGTTTCTTGAAAATTTTGTTCGAACACATAGGTTTTCCCGCAAAAACCGAATAAGAGGTAAAGTAGCCAAGACTTTCTTCTAAAAAGTAGTAAATTCCGATTTTTGGCACGAGTTGCTGTTTTGACGCTGTAGGCCAAATAGAGGTATAAGTAACTTATTTTGAAATAGTTTTTTGAAAATTTTGTTCAAAAACATGGGTTTTCCTTCCCGCAAAAACCGAATAAGAGGTAAAGTAGCCAAGACTTTCTTCCAAAAAATTGGTTCAATCCGATTTTTGGCACATGTCCCTGTTTTTACGCTGTAGGCCAAATAGTTGTGTAAGTAACTTATTTTGAAATAGTTTTATGAAAATTTTGTTCGAACACATAGGATACCCCGTAAAAACCGAGTATGGGGTAATGTAGCCAAGACTTTCTACTAAAAAAGGGTACATTCCGATTTTTGGCACGTGTCCCTGTTTTTACGCTATAGGCCAAATAGTGGTGTAAGTAACTTATTTTGAAACAGTTTTTTGAAAATTTCGTTTGAACACATAGGTTTTCCCGCAAAAACCGAGTATGTGTTAATGTAGCCAGGTTTTTCTTCTAAAAAAATTTAAATTCCGATTTTTGGCACGTGTCCTTGTTTTGACGCTGTAGGCCAAATGGTGGTGT
Organism: Protophormia terraenovae; assembly: GCA_951394005.1. Classification (NCBI taxonomy): domain Eukaryota; kingdom Metazoa; phylum Arthropoda; class Insecta; order Diptera; family Calliphoridae; genus Protophormia; species Protophormia terraenovae. The sequence continues at coordinate 371,989 of OX596078.1, read as the reverse complement.
AAGTAACTTATTTTGAAATAGTTTTTTGAAAATTTTGTTCGAACACATAGGTTTTCTTGCAAAAACCGAGTAAGAGGTAATGTAGCCAAGACTCTCTTCTTAAAAAGAGTAAATTCCGATTTTTGGCACGTGTTGCTGTTTTGACGCTGTAGGCCAAATAGTAGTGTAAGTAACTTATTTTGAAATAGTTTTTTGAAAATTTTGGCCGAACAAATAGGTTTTTCCGCCAAAATCGAGTCTGAGGTAATGTAGCCAACACCTTTTTCTAAAAAGAGGTATATTCCAATTTTTGGCACATGTCCCCGTTTTGACGCTGTAGGCCAAAGAGTGGTGTAAGTAACTTATTTTGAAATAGTTTTTTGAAAATTCTGTTCGAACACATAGGTTTTCCCGCAAAAATCGAATGTGATGTAATGTAGCCAAGACTCTTATAAAAAATGGTTCAATTCGATTTTTGGCACATGTCCCTGTTTTTACGCTGTAGGCAAAATAGTTGTATAAGTAACTTATTTTTAAATAGTTTTATGAAAATTTTGTTCGAACACATAGGATACCCCGTAAAAACCGAGTAGCCAAGACTTTCTTCTAAAAAAGTGTACATTCCGATTTTTGGCACGTGTCCCTGTTTTTACGCTATAGGCCAAATAGTGGTGTAAGTAACTTATTTTGAAATAGTTTTTTGAAAATTTTCTTCGAACACACAGGTTTTCCCGCAAAAACTGAGTATGAGGTAATGTAGCCAGGACTTTCCTCTAAAATATGGTATATTCCGATTTTTGGCACATGTCCCGTTTTGACGCTGTAGGCCAAATAGTGGTGTAAGGAACTTATTTTGAAATAGATTTTTGAAAATTTTGTTCGAACACATAGGTTTTCCCGCAAAAAACGAATAAGAGGTAAAGAAGCCAAGACTTTCTTCTAAAAAATGGTGTATCCGATTTTTGGCACATGTCCCCGTTTTGACGCTGTAGGCCAAATAGAGGTTTAAGTAACTTATTTTGAAATAGTTTTTTGAAAATTTTGTTCGAACACGTAGGATACCCCGTAAAAACCGAGTAAGAGGTAATGTAGCCAAGACTTTCTACTAAAAAAGGGTACATTCCGATTTTTGGCACGTGTCCCTGTTTTTACGCTATAGGCCAAATAGTGGTGTAAGTAACTTATTTTGAAACAGTTTTTTGAAAATTTCGTTTGAACACATAGGTTTTCCCGCAAAAACCGAGTATGTGTTAATGTAGCCAGGTTTTTCTTCTAAAAAAATGTAAATTCCGATTTTTGGCACGTGTCCTTGTTTTGACGCTGTAGGCCAAATGGTGGTGTAAGTAACTTATTTTTAAATAGTTTTATGAAAATTTTGTTCGAACACATAGGATACCCCGTAAAAACCGAGTAGCCAAGACTTTCTTCTAAAAAAGTGTACATTCCGATTTTTGGCACGTGTCCCTGTTTTTACGCTATAGGCCAAATAGTGGTGTAAGTAACTTATTTTGAAATAGTTTTTTGAAAATTTTGTTCGAACACATAGGGTTTCCCGCAAAAACCGAGTATCAGATTATGTAGCCAGGACTTTCCTCTAAAATATGGTATACTCCGATTTTTGGCACATGTCCCCGTTTTGACGCTGTAGGCCAAATAGTGGTGTAAGTAATTTATTTTGAAATAGTTTTTTGAAAATTTTGTTCGAATACATACGATACCTGTAAAAACCGAGTATGGGGTAGTGTAGCCAAGACTTTCTTCTAAAAAAGGGTGCATTCCGATTTTTAACGCGTGTCCCTCTTTTTACGCTATAGGCCAAATAGTGGTGTAAGTAACTTATTTTGAAATAGTTTTTTGAAAATTTTGTTCGAACACATAGGTTTTCCCGCAAAAACCGAATAAGAGCTAAAGTAGCCAAGACTTTCTTCTAAAGAATGGTGTATTCCGATTTTTGGCACATGTTCCCGTTTTGACGCTGTAGGACAAAGAGTGGTGTAAGTAACATATTTTGAAATAGTTTTTTGAAAATTTTGTTCGAACACATAGGTTTTCCCGCAAAAACCGAGTATGAGGTAATGTAGCCAAGACTTTCTTCTAAAAAATGGTATATTCCAATTTTTGGCGCATGGCCCCGTTTTGACACTGTAGGCCAAATAGTGGTGTAAGTAACTTATTTTGAAATAGTCTTTTGAAAATTTTCTTCGAACACATAGGGTTTCCCGCAAAAACCGAGTATTAGATTGTTTAGCTAGGGCTTTCCTCTAAAATATGGTATATTCCGATTTTTGGCACATGTCCCCGTTTTGACGCTGTAGGCCAAATAGTGGTGTAAGTAACTTATTTTGAAATAGTTTTTTGAAAATTTTGTTCGAACACATAGGTTTTCCTTCCCGCAAAAACCGAATAAAAGATAAAGTAGCCAAGACTTTCTTCTAAAAAATGGTATATTCCGATTTTTTGCACATGTCCCTGTTTTTACGCTGTAGGCCAAATAGTTGTGTAAGTAACTTATTTTGAAATAGTTTTATGAAAATTTTGTTCGAACACATAGTATACCCCGTAAAAACCGAGTATAGGGTAATGTAGCCAAGACTTTCTTCTAAAAAATGTGCATTCCGATTTTTAGCACGTGTCCCTGTTTTTACGCTATAGGCCAAATAGTGGTGTAAGTAACATATTTTGAAATAGTTTTTTGAAAATTTTGTTCGAACACATAGGTTTTCCTTCCCGCAAAAACCGAATAAGAGATAAAGTAGCCAAGACTTTCTGCTAAAAAATGGTGTATTCCGATTTTTGGCACATATCCCCGTTTTGACGCTGTAGGCCAAATAGTGGTGTAAGTAAGTTATTTTGAAATAGTTTTTTGAAAATTTTGTTCGAACACATAGGTTTTCTTGCAAAAACCGAGTATAAGGTAATGTAGCCAAGACTTTCTTCTAAAAAGTGGTAAATTCCGATTTTTGGCACGAGTTGCTGTTTTGACGCTGTAGGCCAAATAGAGGTGTAAGTAGCTTATTTTGAAATAGTTTTTTGAAAATTTTGTTCAAACACATAGGTTTTCCTTCCCGCAAAAACCGAATAAGAGGTAAAGTAGCCAAGACTTTCTTCAAAAAAATGGTTCAATCCGATTTTTGGCACATGTCCCTGTTTTTACGCTGTAGGCCAAAGAGTGGTGTAAGTAACTTATTTTGAAATAGTTTTATGAAAATTTTGTTCGAACACATAGGATACCCCGTAAAAACCGAGTATGGGGTAATGTAGCCAAGACTTTCTACTAAAAAAGGGTACATTCCGATTTTTGGCGCGTGTCCCTGTTTTTACGCTATAGGCCAAATAGTGGTGTAAGTAACTTATTTTGAAATAGTCTTTTAAAAATTTTCTTCGAACACATAGGGTTTCCCGCAAAAACCGAGTATTAGATTATTTAGCTAGGACTTTCCTCTAAAATATGGTATATTCCGATTTTTGGCACATGCCCCGTTTTGACGCTGTAGGCCAAATAGTGGTGTAAGTAACTTATTTTGAAATAGTTTTTTGAAAATTTTGTTCGAACACATAGGTTTTCCTTCCCGCAAAAACCGAATAAGAGATAAAGTAGCCAAGACTTTCTTCTAAAAAATGGTATATTCCGATTTTTTGCACATGTCCCTGTTTTTACGCTGTAGGCCAAATAGTTGTGTAAGTAACTTATTTTGAAATAGTTTTATGAAAATTTTGTTCGAACACATAGTATACCCCGTAAAAACCGAGTATAAGGTAATGTAGCCAAGACTTTCTTCTAAAAAATGTGCATTCCGATTTTTAGCACGTGTCCCTGTTTTTACGCTATAGGCCAAATAGTGGTGTAAGTAACATATTTTGAAATAGTTTTTTGAAAATTTTGTTCGAACACATAGGTTTTCCTTCCCGCAAAAACCGAATAAGAGATAAAGTAGCCAAGACTTTCTGCTAAAAAATGGTGTATTCCGATTTTTGGCACATATCCCCGTTTTGACGCTGTAGGCCAAATAGTGGTGTAAGTAACTTATTTTGAAATAGTTTTTTGAAAATTTTGTTCGAACACATAGGTTTTCTGGCAAAAACCGAGTATAGGGTAATGTAGCCAAGAGTTTCTTCTAATAAACGGTAAATTGCGAATTTTGGCACGTGTTGCTGTTTTGACGCTGTAGGCCAAAAAGAGGTGTAAGTAACTTATTTTGAAATAGTTTTTTGAAAATTTTCTTCGAACACATAGGTTTTCCTTCCCACAAAAACCGAATAAGAGGTAAAGTATCCAAGACTTTCTTCTAAAAAATTGTTCAATCCGATTTTTGGCACATGTCCCTGTTTTTACGCTGTAGGCCAAATAGTTGTGTAAGTAACTTATTTTGAAATAGTTTTATGCAAATTTTGTTCGAACACATAGGTTTTCGCGCAAAAAGCGGATAAGAGGTAAAGTAGCCAAGACTTTCTTCTAAAAAATGGTGTATTCCGTTTTTTGGCACATGTCCCCGTTTTGACGCTGTAGGCCAAATAGTGGTGTAAGTAACTTATTTTGAAATAGTTTTTTGAAAATTTTGTTCGAACACATAGGTTTTCTGGCAAAAACCGAGTATAAGGTAATGTAGCCAAGACTTTCTTCTAAAAAAAGGTAAATTCCGATTTTTGGCACATGTCCCCGTTTTGACGCTGTAGGCCAAATAGTGGTGTAAGTAACTTATTTTGAAATAGTTTTTTGAAAATTTTGTTCGAATATATAGGATACCCGTAAAAGCCGAGTATGGGGTAGTGTAGCCAAGACTTTCTTCTAAAAAAGGATGCATTCCGATTATAGCACGTGTCCCTGTTTCTACGCTATAGGCCAAATAGTGGTGTAAGTAACTTATTTTGAAATAGTTTTTTGAAAATTTTCTTCGAACACATAGGTTTTCCCGCAAAACCGAGTATTAGATTATTTAGCCAGGACTTTCCTCTAAAATATGGTATATTCCGATTTTTGGCACATGTTCAAGTTTTGACGCTGTAGGCCAAATAGTGGTGTAAGTAACGTATTTTGAAATAGTTTTTTGAAAATTTTGTTCGAACACATAGGTTTTCCTTCCCGCACAAAACCGAATAAGAGGTAAAGTAGCCAAGACTTTCTTCTAAAAAATAGTGTATTCCGATTTTTGGCACATGTCCCCGTTTTGACACTGTAGGCCAAATAGTGGTGTAAGTAACTTATTTTGAAATAGCTTTTTGAAAATTTTCTTCGAACACACAGGTTTTCCCGCAAAAACTGAGTATGAGGTAATGTAGCCAAGACTTTCTTCTAAAAAATTGTATATTCCAATTTTTGGCACATGTCCCCGTTTTGACGCTGTAGGCCAAATAGTGGTGTAAGTAACGTATTTTGAAATAGTTTTTTTAAAATTTTGTTCGAACACATAGGTTTTCCTTCCCGCACAAAACCGAATAAGAAGTAAAGTAGCCAAGACTTTCTTCTAAAAAACGGTGTATTCCGATTTTTGGCGCGAGTTGCTGTTTTGACGCTGTAGGCCAAATAGTGGTGTAAGTAAGTTATTTTGAAATAGTTTTTTGAAAATTTTGTTCGAACACATAGGTTTTCTTGCAAAAACCGAGTATAAGGTAATGTAGCCAAGACTTTCTTCTAAAAAGTGGTAAATTCCGATTTTTGGCACGAGTTGCTGTTTTGACGCTGTAGGCCAAATAGAGGTGTAAGTAGCTTATTTTGAAATAGTTTTTTGAAAATTTTGTTCAAACACATAGGTTTTCCTTCCCGCAAAAACCGAATAAGAGGTAAAGTAGCCAAGACTTTCTTCAAAAAAATGGTTCAATCCGATTTTTGGCACATGTCCCTGTTTTTACGCTGTAGGCCAAAGAGTGGTGTAAGTAACTTATTTTGAAATAGTTTTATGAAAATTTTGTTCGAACACATAGGATACCCCGTAAAAACCGAGTATGGGGTAATGTAGCCAAGACTTTCTACTAAAAAAGGGTACATTCCGATTTTTGGCGCGTGTCCCTGTTTTTACGCTATAGGCCAAATAGTGGTGTAAGTAACTTATTTTGAAATAGTCTTTTAAAAATTTTCTTCGAACACATAGGGTTTCCCGCAAAAACCGAGTATTAGATTATTTAGCTAGGACTTTCCTCTAAAATATGGTATATTCCGATTTTTGGCACATGCCCCGTTTTGACGCTGTAGGCCAAATAGTGGTGTAAGTAACTTATTTTGAAATAGTTTTTTGAAAATTTTGTTCGAACACATAGGTTTTCCTTCCCGCAAAAACCGAATAAGAGATAAAGTAGCCAAGACTTTCTTCTAAAAAATGGTATATTCCGATTTTTTGCACATGTCCCTGTTTTTACGCTGTAGGCCAAATAGTTGTGTAAGTAACTTATTTTGAAATAGTTTTATGAAAATTTTGTTCGAACACATAGTATACCCCGTAAAAACCGAGTATAAGGTAATGTAGCCAAGACTTTCTTCTAAAAAATGTGCATTCCGATTTTTAGCACGTGTCCCTGTTTTTACGCTATAGGCCAAATAGTGGTGTAAGTAACATATTTTGAAATAGTTTTTTGAAAATTTTGTTCGAACACATAGGTTTTCCTTCCCGCAAAAACCGAATAAGAGATAAAGTAGCCAAGACTTTCTGCTAAAAAATGGTGTATTCCGATTTTTGGCACATATCCCCGTTTTGACGCTGTAGGCCAAATAGTGGTGTAAGTAACTTATTTTGAAATAGTTTTTTGAAAATTTTGTTCGAACACATAGGTTTTCTGGCAAAAACCGAGTATAGGGTAATGTAGCCAAGAGTTTCTTCTAATAAACGGTAAATTGCGAATTTTGGCACGTGTTGCTGTTTTGACGCTGTAGGCCAAATAGAGGTGTAAGTAACTTATTTTGAAATAGTTTTTTGAAAATTTTCTTCGAACACATAGGTTTTCCTTCCCACAAAAACCGAATAAGAGGTAAAGTATCCAAGACTTTCTTCTAAAAAATTGTTCAATCCGATTTTTGGCACATGTCCCTGTTTTTACGCTGTAGGCCAAATAGTTGTGTAAGTAACTTATTTTGAAATAGTTTTATGCAAATTTTGTTCGAACACATAGGTTTTCGCGCAAAAAGCGGATAAGAGGTAAAGTAGCCAAGACTTTCTTCTAAAAAATGGTGTATTCCGTTTTTTGGCACATGTCCCCGTTTTGACGCTGTAGGCCAAATAGTGGTGTAAGTAACTTATTTTGAAATAGTTTTTTGAAAATTTTGTTCGAACACATAGGTTTTCTGGCAAAAACCGAGTATAAGGTAATGTAGCCAAGACTTTCTTCTAAAAAAAGGTAAATTCCGATTTTTGGCACATGTCCCCGTTTTGACGCTGTAGGCCAAATAGTGGTGTAAGTAACTTATTTTGAAATAGTTTTTTGAAAATTTTGTTCGAATATATAGGATACCCGTAAAAGCCGAGTATGGGGTAGTGTAGCCAAGACTTTCTTCTAAAAAAGGATGCATTCCGATTATAGCACGTGTCCCTGTTTCTACGCTATAGGCCAAATAGTGGTGTAAGTAACTTATTTTGAAATAGTTTTTTGAAAATTTTCTTCGAACACATAGGTTTTCCCGCAAAACCGAGTATTAGATTATTTAGCCAGGACTTTCCTCTAAAATATGGTATATTCCGATTTTTGGCACATGTTCAAGTTTTGACGCTGTAGGCCAAATAGTGGTGTAAGTAACGTATTTTGAAATAGTTTTTTGAAAATTTTGTTCGAACACATAGGTTTTCCTTCCCGCACAAAACCGAATAAGAGGTAAAGTAGCCAAGACTTTCTTCTAAAAAATAGTGTATTCCGATTTTTGGCACATGTCCCCGTTTTGACACTGTAGGCCAAATAGTGGTGTAAGTAACTTATTTTGAAATAGCTTTTTGAAAATTTTCTTCGAACACACAGGTTTTCCCGCAAAAACTGAGTATGAGGTAATGTAGCCAAGACTTTCTTCTAAAAAATTGTATATTCCAATTTTTGGCACATGTCCCCGTTTTGACGCTGTAGGCCAAATAGTGGTGTAAGTAACGTATTTTGAAATAGTTTTTTTAAAATTTTGTTCGAACACATAGGTTTTCCTTCCCGCACAAAACCGAATAAGAAGTAAAGTAGCCAAGACTTTCTTCTAAAAAATGGTGTATTCCGATTTTTGGCGCGAGTTGCTGTTTTGACGCTGTAGGCCAAATAGTGGTGTAAGTAAGTTATTTTGAAATAGTTTTTTGAAAATTTTTTTCGAACACATAGGTTTTCTTGCAAAAACCGAGTATAAGGTAATGTAGCCAAGACTTTCTTCTAAAAAGTGGTAAATTCCGATTTTTGGCACGAGTTGCTGTTTTGACGCTGTAGGCCAAATAGAGGTGTAAGTAGCTTATTTTGAAATAGTTTTTTGAAAATTTTGTTCAAACACATAGGTTTTCCTTCCCGCAAAAACTGAATAAGAGGTAAAGTAGCCAAGACTTTCTTCAAAAAATGGTTCAATCCGATTTTTGGCACATGTCCCTGTTTTTACGCTGTAGGCCAAAGAGTGGTGTAAGTAACTTATTTTGAAATAGTTTTATGAAAATTTTGTTCGAACACATAGGATACCCCGTAAAAACTGAGTATGGGGTAATGTAGCCAAGACTTTCTACTAAAAAAGGGTACATTCCGATTTTTGGCACGTGTCCCTGTTTTTACGCTATAGGCCAAATAGTGGTGTAAGTAACTTATTTTGAAATAGATTTTTGAAAATTTTGTTCGAACACAAATGTTTTCCCGCAAAAACCGAGTATTAGATTATGTAGCCAGGACTTTCCTCTTGAATATGGTATATTCCGATTTTTGGCACATGTCCCGTTTTGACGCTGTAGGCCAAATAGTGGTGTAAGGAACTTATTTTGAAATAGTTTTTTGAAAATTTTGTTCGAACACATAGGTTTTCCAGCAAAAAACGAATAAGAGGTAAAGTAGCCAAGACTTTCTTCTAAAAAATGGTGTATCCGATTTTTGGCACATGTCCCCGTTTTGACGCTGTAGGCCAAATAGAGGTTTAAGTAACTTATTTTGAAATAGTTTTTTGAAAATTTTGTTCGAACACATAGGTTTTCTGGCAAAAACCGAGTATAAGTAATGTAGCCAAGACTTTCTTCTAAAAAAGGGTAAATTCCGATTTTTGGCACGTGTTGCTGTTTTGACGCTGTAGGCCAAATAGTGGTGTAAGTAACTTATTTTGAAATAGTTTTATGAACATTTTTTTCGAACACATCGGTTTTCCCGCAAAAACCAAGTATGGGGTTATGAAGCCAGGACTTTTCTCTGAAAAATTGTATATTCCGATTTTTGACGCATTTCCCTGTTTTGACGCTGAAGGCCAAATAGTGGTGTAAGTAACTTTTTTGAAATAGTTTTTGAAAATTTTGTTCGAACACAAAGGTTTTTCCCGCAAAAACCGAGCATGAGATGATGTAGCCAAGACCTTCTTCTAAATAATGGTATATTCCAATTCTTGGCACATGTCCCCGTTTTGACGCTGTAGGCCAAATAGTGGTGTAAGTAACTTATTTTGAAATAGTTTTTTGAAAATTTTCTTCGAACACACAGGTTTTCCCGCAAAAACCGAATAAGAGGTAAAGTAGCCAAGACTTTCTTCTAAAAAATGGTATATGCAGATTTTTGGCACATGTCCCTTTTTGACGCTGTAGGCCAAATAGTGTTGCAAGTTACGTATTTTGAAATAGTTTTTTGAAAATTTTGTTCGAACACATAGGTTTTCCCGCAAAAACCGAGTATGTGCTAATGTAGCCAGGTTCTTCTTCTAAAAAAATGAAAATTCAGATTTTTGGCACGTGTCCCTGTTTTGATGCTGTAGGCAAAATAGTGGTGTAAGTAACTTATTTTGAAATAGTTTTTTGAAAATTTTGTTCGAACACATAGGTTTTCCTTCCCGCACAAAACCGAATAAGAGGTAATGTAGCCAAGACTTTCTTCTAAAAAATGGTGTATTCCGATTTTTGGCACATGTCCCCGTTTTGACACTGTAGGCCAAATAGTGGTGTAAGTAACTTATTTTGAAATAGTTTTTTGAAAATTTTCTTCGAACATACAGGTTTTCCCGCAAAAACTGAGTAAGAGGTAATGTAGCCAAGACTTTCTTCTAAAAAATGGTATATTCCGATTTTTGGCACATGTTCCCGTTTTGACGCTGTAGGCCAAATAGTGGTGTAAGTAACGTATTTTGAAATAGTTTTTGAAAATTTTGTTCGAACACATAGGTTTTCCCGCAAAACCGAGTATTAGATTATTTAGCCAGGACTTTCCTCTAAAATATGGTATATTCCGATTTTTGGCACATGTTCCCGTTTTGACGCTGTAGGCCAAATAGTGGTGTAAGTAACGTATTTTGAAATAGTTTTTTGAAAATTTTGTTCGAACACATAGGTTTTCCTTCCGCACAAAACCGAATAAGAGGTAAAGTAGCCAAGACTTTCTTCTAAAAAATGGTGTATTCCGATTTTTGGCACATGTCCCCGTTTTGACACTGTAGGCCAAATAGTTGTGTAAGTAACTTATTTTGAAATAGTTTTATGCAAATTTAGTTCGAACACATAGTATACCCCGTAAAAACCGAGTATAGGGTAATGTAGCCAAGACTTTCTTCTAAAAAATGTGCATTCCGATTTTTAGCACGTGTCCCTGTTTTTACGCTATAGGCCAAATAGTGGTGTAAGTAACGTATTTTGAAATAGTTTTTTGAAAATTTTGTTCGAACACATAGGGTTTCCCGCAAAAACCGAGTATTAGATTATTTAGCTAGGACTTTCCTCTAAAATATGGTATATTCCGATTTTTGGCACATGTCCCCGTTTTGACGCTGTAGGCCAAATAGTGGTGTAAGTAACTTATTTTGAAATAGTTTTTTGAAAATTTTGTTCGAACACATAGGTTTTCCTTCCCGCAAAAACCGAATAAGAGATAAAGTAGCCAAGACTTTCTTCTAAAAAATGGTATATTCCGATTTTTTGCACATGTCCCTGTTTTTACGCTGTAGGCCAAATAGTTGTGTAAGTAACTTATTTTGAAATAGTTTTATGAAAATTTTGTTCGAACACATAGTATACCCCGTAAAAACCGAGTATAGGGTAATGTAGCCAAGACTTTCTTCTAAAAAATGTGCATTCCGATTTTTAGCACGTGTCCCTGTTTTTACGCTATAGGCCAAATAGTGGTGTAAGTAACATATTTTGAAATAGTTTTTTGAAAATTTTGTTCGAACACATAGGTTTTCCTTCCCGCAAAAACCGAATAAGAGATAAAGTAGCCAAGACTTTCTGCTAAAAAATGGTGTATTCCGATTTTTGGCACATATCCCCGTTTTGACGCTGTAGGCCAAATAGTGGTGTAAGTAACTTATTTTGAAATAGTTTTTTGAAAATTTTGTTCGAACACATAGATTTTCTGGCAAAAACCGAGTATAGGGTAATGTAGCCAAGAGTTTCTTCTAATAAACGGTAAATTGCGAATTTTGGCACGTGTTGCTGTTTTGACGCTGTAGGCCAAATAGAGGTGTAAGTAACTTATTTTGAAATAGTTTTTTGAAAATTTTCTTCGAACACATAGGTTTTCCTTCCCACAAAAACCGAATAAGAGGTAAAGTATCCAAGACTTTCTTCTAAAAAATTGTTCAATCCGATTTTTGGCACATGTCCCTGTTTTTACGCTGTAGGCCAAATAGTTGTGTAAGTAACTTATTTTGAAATAGTTTTATGCAAATTTTGTTCGAACACATAGGTTTTCGCGCAAAAAGCGGATAAGAGGTAAAGTAGCCAAGACTTTCTTCTAAAAAATGGTGTATTCCGTTTTTTGGCACATGTCCCCGTTTTGACGCTGTAGGCCAAATAGTGGTGTAAGTAACTTATTTTGAAATAGTTTTTTGAAAATTTTGTTCGAACACATAGGTTTTCTGGCAAAAACCGAGTATAAGGTAATGTAGCCAAGACTTTCTTCTAAAAAAAGGTAAATTCCGATTTTTGGCACATGTCCCCGTTTTGACGCTGTAGGCCAAATAGTGGTGTAAGTAACTTATTTTGAAATAGTTTTTTGAAAAATTTGTTCGAATACATAGGATACCCGTAAAAGCCGAGTATGGGGTAGTGTAGCCAAGACTTTCTTCTAAAAAAAGATGCATTCCGATTATAGCACGTGTCCCTGTTTTTACGCTATAGGCCAAATAGTGGTGTAAGTAACTTATTTTGAAATAGTTTTTTGAAAATTTTCTTCGAACACATAGGTTTTCCCGCAAAACCGAGTATTAGATTATTTAGCCAGGACTTTCCTCTAAAATATGGTATATTCCGATTTTTGGCACATGTTCAAGTTTTGACGCTGTAGGCCAAATAGTGGTGTAAGTAACGTATTTTGAAATAGTTTTTTGAAAATTTTGTTCGAACACATAGGTTTTCCTTCCCGCACAAAACCGAATAAGAGGTAAAGTAGCCAAGACTTTCTTCTAAAAAATAGTGTATTCCGATTTTTGGCACATGTCCCCGTTTTGACACTGTAGGCCAAATAGTGGTGTAAGTAACTTATTTTGAAATAGCTTTTTGAAAATTTTCTTCGAACACACAGGTTTTCCCGCAAAAACTGAGTATGAGGTAATGTAGCCAAGACTTTCTTCTAAAAAATTTTATATTCCAATTTTTGGCACATGTCCCCGTTTTGACGCTGTAGGCCAAATAGTGGTGTAAGTAACGTATTTTGAAATAGTTTTTTTAAAATTTTGTTCGAACACATAGGTTTTCCTTCCCGCACAAAACCGAATAAGAAGTAAAGTAGCCAAGACTTTCTTCTAAAAAATGGTGTATTCCGATTTTTGGCACGAGTTGCTGTTTTGACGCTGTAGGCCAAATAGTGGTGTAAGTAAGTTATTTTGAAATAGTTTTTTGAAAATTTTGTTCGAACACATAGGTTTTCTTGCAAAAACCGAGTATAAGGTAATGTAGCCAAGACTTTCTTCTAAAAAGTGGTAAATTCCGATTTTTGGCACGAGTTGCTGTTTTGACGCTGTAGGCCAAATAGAGGTGTAAGTAGCTTATTTTGAAATAGTTTTTTGAAAATTTTGTTCAAACACATAGGTTTTCCTTCCCGCAAAAACCGAATAAGAGGTAAAGTAGCCAAGACTTTCTTCAAAAAAATGGTTCAATCCGATTTTTGGCACATGTCCCTGTTTTTACGCTGTAGGCCAAATAGTGGTGTAAGTAACGTATTTTGAAATAGTTTTTTTAAAATTTTGTTCGAACACATAGGTTTTCCTTCCCGCACAAAACCGAATAAGAAGTAAAGTAGCCAAGACTTTCTACTAAAAAAGGGTACATTCCGATTTTTGGCACGTGTCCCTGTTTTTACGCTATAGGCCAAATAGTGGTGTAAGTAACTTATTTTGAAATAGATTTTTGAAAATTTTGTTCGAACACAAATGTTTTCCCGCAAAAACCGAGTATTAGATTATGTAGCCAGGACTTTCCTCTTGAATATGGTATATTCCGATTTTTGGCACATGTCCCGTTTTGACGCTGTAGGCCAAATAGTGGTGTAAGGAACTTATTTTGAAATAGTTTTTTGAAAATTTTGTTCGAACACATAGGTTTTCCAGCAAAAAACGAATAAGAGGTAAAGTAGCCAAGACTTTCTTCTAAAAAATGGTGTATCCGATTTTTGGCACATGTCCCCGTTTTGACGCTGTAGGCCAAATAGAGGTTTAAGTAACTTATTTTGAAATAGTTTTTTGAAAATTTTGTTCGAACACATAGGATTTCTGGCAAAAACCGAGTATAAGTAATGTAGCCAAGACTTTCTTCTAAAAAAGGGTAAATTCCGATTTTTGGCACGTGTTGCTGTTTTGACGCTGTAGGCCAAATAGTGGTGTAAGTAACTTATTTTGAAATAGTTTTATGAACATTTTTTTCGAACACATCGGTTTTCCCGCAAAAACCAAGTATGGGGTTATGAAGCCAGGACTTTTCTCTGAAAAATTGTATATTCCGATTTTTGACGCATTTCCCTGTTTTGACGCTGAAGGCCAAATAGTGGTGTAAGTAACTTTTTTGAAATAGTTTTTGAAAATTTTCTTCGAACACACAGGTTTTCCCGCAAAACCGAGTATTAGATTATGTAGCCAGGACTTTCCTCTTGAATATGGTATATTCCGATTTTTGGCACATGTCCCGTTTTGACGCTGTAGGCCAAATAGTGGTGTAAGTAACTTATTTTGAAATAGATTTTGAAAATTTTGTTCGAACACATAGGTTTTCTGGCAAAAACCGAGTATAAGGTAATGTAGCCAAGACTTTCTTCTAAAAAAGGGTAAATTCCGATTTTTGGCACGTGTTGCTGTTTTGACGCTGTAGGCCAAATAGTGGTGTAAGTAACTTATTTTGAAATAGTTTTATGAACATTTTTTTCGAACACATCGGTTTTCCCGCAAAAACCAAGTATGGGGTTATGAAGCCAGGACTTTTCTCTGAAAAATTGTATATTCCGATTTTTGACGCATTTCCCTGTTTTGACGCTGAAGGCCAAATAGTGGTGTAAGTAACTTTTTTGAAATAGTTTTTGAAAATTTTGTTCGAACACAAAGGTTTTCCCGCAAAAACCGAGCATGAGATGATGTAGCCAAGACCTTCTTCTAAATAATGGTATATTCCAATTCTTGGCACATGTCCCCGTTTTGACGCTGTAGGCCAAATAGTGGTGTAAGTAACTTATTTTGAAATAGTTTTTTGAAAATTTTCTTCGAACACACAGGTTTTCCCGCAAAAACCGAATAAGAGGTAAAGTAGCCACGACTTTCTTCTAAAAAATGGTATATTCCGATTTTCGGCACATGTCCCTTTTTGACGCTGTAGGCCAAATAGTGGTGCAAGTTACGTATTTTGAAATAGTTTTTTGAAAATTTTGTTCGAACACATAGGTTTTCCCGCAAAAACCGAGTATGTGCTAATGTAGCCAGGATCTTCTTCTAAAAAAATGTAAATTCAGATTTTTGGCACGTGTCCCTGTTTTGATGCTGTAGGCAAAATAGTGGTGTAAGTAACTTATTTTGAAATAGTTTTTTGAAAATTTTGTTCGAACACATAGGTTTTCCTTCCCGCACAAAACCGAATAAGAGGTAATGTAGCCAAGACTTTCTTCTAAAAAATGGTGTATTCCGATTTTTGGCACATGTCCCCGTTTTGACACTGTAGGCCAAATAGTGGTGTAAGTAACTTATTTTGAAATAGTTTTTTGAAAATTTTCTTCGAACATACAGGTTTTCCCGCAAAAACTGAGTAAGAGGTAATGTAGCCAAGACTTTCTTCTAAAAAATGGTATATTCCGATTTTTGGCACATGTTCCCGTTTTGACGCTGTAGGCCAAATAGTGGTGTAAGTAACGTATTTTGAAATAGTTTTTTGAAAATTTTGTTCGAACACATAGGTTTTCCCGCAAAACCGAGTATTAGATTATTTAGCCAGGACTTTCCTCTAAAATATGGTATATTCCGATTTTTGGCACATGTTCCCGTTTTGACGCTGTAGGCCAAATAGTGGTGTAAGTAACGTATTTTGAAATAGTTTTTTGAAAATTTTGTTCGAACACATAGGTTTTCCTTCCGCACAAAACCGAATAAGAGGTAAAGTAGCCAAGACTTTCTTCTAAAAAATGGTGTATTCCGATTTTTGGCACATGTCCCCGTTTTGACACTGTAGGCCAAATAGTGGTGTAAGTAACTTATTTTGAAATAGTTTTTTGAAAATTTTCTTCGAACACACAGGTTTTCCCGCAAAACCGAGTATTAGATTATTTAGCCAGGACTTTCCTCTAAAATATGGTATATTCCGATTTTTGGCACATGTTCCCGTTTTGACGCTGTAGGCCAAATAGTGGTGTAAGTAACGTATTTTGGCACATGTCCCCGTTTTGACTTTGTAGGCCAAATAGTTGTGTAAGTAGCTTATTTTGAAATAGTTTTTTGAAAATTTTGTTCAAACACATAGGTTTTCCTTCCCGCAAAAACCGAATAAGAGGTAAAGTAGCCAAGACTTTCTTCAAAAAAATGGTTCAATCCGATTTTTGGCACATGTCCCTGTTTTTACCCTGTAGGCCAAAGAGTGGTGTAAGTAACTTATTTTGAAATAGTTTTATGAAAATTTTGTTCGAACACAAATGTTTTCCCGCAAAAACCGAGTATTAGATTATGTAGCCAGGACTTTCCTCTTGAATATGGTATATTCCGATTTTTGGCACATGTCCCGTTTTGACGCTGTAGGCCAAATAGTGGTGTAAGGAACTTATTTTGAAATAGTTTTTTGAAAATTTTGTTCGAACACAAATGTTTTCCCGCAAAAACCGAGTATTAGATTATGTAGCCAGGACTTTCCTCTTGAATATGGTATATTCCGATTTTTGGCACATGTCCCGTTTTGACTCTGTAGGCCAAATAGTGGTGTAAGGAACTTATTTTGTAATAGTTTTTTGAAAATTTTGTTCGAACACATAGGTTTTCCAGCAAAAAACAAATAAGAGGTAAAAGACTTTCTTCTAAAAAATGGTGTATCCGATTTTTGGCACATGTCCCTCTTTTTACGCTATAGGCCAAATAGTGGTGTAAGTAACTTATTTTGAAATAGTTTTTTGAAAATTTTGTTCGAACACATAGGTTTTCTGGCAAAAACCGAGTATAAGGTAATGTAGCCAAGACTTTCTTCTAAAAAAGGGTAAATTGCGAATTTTGGCACGTGTTGCTGTTTTGACGCTGTAGGCCAAATAGAGGTGTAAGTAACTTATTTTGAAATAGTTTTTTGAAAATTTTGTTCGAACACATAGGTTTTCCTTCCCACAAAAACCGAATAAGAGGTAAAGTATCCAAGACTTTCTTCTAAAAAATGGTTAAATCCGATTTTTGGCACATGTCCCTGTTTTTACGCTGTAGGCCAAATAGTTGTGTAAGTAACTTATTTTGAAATAGTTTTATACAAATTTTGTTCGAACACATAGGATACCCCGTAAAAACCGAGTATGGGGTAATGTACCCAAGACTTTCTTCTAAAAAAGGGTAAAATCCGATTTTTGGCACATGTTCCCGTTTTGACGCTGTAGGCCAAATAGTGGTGTAAGTAACGTATTTTGAAATAGTTTTTTGAAAATTTTGTTCGAACACATAGGTTTTCCTTCCGCACAAAACCGAATAAGAGGTAAAGTAGCCAAGACTTTCTTCTAAAAAATGGTGTATTCCGATTTTTGGCACATGTCCCCGTTTTGACACTGTAGGCCAAATAGTGGTGTAAGTAACTTATTTTGAAATAGTTTTTTGAAAATTTTCTTCGAACACACAGGTTTTCCCGCAAAACCGAGTATTAGATTATGCAGCCAGGACTTTCCTCTTGAATATGGTATATTCCGATTTTTGGCACATGTCCCGTTTTGACGCTGTAGGCCAAATAGTGGTGTAAGTAACTTATTTTGAAATAGTTTTTTGAAAATTTTGTTCGAACACATAGGTTTTCTGGCAAAAACCGAGTATAAGGTAATGTAGCCAAGACTTTCTTCTAAAAAAGGGTAAAATCCGATTTTTGGCACGTGTTGCTGTTTTGACGCTGTAGGCCAAATAGTGGTGTAAGTAACTTATTTTGAAATAGTTTTATGAACATTTTTTTCGAACACATCGGTTTTCCCGCAAAAACCAAGTATGGGGTTATGAAGCCAGGACTTTTCTCTGAAAAATTGTATATTCCGATTTTTGACGCTTTTCCCTGTTTTGACGCTGAAGGCCAAATAGTGGTGTAAGTAACTTTTTTGAAATAGTTTTTGAAAATTTTGTTCGAACACAAAGGTTTTCCCGCAAAAACCGAGCATGAGATGATGTAGCCAATACCTTCTTCTAAATAATGGTATATTCCAATTCTTGGCACATGTCCCCGTTTTGACGCTGTAGGCCAAATAGTGGTGTAAGTAACTTATTTTGAAATAGTTTTTTGAAAATTTTCTTCGAACACACAGGTTTTCCCGCAAAAACCGAATAAAATGTAAAGTAGCCAAGACTTTCTTCTAAAAAATGGTATATTCAGATTTTTGGCACATGTCCCTTTTTGACGCTGTAGGCCAAATAGTGGTGCAAGTTACGTATTTTGAAATAGTTTTTTGAAAATTTTGTTCGAACACATAGGTTTTCCCGCAAAAACCGAGTATGTGCTAATGTAGCCAGGTTCTTCTTCTAAAAAAATGTAAATTCAGAATTTTGGCACGTGTCCCTGTTTTGATGCTGTAGGCCAAATAGTGGTGTAAGTAACTTATTTTGAAATAGTTTTTTGAAAATTTTGTTCGAACACATAGGTTTTCCCGCAAAAATCGAATATGAGGTAATGTAGCCAAGACTCTTATAAAAAATAGTTCAATTCGATTTTTGGCACATGTTCCTGTTTTTACGCCGTAGGCAGAAGAGTTGTATAAATAACTTATTTTGAAATAGTTTTATGAAAATTTTGTTCGAACACATAAGATACCCCGTAAAAACCGAGTAGTCAAGACTTTCTTCTAAAAAAGTGTACATTCCGATTTTTGGCACGTGTCCCTGTTTTTACGCTATAGGCCAAATAGTGGTGTAAGTAACTTATTTTGAAATAGTTTTTTGAAAATTTTGTTCGAACACAATTGCTTTTCCGCAAAAGCCGAGTATCAGATTATGTAGCCAGGACTTTCCTCTAAAACATGGTATATTCCGATTTTTGGCACATGTCCCCGTTTTGACGCTGTAGGCCAAATAGTAGTGTAAGTAATTTATTTTGAAATAGTTTTATGAAAATTTTGTTCGAATACATAGGATACCCGTAAAAACAGAGTATGGGGTAGTGTAGCCAAGACTTTCTTCTAAAAAAGTGTGCATTCCGATTTTTAGCGCGTGTCCCTGTTTTTACGCTATAGGCCAAATAGTGGTGTAAGTAACTTATTTTGAAATAGTTTTTTGAAAATTTTGTTCGAACACATAAGTTTTCCCGCAAAAACCGAGTATAAGATAATGTAGCCAAGACTTTCTTCTAAAAAAGGGTAAAATTCCGATTTTTGGCACATCTCCCCGTTTTGACGCTGTAGGCCAAATAGTGGTGTAAGTAACATATTTTGAAATAGTTTTTTGAAAATTTTGTTCGGATACATAGGATACTCCGTAAAAACCGAGTATGGGGTAGTGTAGCCAAGACTTTCTTCTAAAAAAGAGTGCATTCCGATTTTTAGCACGTGTCCCTGTTTTTACGCTATAGGCCAAATAGTGGTGTAAGTAACTTATTTTGAAATAGTTTTTTGAAAATTTTGTTCGAACACATAGGTTTTCCCGCAAAAACCGAATAAGAGCTAAAGTAGCCAAGACTTTCTTCTAAAGAATGGTGTATTCCGATTTTTGGCACATGCTCCCGTTTTGACGCTGTAGGACAAATAGTGGTGTAACATATTTTGAAATAGTTTTTTGAAAATTTTGTTCGAACACATAGGTTTTCCCGCAAAAACCGAGTATGAGGTAATTTAGCCAAGACTTTCTTCTAAAAAATGGTATATTCCAATTTTTGGCGCATGGCCCCGTTTTGACACTGTAGGCCAAATAGTGGTGTAAGTAACTTATTTTGAAATAGTTTTTTGAAAATTTTCTTCGAACACACAGGTTTTCCCGCAAAACCGAGTATTAGATTATGTAGCCAGGACTTTCCTCTTGAATATGGTATATTCCGATTTTTGGCACATGTCCCGTTTTGACGCTGTAGGCCAAATAGTGGTGTAAGTAACTTATTTTGAAATAGTTTTTTGAAAATTTTGTTCGAACACATAGGTTTTCCCGCAAAAACCGAGTATGAGGTAATTTAGCCAAGATTTTCTTCTAAAAAATGGTATATTCCAATTTTTGGCGCATGGCCCCGTTTTGACGCTGTAGGCCAAATAGTGGTGTAATTATCGTATTTTGAAATAGTTTTTTGAAAATTTTGTTCGAACACATAGGTTTTCCTTCCCGCAAAAGCCGAATAAGAGGTAAAGTAGCCAAGATTTCTTCTAAAAAATGGTTCAATCCGATTTTTCGCACATGTCCCTGTTTTTACGCTTTAGGCCAAATAGTTGTGTAAGTAACTTATTTTGAAATAGTTTTACGAAAATTTTGTTCGAACACATAGGATACCCCGTAAAAACCGAGTATAGGGTAATGTAGCTAAGACTTTCTTCAAAAAAATGGTTCAATCCGATTTATGGCACATGTCCCTGTTTTTACGCTGTAGGCCAAATAGTTGTATAAGTATCTTATTTTGAAATAGTTTTATGAAAATTTTGTTCGAACACATAGGATACTCCGTAAAAACCGAGTATGGGGTAATGTAGCCAAGACTTTCTACTAAAAAAGGGTACATTCCGATTTTTGGCACGTGTCTTTTTTTTTACGCTATAGGCCAAATAGTGGTGTAAGTAACTTATTTTGAAATAGTTTTTTGAAAATTTTCTTCGAACACACAGGTTTTCCCGCAAAACCGAGTATTAGATTATGTAGCCAGGACTTTCCTCTTGAATATGGTATATTCCGATTTTTGGCACATGTCCCGTTTTGACGCTGTAGGCCAAATAGTGGTGTAAGGAACTTATTTTGAAATAGTTTTTTGAAAATTTTGTTCGAACACAAATGTTTTCCCGCAAAAACCGAGTATTAGATTATGTAGCCAGGACTTTCCTCTTGAATATGGTATATTCCGATTTTTGGCACATGTCCCGTTTTGACTCTGTAGGCCAAATAGTGGTGTAAGGAACTTATTTTGTAATAGTTTTTTGAAAATTTTGTTCGAACACATAGGTTTTCCAGCAAAAAACAAATAAGAGGTAAAAGACTTTCTTCTAAAAAATGGTGTATCCGATTTTTGGCACATGTCCCTCTTTTTACGCTATAGGCCAAATAGTGGTGTAAGTAACTTATTTTGAAATAGTTTTTTGAAAATTTTGTTCGAACACATAGGTTTTCTGGCAAAAACCGAGTATAAGGTAATGTAGCCAAGACTTTCTTCTAAAAAAGGGTAAATTGCGAATTTTGGCACGTGTTGCTGTTTTGACGCTGTAGGCCAAATAGAGGTGTAAGTAACTTATTTTGAAATAGTTTTTTGAAAATTTTCTTCGAACACATAGGTTTTCCTTCCCACAAAAACCGAATAAGAGGTAAAGTATCCAAGACTTTCTTCTAAAAAATGGTTAAATCCGATTTTTGGCACATGTCCCTGTTTTTACGCTGTAGGCCAAATAGTTGTGTAAGTAACTTATTTTGAAATAGTTTTATACAAATTTTGTTCGAACACATAGGATACCCCGTAAAAACCGAGTATGGGGTAATGTACCCAAGACTTTCTTCTAAAAAAGGGTAAAATCCGATTTTTGGCACATGTTCCCGTTTTGACGCTGTAGGCCAAATAGTGGTGTAAGTAACGTATTTTGAAATAGTTTTTTGAAAATTTTGTTCGAACACATAGGTTTTCCTTCCGCACAAAACCGAATAAGAGGTAAAGTAGCCAAGACTTTCTTCTAAAAAATGGTGTATTCCGATTTTTGGCACATGTCCCCGTTTTGACACTGTAGGCCAAATAGTGGTGTAAGTAACTTATTTTGAAATAGTTTTTTGAAAATTTTCTTCGAACACACAGGTTTTCCCGCAAAACCGAGTATTAGATTATGTAGCCAGGACTTTCCTCTTGAATATGGTATATTCCGATTTTTGGCACATGTCCCGTTTTGACGCTGTAGGCCAAATAGTGGTGTAAGTAACTTATTTTGAAATAGATTTTTGAAAATTTTGTTCGAACACATAGGTTTTCCCGCAAAAACCGAGTATGAGGTAATTTAGCCAAGACTTTCTTCTAAAAAATGGTATATTCCAATTTTTGGCGCATGGCCCCGTTTTGACACTGTAGGCCAAATAGTGGAGTAAGTAACTTATTTTGAAATAGTCTTTTGAAAATTTTCTTCGAACACATAGGTTTTCCCGCAAAAACCGAGTATTAGATTATTTAGCCAGGACTTTCCTCTAAAATATGGTATATTCCGATTTTTGGCACATGTCCCCGTTTTGACGCTGTAGGCCAAATAGTGGTGTAAGTAACTTATTTTGAAATAGTTTTTTGAAAATTTTGTTCGAACACATAGGTTTTCCTTCCCGCAAAAACCGAATAAGAGGTAAAGTAGCCAGGACTTTCTTCTAAAAAATGGTATATTCCAATTTTTGGCGCATGGCCCCGTTTTGACGCTGTAGGCCAAATAGTGGTGTAAGTAACATATTTTGAAATAGTTTTTTGAAAATTTTGTTCGAATACATAGGATACCCGTAAAAGCCGAGTATGGGGTAGTGTAGCCAAGACTTTCTTCTAAAAAAAGGGTGCATTCTGATTATAGCACGTATCCCTGTTTTTACGCTATAGGCCAAATAGTGGTGTAAGTAACTTATTTTGAAATAGTTTTTTGAAAATTTTCTTCCAACACATAGGTTTTCCCGCAAAAACCGAGTATTAGATTATTTAGCCAGAACTTTCCTCTAAAATATAATATATTTCGATTTTTGGCACATGTCCCCGTTTTGACGCTGTAGGCCAAATAGTGGTGTAATTATCGTATTTTGAAATAGTTTTTTGAAAATTTTGTTCGAACACATAGGTTTTCCTTCCCGCAAAAGCCGAATAAGAGGTAAAGTAGCCAAGATTTCTTCTAAAAAATGGTTCAATCCGATTTTTCGCACATGTCCCTGTTTTTACGCTTTAGGCCAAATAGTTGTGTAAGTAACTTATTTTGAAATAGTTTTACGAAAATTTTGTTCGAACACATAGGATACCCCGTAAAAACCGAGTATAGGGTAATGTAGCTAAGACTTTCTTCAAAAAAATGGTTCAATCCGATTTATGGCACATGTCCCTGTTTTTACGCTGTAGGCCAAATAGTTGTATAAGTATCTTATTTTGAAATAGTTTTATGAAAATTTTGTTCGAACACATAGGATACTCCGTAAAAACCGAGTATGGGGTAATGTAGCCAAGACTTTCTACTAAAAAAGGGTACATTCCGATTTTTGGCACGTGTCTTTTTTTTTACGCTATAGGCCAAATAGTGGTGTAAGTAACTTATTTTGAAATAGTTTTTTGAAAATTTTGTTCGAACACAAATGTTTTCCCGCAAAAACCGAGTATTAGATTATGTAGCCAGGACTTTCCTCTTAAATATGGTATATTCCGATTTTTGGCACACGTCCCGTTTTGACGCTGTAGGCCAAATAGTGGTGTAAGTAACTTATTTTGAAATAGTTTTTTGAAAATTTTGTTCGAACACATAGGTCTTCCCGCAAAAACCGAATAAGAGGTAAAGTAGCCAAGACAAGAAAATGATGTATTCCGATTTTTGGCACATGTACCCGTTTTGACGCTGTAGGCCAAATAGAGGTGTAAGTAACTTATTTTGAAATAGCTTTTTGAAAATTTTGTTCGAACACATAGGTTTTCTGGCAAAAACCGAGTATAAGGTAATGTAGCCAAGACTTTCTTCTAAAAAAGGGTAAATTCCGATTTTTTGGCACGTGTTGCTGTTTTGACGCTGTAGGCCAAATAGTGGTGTAAGTAACTTATTTTGAAATAGATTTATGAAAATTTTTTTCGAACACATCGGTTTTCCCGCAAGAACCAAGTATGGGGTTATGAAGCCAGGACTTTTCTCTGAAAAATTGTATATTCCGATTTTTGACGCATTTCCCTGTTTTGACGCTGAAGGCCAAATAGTTGCGTAAGTAACTTTTTTGAAATAGTTTTGGAAAATTTTGTTCGAACACAAAGGTTTTCCCGCAAAAAACGAGCATGAGATTATGTAGCCAAGACTTTCTTCTAAAATATGGTATATTCCAATTCTTGGCATATGTCCCCGTTTTGACGCTGTAGGCCAAATAGTGGTGTAAGTAACTTATTTTGAAATAGTTTTTTGAAAATTTTGTTCGAATACATAGGATACCCGTAAATACCGAGTATGGGGTAGTGTAGCCAAGACCTTCTTCTAAAAAAGTGTGCATTCCGATTTTTAGAAAGTGTTCCTGTTTTTACGCTATAGGCCAAATAGTGGTGTAAATAACTTATTTTGAAATAGTTTTTTGAAAATTTTGTTCGAACACATAGGTTTTCCCGCAAAAACCGAATAAGAGCTAAAGTAGCCAAGACTTTCTTCTACAAAATGGTGTATTCCGATTTTTGGCACATGTCCCCGTTTTGACGCTGTAGGCCAAATAGTTGTGTAAGTTACTTATTTTGAAATAGTTTTTTGCAAATTTTGTTCGAACACATAGGTTTTCCCGCAAAAACCGAATATGAGGTAATGTAGCCAAGAACTTCTTCTAAAAAATGGTATATTCCAATTTTTGGCTCATGTCCCCGTTTTGACACTGTAGGCCAAATAGTGGTGTAAGTAACTTATTTTGAAATAGTTTTTTGAAAATTTTCTTCGAACACATAGCTTTTCCCGCAAAAATCGAGTATTAGATTATTTAGCCAAGACTTTCTTCTAAAAAAGGGTAAATTCCGATTTTTGGCACATGTCCCCGTTTTGACGCTGTAGGCCAAATAGTGGTGTAAGTAACATATTTTGAAATAGTTTTTTGAAAATTTTGTTCGAATACATAGGATACTCCGTAAAAACCGAGTATGGGGTAGTGTAGCCAAGACTTTCTTCTAAAAAAGGGTGCATTCCGATTTTTAGCACGTGACCCTGTTTTTACGCTATAGGCCAAATAGTGGTGTAAGTAACTTATTTTGAAATAGTTTTTTGAAAATTTTGTTCGAACACATAGGTTTTCCCGCAAAAACCGAATAAGAGCTAAAGTAGCCAAGACTTTCTTCTAAAGAATGATGTATTCCGATTTTTGGCACATGTTCCCGTTTTGACGCTGTAGGACAAAGAGTGGTGTAAGTAACATATTTTGAAATAGTTTTTTGAAAATTTTGTTCGAACACATTGGTTTTCCCGCAAAAACCGAGTATGAGGTAATGTAGCCAAGGCTTTCTTCTAAAAAATGGTATATTCCGATTTTTGGCACATGTCCCCGTTTTGACGCTGTAGGCCAAATAGTGGTGTTAGTAACTTATTTTGAAATAGTTTTTTGAAAATTTTGTTCGAACACATAGGTTTTCCTTCCCGCAAAAACCGAATAAGAGGTAAAGTAGCCAAGACTTTCTTCTAAAAAATGGTATATTTCGATTTTTGGCAAATGTCCCTGTTTTTACGCTGTAGGCCAAATAGTTGTATAAGTAACTTATTTTGAAATAGTTTTATGAAAATTTTGTTCGAACACATAGGATACCCCGTAAAAACCGAGTATGGGGTAATGTAGCCAAGACTTTCTTCTAAAAAAGGGTGCATTCCGATTTTTAGCACGTGTCCCTGTTTTTACGCTATAGGCCAAATAGTGGTGTAAGTAACTTATTTTGAAATAGTTTTTTTGAAAATTTTGTTCGAACACATAGGTTTTCCCGCAAAAAGCGAATAAGAGGTAAAGTAGCCAAGACTTTCTGCTAAAAAATGTTGTATTCCGATTTTTGGCACATGTCCCCGTTTTGACGCTGTAGGCCAAATAGTGGTGTAAGTAACATATTTTGAAATAGTTTTTTGAAAATTTTGTTCGAATACATAGGATACCCGTAAAAGCCGAGTATGGGGTAGTGTAGCCAAGACTTTCTTCTAAAAAAAGGGTGCATTCTGATTATAGCACGTATCCCTGTTTTTACGCTATAGGCCAAATAGTGGTGTAAGTAACTTATTTTGAAATAGTTTTTTGAAAATTTTCTTCCAACACATAGGTTTTCCCGCAAAAACCGAGTATTAGATTATTTAGCCAGGACTTTCCTCTAAAATATAATATATTTCGATTTTTGGCACATGTCCCCGTTTTGACGCTGTAGGCCAAATAGTGGTGTAATTATCGTATTTTGAAATAGTTTTTTGAAAATTTTGTTCGAACACATAGGTTTTCCTTCCCGCAAAAGCCGAATAAGAGGTAAAGTAGCCAAGATTTCTTCTAAAAAATGGTTCAATCCGATTTTTCGCACATGTCCCTGTTTTTACGCTTTAGGCCAAATAGTTGTGTAAGTAACTTATTTTGAAATAGTTTTACGAAAATTTTGTTCGAACACATAGGATACCCCGTAAAAACCGAGTATGGGGTAATGTAGCTAAGACTTTCTTCAAAAAAATGGTTCAATCCGATTTATGGCACATGTCCCTGTTTTTACGCTGTAGGCCAAATAGTTGTATAAGTATCTTATTTTGAAATAGTTTTATGAAAATTTTGTTCGAACACATAGGATACTCCGTAAAAACCGAGTATGGGGTAATGTAGCCAAGACTTTCTACTAAAAAAGGGTACATTCCGATTTTT
Source organism: Protophormia terraenovae (assembly GCA_951394005.1). NCBI lineage: Eukaryota > Metazoa > Arthropoda > Insecta > Diptera > Calliphoridae > Protophormia > Protophormia terraenovae. Next base: position 345,564 of record OX596078.1, on the reverse strand, counting down.
GGCACGTGTCTTTTTTTTGACGCTGTAGGACAAAGAGTGGTGTAAGTAACTTATTTTGAAATAGTTTTTTGAAAATTTTGTTCGAACACAAATGTTTTCCCGCAAAAACCGAGTATTAGATTATGTAGCCAGGACTTTCCTCTTAAATATGGTATATTCCGATTTTTGGCACACGTCCCGTTTTGACGCTGTAGGCCAAATAGTGGTGTAAGTAACTTATTTTGAAATAGTTTTTTGAAAATTTTGTTCGAACACATAGGTCTTCCCGCAAAAACCGAATAAGAGGTAAAGTAGCCAAGACAAGAAAATGATGTATTCCGATTTTTGGCACATGTACCCGTTTTGACGCTGTAGGCCAAATAGAGGTGTAAGTAACTTATTTTGAAATAGCTTTTTGAAAATTTTGTTCGAACACATAGGTTTTCTGGCAAAAACCGAGTATAAGGTAATGTAGCCAAGACTTTCTTCTAAAAAAGGGTAAATTCCGATTTTTTGGCACGTGTTGCTGTTTTGACGCTGTAGGCCAAATAGTGGTGTAAGTAACTTATTTTGAAATAGATTTATGAAAATTTTTTTCGAACACATCGGTTTTCCCGCAAGAACCAAGTATGGGGTTATGAAGCCAGGACTTTTCTCTGAAAAATTGTATATTCCGATTTTTTACGCATTTCCCTGTTTTGACGCTGAAGGCCAAATAGTTGCGTAAGTAACTTTTTTGAAATAGTTTTGGAAAATTTTGTTCGAACACAAAGGTTTTCCCGCAAAAAACGAGCATGAGATTATGTAGCCAAGACTTTCTTCTAAAATATGGTATATTCCAATTCTTGGCATATGTCCCCGTTTTGACGCTGTAGGCCAAATAGTGGTGTAAATAACTTATTTTGAAATAGTTTTTTGAAAATTTTGTTCGAATACATAGGATACCCGTAAATACCGAGTATGGGGTAGTGTAGCCAAGACCTTCTTCTAAAAAAGTGTGCATTCCGATTTTTAGAAAGTGTTCCTGTTTTTACGCTATAGGCCAAATAGTGGTGTAAATAACTTATTTTGAAATAGTTTTTTGAAAATTTTGTTCGAACACATAGGTTTTCCCGCAAAAACCGAATAAGAGCTAAAGTAGCCAAGACTTTCTTCTTAAAAAGGGTAAATTACGATTTTTGGCACATGTCCCCGTTTTGACGCTGTAGGCCAAATAGTTGTGTAAGTTACTTATTTTGAAATAGTTTTTTGCAAATTTTGTTCGAACACATAGGTTTTCCCGCAAAAACCGAATATGAGGTAATGTAGCCAAGAACTTCTTCTAAAAAATGGTATATTCCAATTTTTGGCTCATGTCCCCGTTTTGACACTGTAGGCCAAATAGTGGTGTAAGTAACTTATTTTGAAATAGTTTTTTGAAAATTTTCTTCGAACACATAGCTTTTCCCGCAAAAATCGAGTATTAGATTATTTAGCCAGGACTTTCCTCTAAAATATGGTATATTCCGATTTTTGGCACATGTCCCCGTTTTGACGCTGTAGGCCAAATAGTGGTGTAAGTAACTTATTTTGAAATAGTTTTATGAAAATTTTGTTCGAATACATAGGATACCCGTAAAAACCGAGTATGGGGTAGTGTAGCCAGGACTTTCTTCTAAAAAAGGGTGCATTCCGATTTTTAGCGCGTGTCCCTGTTTTTACGCTATAGGCCAAATGGTGGTGTAAGTAACTTATTTTGAAATAGTTTTTGAAAATTTTGTTCGAACACATAGGTTTTCCCGCAAAAACCGAGTATAAGATAATGTAGCCAAGACTTTCTTCTAAAAAAGGGTAAATTCCGATTTTTGGCACATGTCCCCGTTTTGACGCTGTAGGCCAAATAGTGGTGTAAGTAACATATTTTGAAATAGTTTTTTGAAAATTTTGTTCGAATACATAGGATACTCCGTAAAAACCGAGTATGGGGTAGTGTAGCCAAGACTTTCTTCTAAAAAAGGGTGCATTCCGATTTTTAGCACGTGACCCTGTTTTTACGCTATAGGCCAAATAGTGGTGTAAGTAACTTATTTTGAAATAGTTTTTTGAAAATTTTGTTCGAACACATAGGTTTTCCCGCAAAAACCGAATAAGAGCTAAAGTAGCCAAGACTTTCTTCTAAAGAATGATGTATTCCGATTTTTGGCACATGTTCCCGTTTTGACGCTGTAGGACAAATAGTGGTGTAAGTAACATATTTTGAAATAGTTTTTTGAAAATTTTGTTCGAACACATAGGTTTTCCCGCAAAAACCGAGTATGAGGTAATGTAGCCAAGGCTTTCTTCTAAAAAATGGTATATTCCGATTTTTGGCACATGTCCCCGTTTTGACGCTGTAGGCCAAATAGTGGTGTTAGTAACTTATTTTGAAATAGTTTTTTGAAAATTTTGTTCGAACACATAGGTTTTCCCGCAAAAACCGAATAAGAGGTAAAGTAGCCAAGACTTTCTTCTAAAAAATGGTATATTTCGATTTTTGGCACATGTCCCTGTTTTTACGCTGTAGGCCAAATAGTTGTGTAAGTAACTTATTTTGAAATAGTTTTATGAAAATTTTGTTCGAACACATAGGATACCCCGTAAAAACCGAGTATGGGGTAATGTAGCCAAGACTTTCTTCTAAAAAAGGGTGCATTCCGATTTTTAGCACGTGTCCCTGTTTTTACGCTATAGGCCAAATAGTGGTGTAAGTAACTTATTTTGAAATAGTTTTTTTGAAAATTTTGTTCGAACACATAGGTTTTCCCGCAAAAAGCGAATAAGAGGTAAAGTAGCCAAGACTTTCTGCTAAAAAATGTTGTATTCCGATTTTTGGCACATGTCCCCGTTTTGACGCTGTAGGCCAAATAGTGGTGTAAGTAACTTATTTTGAAATAGTTTTTTGAAAATTTTGTTCGAACACATAGGATACCCCGCAAAAAGCGAATAAGAGGTAAAGTAGCCAAGACTTTCGACTAAAAAGGGTACATTCCGATTTTTGGCACGTGTCCCTGTTTTTACGCTATAGGTCAAATAGTGGTGTAAGTAACTTATTTTGAAATAGTTTTTGAAAATTTTGTTCGTACACAAATGTTTTCCCGCAAAAACCGAGTATTAGATTATGTAGCCAGGACTTTCCTCTTAAATATGGTATATTCCGATTTTTGGCACATGTCCCGTTTTGACGCTGTAGGCCAAATAGTGGTGTAAGTAACTTATTTTGAAATAGTTTTTTGAAAATTTTGTTCGAACACATAGGTCTTCCCGCAAAAACCGAATAAGAGGTAAAGTAGCCAAGACAAGAAAATTATGTATTCCGATTTTTGGCACATGTACCCGTTTTGACGCTGTAGGCCAAATAGAGTTGTAAGTAACTTATTTTGAAATAGTTTTTTGAAAATTTTGTTCGAACACATAGGTTTTTTGCCAAAAACCGAGTATAAGGTAATGTAGCCAAGACTATCTTCTAAAAAAGGGTAAATTCCGATTTTTTGGCACGTGTTGCTGTTTTGACGCTGTAGGCAAAATAGTGGTGTAAGTAACTTATTTTGAAATAGTTTTATGAAAATTTTTTTCGAACACATCGGTTTTCCCGCAAGAACCAAGTATGGGGTTATGAAGCAAAGACTTTTCTCTGAAAAATGGTATATTCCGATTTTTGACGCATTTCCCTGTTTTGACGCTGAAGGCCAAATAGTTGTGTAAGTAACTTTTTTGAAATAGTTTTGGAAAATTTTGTTCGAACACAAAGGTTTTCCCGCAAAAAACGAGCATGAGATTATGTAGCCAAGACTTTCTTCTAAAAAATGGTATATTCCAATTCTTGGCAAATGTCCCCGTTTTGACGCTGTAGGCCAAATAGTGGTGTAAGTAACTTATTTTGAAATAGTTTTTTGAAAATTTTGTTCGAACACATAGGTTTTCCCGCAAAAATGGAATAAGAGGTAAAGTAGCCAAGACTTTCTTCTAAAAAATGGTATATTCCGATTTTTGGCACATGTCCCTTTTTGACGCTGTAGGCCAAATAGTGGTGCAAGTTACGTATTTAGAAAATTTTGTTCGAACGCATAGGATTTCCCGCAAAAACCGAGTATGTGTTAATGTAGCCAGGTTTTTTCAAAAAAAAATGTAAATTCCGATTTTTGGCACGTATCCCTGTTTTGACGCTATAGGCCAAATAGTGGTGTAAGTAACTTATTTTGAAATAGTTTTTTGAAAATTTTGTTCGAACACATAGGTTTTCTTGCAAAGACCGAGTATGAGGTAATGTAGCCAGGACTCTCTTCTTAAAAAGGGTAAATTCCGATTTTTGGCACGTGTTGCTGTTTTGACGCTGCACAGTGGGGTCAAACGCAAATTTGTTGGTAATAAATCTGTATCTCCTAAACTACTGGTTGGATTAAATTGAAATGTATGGAAGAGTTGCAGAGGAGGACCTTAGCTTTGAGAAAAACTATCTTGTAGTCACCCTGTGATAACACAAGAAAATCTACAGGGTGTCAAAATTGACTACCTCGAGTATCTAAAAGTTTAAAAAAATCGTAACTTATAAAAATGAAGTCCGATTTTAATGATTTTTATATTTCTGTAAAGGCAAGGTAAAAATTTAAAAAAGCTCGCGTAACATTTTTTTATTAATCGACAAAAATTTAACTTTTTCCAAAATTCACCATATTCGACCAATGCCTGATGTAGGGTGCAAGCCTAAATCAGTTCAAAATTTCTATATTAACCATTTATGAAGCCTTGTCTTTTGAAATATATAAAGAAAAAATTTTTTTCTTTAAAGGAATTTTGAGAAAAAAGTGAAGGAATTGTACTATATTTTTGTAAAAAATAGCCATTTTTCATACCAATTTCAGAGTGCTGATTTTGAATATTTTTCACGTCTAGATGCATTGAGATAATCCAAAAATTCTTTCTGCATGTTATTTTGAAATATATAGCAAATTACAAGATATTTTTAAAAAATTTTTTCCTCATATATCCCAGGACTTATTCCCGAAAAACCAAAGAGTCAAGGCAAAAAATCAAAAATTCAAAATTCAAGTATAAATATCTTTTTAACTGTAAGAGATAACTTAGGTGAGTAAGCTTATTTTTTCATTATCTTGCCAAGCACTTTACAGAAATATAAAAATCATTAAAATCGGAATTCATTTTTATAAGTTACGATTTTTTTAAACTTTTAAATACTCGAGGTAGTCAATTTTGACACCCTGTAGATTTTCTTGTGTTATCACAGGGTGATTACAAGATAGTTTTTCTAAAAGCTAAGGTCCTCCTCTGCAACTCTTCCATAAATTTCAATTTAATCCAAGCAGTAGTTTAGGAGATACAGATTTATTACCAAAAATTTTGCGTTTGACCCCACTGTGCACTGTAGGCCAAATAGTAGTGTAAGTAACTTATTTTGAAATAGTTTTTTGAAAATTTTTGCCGAACACATAGGTTTTTCCGCCAAAATCGAGTCTGAGGTAATGTAGCCAACACCTTCTTCTAAAAAGTGGTATATTCCAATTTTTGGCACATGTCCCCGTTTTGACGCTGTAGGCCAAAGAGTGGTGTAAGTAACTTATTTTGAAATAGTTTGTTGAAAATTCTGTTCGAACACAAAGGTTTTCCCGCAAAAATCGAATATGAGGTAATGTAGCCAAGACTCTTATAAAAAATGGTTCAATTCGATTTTTGGTACATGTCCCTGTTTTTACGCTGTAGGCAAAATAGTGGTGTAAGTAACAAATTTTGAAATAGTTTTTTGAAAATTTTGTTCGAACACATAGGATACCCCGTAAAAACCGAGTAGCCAAGACTTTCTTCTAAAAAAGTGTACATTCCGATTTTTGGCACGTGTCCCTGTTTTTACGCTATAGGCCAAATAGTGGTGTAAGTAACTTATTTTGAAATAGTTTTTTGAAAATTTTGTTCGAACACAATTGCTTTCCCGCAAAAACCGAGTATCAGATTATGTAGCCAGGACTTTCCTCTAAAATATGGTATATTCGGATTTTTGGCACATGTCCGCGTTTTGACGCTGTAGGCCAAATAGTAGTGTAAGTAACTTATTTTGAAATAGTTTTATGAAAATTTTGTTCGAATAAATAGGATACCCGTAAAAACCGAGTATGGGGTAGTGTAGCCAAGACTTTCTTCTAAAAAAGAGTGCATTCCGATTTTTAGCGCGTGTCCCTGTTTTTACGCTATAGGCCAAAAAGTGGTGTAAGTAACTTATTTTGAAATAGTTTTTTGAAAATTTTGTTGGAATACATAGGTTTTCCCGCAAAAACCGAATAAGAGGTAAAGTAGATAAGACTTTCTTCTAAAAAATGGTGTGTTCCGATTTTTGACACATGTCCCCGTTTTGACGCTGTAGGCCAAATAGTGGTGTAAGTAACATATTTTGAAATAGTTTTTTGAAAATTTTGTTCGAACACATAGGATACCCCGTAAAAACCGAGTAGCCAAGACTTTCTTCTAAAAAAGTGTACATTCCGATTTTTGGCACGTGTCCCTGTTTTTACGCTATAGGCCAAATAGTGGTGTAAGTAACTTATTTTGAAATAGTTTTTTGAAAATTTTGTTCGAACACAATTGCTTTCCCGCAAAATTCGAGTATCAGATTATGTAGCCAGGACTTTCCTCTAAAATATGGTATATTCGGATTTTTGGCACATGTCCCCGTTTTGACGCTGTAGGCCAAATAGTAGTGTAAGTAACTTATTTTGAAATAGTTTTATGAAAATTTTGTTCGAATAAATAGGATACCCGTAAAAACCGAGTATGGGGTAGTGTAGCCAAGACTTTCTTCTAAAAAAGTGTGCATTCCGATTTTTAGCACGTGTCCCTGCTTTTACGCTATAGGCCAAATAGTGGTGTAAGTAACTTATTTTGAAATTGTTTTTTGAAAATTTTGTTCGAATACATAGCTTTTCCCGCAAAAATCGAGTATTAGATTATTAAGCCAAGACTTTCCTCTAAAATATGGTATATTCCGATTTTTAGCACATGTCCCCGTTTTGACGCTGTAGGCCAAATAGTGGTGTAAGTAACTTATTTTGAAATAGTTTTATGAAAATTTTGTTCGAACACATAGGCTTTCCCGAAAAACCGAGAAATAGTTTTTTGAAAATTTTGTTCGAACACATAGGTTTTCTGACAAAAACCGAATATGGGGTAATGTAGCCAAGACTTTCTTCTAAAAAATGGTATATTCCAATTTTTGGCACGTGTCCCTGTTTTTACGCTGTACTCCAAATAGGGATGTAAGTAACTTATTTTGAAATATTTTTTTGAAAATTTTGTTCGAACACATAGGTTTTCTTTCCCGCAAAAACCGAATAAGAGGTAAACTAGCCAAGACTTTCTTCTAAAAAATGGTTAAATCCGATTTTTGGCACATGTCCCTGTTTTTACGCTGTAGGCCAAATAGTTTAGCACGTGTCCCTGTTTTTACGCTATAGGCCAAATAGTGGTGTAAGTAACTTATTTTGAAATAGTTTTTTGAAAATTTTGTTCCAACACATAGGTTTTCCCGCAAAAAGCGAATAAGAGGTAAAGTAGCCAAGACTTTCTTCTAAAAAATGGTGTTTCCGATTTTTGGCACATGTCCCCGTTTTGACGCTGTAGGCCAAATAGTGGTGTAAGTAACTTATTTTGAAATAGTTTTTTGAAAATTTTGTTCGAACACATAGGTTTTCTGGCAAAAACCGAGTATAAGGTAATGTAGCCAAGACTTTCTTCTAAAAAAGTGTACATTCCGATTTTTGGCACGTGTCCCCGTTTTTACGCTATAGGCCAAATAGTGGTGTAAGTAACTTATTTTGAAATAGTTTTTTTAAAATTTTGTTCGAACACAATTGCTTTCCCGCAAAAACCGAGTATCAGATTATGTAGCCGGGACTTTCCTCTAAAATATGGTATATTCCGATTCTTGGCACATGTCCCCGTTTTGACGCTGTAGGCCAAATAGTAGTGTAAGTAACTTATTTTGAAATAGTTTTATGAAAATTTTGTTCGAATAAATAGGATACCCGTAAAAACCGAGTATGGGGTAGTGTAGCCAAGACTTTCTTCTAAAAAAGAGTGCATTCCGATTTTTAGCGCGTGTCCCTGTTTTTACGCTATAGGCCAAAAAGTGGTGTAAGTAACTTATTTTGAAATAGTTTTTTGAAAATTTTGTTGGAACACATAGGTTTTCCCGCAAAAACCGAGCATGAGGTAATGTAGCCAAGACTTTCTTCTAAAAAATGGTGTGTTCCGATTTTTGGCACATGTCCCCGTTTTGACGCTGTAGGCCAAATAGTGGTGTAAGTAACATATTTTGAAATAGTTTTTTGAAAATTTTGTTCGAATACATAGGATACCCGTAAATACCGAGTATGGGGTAGTGTAGCCAAGACTTTCTTCTAAAAAAGTGTGCATTCCGATTTTTAGCACGTGTCCCTGTTTTTACGCTATAGGCCAAATAGTGGTGTAAGTAACTTATTTTGAAATAGTTTTTTGAAAATTTTGTTCGAACACATAGGTTTTCCCGAAAAAACCGAATAAGAGCTAAAGTAGCAAGACTTTCTTCTAAAAAATGGTATATTCCGATTTTTGGCACATGTCCCCGTTTTGACGCTGTAGGCCAAATAGTTGTGTAAGTAACTTATTTTGAAATAGTTTTTTGCAAATTTTGTTCGAACACATAGCTTTTCCCGCAAAAACCGAATATGAGGTAAAGTAGCCAAGGACTTCTTCTAAAAAATGGTATATTCCGATTTTTGGCACATGTCCCCGTTTTGACACTGTAGGCCAAATAGTGGTGTAGGTAACTTATTTTGAAATAGTTTTTTGAAAATTTTCTTCGAACACATAGCTTTTCCCGCAAAAATCGAGTATTAGATTATTTAGCCAGGACTTTCCTCTAAAATATGGTATATTCCGATTTTTGGCACATGTCCCCGTTTTGACGCTGTAGGCCAAATAGTGGTGTAAGTAACTTATTTTGAAACAGTTTTATGAAAATTTTGTTCGAACACATAGGTTTTCCTTCCCGCAAAAACCGAATAAGAGGTAAACTAGCCAAGACTTTCTTCTAAAAAATGGTTCAATCCGATTTTTGGCACATGTCCCTGTTTTTACGCTGTAGGCCAAATAGTTGTATAAGTAACTTATTTTGAAATAGTTTTATGAAAATTTTGTTCGAACACATAAGATACCCCGTTAAAACCGAGTAGCCAAGACTATCTTCTAAAAAAGTGTACATTCCGATTTAGGCCAAATAGCGGTGTAAGTAACTTATTTTGAAATAGTTTTTTGAAAATTTTGTTCGAACAGAATTGCTTTCCCGCAAAAGCCGAGTATCAGATAATGTAGCCAGGACTTTCCTCTAAAATATGGTATATTCCGATTTTTGGCACACTTCCCCGTTTTGACGATGTAGGCCAAAGAGTGGTGCAAGTAACTTATTTTGAAATAGTTTTGGCACATGTCCCCGTTTTGACGCTGTAGGCCAAATAGTGGTGTAAGTAACATATTTTGAAATAGTTTTTTGAAAATTTTGTTCGAACACATAGGATACTCCGTAAAAACCGAGTATGGGGTAATGTAGCCAAGACTTTCTTCTAAAAAAGGGTGCATTCCGATTTTAAGCACGTGTCCCTGTTTTTACGCTATAGGCCAAATAGTGGTGTAAGTAACTTATTTTGAAATAGTTTTTTGAAAATTTTGTTCCAACACATAGGTTTTCCCGCAAAAAGCGAATAAGAGGTAAAGTAGCCAAGACTTTCTTCTAAAAAATGGTGTATTCCGATTTTTGGCACATGTCCCCGTTTTGACGCTGTAGGCCAAATTGTGGTGTAAGTAACTTATTTTGAAATAGTTTTTTGAAAATTTTGTTCGAACACATAGGTTTTCTGGCAAAAACCGAGTATAAGGTAATGTAGCCAAGACTTTCTTCTAAAAAAGGGTAAATTCCGATTTTTGGCACGTGTAGCTTTTTTGACGCTGTAGGCCAAATAGAGGTGTAAGTAACTTATTTTGAAATAGTTATTTGAAAATTTTGTTCAAACACATAGGTTTTCCTTCCCGCAAAATCCGAATAAGAGGTAAAGTAGCCAAGACTTTCTTCTAAAAAATTGTATATTCCGATTTTTGGCACATGTCCCTTTTTTTACGCTGTAGGCCAAACAGTTGTGTAAGTAACTTATTTTGAAATAGTTTTTTGAAAATTTTGGCCGAACACATAGGTTTTTCCGCCAAAATCGGGTCTGAGGTAATGTAGCCAACACCTTCTTCTAAAAAGTGGTATATTCCAATTTTTGGCACATGTCCCCGTTTTGACGCTGTAGGCCAAAGAGTGGTGTAAGTAACTTATTTTGAAATAGTTTTTTGAAAATTCTGTTCGAACACATAGGTTTTCCCGCAAAAATCGAATATGAGGTAATGTAGCCAAGACTCTTATAAAAAATGGTTCAATTCGATTTTTGGCACATGTCCCTGTTTTTACGCTGTAGGCAAAATAGTTGTATAAGTAACTTATTTTGAAATAGTTTTATGAAAATTTTGTTCGAACACATAAGATACCCCGTTAAAACCGAGTAGCCAAGACTATCTTCTAAAAAAGGGTACATTCCGATTTAGGCCAAATAGCGGTGTAAGTAACTTATTTTGAAATAGTTTTTTGAAAATTTTGTTCGAACAAAATTGCTTTCCCGCAAAAGCCGAGTATCAGATAATGTAGCCAGGACTTTCCTCTAAAATATGGTATATTCCGATTTTTGGCACACTTCCCCGTTTTGACGATGTAGGCCAAAGAGTGGTGCAAGTAACTTATTTTGAAATAGTTTTTTGAAAATTCTGTTCGAACACATAGGTTTTCCTGCAAAAACCGAGTATGAGGTAATGTAGCCAAGACTTTCTTCTATGAAATGGTATAATCCATTTTTTGGCACATGTCCCCGTAGTGTAAGTAATTTATTTTGAAATAGTTTTATGAAAATTTTGTTCGAATACATAGGATACCCGTAAAAACCGAGTATAGGGTAGGGTAGCCGATTTTTGGCACATGTCCCCGTTTTGACGCTGTAGGCCAAATTGTGGTGTAAGTAACTTATTTTGAAAATTTTGTTCGAACACATAGGTTTTCTGGCAAAAACCGAGTACAAGGTAATGTAGCCAAGACTTTCTTCTAAAAAAGGATGCATTCCGATTTTTAGCGCGTGTCCCTGTTTTTACGCTATAGGCCAAATAGTGGTGTAAGTAACTTATTTTGAAATAGTTTTTTGAAAATTTTGTTCGAACACATAGGTTTTCCCGCAAAAACGGAGTAATTGTTTATATAGCCAGAACTTTTCTCTAAAAAATGGTATATTCCGATTTTTAGCACACTTCCCCGTTTTGACGATGTAGGCCAAATAGTGGTGTAAGTAACTTATTTTGAAATAGTTTTTTGAAAATTTTGTTCGAACACATAGGTTTTCCCGCAAAAACCGAGTATGTGTTAATGTTGCCAGGTTTTTCTTCTAAAAAAATTTAAATTCCGATTTTTGGCACGTGTCCCTGTTTTGACGCTGTATGCCAAAAAGTGGTGTAAGTAACTTATTTTGAAATAGTTTTTTGAAAATTTTGTTCGAACACATAGATTTTCTGGCAAAAACTGAGTATGAGGTAATGTAGCCAGGACTTTCTTCTAAAAAACGGTAATTTCCGATTTTTGCCACGTGTTGCTGTTTTTACGCTATAGGCCAAATAGTGGTGTAAGTAACTTATTTTGAAATTGTTTTCTGACAACTTTGTTCGAACACATCGGTTTTCCCGCAAAAACCGAGTATGGGGTTATGAAGCCAGGACTTTCTTCTAAAAAATGGTATATTCCGATTTTTGACGCATTTCCCTGTTTTGACGCTGAAGGCCAAATAGTGTTGTAAGTAACTTTTTTGAAATAGTTTTTGAAAATTATGTTCGAACACAAAGGTTTCCCCGAAAAAACCGAGCATGAGGTGATGTAGCCAAGACCTTCTTCTAAATAATGATATATTCCAATTTTTTGCACATGTCCCCGTTTTGACGCTGTAGGCCAAAAAGTGGTGCAAGTAAATTTCTTTGAAATAGTTTTTTAAAAATTTTGTTTGAACACATAGGTTTTCCCGCAAAAACCATGTAGCCAGGACTTTCCTCTAAAATATGGCATATTCCGATTTTTGGCACATGTCCCCGTTTTGACGCTGTAGGCCAAATAGTTGTGTAAGTAACTTATTTTGAAATAGTTTTTTGAAAATTTTGTTAGACCACATAGGTTTTCTCGCAAAAACCGAGTATGTGTTAATGTAGCCAGGTTTTTCTTCTTAAAATATGTAAATTCTGATTTTTGGCACGTGTCCCTGTTTTGACGCTATAGGCCAAATAGTGGTGTAAGTAACTTATTTTGAAATAGTTTTCTGAAAATTTTATTTGAACACATAGGTTTTCCCTCAAAAACCGAGTATTTGCTTGTATAGCCAGAATTTTTCTCTAAAAAGTTGTATGTTACGATTTTTAGCACATGTCCCCGTTTTGACGCTGTAGGCCAAATAGTGGTGTAAGTAACTTATTTTGAAATAGTTTTTTGAAAATTTTGTTAGAACACATAGGTTTTCCCGCAAAAACCGAATAAGAGGTAAAGTAGCCAAGACTTTCTTCTAAAAAATGGTATATTCCGATTTTTGGCACATGTCCCTTTTTGACGCTGTAGGCCAAATAGTGGTGCAAGTTACGTATTTTGAAATAGTTTTTTGACAATTTTGTTCGAACACATAGGTTTTCCCGCAAAAACCGAGTATGTGTTAATGTAGGCAGGTTTTTCTTCTAAATAATGGTATATTCCAATTTTTTGCACATGTCCCCGTTTTGACGCTGTAGTCCAAATATTGGTGTAAGTAACTTTTTTTGAAATAGTTTATGAAAATCGAATATGAGGTGATGTAGCTGACTTTCCTCTAAAAAATGGTACATCCCGATTTTTGGCACATGTCCCCGTTTTGTCGCTGTAGTCCAAAAAGTGGTGCAAGTTACTTATTTTGAAATAGTTTATTGAAAATTTTGTTCGAACACATAGGTTTTCCCGCAAAAACCGAGTATGTGTTAATGTAGCCAGGTTTTTCTTCTAAAAAATGTAAATTCCGATTTTTGGCACGTGTCCCTGTTTTTCCGCTGTAGGCCAAATAGTGGTGTAAGTAACTTATTTTGAAATAGTTTTCTGAAAATTTTGTTCGAACAAATAGGTTTTCCCGCAAAAACGGAGTATTTGTTTATATAGCCAGAAGTTTTCTCTAAAAAATGGTATATTCCGATTTGTAGCACATTTCCCCGTTTTGACGATTTAGGCCAAATAGTGGTGTAAGTAACTTATTTTGAAATAGTTTTTTGAAAATTTTGTTCCAACACATAGGTTTCCCCGCAAAAACCGAGTATGAGGAAATGTAGCCAAGGCCTTCTTCTAAGAAATGGTATATTCTGATTCTTGGCACGTGTCCCTGTTTTGACGCTGTAGGTTAAATACTGGTGTAAGTAACTTATTTTGAAATAGTTTTTTGAAAATTTTGTTCGACCACATAGGTTTTCCCGCAAAAGCCGAGTATGTGTTAATGTAGCCAGGTTTTTCTTCTAAAAAATGTAAATTCAGATTTTTGGCACGTGTCCCTGTTTTGATGCTGTAGGCCAAATAGTGGTGAAAGTAATTTTTTTGGAAATAGTTTTTTGAAAAATTTGTTTGAACACAAAGGTTTTCACTGCAAAAACCAATTATGGAGTTATGTAGCCAGGACTTTTCTCTAAAAAATGGTGTATTCCGATTTTTGTTACATGTCCCTGTTTTTACGCTGTAGGCCAAGTAGTGGTGTAAGTAACTTATTTTGAAATAGTTTTTTCTTCTAAAAAATGGTACATTCCGATTTTTAGCACATGTCCCTGTTTTTACGCTGTAGGCCAAATAGTGGTGAAAGTAATTTTTTTTTTTAAATTTTGTTTGAACACATAGGCTTTCCCGCAAAAACTGAGTATGAGGTTATGTAGCCAGGACTTTTCTCTAAAAAATGGTACATCCCGATTTTTGGCGCATGTCCCCGTTTTGACGCTGTAGTCCAAATAGTGGTGCAAGTTACTTATTTTGAAATAGTTCTTTGAAAATTTTGTTCGACCACATAGGTTTTCCCGCAAAAACCGAGTATGTGTTAATGTAGCCAGGTTTTTCTTCTAAAAAATGTAAATTCCGATTTTCGGGTATTTGTTTATATAGCCGAGTATTTGTTTATATAGCCAGAACTTTTCTCTAAGAAATGGTATATTCCGATTTTTAGCACATTTCCCCGTTTTGACGATGTAGTCCAAATAGTGGTTTAAGTAACTTATTCTGAAATAGTTTTTTGAAAATTTTGTTCGAACACATAGGTTTCCCCGCAAAAACCGATTATGAGTTAATGTAGCCAAGACTTTCTTCTAAAAAAGGGTAAGTAACTTATTCTGAAACAGTTTTATGAAAATTGTGTTCGAACGCATAGGATACCAATAAAAACCGAGTATGGGGTAATGTAGCCAGACCTTCTTCTAAGAAATTGTATGGTTATGTAGCCAGGACTTTTCTCTAAAAAATGGTACATCCCGATTTTTGGCGCATGTCCCCGTTTTGACGCTGTAGTCCAAATAGAGGTGCAAGTTACTTATTTTGAAATAGTTTTTTGAAAATTTTGTTCGAACACATAGGATACCCGTAAATGTTGGCCAAATAGAATATGATTTAATGTAGCCAAGACTTTATTCTAAAAATGGTATATTCCAATTTTTGACGCATGTCCCTGTTTTTACGCTGAAGCCCAAATAGTACTGTAAGTAACTTATTTTGAAATAGTTTTTTGAAAACTTTGTTCGAACACATAGGCTTTCCCGAAAAACCGAGCATGAGATGGTGTAGCCAAGACCTTCTTCTAAATAATGGTATATTCCAATTCTTGGCACGTGTCCCTGTTTTTACGCTATAGGCCAAATAGTGGTGTAAGTAACTTATTTTGAAATATTTTTTTGAAAATTTTGTTCGAACATATAAGTTTTCCCACAAGAACCGAGTATGGGGTAATGTAGCAAAGACTTTCTTCTAAAAAATGGTATATTCCGATTTTCGGCACATGTCTCTGTTTATACGTTACAGTTTTTTGAAAATTTTGTACCAACACATAGCTTTTCCCGGAAAAACCGAGCACAAGGCAATGTTACCAGGACTCTTCTTTTTTTTTTATTTCGATTTTTGGCACATGTATAGTTTTTTTAAATTTTTGTTCGAACACATAGGTTTTCCTGCAAAAACCGAGTATAGGGTTATGTAGCCAGGAATTTCCTTTAAAAAATGGTATATTCCGATTTTTGGAGCATGTCCCCGTTTCGACGCTGTAGTCCAAATAGTGGTGCAAGTTACATATTTTGAAACCATTTTTTTGAAAATTTTGTTTGAACACATAGGTCTTCCTGCAAAAACCGAGTACGAGGTAATGTAGCCAAGACTTTCTTCTATGAAATGGTATAATCCATTTTTTGGCACATGTCCCCGTTTTGACGCTGTAGACCAAATAGTGGTGTAAGTAAATCTTTTTGAACTAGTTTTTTGAAAATTTTGTTCGAACACATAGGTTTTCCCGAAAAGCCGTATATGAGGTAATGTAGCCAAGACTTTCTTCTAAAAAATGGTATATTCCGATTTTTAGAGCATGTCCCCGTTTTGACGCTGTAGGCCAAATAGTGGTGTAAGTAACTTATTTTGAAATAGTTTTTTGAAAATTTTGTTCGAACACATAGGCTTTCCCGCAAATTCCGAGTATGGGGTTATGTAGCCAGGACTTTTCTCTAAAAAATTTTATATTCCGATTTTTGGCACATTTCCCCGTTTTGACGCTGTAGGCCAAATAGTGGTGTAAGTAACTTACTTTGAAATAGATTTTTGAAAATTTTGTTCGAACACATAAGTTTCCCCGCAAAAACCGAGTATGAGATTATGTAGCCAGGACATTTCTCTAAAAAATAGTACATTCCGATTTATAGCACATGTCCCCGTTTTGACGCTGTAGTGCAAATAGTGGTGCAAGTTACTTATTTTGAAATAGTTTTTTGAAAATTTTGTTCGAACACATATGTTTTCCCGCAAAAACCGAGTATGTATTAATGTAGCCAGGTTTTTGTTCTAAAAAATGTACATTCCGATTTTTGGCACGTGTCCCTGTTTTGACGCTGTAGGCCAAATAGTTGTGTAAGTGACTTATTTTGAAATAGTTTTCTGAAAATTTTGTTCGAACACATAGGTTTTCAGGCAAAAACCTAGTATTTGTTCATATAGCCAGAACTTTTCTCTAAAAACTTCTTCTAAAAAATGGTATATTCCAATTTTTGGCTCATGTCCCCGTTTTGACACTGTAGGCCAAATAGTGGTGTAAGTAACTTATTTTGAAATAGTTTTTTGAAAATTTTCTTCGAACACATAGCTTTTCCCGCAAAAATCGAGTATTAGATTATTTAGCCAAGACTTTCTTCTAAAAAAGGGTAAATTCCGATTTTTGGCACATGTCCCCGTTTTGACGCTGTAGGCCAAATAGTGGTGTAAGTAACATATTTTGAAATAGTTTTTTGAAAATTTTGTTCGAATACATAGGATACTCCGTAAAAACCGAGTATGGGGTAGTGTAGCCAAGACTTTCTTCTAAAAAAGGGTGCATTCCGATTTTTAGCACGTGACCCTGTTTTTACGCTATAGGCCAAATAGTGGTGTAAGTAACTTATTTTGAAATAGTTTTTTGAAAATTTTGTTCGAACACATAGGTTTTCCCGCAAAAACCGAATAAGAGCTAAAGTAGCCAAGACTTTCTTCTAAAGAATGATGTATTCCGATTTTTGGCACATGTTCCCGTTTTGACGCTGTAGGACAAAGAGTGGTGTAAGTAACATATTTTGAAATAGTTTTTTGAAAATTTTGTTCGAACACATAGGTTTTCCCGCAAAAACCGAGTACGAGGTAATGTAGCCAAGGCTTTCTTCTAAAAAATGGTATATTCCGATTTTTGGCACATGTCCCCGTTTTGACGCTGTAGGCCAAATAGTGGTGTTAGTAACTTATTTTGAAATAGTTTTTTGAAAATTTTGTTCGAACACATAGGTTTTCCTTCCCGCAAAAACCGAATAAGAGGTAAAGTAGCCAAGACTTTCTTCTAAAAAATGGTATATTTCGATTTTTGGCAAATGTCCCTGTTTTTACGCTGTAGGCCAAATAGTTGTGTAAGTAACTTATTTTGAAATAGTTTTATGAAAATTTTGTTCGAACACATAGGATACCCCGTAAAAACCGAGTATGGGGTAATGTAGCCAAGACTTTCTTCTAAAAAAGGGTGCATTCCGATTTTTAGCACGTGTCCCTGTTTTTACGCTATAGGCCAAATAGTGGTGTAAGTAACTTATTTTGAAATAGTTTTTTTGAAAATTTTGTTCGAACACATAGGTTTTCCCGCAAAAAGCGAATAAGAGGTAAAGTAGCCAAGACTTTCTCCTAAAAAATGTTGTATTCCGATTTTTGGCACATGTCCCCGTTTTGACGCTGTAGGCCAAATAGTGGTGTAAGTAACATATTTTGAAATAGTTTTTTGAAAATTTTGTTCGAATACATAGGATACCCGTAAAAGCCGAGTATGGGGTAGTGTAGCCAAGACTTTCTTCTAAAAAAAGGGTGCATTCTGATTATAGCACGTATCCCTGTTTTTACGCTATAGGCCAAATAGTTGTGTAAGTAACTTATTTTGAAATAGTTTTTTGAAAATTTTCTTCCAACACATAGGTTTTCCCGCAAAAACCGAGTATTAGATTATTTAGCCAGGACTTTCCTCTAAAATATAATATATTTCGATTTTTGGCACATGTCCCCGTTTTGACGCTGTAGGCCAAATAGTGGTGTAATTATCGTATTTTGAAATAGTTTTTTGAAAATTTTGTTCGAACACATAGGTTTTCCTTCGGGCAAAAGCCGAATAAGAGGTAAAGTAGCCAAGATTTCTTCTAAAAAATGGTTCAATCCGATTTTTCGCACATGTCCCTGTTTTTACGCTTTAGGCCAAATAGTTGTGTAAGTAACTTATTTTGAAATAGTTTTACGAAAATTTTGTTCGAACACATAGGATACCCCGTAAAAACCGAGTATGGGGTAATGTAGCTAAGACTTTCTTCAAAAAAATGGTTCAATCCGATTTATGGCACATGTCCCTGTTTTTACGCTGTAGGCCAAATAGTTGTATAAGTATCTTATTTTGAAATAGTTTTATGAAAATTTTGTTCGAACACATAGGATACTCCGTAAAAACCGAGTATGGGGTAATGTAGCCAAGACTTTCTACTAAAAAAGGGTACATTCCGATTTTTGGCACGTGTCTTTTTTTTTACGCTATAGGCCAAATAGTGGTGTAAGTAACTTATTTTGAAATAGTTTTTTGAAAATTTTGTTCGAACACAAATGTTTTCCCGCAAAAACCGAGTATTAGATTATGTAGCCAGGACTTTCCTCTTAAATATGGTATATTCCGATTTTTGGCACACGTCCCGTTTTGACGCTGTAGGCCAAATAGTGGTGTAAGTAACTTATTTTGAAATAGTTTTTTGAAAATTTTGTTCGAACACATAGGTCTTCCCGCAAAAACCGAATAAGAGGTAAAGTAGCCAAGACAAGAAAATGATGTATTCCGATTTTTGGCACATGTACCCGTTTTGACGCTGTAGGCCAAATAGAGGTGTAAGTAACTTATTTTGAAATAGCTTTTTGAAAATTTTGTTCGAACACATAGGTTTTCTGGCAAAAACCGAGTATAAGGTAATGTAGCCAAGACTTTCTTCTAAAAAAGGGTAAATTCCGATTTTTTGGCACGTGTTGCTGTTTTGACGCTGTAGGCCAAATAGTGGTGTAAGTAACTTATTTTGAAATAGATTTATGAAAATTTTTTTCGAACACATCGGTTTTCCCGCAAGAACCAAGTATGGGGTTATGAAGCCAGGACTTTTCTCTGAAAAATTGTATATTCCGATTTTTGACGCATTTCCCTGTTTTGACGCTGAAGGCCAAATAGTTGCGTAAGTAACTTTTTTGAAATAGTTTTGGAAAATTTTGTTCGAACACAAAGGTTTTCCCGCAAAAAACGAGCATGAGATTATGTAGCCAAGACTTTCTTCTAAAATATGGTATATTCCAATTCTTGGCATATGTCCCCGTTTTGACGCTGTAGGCCAAATAGTGGTGTAAGTAACTTATTTTTCAACACAATTGCTTTCCCGCAAAAGCCGAGTATCAGATAATGTAGCCAGGACTTTCCTCTAAAATATGGTATATTCCGATTTTTGGCACACTTCCCCGTTTTGACGATGTAGGCCAAAGAGTGGTGCAAGTAACTTATTTTGAAATCGTTTTTTGAAAATTCTGTTCGAACACATAGGTTTTCCTGCAAAAACCGAGTATGAGGTAATGTAGCCAAGACTTTCTTCTATGAAATGGTATAATCCATTTTTTGGCACATGTCCCCGTAGTGTAAGTAATTTATTTTGAAATAGTTTTATGAAAATTTTGTTCGAATACATAGGATACCCGTAAAAACCGAGTATAGGGTAGGGTAGCCGATTTTTGGCACATGTCCCCGTTTTGACGCTGTAGGCCAAATTGTGGTGTAAGTAACTTATTTTGAAAATTTTGTTCGAACACATAGGTTTTCTGGCAAAAACCGAGTATAAGGTAATGTAGCCAAGAGTTTCTTCTAAAAAAGGATGCATTCCGATTTTTAGCGCGTGTCCCTGTTTTTACGCTATAGGCCAAATAGTGGTGTAAGTAACTTATTTTGAAATAGTTTTTTGAAAATTTTGTTCGAACACATAGGTTTTCCCGCAAAAACGGAGTAATTGTTTATATAGCCAGAACTTTTCTCTAAAAAATGGTATATTCCGATTTTTAGCACACTTCCCCGTTTTGACGATGTAGGCCAAATAGTGGTGTAAGTAACTTATTTTGAAATAGTTTTTTGAAAATTTTGTTCGAACACATAGGTTTTCCCGCAAAAACCGAGTATGTGTTAATGTTGCCAGGTTTTTCTTCTAAAAAAATTTAAATTCCGATTTTTGGCACGTGTCCCTGTTTTGACGCTGTATGCCAAAAAGTGGTGTAAGTAACTTATTTTGAAATAGTTTTTTGAAAATTTTGTTCGAACACATAGATTTTCTGGCAAAAACTGAGTATGAGGTAATGTAGCCAGGACTTTCTTCTAAAAAACGGTAAATTCCGATTTTTGCCACGTGTTGCTGTTTTTACGCTATAGGCCAAATAGTGGTGTAAGTAACTTATTTTGAAATTGTTTTCTGACAACTTTGTTCGAACACATCGGTTTTCCCGCAAAAACCGAGTATGGGGTTATGAAGCCAGGACTTTCTTCTAAAAAATGGTATATTCCGATTTTTGACGCATTTCCCTGTTTTGACGCTGAAGGCCAAATAGTGTTGTAAGTAACTTTTTTGAAATAGTTTTTGAAAATTATGTTCGAACACAAAGGTTTCCCCGAAAAAACCGAGCATGAGGTGATGTAGCCAAGACCTTCTTCTAAATAATGATATATTCCAATTTTTTGCACATGTCCCCGTTTTGACGCTGTAGGCCAAAAAGTGGTGCAAGTAAATTTCTTTGAAATAGTTTTTTAAAAATTTTGTTTGAACACATAGGTTTTCCCGCAAAAACCATGTAGCCAGGACTTTCCTCTAAAATATGGCATATTCCGATTTTTGGCAAATGTCCCCGTTTTGACGCTGTAGGCCAAATAGTTGTGTAAGTAACTTATTTTGAAATAGTTTTTTGAAAATTTTGTTAGACCACATAGGTTTTCTCGCAAAAACCGAGTATGTGTTAATGTAGCCAGGTTTTTCTTCTTAAAATATGTAAATTCTGATTTTTGGCACGTGTCCCTGTTTTGACGCTATAGGCCAAATAGTGGTGTAAGTAACTTATTTTGAAATAGTTTTCTGAAAATTTTATTTGAACACATAGGTTTTCCCTCAAAAACCGAGTATTTGCTTGTATAGCCAGAATTTTTCTCTAAAAAGTTGTATGTTACGATTTTTAGCACATGTCCCCGTTTTGACGCTGTAGGCCAAATAGTGGTGTAAGTAACTTATTTTGAAATAGTTTTTTGAAAATTTTGTTAGAACACATAGGTTTTCCCGCAAAAACCGAATAAGAGGTAAAGTAGCCAAGACTTTCTTCTAAAAAATGGTATATTCCGATTTTTGGCACATGTCCCTTTTTGACGCTGTAGGCCAAATAGTGGTGCAAGTTACGTATTTTGAAATAGTTTTTTGACAATTTTGTTCGAACACATAGGTTTTCCCGCAAAAACCGAGTATGTGTTAATGTAGGCAGGTTTTTCTTCTAAATAATGGTATATTCCAATTTTTTGCACATGTCCCCGTTTTGACGCTGTAGTCCAAATATTGGTGTAAGTAACTTTTTTTGAAATAGTTTATGAAAATCGAATATGAGGTGATGTAGCTGACTTTCCTCTAAAAAATGGTATATTCCGATTTTTGGCACATGTCCCTTTTTGACGCTGTAGGCCAAATAGTGGTGCAAGTTACGTATTTTGAAATAGTTTTTTGACAATTTTGTTCGAACACATAGGTTTTCCCGCAAAAACCGAGTATGTGTTAATGTAGGCAGGTTTTTCTTCTAAATAATGGTATATTCCAATTTTTTGCACATGTCCCCGTTTTGTCGCTGTAGTCCAAAAAGTGGTGCAAGTTACTTATTTTGAAATAGTTTATTGAAAATTTTGTTCGAACACATAGGTTTTCCCGCAAAAACCGAGTTTGTGTTAATGTAGCCAGGTTTTTCTTCTAAAAAATGTAAATTCCGATTTTTGGCACGTGTCCCTGTTTTTCCGCTGTAGGCCAAATAGTGGTGTAAGTAACTTATTTTGAAATAGTTTTCTGAAAATTTTGTTCGAACAAATAGGTTTTCCCGCAAAAACGGAGTATTTGTTTATATAGCCAGAAGTTTTCTCTAAAAAATGGTATATTCCGATTTGTAGCACATTTCCCCGTTTTGACGATTTAGGCCAAATAGTGGTGTAAGTAACTTATTTTGAAATAGTTTTTTGAAAATTTTGTTCCAACACATAGGTTTCCCGCAAAAACCGAGTATGAGGAAATGTAGCCAAGGCCTTCTTCTAAGAAATGGTATATTCTGATTCTTGGCACGTGTCCCTGTTTTGACGCTGTAGGTTAAATACTGGTGTAAGTAACTTATTTTGAAATAGTTTTTTGAAAATTTTGTTCGACCACATAGGTTTTCCCGCAAAAACCGAGTATGTGTTAATGTAGCCAGGTTTTTCTTCTAAAAAATGTAAATTCAGATTTTTGGCACGTGTCCCTGTTTTGATGCTGTAGGCCAAATAGTGGTGAAAGTAATTTTTTTGGAAATAGTTTTTTGAAAAATTTGTTTGAACACAAAGGTTTTCACTGCAAAAACCAATTATGGAGTTATGTAGCCAGGACTTTTCTCTAAAAAATGGTGTATTCCGATTTTTGTTACATGTCCCTGTTTTTACGCTGTAGGCCAAGTAGTGGTGTAAGTAACTTATTTTGAAATAGTTTTTTCTTCTAAAAAATGGTACATTCCGATTTTTAGCACATGTCCCTGTTTTTACGCTGTAGGCCAAATAGTGGTGAAAGTAATTTTTTTTTTTTAAATTTTGTTTGAACACATAGGCTTTCCCGCAAAAACTGAGTATGAGGTTATGTAGCCAGGACTTTTCTCTAAAAAATGGTACATCCCGATTTTTGGCGCATGTCCCCGTTTTGACGCTGTAGTCCAAATAGTGGTGCAAGTTACTTATTTTGAAATAGTTCTTTGAAAATTTTGTTCGACGACATAGGTTTTCCCGCAAAAACCGAGTATGTGTTAATGTAGCCAGGTTTTTCTTCTAAAAAATGTAAATTCCGATTTTCGGGTATTTGTTTATATAGCCGAGTATTTGTTTATATAGCCAGAACTTTTCTCTAAGAAATGGTATATTCCGATTTTTAGCACATTTCCCCGTTTTGACGATGTAGTCCAAATAGTGGTTTAAGTAACTTATTCTGAAATAGTTTTTTGAAAATTTTGTTCGAACACATAGGTTTCCCCGCAAAAACCGATTATGAGTTAATGTAGCCAAGACTTTCTTCTAAAAAAGGGTAAGTAACTTATTCTGAAACAGTTTTATGAAAATTGTGTTCGAACGCATAGGATACCAATAAAAACCGAGTATGGGGTAATGTAGCCAGACCTTCTTCTAAGAAATTGTATGGTTATGTAGCCAGGACTTTTCTCTAAAAAATGGTACATCCCGATTTTTGGCGCATGTCCCCGTTCTGACGCTGTAGTCCAAATAGAGGTGCAAGTTACTTATTTTGAAATAGTTTTTTGAAAATTTTGTTCGAACACATAGGATACCCGTAAATGTTGGCCAAATAGAATATGATTTAATGTAGCCAAGACTTTATTCTAAAAATGGTATATTCCAATTTTTGACGCATGTCCCTGTTTTTACGCTGAAGCCCAAATAGTACTGTAAGTAACTTATTTTGAAATAGTTTTTTGAAAACTTTGTTCGAACACATAGGCTTTCCCGAAAAACCGAGCATGAGATGGTGTAGCCAAGACCTTCTTCTAAATAATGGTATATTCCAATTCTTGGCACGTGTCCCTGTTTTTACGCTATAGGCCAAATAGTGGTGTAAGTAACTTATTTTGAAATATTTTTTTGAAAATTTTGTTCGAACATATAAGTTTTCCCACAAGAACCGAAAATGAGGTAATGTAGCAAAGACTTTCTTCTAAAAAATGGTATATTCCGATTTTCGGCACATGTCTCTGTTTATACGTTACAGTTTTTTGAAAATTTTGTACCAACACATAGCTTTTCCCGGAAAAACCGAGCACAAGGCAATGTTACCAGGACTCTTCTTTTTTTTTTATTTCGATTTTTGGCACATGTATAGTTTTTTTAAATTTTTGTTCGAACACATAGGTTTTCCTGCAAAAACCGAGTATAGGGTTATGTAGCCAGGAATTTCCTTTAAAAAATGGTATATTCCGATTTTTGGAGCATGTCCCCGATTCGACGCTGTAGTCCAAATAGTGGTGCAAGTTACATATTTTGAAACCATTTTTTTTGAAAATTTTGTTTGAACACATAGGTCTTCCTGCAAAAACCGAGTACGAGGTAATGTAGCCAAGACTTTCTTCTATGAAATGGTATAATCCATTTTTTGGCACATGTCCCCGTTTTGACGCTGTAGACCAAATAGTGGTGTAAGTAAATTTTTTTGAACTAGTTTTTTGAAAATTTTGTTCGAACATATAGGTTTTCCCGAAAAGCCGTATATGAGGTAATGTAGCCAAGACTTTCTTCTAAAAAATGGTATATTCCGATTTTTAGAGCATGTCCCCGTTTTGACGCTGTAGGCCAAATAGTGGTGTAAGTAACTTATTTTGAAATAGTTTTCAGAAAATTTTGTTCGAACACATAGGTGGTGTAAATGGTGGTGTAAGTAACTTATTTTGAAATAGTTTTCAGAAAATTTTGTTCGAACACATAGGCTTTCCCGCAAAAACCGAGTATGGGGCTATGTAGCCAGGACTTTTCTCTAAAAAATTTTATATTCCGATTTTTGGCACATTTCCCCGTTTTGACGCTGTAGGCCAAATAGTGGTGTAAGTAACTTACTTTGAAATAGATTTTTGAAAATTTTGTTCGAACACATAGGTTTTCCCGCAAAAACCGAGTATAAGGTAATGTTACCAGGACTCTTCTAAAAAGGTTTTATTCCGATTTTCGGCACATGTATAGTTTTTTGAAAAGGTTTTCCTGCAAAAACTGAGTATGGGTTTATGTAGCCAAATAGTAGTACAAATAGTGATGTAAGAAACTTATTTTGAAACAGTTTTTAAAAGTTTTGTTGGAACACATAGGTTTTCCCGCAAAAATTGAGTATGGAGTTATGTAGCCAGGACTTTCCTCTAAAAAAGGGTATATTCCGATTTTTGGCACATGTCCCCGTATAGACGCTGTAGGGCAAATAGTGGTATAAGTAACTTCTTTTGAAATAGTTTTTTGAAAATTTGTTCGAACACATAGGTTTTCCCGAAAAGCCAAATATGAGGTAATGTAGACAAGATTTTCTTCTAAAAAAAGGGTGCATTCCGATTTTTGGCACGTGTCCCTGTTTTTACGCTATAAGCCAAATAGTGGTGTAAGTAACTTATTTTGAAATAGTTTTCTGAAAATTTTGTTCGAACACATCGGTTTTCCCGCAAAAACCGAGTATGAGGTTATGTAGCCAAGACTTTCTTCTAGAAAGTGGTATATTCCGATTTTTGCACATGTCCCATTTTGACGCTGTAGACCAAATAGTGATGTAAGTAACTTATTTTGAAATAGTTTTTTGAAAATTTTGTTCGAACACATAGGTTTTACCGCTAAATCCGAATATGAGGTAAAGTAGCCAAGACTTTCTTCTAAAAAATGGTATATTCCGATTTTTGGCACATGTCCCCGTTTTGACGCTGTAGACCAAATAGTGGCGTAAGTAACTTATTTTAAAATGATTTTTTGAAAATTTTGTTCGAACACACAGGTTTTCCCGCAAAAACCGAATAAGACGTAATGTAGCCAAGACTTTTTTCTAAAAAATGGAATATTCCAATTTTTGTCATCTGTCCCTGCATTGACGCTACAGGCCAAATAGTGGTATAAGTAACTTTTTTGAAATAGTTTTTGAAAATTTTGTTCGAACACATAGGTTTTCCCGAAAGGCCAAATATGAGGTAATGTAGACAAGACTTTGTTCTAAAAAAGGGTACGTGTCCCTGTTTTTACGCTATATGCCAAAAAGTGGTGTAAGTAACTTATTTTGAAATAGTTTTCTGAAAATTTTGTTCAAACACATCGGTTTCCCGCAAAAACCGAGTATGGGGTTATGTAGCCAGGACCTTCCTCTAAAATATGGTATATTCCGATTTTTGGCACATGTCCCCGTTTTAACGCTGTAGACCAAATAGTGATGTAAGTTACGTATTTTGAAATAGTTTTTTGAAAATTTTGTTCGAACACATAGTTTTTCTGACAAAATCCGAATAAGAGGTAAAGTAGCCAAGACTTTCTTCTAAAAAATGGTATATTCCGATTTTTGGCACGTGTCCCTGTTTTGACGCTGTAGACCAAATAGTGGCGTAAGTAACTTATTTTAAAATAATTTTTGGAAAATTTTGTTCTAACACATAGGTTTTCCCGCTAAATCCGAATATAAGAAAATGTAGCCAAGACTTTTTTCTAAAAAACGGTATATTTTTGTTTTTGACACATGTCCCCGTTTTGAAGCTGTATTCCAAATAGTGGTGTAAGTAACTTTTTTTGAAATAGTTCTTTGAAAGTTTTGTTCGAAAACATAGGTTTTCCCGCAAAAACCGAATAAGAGGTAATGTAGCCAGGACTTTCCTCTAAAAAATGGTATATTCCGATTTTTGGCACATGTCCCCGTTTTGACGCTGTAGACCAAATAGTGGCGTAAGTAACTTATTTTGAAATAGTTTTTTGAAAATTTTGTTCGAACACATAGGTTTTCCCGCTAAATCCAAATATGAGGTAATGTAACCAAGACCTTTTTCTAAAAAATGGTATATTCCTATTTTTGGCACATGTCCCCGTTTTGACGCTGTATTCTAAATAGTGGTGTAAGTAACTTTTTTTGAAATAATTCTTTGAAAATTTTGTTCGAACACATTTTCACGCAAAAGTCGGGTATGATGTAATGTAGCCAGGACTTTCCTCTAAAAAATGGTATATTCCGATTTTTGGCACATGTCCCCGTTTTGACGCTGTAAGCCAAATAGTGGTGTAAGTACCTTATTTTGAAATAGTTTTCTGAAAATTTTGTTCGAACACATCGGTTTTCCCGCAAAAACCGAGTATGAGGTTATGTAGCCAAGACTTTCTTCTAGAAAGTGGTATATTCCGATTTTTGCACATGTCCCATTTTGACGCTGTAGACCAAATAGTGATGTAAGTAACTTATTTTGAAATAGTTTTTTGAAAATTTTGTTCGAACACATAGGTGGTGTAAATGGTGGTGTAAGTAACTTATTTTGAAATAGTTTTCAGAAAATTTTGTTCGAACACATAGGCTTTCCCGCAAAAACCGAGTATGGGGTTATGTAGCCAGGACTTTTCTCTAAAAAATTTTATATTCCGATTTTTGGCACATTTCCCCGTTTTGACGCTGTAGGCCAAATAGTGGTGTAAGTAACTTACTTTGAAATAGATTTTTGAAAATTTTGTTCGAACACATAGGTTTTCCCGCAAAAACCGAGTATAAGGTAATGTTACCAGGACTCTTCTAAAAAGGTTTTATTCCGATTTTCGGCACATGTATAGTTTTTTGAAAAGGTTTTCCTGCAAAAACTGAGTATGGGGTTATGTAGCCAAATAGTAGTACAAATAGTGATGTAAGAAACTTATTTTGAAACAGTTTTTAAAAGTTTTGTTGGAACACATAGGTTTTCCCGCAAAAATTGAGTATGGAGTTATGTAGCCAGGACTTTCCTCTAAAAAAGGGTATATTCCGATTTTTGGCACATGTCCCCGTATAGACGCTGTAGGGCAAATAGTGGTATAAGTAACTTCTTTTGAAATAGTTTTTTGAAAATTTGTTCGAACACATAGGTTTTCCCGAAAAGCCAAATATGAGGTAATGTAGACAAGATTTTCTTCTAAAAAAAGGGTGCATTCCGATTTTTGGCACGTGTCCCTGTTTTTACGCTATAAGCCAAATAGTGGTGTAAGTAACTTATTTTGAAATAGTTTTCTGAAAATTTTGTTCGAACACATCGGTTTTCCCGCAAAAACCGAGTATGAGGTTATGTAGCCAAGACTTTCTTCTAGAAAGTGGTATATTCCGATTTTTGCACATGTCCCATTTTGACGCTGTAGACCAAATAGTGATGTAAGTAACTTATTTTGAAATAGTTTTTTGAAAATTTTGTTCGAACACATAGGTTTTACCGCTAAATCCGAATATGAGGTAAAGTAGCCAAGACTTTCTTCTAAAAAATGGTATATTCCGATTTTTGGCACATGTCCCCGTTTTGACGCTGTAAACCAAATAGTGGCGTAAGTAACTTATTTTAAAATGATTTTTTGTAAATTTTGTTCGAACACACAGGTTTTCCCGCAAAAACCGAATAAGACGTAATGTAGCCAAGACTTTTTTCTAAAAAATGGAATATTCCAATTTTTGTCATCTGTCCCTGCATTGACGCTACAGGCCAAATAGTGGTATAAGTAACTTTTTTGAAATAGTTTTTGAAAATTTTGTTCGAACACATAGGTTTTCCCGAAAGGCCAAATATGAGGTAATGTAGACAAGAATTTGTTCTAAAAAAGGGTACGTGTCCCTGTTTTTACGCTATATGCCAAAAAGTGGTGTAAGTAACTTATTTTGAAATAGTTTTCTGAAAATTTTGTTCGAACACATCGGTTTCCCGCAAAAACCGAGTATGGGGTTATGTAGCCAGGACCTTCCTCTAAAATATGGTATATTCCGATTTTTGGCACATGTCCCCGTTTTAACGCTGTAGACCAAATAGTGATGTAAGTTACGTATTTTGAAATAGTTTTTTGAAAATTTTGTTCGAACACATAGTTTTTCTGACAAAATCCGAATAAGAGGTAAAGTAGCCAAGACTTTCTTCTAAAAAATGGTATATTCCGATTTTTGGCACGTGTCCCTGTTTTGACGCTGTAGACCAAATAGTGGCGTAAGTAACTTATTTTAAAATAATTTTTGGAAAATTTTGTTCTAACACATAGGTTTTCCCGCTAAATCCGAATATAAGAAAATGTAGCCAAGACTTTTTTCTAAAAAACGGTATATTTTTGTTTTTGACACATGTCCCCGTTTTGAAGCTGTATTCCAAATAGTGGTGTAAGTAACTTTTTTTGAAATAGTTCTTTGAAAGTTTTGTTCGAAAACATAGGTTTTCCCGCAAAAACCGAATAAGAGGTAATGTAGCCAGGACTTTCCTCTAAAAAATGGTATATTCCGATTTTTGGCACATGTCCCCGTTTTGACGCTGTAGACCAAATAGTGGCGTAAGTAACTTATTTTGAAATAGTTTTTTGAAAATTTTGTTCGAACACATAGGTTTTCCCGCTAAATCCAAATATGAGGTAATGTAACCAAGACCTTTTTCTAAAAAATGGTATATTCCTATTTTTGGCACATGTCCCCGTTTTGACGCTGTATTCTAAATAGTGGTGTAAGTAACTTTTTTTGAAATAATTCTTTGAAAATTTTGTTCGAACACATTTTCACGCAAAAGTCGGGTATGATGTAATGTAGCCAGGACTTTCCTCTAAAAAATGGTATATTCCGATTTTTGGCACATGTCCCCGTTTTGACGCTGTAGTTCAAATAGGGATGTAAGTAACTTATTTTGAAATAGTTTTTTGAAAATTTTGTTCGAACACATAGGTTTTCTGACAAAAACCGAGTATGAGGTAATGTAGCCAAGACTTTCTTCTAAAAAATGGTTCAATCTGATTTTTGGCACATGTCCCTGTTTTTACGCTGTAGGCCAAATAGTGGTGTAAGTAACTTACTTTGAAACAGTTTTTTAAAAATTTTGTTGGAACACATAGGTTTTCCCGAAAAATTGAGTATGTGTTAATGTAGCCAGGTTTCTCTTCTAAAAAAATTTATATTCCGATTTTTGGCACATGTCTCCATTTTGACGCTGTAGGCCAAATAGTGATGTAAGTAACTTATTTTGAACATTTTTTTTTTAAATTTTGTTCGAACACATAGGCTTTCCCAAACAGGCCTAGTATGAGGTAATGTAGCCAAGACTCTTCTAGAAAACGGTATTTTCCGATTTTTTGCACATGTCCCCGTTTTGACGCTGTAGTCTAAATGTAAGCAACTTATTTTGAAACAATTTTTTAAAATTTTTGTTGGAACACATAGGTTTTCCCGCAAAAATTGAGTATGGAGTTATGTAGCCAGGACTTTTCTCTAAAAAATGGTATATTCCGATTTTTGGCACATGTCCCCGTTTAGACGCTGTAATCCAAATAGTGGTGTAAGTAACTTATTTTGAAATATTTTTTTGAAAATTTTGTTCGAACATATAGGTCTTCCCACAAAAACCGAATATGAGGTAATGTAGCCAAGAATTTCTTCTAAAAAATGGTATATTACGATTTTTGGCACTTGTCTCTGTTTTTACGCTTAGTTTTTTGAAAATTTTGTTCGAACACATGGCCTTTCCCGCAAAAACCGAGTATAAGGTAGTGTTACCAGGACTCTTCTAAAAAGGTTTTATTCCGATTTTTGGCACATGTATAGTTATTTGAAAAGATTTTCCTGCAAAAACTGAGCCAGGACTTTTCTCTAAAAAATGGTACATCCCGATTTTTGGCATATGTCCCCGTTTTGACGCTGTAGTCCAAATAGTAATGTATGTAACTTATTTTGAAATAGTTTTTTGAAAATTTTGTTCGAAAACATAGGTTTTCCCGCAAAAGCCGAGTATGGGGTTATGTAGCCAGGACTTTTCTCTAAAAAATTGTATATTCCGATTCTTGGCACATGTCCCCGTTTTGACGCTGTAGGGCAAATAGTGGTATAAGTAACTTCTTTTGAAATAGTTTTTTGAAAGTTTGTTCGAACACATAGGTTTTCCCGAAAAGCCAAATATGAGGTAATGCAGACAAGACTTTCTTCTAAAAAAAGGGTACATTCCGATTTTTGGCACGTGTCCCTGTTTTTACGCTATAAGCCAAATAGTGGTGTAAGTAACTTATTTTGAAATAGTTTTCTGAAAATTTTGTTCGAACACATCGGTTTTCGCGCAAAAACCGAGCATGAGGTTATGTAGCCAAGACTTTCTTCTAAAAAATGGTATATTCCGATTTTTGGCACATGTCCCGTTTTGACGCTGTAGACCAAATAGTGATGTAAGTAACTTATTTTGAAAATTTTGTTTGAACACATAGGTTTTCCCGCAAAAACCGAATAAGAGGTAATGTAGCCAAGACTTTTTTCTAAAAAATGGTATATTCCAATTTTTGTCACCTGTCCCTGCATTGACGGTAAAGGCCAAATAGTGGTATAAGTAACTTTTTTGAAATAGTTTTTGAAAATTTTGTTCGAACACAAAGGTTTTCCCGCACAAACCGAGCATAAGGTAAGGTAGCCAAGACTTTCTTCTAAAAAATGGTACATTCCGATTTTTGGCACGTGTCCCTGTTTTTACGCTGTAGGCAAAATAGTGGTATAAGTAACATCTTTTGAAAGAGTTTTTTGAAAACTTTGTTCGAACACATAGGTTTTCCCGCAAAAACGGAATAAGGGGTAATGTAGCCAAGACTTTTTTCTAAAAAATTGTATATTCCCATTTTTGGCACATATCCCCGTTTTGACGCTGTAGACCAAATAGTGGCGTAAGTAACTTATTTTAAAATAATTTTTTGAAAATTTTGTTCGAACACATAGGTTTTCCCGCTAAATCCGAATATGACGTAAAGTAGTCCCCGTTTTGACGCTGTTGACCAAATAGTGGCGTAAGTAACTTATTTTAAAATAATTTTTGAAAATTTTGTTCGAACACATAGGTTTTCCCACTAAATCCGAATATGAGGAAATGTAGCCAAGGCTTTTTTCTAAAAAATGGTATATTCCGATTTTTGGCACATGTCCCCGTTTTGACGCTGTAGACCAAATAGTGGCGTAAGTAACTTATTTTAAAATAATTTTTTGAAAACTTTGTTCGAACACATAGGTTTTCTCGCAAAAACCGAATAAGAGGTAAAGTAGCCAAGACTTTCTTCTAAAGAATGGTATATTCCGATTTTTGGCATATGTCCCCGTTTTGACGCTGTAGGCCAAAGAGTGGTGTAAGTAACTTATTTTGAAATAGTTTTTTGAAAATTCTGTTCGAACACATAGGTTTTCCCGCAAAAATCGAATATGAGGTAATGTAGCCAAGACTTTCTTATAAAAAATGGTTCAATTCGATTTTTGGCACATGTCCCTGTTTTTACGCTGTAGGCAAAATAGTTGTATAAGTAACTAATTTTGAAATAGTTTTATGAAAATTTTGTTCGAACACATAGGATACCCCGTAAAAACTGAGTAGCCGAGACTTTCTTCTAAAAAAGTTTACATTCCGATTTTTGGCACGTGTCCCTGTTTTTACGCTATAGGCCAAATTTTGAAAATTTTGTTCGAACACAATTGCTTTTCCGCAAAAACCGAGTATCAGATTATGTAGCCAGGACTTTCCTCTAAAATATGGTATGTTCCGATTTTTGGCACATGTCCCCGTTTTGACGCTGTAGACCAAATAGTGGCGTAAGTAACTTATTTTAAAATAATTTTTTGAAAACTTTGTTCGAACACATAGGTTTTCCCGCAAAAACCGAATAAGAGGTAAAGTAGCCAAGACTTTCTTCTAAAGAATGGTATATTCCGATTTTTGGCATATGTCCCCGTTTTGACGCTGTAGTCCAAATAGTAATGTATGTAACTTATTTTGAAATAGTTTTTTGAAAATTTGTTCGAACACATAGGTTTTCCCGAAAAGCCAAATATGAGGTAATGTAGACAAGATTTTCTTCTAAAAAAAGGGTGCATTCCGATTTTTGGCACGTGTCCCTGTTTTTACGCTATAAGCCAAATAGTGGTGTAAGTAACTTATTTTGAAATAGTTTTCTGAAAATTTTGTTCGAACACATCGGTTTTCCCGCAAAAACCGAGTATGAGGTTATGTAGCCAAGACTTTCTTCTAAAAAGTGGTATATTCCGATTTTTGCACATGTCCCATTTTGACGCTGTAGACCAAATAGTGATGTAAGTAACTTATTTTGAAATAGTTTTTTGAAAATTTTGTTCGAACACATAGGTTTTACCGCAAAAACCGAATAAAAGGTAAAGTAGCCAAGACTTTCTTCTAAAAAATGGTATATTCCGATTTTTGGCACATGTCCCCGTTTTGACGCTGTAGACCAAATAGTGGCGTAAGTAACTTATTTTAAAATGATTTTTTGAAAATTTTGTTCGAACACACAGGTTTTCCCGCAAAAACCGAATAAGACGTAATGTAGCCAAGACTTTTTTCTAAAAAATGGAATATTCCAATTTTTGTCATCTGTCCCTGCATTGACGCTACAGGCCAAATAGTGGTATAAGTAACTTTTTTGAAATAGTTTTTGAAAATTTTGTTCGAACACAAAGGTTTTCCCGCACAAACCGAGCATGAGGTAATGTAGCCAAGACTTTCTTCTAAAAAATGGTATATTCCGATTTTTGGCACGTGTCCCTGTTTTGACGCTGTAGGGCAAATAGTGGTATAAGTAACTTCTTTTGAAATAGTTTTTTGAAAATTTGTTCGAACACATCGGTTTTCCCGCAAAAACCGAGTATGAGGTTATGTAGCCAAGACTTTCTTCTAAAAAGTGGTATATTCCGATTTTTGCACATGTCCCATTTTGACGCTGTAGACCAAATAGTGATGTAAGTAACTTATTTTGAAATAGTTTTTTGAAAATTTTGTTCGAACACATAGGTTTTACCGCAAAAACCGAATAAAAGGTAAAGTAGCCAAGACTTTCTTCTAAAAAATGGTATATTCCGATTTTTGGCACATGTCCCCGTTTTGACGCTGTAGACCAAATAGTGGCGTAAGTAACTTATTTTAAAATGATTTTTTGAAAATTTTGTTCGAACACACAGGTTTTCCCGCAAAAACCGAATAAGACGTAATGTAGCCAAGACTTTTTTCTAAAAAATGGAATATTCCAATTTTTGTCATCTGTCCCTGCATTGACGCTACAGGCCAAATAGTGGTATAAGTAACTTTTTTGAAATAGTTTTTGAAAATTTTGTTCGAACACAAAGGTTTTCCCGCACAAACCGAGCATGAGGTAATGTAGCCAAGACTTTCTTCTAAAAAATGGTATATTCCGATTTTTGGCACGTGTCCCTGTTTTGACGCTGTAGGGCAAATAGTGGTATAAGTAACTTCTTTTGAAATAGTTTTTTGAAAATTTGTTCGAACACATAGGTTTTTCCGGAAAAACCGAATATGGGGTTATGTAGCCAGGATTTTTCGCTAAAAAATTGTATATTCTGATTTTTGGCACATGTCCCCGTTTTGACGCTGTAGGCCAAATAGTGGTATAAGTAACGTCTTTTGAAAGAGTTTTTTTAAAACTTTGTTCGAACACATAGGTTTTCCCGAAAGGCCAAATATGAGGTAATGTAGACAAGACTTTCTTCTAAAAAATTGTATATTCCGATTCTTGTCACGTGTCCCTGTTTTTACGCTATATGCCAAAAAGTGGTGTAAATAACTTATTTTGAAATAGTTTTCTGAAAATTTTGTTCGAACACATCGGCTTCCCGCAAAAACCGAGTATGGGGTTATGTAGCCAGGACTTTCCTCTAAAATATGGTATATTCCGATTTTTGGCACATGTCGCCGTTTTAACGCTGTAGACCAAATAGTGATATAAGTTACGTATTTTGAAATAGTTTTTTGAAAATTTTGTTCGAACACATAGTTTTTCTGACAAAATCCGAATAAGAGGTAAAGTAGCCAAGACTTTCTTCTAAAAAATGGTATATTCCGATTTTTGGCACGTGTCCCTGTTTTGACGCTGTAGACCAAATAGTGGCGTAAGTAACTTATTTTAAAATAATTTTTGGAAAATTTTGTTCGAACACATAGGTTTTCCCGCTAAATCCGAATATAAGAAAATGTAGCCAAGACTTTTTTCTAAAAAACGGTATATTTTTGTTTTTGACACATGTCCCCGTTTTGAAGCTGTATTCCAAATAGTGGTGTAAGTAACTTTTTTTGAAATAGTTCTTTGAAAGT
This sequence comes from Protophormia terraenovae, assembly GCA_951394005.1. Lineage (NCBI taxonomy): Eukaryota > Metazoa > Arthropoda > Insecta > Diptera > Calliphoridae > Protophormia > Protophormia terraenovae. Next base: position 310,589 of record OX596078.1, on the reverse strand, counting down.
TTTGTTCGAAAACATAGGTTTTCCCGCAAAAACCGAATAAGAGGTAATGTAGCCAGGACCTTCCTCTAAAAAATGGTATATTCCGTTTTTTGGCACATGTCCCCGTTTTGACGCTGTAGACCAAATAGTGGCGTAAGTAACTTATTTTAAAATAATTTTTTGAAAATTTGTTCGAACACATAGGTTTTCCCGAAAAGCCAAATATGAGGTAATGTAGACAATATTTTCTTCTAAAAAAAGGGTGCATTCCGATTTTTGGCACGTGTCCCTGTTTTTACGCTATAAGCCAAATAGTGGTGTAAGTAACTTATTTTTGTTTTTGACACATGTCCCCGTTTTGAAGCTGTATTCCAAATAGTGGTGTAAGTAACTTTTTTTTTTTTTTCGAATAGTTTTCTGAAAATTTTGTTCGAACACATCGGTTTTCCCGCAAAAACCGAGTATGAGGTTATGTAGCCAAGACTTTCTTCTAAAAAGTGGTATATTCCGATTTTTGCACATGTCCCATTTTGACGCTGTAGACCAAATAGTGATGTAAGTAACTTATTTTGAAATAGTTTTTTGAAAATTTTGTTCGAACACATAGGTTTTACCGCAAAAACCGAATAAAAGGTAAAGTAGCCAAGGCTTTCTTCTAAAAAATGGTATATTCCGATTTTTGGCACATGTCCCCGTTTTGACGCTGTAGACCAAATAGTGGCGTAAGTAACTTATTTTAAAATGATTTTTTGAAAATTTTGTTCGAACACACAGGTTTTCCCGCAAAAACCGAATAAGACGTAATGTAGCCAAGACTTTTTTCTAAAAAATGGAATATTCCAATTTTTCTCATCTGTCCCTGCATTGTCGCTACAGGCCAAATAGTGGTATAAGTAACTTTTTTGAAATAGTTTTTGAAAATTTTGTTCGAACACAAAGGTTTTCCCGCACAAACCGAGTATGAGGTAATGTAGCCAAGACTTTCTTCTAAAAAATGGTATATTCCGATTTTTGGCACGTGTCCCTGTTTTGACGCTGTAGGGCAAATAGTGGTATAAGTAACTTCTTTTGAAATAGTTTTTTGAAAATTTGTTCGAACACATAGGTTTTTCCGGAAAAACCGAGTATGGGGTTATGTAGCCAGGATTTTTCGCTAAAAAATTGTATATTCTGATTTTTGGCACATGTCCCCGTTTTGACGCTGTAGGCCAAATAGTGGTATAAGTAACGTCTTTTGAAAGAGTTTTTTTAAAACTTTGTTCGAACACATAGGTTTTCCCGAAAGGCCAAATATGAGGTAATGTAGACAAGACTTTCTTCTAAAAAATTGTATATTCCGATTCTTGGCACGTGTCCCTGTTTTTACGCTATATGCCAAAAAGTGGTGTAAATAACTTATTTTGAAATAGTTTTCTGAAAATTTTGTTCGAACACATCGGCTTCCCGCAAAAACCGAGTATGGGGTTATGTAGCCAGGACTTTCCTCCAAAATATGGTATATTCCGATTTTTGGCACATGTCGCCGTTTTAACGCTGTAGACCAAATAGTGATGTAAGTTACGTATTTTGAAATAGTTTTTTGAAAATTTTGTTCGAACACATAGTTTTTCTGACAAAATCCGAATAAGAGGTAAAGTAGCCAAGACTTTCTTCTAAAAAATGGTATATTCCGATTTTTGGCACGTGTCCCTGTTTTGATGCTGTAGACCAAATAGTGGCGTAAGTAACTTATTTTAAAATAATTTTTGGAAAATTTTGTTCGAACACATAGGTTTTCCCGCTAAATCCGAATATAAGAAAATGTAGCCAAGACTTTTTTCTAAAAAACGGTATATTTTTGTTTTTGACACATGTCCCCGTTTTGAAGCTGTATTCCAAATAGTGGTGTAAGTAACTTTTTTTGAAATAGTTCTTTGAAAGTTTTGTTCGAAAACATAGGTTTTCCCGCAAAAACCGAATAAGAGGTAATGTAGCCAGGACTTTCCTCTAAAAAATGGTATATTCCGATTTTTGGCACATGTCCCCGTTTTGACGCTGTAGACCAAATAGTGGCGTAAGTAACTTATTTTGAAATAGTTTTTTGAAAATTTTGTTCGAACACATAAGTTTTCCCGCTAAATCCAAATATGAGGTAATGTAACCAAGACCTTTTTCTAAAAACTGGTATATTCCTATTTTTGGCACATGTCCCCGTTTTGACGCTGTATTCTAAATAGTGGTGTAAGTAACTTTTTTTGAAATAATTCTTTGAAAATTTTGTTCGAACACATTTTCACGCAAAAGTCGGGTATGATGTAATGTAGCCAGGACTTTCCTCTAAAAAATGGTATATTCCGATTTTTGGCACATGTCCCCGTTTTGACGCTGTAGTTCAAATAGTGATGTAAGTAACTTATTTTGAAATAGTTTTTTGAAAATTTTGTTCGAACACATAGGTTTTCTGACAAAAACCGAGTATAAGGTAATGTAGCCAAGACTTTCTTCTAAAAAATGGTTCAATCTGATTTTTGGCACATGTCCCTGTTTTTACGCTGTAGGCCAAATAGTGGTGTAAGTAACTTACTTTGAAACAGTTTTTTAAAAATTTTGTTGGAACACATAGATTTTCCCGAAAAATTGAGTATGTGTTAATGTAGCCAGGTTTCTCTTCTAAAAAAATTTATATTCCGATTTTTGGCACATGTCTCCATTTTGACGCTGTAGGCCAAATAGTGATGTAAGTAACTTATTTTGAAAATTTTTTTTTTAAATTTTCGAACACATAGGCTTTCCCAAACAGGCCTAGTATGAGGTAATGTAGCCAAGACTCTTCTAGAAAACGGTATTTTCCGATTTTTTGCACATGTCCCCGTTTTGACGCTGTAGTCTAAATGTAAGCAACTTATTTTGAAACAATTTTTTAAAATTTTTGTTGGAACACATAGGTTTTCCCGCAAAAATTGAGTATAAAGTTATGTAGCCAGGACTTTTCTCTAAAAAATGGTATATTCCGATTTTTGGCACATGTCCCCGTTTAGACGCTGTAATCCAAATAGTGGTGTAAGTAACTTATTTTGAAATAGTTTTTTGAAAATTTTGTTCGAACATATAGGTCTTCCCACAAAAACCGAATATGAGGTAATGTAGCCAAGAATTTCTTCTAAAAAATGGTATATTACGATTTTTGGCACTTGTCTCTGTTTTTACGCTTAGTTTTTTGAAAATTTTGTTCGAACACATGGCCTTTCCCGCAAAAACCGAGTATAAGGTAGTGTTACCAGGACTCTTCTAAAAAGGTTTTATTCCGATTTTTGGCACATGTATAGTTATTTGAAAAGATTTTCCTGCAAAAACTGAGTATGAGGTTATGTAGCCAGGACTTTTCTCTAAAAAATGGTACATCCCGATTTTTGGCATATGTCCCCGTTTTGACGCTGTAGTCCAAATAGTAATGTATGTAACTTATTTTGAAATAGTTTTTTGAAAATTTTGTTCGAAAACATAGGTTTTCCCGCAAAAGCCGAGTATGGGGTTATGTAGCCAGGACTTTTCTCTAAAAAATTGTATATTCCGATTCTTGGCACATGTCCCCGTTTTGACGCTGTAGGGCAAATAGTGGTATAAGTAACTTCTTTTGAAATAGTTTTTTGAAAGTTTGTTCGAACACATAGGTTTTCCCGAAAAGCCAAATATGAGGTAATGTAGACAAGACTTACTTCTAAAAAAAGGGTACATTCCGATTTTTGGCACGTGTCCCTGTTTTTACGCTATAAGCCAAATAGTGGTGTAAGTAACTTATTTTGAAATAGTTTTCTGAAAATTTTGTTCGAACACATCGGTTTTCCCGCAAAAACCGAGCATGAGGTTATGTAGCCAAGACTTTCTTCTAAAAAATGGTATATTCCGATTTTTGGCACATGTCCCATTTTGACGCTGTAGACCAAATAGTGATGTAAGTAACTTATTTTGAAAATTTTGTTTGAACACATAGGTTTTGCCGCAAAAACCTAATAAGAGGTAATGTAGCCAAGACTTTTTTCTAAAAAATGGTATATTCCAATTTTTGTCACCTGTCCCTGCATTGACGCTAAAGGCCAAATAGTGGTATAAGTAACTTTTTTGAAATAGTTTTTGAAAATTTTGTTCGAACACAAAGGTTTTCCCGCACAAACCGAGCATAAGGTAAGGTAGCCAAGACTTTCTTCTAAAAAATGGTACATTCCGATTTTTGGCACGTGTCCCTGTTTTTACGCTGTAGGCAAAATAGTGGTATAAGTAACATCTTTTGAAAGAGTTTTTTGAAAACTTTGTTCGAACACATAGGTTTTCCCGCAAAAACGGAATAAGGGGTAATGTAGCCAAGACTTTTTTCTAAAAAATTGTGTATTCCGATTTTTGGCACATATCCCCGTTTTGACGCTGTAGACCAAATAGTGGCGTAAGTAACTTATTTTAAAATAATTTTTTGAAAATTTTGTTCGAACACATAGGTTTTCCCGCTAAATCCGAATATGACGTAAAGTAGTCCCCGTTTTGACGCTGTTGACCAAATAGTGGCGTAAGTAACTTATTTTAAAATAATTTTTGAAAATTTTGTTCGAACACATAGGTTTTCCCGCTAAATCCGAATATGAGGAAATGTAGCCAAGGCTTTTTTCTAAAAAATGGTATATTCCGATTTTTGGCACATGTCCCCGTTTTGACGCTGTAGACCAAATAGTGGCGTAAGTAACTTATTTTAAAATAATTTTTTGAAAATTTTGTTCGAACGCGTAGGTTTTCCCGCTTAATCCGAATATGAGGTAAAGTAGCCAAGACTTTCTTCTAAAGAATGGTATATTCCGATTTTTGGCACATGTCCCCGTTTTGACGCTGTAGACCAAATAGTGGCGTAAGTAACTTATTTTAAAATAATTTTTTGAAAACTTTGTTCGAACACATAGGTTTTCCAGCAAAAACCGAATAAGAGGTAAAGTAGCCAAGACTTTCTTCTAAAGAATGGTATATTCCGATTTTTGGCACATGTCCCCGTTTTGACGCTGTAGGGCAAATGGTGGTATAAGTAACTTCTTTTGAAATAGTTTTTTGAAAATTTGTTCGAACACATAGGTTTTCCCGAAAAGCCAAATATGAGGTAATGTAGACAAGATTTTCTTCTAAAAAAAGGGTGCATTCCGATTTTTGGCACGTGTCCCTGTTTTTACGCTATAAGTGGTGTAAGTAACTTATTTTGAAATAGTTTTCTGAAAATTTTGTTCGAACACATCGGTTTTCCCGCAAAAACCGAGTATGAGGTTATGTAGCCAAGACTTTCTTCTAAAAAGTGGTATATTCCGATTTTTGCACATGTCCCATTTTGACGCTGTAGACCAAATAGTGATGTAAGTAACTTATTTTGAAATATTTTTTTGAAAATTTTGTTCGAACACATAGGTTTTACCGCAAAAACCGAATAAAAGGTAAAGTAGCCAAGACTTTCTTCTAAAAAATGGTATATTCCGATTTTTGGCACATGTCCCCGTTTTGACGCTGTAGAGCAAATAGTGTCGTAAGTAACTTATTTTAAAATGATTTTTTGAAAATTTTGTTCGAACACACAGGTTTTCCCGCAAAAACCGAATAAGACGTAATGTAGCCAAGACTTTTTTCTAAAAAATGGAATATTCCAATTTTTGTCATCTGTCCCTGCATTAACGCTACAGGCCAAATAGTGGTATAAGTAACTTTTTTGAAATAGTTTTTGAAAATTTTTTTCGAACACAAAGGTTTTCCCGCACAAACCGAGCATAAGGTAATGTAGCCAAGACTTTCTTCTAAAAAATGGTATATTCCGATTTTTGCCACATGTCCCTGTTTTGACGCTGTAGGGCAAAAAGTGGTATAAGTAACTTCTTTTGAAAATTTGTTCGAACACATAGGTTTTTCCGGAAAAACCGAGTATGGGGTTATGTAGCCAGGATTTTTCGCTAAAAAATTGTATATTCTGATTTTTGGCACATGTCCCCGTTTTGACGCTGTAGGCCAAATAGTGGTATAAGTAACGTCTTTTGAAAGAGTTTTTTGAAAACTTTGTTCGAACACATAGGTTTTCCCGAAAGGCCAAATATGAGGTAATGTAGACAAGACTTTCTTCTAAAAAAGGGTACAATCCGATTTTTGGCACGTGTCCCTGTTTTTACGCTATATGCCAAAAAGTGGTGTAAGTAACTTATTTTGAAGTAGTTTTCTGAAAATTTTGTTTGAACACATCGGTTTCCCGCAAAAACCGAGTATGGGGTTATGTAGCCAGGACTTTCCTCTAAAATATGGTATATTCCGATTTTTGGCACATGTCCCCGTTTTAACGCTGTAGACCAAATAGTGATGTAAGTTACGTATTTTGAAATAGTTTTTTGAAAATTTTGTTCGAACACATAGTTTTTCTGACAAAAACCGAATAAGAGGTAAAGTAGCCAAGACTTTCTTCTAAAAAATGGTATATTCCGATTTTTGGCACGTGTCCCTGTTTTGACGCTGTAGACCAAATAGTGGCGTAAGTAACTTATTTTAAAATAATTTTTGGGAAATTTTGTTCGAACACATAGGTTTTCCCGCTAAATCCGAATATAACAAAATGTAGCCAAGACTTTTTTCTAAAAAACGGTATATTTTTGTTTTTGACACATGTCCCCGTTTTGAAGCTGTATTCCAAATAGTGGTGTAAGTAACTTTTTTTGAAATAGTTCTTTGAAAGTTTTGTTCGAAAACATAGGTTTTCCCGCAAAAACCGAATAAGAGGTAATGTAGCCAGAACTTTCCTCTAAAAAATGGTATATTCCGATTTTTGGCACATGTCCCCGTTTTGACGCTGTAGACCAAATAGTGGCGTAAGTAACTTATTTTGAAATAGTTTTTTGAAAATTTTGTTCGAACACATAGGTTTTCCCGCTAAATCCAGATATTAGGTAATGTAACCAAGACCTTCTTCTAAAAAATGGTATATTCCTATTTTTGGCACATGTCCCCGTTTTGACGCTGTATTCCAAATAGTGGTGTAAGTAACTTTTTTTGAAATAATTCTTTGAAAATTTTGTTCGAACACATTTTCACGCAAAAGTCGGGTATGATGTAATGTAGCCAGGACTTTCCTCTAAAAAATGGTATATTCCGATTTTTGGCGCATGTCCCCGTTTTGACGCTGTAGTTCAAATAGGGATGTAAGTAACTTATTTTGAAATAGTTTTTTTGAAAATTTTGTTCGAACACATAGGTTTTCTGACAAAAACCGAGTATGAGGTAATGTAGCCAAGACTTTCTTCTAAAAAATGGTTCAATCTGATTTTTGGCACATGTCCCTGTTTTTACGCTGTAGGCCAAATAGTGGTGTAAGTAACTTACTTTGAAACAGTTTTTTAAAAATTTTGTTGGAACACATAGGTTTTCCCGAAAAATTGAGTATGTGTTAATGTAGCCAGGTTTCTCTTCTAAAAAAATTTATATTCCGATTTTTGGCACATGTTTCCATTTTGACGCTGTAGGCCAAATAGTGATGTAAGTAACTTATTTTGAAATTTTTTTTTTTTAAATTGTGTTCGAACACATAGGCTTTCCCAAACAGGCCTAGTATGAGGTAATGTAGCCAAGACTCTTCTAGAAAACGGTATTTTCCGATTTTTTGCACATGTCCCCGTTTTGACGCTGTAGTCTAAATGTAAGCAACTTATTTTGAAATAATTTTTTAAAATTTTTGTTGGAACACATAGGTTTTCCCGCAAAAATTGAGTATGGAGTTATGTAGCCAGGACTTTTCTCTAAAAAATGGTATATTCCGATTTTTGGCACATGTCCCCGTTTAGACGCTGTAATCCAAATAGTGGTGTAAGTAACTTATTTTGAAATAGTTTTTTGAAAATTTTGTTCGAACATATAGGTCTTCCCACAAAAACCGAATATGAGGTAATGTAGCCAAGAATTTCTTCTAAAAAATGGTATATTACGATTTTTGGCACTTGTCTCTGTTTTTACGCTTAGTTTTTTGAAAATTTTGTTCGAACACATGGCCTTTCCCGCAAAAACCGAGTATAAGGTAGTGTTACCAGGACTCTTCTAAAAAGGTTTTATTCCGATTTTTGGCACATGTATAGTTATTTGAAAAGATTTTCCTGCAAAAACTGAGTATGAGGTTATGTAGCCAGGACTTTTCTCTAAAAAATGGTACATCCCGATTTTTGGCATATGTCCCCGTTTTGACGCTGTAGTCCAAATAGTAATGTATGTAACTTATTTTGAAATAGTTTTTTGAAAATTTTGTTCGAAAACATAGGTTTTCCCGCAAAAGCCGAGTATGGGGTTATGTAGCCAGGACTTTTCTCTAAAAAATTTTATATTCCGATTCTTGGCACATGTCCCCGTTTTGACGCTGTAGGGCAAATAGTGGTATAAGTAACTTCTTTTGAAATAGTTTTTTGAAAGTTTGTTCGAACACATAGGTTTTCCCGAAAAGCCAAATATGAGGTAATGTAGACAAGACTTTCTTCTAAAAAAAGGGTACATTCCGATTTTTGGCACGTGTCCCTGTTTTTACGCTATAAGCCAAATAGTGGTGTAAGTAACTTATTTTGAAATAGTTTTCTGAAAATTTTGTTCGAACACATCGGTTTTCCCGCAAAAACCGAGCATGAGGTTATGTAGCCAAGACTTTCTTCTAAAAAATGGTATATTCCGATTTTTGGCACATGTCCCGTTTTGACGCTGTAGACCAAATAGTGATGTAAGTAACTTATTTTGAGATAGTTTTTTGAAAATTTTGTTTGAACACATAGGTTTTCCCGCAAAAACCGAATAAGAGGTAATGTAGCCAAGACTTTTTTCTAAAAAATGGTATATTCCAATTTTTGTCACCTGTCCCTGCATTGACGCTAAAGGCCAAATAGTGGTATAAGTAACTTTTTTGAAATAGTTTTTGAAAATTTTGTTCGAACACAAAGGTTTTCCCGCACAAACCGAGCATAAGGTAAGGTAGCCAAGACTTTCTTCTAAAAAATGGTACATTCCGATTTTTGGCACGTGTCCCTGTTTTTACGCTGTAGGCAAAATAGTGGTATAAGTAACATCTTTTGAAAGAGTTTTTTGAAAACTTTGTTCGAACACATAGGTTTTCCCGCGAAAACGGAATAAGGGGTAGGTTAGGTTAGGTTAGGTTCTTCAGGTTGCCGCCAATGAAACTGGATTACGGCTCACTTGGGTCCTGAGAGGTCCCTTTGTGTTACCTGTAAGAAGAAGAGAAAAAGAAAGATAGACAGGGGATGTGGAAGGATGCAGGAGAAGGGAGAAGAAAGGGGGTAGGATTGAAAAGTTTAGAGTTAGAGAAAAAGAGTAAACAGTAGTTCAAAAGATAATGCATAGAGTAGTCTAGCGAGATAATAGTATTAGTAGTTGCATAACAGAAAAAGTAGAAGAATCTGTCGCTGTATAGACATCAAAAGAGTCCACGTGTTGGAGTTCTATTCCCGGAACCATCCGCATTCCCTCACGAAAGAGTTAATGCCATTAATGCTGCTGATCGATAAATCGGTGAGGCTATCGAGAAAACCTTGTCCCAGATAACGCGATCGAAGGTTTTCCAGGGCAGGGCATGAACAGAAGAGATGGAAGATAGATTCCTCCTCGTCCTCGTTGTTACAGCTTCTGCAAAAATCATATGACTGGATTCCCAGTCTGTTGGCATGAATACCAAATCTGCAGTGTCCTGAGACTGCTGATACTACATTTCTCAGATGTGATCTCGAGAGACGCAAAAGGAAAGATGATCTAGCTGCGTCAAGCCTGGGCCATATCATCCTTGTAATATGACATGTGGGTTCGATTTCCCATCTGTGTTGTGCCATGTCATAAAATGCGATTTCAATACGCTTCTTACAGGCATTCAGGGGTAGACCACAGAACCAATCTATGTCAGCGTCCTGTAGGGTAGTACCGTGCCTTGCTAACTCATCGGCAGTGTTATTGCCCTGGTTGACCCCGTGTCCACGCACCCAATTGAGTGCAATTCTCGAATGTGACGCCATCTCATTTAGGGATGTCCGGCATTCATGGACTAGATTTGATGTAGTATATACACCTGTCAGGGTTCTGATTGCAGCTTGACTGTCGGTAAAAATTACGATATCCCTACCGTATATCCTATAATACCTTAGCCAATTTACCGCTCTTTTAATGGCCATAATTTCGGCCTGTAAAATACTGCATTCGTTAGGGAGTCTGAACGACCTTCTTATCCCGAATTCAGCAATGTAAATGCCACCACCAACACCACGGGCATTCTTTGAGCCATCGGTGTAGATGCATAGGACTCCATCTGGGGGTGTGTTATTCGGGTCCTCAGAAATGGAGAAAGTGTACCGTCTCGATAGGATCGGTTTGGGAGCGCAGTAGTCTATCAGCACGGGGAGGACGTTAGTTGTTCCTAATATGCTCGAGTGACCATACGCCTTATATTGCCAACCACATGTGGCGTTGAGCCTAGTTGCCGTATTCATGGCGAGCTTTCGGGCCAGAAGGTCCACTGGGATCCAGTTCAGCATCGCAAATATCGTCTTTGAAGACGTGGAGCGCATTGCGCCGGTAATGAGAAGTCCCATTCTGCGTAGGACTCCTTCGAGTTTGGAGCAATTCGAAGCAGTATCAAGTGAGTTCCACCATACTGACACTCCGTAGAATAGTATTGGTTTGACGACAGTCTCGTAAATCCAATTCACGTTGACGGGATTTAAGCCCCATTTGGCCCCTATGGCCCTCCTACAGACATAAATAGCCGTTATAGCCTTTGATATTCTTGCCTGCATATTGGGCTTCCAAGACAATTTGTTATCCAGTATTATGCCCAGGTATTTAGCACTGGTGGACAGAGCAAGTTCAGTACCATTCAATTTTGGTAGTCTAAAATATGGTATTTTGTACCTTCTTGAGAAAAGTACAAGTTCCGTTTTGGAGGGGTTTACGCTTAAGCCACTGTTGTTACACCAACCATTTATCGTCTTAAGCGCCATATCCATCCGTTGAGATAGCGTGTCCAGATGGATTCCGGATATGACCACAGCCACGTCATCCGCGTAGGCTATGGTTTTAAAACCATATGAATCCATTTGTATGAGCAGTTTATTTAGAGCCAGATTCCAAAGTAGAGGTGATAGTACCCCTCCTTGAGGAGTGCCCCGTGTCGCATGCCTTTCAATAGTGGCGGTGCCCATGCTGGATCTAATGATCCTATGGTTAAGTAGGTTTGATGCAAACTCTACCACTGATTGGTCCAGCCCCAGATCCTCCAGAGCAAGCCTTATAGTTGTTGGTTCAACATTATTAAAAGCGCCTTCTATATCCAGAAAGGCCGCCAGTGTATAGTTGCCGTATTCGAGAGATTTCTCTATATATCCCACGATCGAGTGAAGGGCAGTGTCAACTGATTTGCCTTTTGTATAGGCATGTTGAGAGCTTGAAAGGAGATTCTCACTAGTTGACATTCTAATATGGATGTCAATTAGTCTCTCCAGTGTCTTGAGCAGAAAAGATGTGAGACTTATCGGTCTGTAATCCTTCGCCTTTGTGTGAGAGGGCTTACCCCCTTTCGGAAGGAAGATAACTTCTCCCATGGTCCATAACGTAGGTACGTAAGACCAAGTTAAACAGGCTTGATATATATTCAAAAGCCACGGTGAGACCACATCTATGTTATGTTGTAGATCGGCCGGTATGATGCCATCCGGTCCCGGTGATTTAAAGGGACTGAAGCTTCCTATGGCCCATTGAAGACTAACCAAGTCAATGGGTATTGGGACATAAGTCCTATTGTTTGCGACGATACCATTTATGGAATCGTTGCATGTCTGGTTCCCCGGGAAGTGCGTATCCATCAGGAGTTCCAGTGTTTCATGGCTGTTTGTAGTCCAGCTGCCGTCCATTTTCTGAATGTATCCTGGAACAGCAGGGGATTTCGACAGGATCTTACGCAGTCTGCTCGTCTCGGAGGAGTTCTCAATACTACTACAGAAATCCCTCCAGGATTTGCGTTTTGCATTTCTGACCTGATTCTTGAAAATATTCAAAGATGCCTTATAGAGCGACCAGTCACCAGTCCTCTTAGCGTCGTTGAACAGCTTGCGAGATCTCTTACGAGATTCTGCTATTTCGGGTGACCACCACGGCGGTCTAACCTTATTCCTATGTCTAGATGGTCTACACGTGCGTGCAGTGGCTTCCTTGAAGGATGCCGTAAGCCTATTTACTGCCATATCCAGTTCCCTAGTGTCATGAATGACCGGGGGCTGTGAAAGAAGATTGGTTAGGATTCGTTTTTGCTCCTCCCACCTAGTTTTCCTCCTATTGAGGAATGGTTTAGCTAAAATGGTAATTCCCTGGATGGAGAATTCTATATAGCGGTGATCGGACAGAGAGCAATCATTTGATACCCTCCAGTTTCCTATGAGCTGCTGATGTGCCGCGCTAATTATGGTAATATCAAGAACCTCCTTTCTGTTAGCAACTACAAAAGTAGGTTCCGTACCCTTATTGACTACTACTAGATTATTACAAAGTAAGAAGTCTAAGATACACTCACCTCTGGTGTTGGTGTCAGAGCTACCCCAGATGTGATGATGGGCGTTGGCATCGGCTCCGATAATAATGGGAGTTTGCTTGTTTTTCGCTGCATTGACCATGTCATGGACCAGTTTGTGTGGTGGGGGGTCCACGTGGTCGTGCGCCATATAGCAGGAGGTTAACCAGACCACGGTTTCTCCTGTCTCGCATGCTGTGGTCACCGTATCTGCATCACTGTAATCAGTTAAGATGAAGATATTAAGGTGGTTTTTAGCCAATATACAAGATCTTAAGTTACCTGTGCAGTTTGCGTACAAAAGCTTGTAGCCATTTGCGCCGAGTCCAAGAATTTTGCCGTTGTGTGTCCACGGTTCTTGGATCAGCGCGATATCCTCGCCTCGCTCAGCGAGACGGAGGAGTAATGCAGCGGATGCTGCCTTGGAGTGGTGAAGATTAATTTGTATTACCTTCACCATCCGGGTCATACACGACTGTAACGTCGCCGTCTTCTGAGTCGGAGCCCAGAAGAGCGTCTTCGTCCTCCACCACCTCCAGTCGACCAAAGAGTTCCCCAATCCTTTCAGGATCAGATTGAGGAGCTTCTGTGACGACAGAAGGCGTGGTGTCGTCGGCAGATGTTGTGGATGCGTCATCTCCTGGCGGATCCTCTAGCTTGACACTAGGGGCTACGGTGTCGGGCTTGTCGTCACCCCGATAGATGCGCAGCCGAATACTATCGAAACCATAGTATATACGACATTGCCTCTGTCGAAGTGGCGCCAAGGACTCCTGGTTTAGGACCACGACCACCTTTCTTGTTGCGCCTTCCGGAGGGGCAACCTTGACCACTTTCCAGTCGTGAGTGGGGAGGTCAGGATTGCCCATCTGGATATACGCCAAGATCTCCGCAGGTTCATGTGGCTCCGCTGGAATGACCGCGATTGATCTCGGTCTGCGAGGTATCTCACCTACCGGGACCACATCCAGTCTCGCACCAGGCCACAATTCCCCTAGGGACGCTACGGCTAGCTGCAAAAGGAGCGCAGAGCGCTCGCTAGTGCAAGCCAAAAGTTTGATGTGGCCTTGGAACCAGCCAGCATCATCATTTTGGGGAGATGGACCAGGATTCTCTTTCAGAATCTGCCAGTACACTCCCAGTAGTTTTTGTCTGATCAGGACCCATTTCTCTTGAGAAATGGCTCCATCACTGACACCCCTATCGATAATAGCCCTCACCAGTGGATTTCTTGCAACCTCACTGAAAGGTCTATTTACAATGCGGGGAGAGTTTTGCCTTTGGCGTTTCGTCTCCGGCTGTTGTTTTACAGGAGGAGAGGTTTCTTCTCCTGATCGCTGCCGTTTAGGCGCGCCAGTGGCAGCAGAATTGCACACATCTGCACTGGTTGAGGCTGCTTCTTCTTGTTTTGCAAGAAGTGCTCTTGCCCATATGAGCGAGGATTTTTCCTCGGGCGTCAGTCTATCCTCAGGTGTAGAACCCAGTTTTTCGACTGTACGCAAAGCGGCACGTCTAACCACAAAAGCCCTTCTTTGGGGTTTTCTGCGATCTGGGGCTTTTTCGGCCGTAGAGGCGGTAGAAGCCGTTGAGGCTGTGGAGGGCAAGGATATTGGCTTTGGTTTGTCCAACTCCTTGCCAGTGATCGCTGGGTTGGCTGAGGTGTTACCAGCAGCTCCCAATGCAGGGTTAATGGCTGAATTTGCATCAGCGTGGGCTTTGGCAGCTTTAGAGGTACTAGCCACGACGGGCACAGGTACTTCGCTGCTTATTGGATTACTATCAACCGAAGGTTGAGTAGCAATCTGTTTCTTGCAATCAGCCAGTTTGGGGTTACCAGACTGACTTTTTGCGATTGTTGTTTGTTGTTGTTGTTGTTTTTTGTTGTTATTATTGTTCATAGAAATTCCCACGAGTAGGCACGTAAGGGGATGGACCATCCATGCAGTGACGGCGTACATAGACTAGGCAAAGAAATTACAACCGACCCGTGCCCTGGCGTCGGAGGGGAGTTGTTAGCGACTAGTTATCTTTTACCACTTACTAGCCATTCAGGTTCTCGGCACAGCTACCAGCCACCTTAACCTTACAAGTGGGGGAGAGAAGAGGGATGTGGGAAGAGATAGGAAAGATATGGGAATTGGACATGAAAGGGAGGGGGGGGAAGTTGTCATGTTTTGGTCCGCGGGTCGTATAGCACAGATCAGTAAAAACGTAAGAGTCTTGCTGATACTTCCGACCATTTGTTGTAAAATGTATCGACGTGCATGAACAAGATTCTCAGGCTAAAGGAATTGAACTGTGGGACCATTTGTCCAATGTATCCCGCGGTCCGATAACCTTCCACCTGTTTTACTGATCTGTGTGAAGACCTAGCATTGACAGGGGGTCTAGGAGACCATTTGTACAATGTATCACATAGACCTACTGTGCAAGGCTCGAGTGAGAGTCGACCCCCCTGTGACCATTTCTTAGAAACGTACCACAGGAGCGTCGACTACCACTCCCCCTATCCGCCACCTGGGACGCGCTCGATGGGAGACAGACAAACTCCACACGAGGAATAAGGGGTAATGTAGCCAAGACTTTTTTCTAAAAAATTGTATATTCCGATTTTTGGCACATATCCCCATTTTGACGCTGTAGACCAAATAGTGGCGTAAGTAACTTATTTTAAAATAATTTTTTGAAAATTTTGTTCGAACACATAGGTTTTCCCGCTAAATCCGAATATGACGTAAAGTAGCCAAGACTTTCTTCTAAAGAATGGTATATTCCGATTTTTGGCACATGTCCCCGTTTTGACGCTGTTGACCAAATAGTGGCGTAAGTAACTTATTTTGAAAATAATTTTTGAAAATTTTGTTCGAACACATAGGTTTTCCCGCAAAAGCCGAGTATGGGGTTATGTAGCCAGGACTTTTCTCTAAAAAGTTGTGTATTCCGATTCTTGGCACATGTCCCCGTTTTGACGCTGTAGGGCAAATAGTGGTATAAGTAACTTCTTTTGAAATAGTTTTTTGAAAGTTTGTTCGAACACATAGTTTTTCCCGAAAAGCCAAATATGAGGTAATGTAGACAAGACTTTCTTCTAAAGAATGGTATATTCCGATTTTTGGCACATGTCCCCGTTATGACGTTGTAGACCAAATAGTGGCGTAAGTAACTTATTTTAAAATAATTTTTTGAAAATTTTGTTCGAACACGTAGGTTTTCCCGCTAAATCGGAATATGTGGTAAAGTAGCCAAGACTTTCTTCTAAAGAATGGTATATTCCGATTTTTGGCACATGTCCCCGTTTTGACGCTGTAGGGCAAATGGTGGTATAAGTAACTTATTTTGAAATAGATTTCTGAAAATTTTGTTCGAACACATAGGTTTTCCCGCTAAATCCGAATATGAGGTAAAGTAGCCAAGACTTTCTTCTAAAGAATGGTATATTCCGATTTTTGGCACATGTCCCCGTTTTGACGCTGTAGACCAAATAGTGGTGTAAGTAACTTATTTTAAAATAATTTTTTGAAAACTTTGTTCGAACACATAGGTTTTCCCGCAAAAACCGAATAAGAGGTAAAGTAGCCAAGACTTTTTCTAAATAATGGTATATTCCGATTTTTGGCACATGTCCCCGTTTTGACGCTGTAGGGCAAATGGTGGTATAAGTAACTTCTTTTGAAATAGTTTTTTGAAAGTTTGTTCGAACACATAGGTTTTCCCGAAAAGCCAAATATGAGGTAATGTAGACAAGATTTTCTTCTAAAAAAAGGGTGCATTCCGATTTTTGGCACATGTCCCCGTTTTGACGCTGTAGACCAAATAGTGGCGTAAGTAACTTATTTTAAAATAATTTTTTGAAAATTTTGTTCGAACACATCGGTTTTCCCGCAAAAACCGAGTAAGAGGTTATGTAGCCAAGTGGTATATTCCGATTTTTGCACATGTCCCATTTTGACGCTGTTGACCAAATAGTGGCGTAAGTAACTTATTTTGAAAATAATTTTTGAAAATTTTGTTCGAACACATAGGTTTTCCCGCAAAAGCCGAGTATGGGGTTATGTAGCCAGGACTTTTCTCTAAAAAATTGTATATTCCGATTCTTGGCACATGTCCCCGTTTTGACGCTGTAGGGCAAATAGTGGTATAAGTAACTTCTTTTGAAATAGTTTTTTGAAAGTTTGTTCGAACACATAGGTTTTCCCGAAAAGCCAAATATGAGGTAATGTAGACAAGATTTTCTTCTAAAAAAAGGGTGCATTCCGATTTTTGGCACGTGTCCCTGTTTTTACGCTATAAGCCAAATAGTGGTGTAAATTCTGAAAATTTTTGAAAATTTTGTTCGAACACATCGGTTTTCCCGCAAAAACCGAGTAAGAGGTTATGTAGCCAAGACTTTCTTCTAAAAAGTGGTATATTCCGATTTTTGCACATGTCCCATTTTGACGCTGTAGACCAAATAGTGATGTAAGTAACTTATTTTGAAATAGTTTTTTGAAAATTTTGTTCGAACACATAGGTTTTCCCGCTAAATCCGAATATGAAGAAATGTAGCCAAGGCTTTTTTCTAAAAAATGGTGTATTCCGATTTTTGGCACATGTCCCCGTTTTGACGCTGTAGACCAAATAGTGGCGTAAGTAACTTATTTTAAAATAATTTTTTGAAAATTTTGTTCGAACGCATAGGTTTTCCCGCTAAATCCGAATATGAGGTAAAGTAGCCAAGACTTTCTTCTAAAGAATGGTATATTCCGATTTTTGGCACATGTCCCCGTTTTGACGCTGTAGACCAAATAGTGGCGTAAGTAACTTATTTTAAAATAATTTTTTGAAAACTTTGTTCGAACACATAGGTTTTCCCGCAAAAACCGAATAAGAGGTAAAGTAGCCAAGACTTTTTCTAAATAATGGTATATTCCGATTTTTGGCACATGTCCCCGTTTTGACGCTGTAGGGCAAATGGTGGTATAAGTAACTTCTTTTGAAATAGTTTTTTGAAAATTTGTTCGAACACATAGGTTTTCCCGAAAAGCCAAATATGAGGTAATGTAGACAAGATTTTCTTCTAAAAAAAGGGTGCATTCCGATTTTTGGCACGTGTCCCTGTTTTTACGCTATAAGCCAAATAGTGGTGTAAGTAACTTATTTTGAAATAGTTTTCTGAAAATTTTGTTCGAACACATCGGTTTTCCCGCAAAAACCGAGTAAGAGGTTATGTAGCCAAGACTTTCTTCTAAAAAGTGGTATATTCCGATTTTTGCACATGTCCCATTTTGACGCTGTAGACCAAATAGTGATGTAAGTAACTTATTTTGAAATAGTTTTTTGAAAATTTTGTTCGAACACATAGGTTTTACCGCAAAAACCGAATAAAAGGTCAAGTAGCCAAGACTTTCTTCTAAAAAATGGTATATTCCGATTTTTGGCACATGTCCCCGTTTTGACGCTGTAGACCAAATAGTGGCGTAAGTAACTTATTTTAAAATGATTTTTTGAAAATTTTGTTCGAACACACAGGCTTTCCCGCAAAAACCGAATAAGACGTAATGTAGCCAAGACTTTTTTCTAAAAAATGGAATATTCCAATTTTTGTCATCTGTCCCTGCATTGACGCTACAGGCCAAATAGTGGTATAAGTAACTTTTTTGAAATAGTTTTTGAAAATTTTGTTCGAACACAAAGGTTTCCCGCACAAGCCGAGCATGAGGTAATGTAGCCAAGACTTTCTTCTAAAAAATGGTATATTCCGATTTTATGCACGTGTCCCTGTTTTGACGCTGTAGGGCAAATAGTGGTATAAGTAACTTCTTTTGAAATAGTTTTTTGAAAATTTGTTCGAACACATAGGTTTTTCCGGAAAAACCGAGTATGGGGTTATGTAGCCAGGATTTTTCGCTAAAAAATTGTATATTCTGATTTTTGGCACATGTCCCCATTTTGACGCTGTAGGCCAAATAGTGGTATAAGTAACGTCTTTTGAAGACTTTGTTCGAACACATAGGTTTTCCCGAAAGGCCAAATATGAGGTAATGTAGACAAGACTTTCTTCTAAAAAATGGTACAATCCGATTTTTGGCACGTGTCCCTGTTTTTACGCTATATGCCAAAAAGTGGTGTAAGTAACTTATTTTGAAATAGTTTTCTGAAAATTTTGTTTGAACACATCGGTTTCCCGCAAAAACCGAGTATGGGGTTATGTAGCCAGGACTTTCCTCTAAAATATGGTATATTCCGATTTTTGGCACATGTCCCCGTTTTAACGCTGTAGACCAAATAGTGGTATAAGTAACTTCTTTTGAAATAGTTTTTTGAAAGTTTGTTTCAACACATAGTTTTTCCCGAAAAGCCAAATATGAGGTAATGTAGACAAGACTTTCTTCTAAAGAATGGTATATTCCGATTTTTGGCACATGTCCCCGTTATGACGCTGTAGACCAAATAGTGGAGTAAGTAACTTATTTTAAAATAATTTTTGGAAAATTTTGTTCGAACACATAGGTTTTCCCGCTAAATCCGAATATAAGAAAATGTAGCCAAGACTTTTTTCTAAAAAACGGTATATTTTTGTTTTTGACACATGTCCCCGTTTTGAAGCTGTATTCCAAATAGTGGTGTAAGTAACTTTTTTTGAAATAGTTCTTTGAAAGTTTTGTTCGAAAACATAGGTTTTCCCGCAAAAACCGAATAAGAGGTAATGTAGCCAGGACTTTCCTCTAAAAAATGGTATATTCCGATTTTTGGCACATGTCCCCGTTTTGACGCTGTAGGCCAAATAGAGTTGTAAGTAGCTTATTTTGAAATAGTTTTTTGAAAATTTTGTTCAAACACATAGGTTTTCCTTCCCGCAAAAACCGAATAAGAGGTAAAGTAGCCAAGACTTTCTTCAAAAAAATGGTTCAACCCGATTTTTGGCACATGTCCCTGTTTTTACGCTGTAGGCCAAAGAGTGGTGTAAGTAACTTATTTTGAAATAGTTTTTTGAAAATTTTGTTCGAACACATAGGTTTTCCCGCTAAATCCAAATATGAGGTAATGTAACCAAGACCTTTTTCTAAAAAATGGTATATTCCTATTTTTGGCACATGTCCCCGTTTTGACGCTGTATTCCAAATAGTGGTGTAAGTAACTTTTTTTGAAATAATTCTTTGAAAATTTTGTTCGAACACATTTTCACGCAAAAGTCGGGTATAATGTAATGTAGCCAGGACTTTCCTCTAAAAAATGGTATATTCCGATTTTTGGCACATGTCCCCGTTTTGACGCTGTAGTTCAAATAGGGATGTAAGTAACTTATTTTGAAATAGTTTTTTGAAAATTTTGTTCGAACACACAGGTTTTCTGACAAAAAACGAGTATGAGGTAATGTAGCCAAGACTTTCTTCTAAAAAATGGTTCAATCTGATTTTTGGCACATGTCCCTGTTTTTACGCTGTAGGCCAAATAGTGGTGTAAGTAACTTACTTTGAAACAGTTTTTTAAAAATTTTGTTGGAACACATAGGTTTTCCCGAAAAATTGAGTATGTGTTAATGTAGCCAGGTTTCTCTTCTAAAAAAATTTATATTCCGATTTTTGGCACATGTCTCCATTTTGACGCTGTAGGCCAAATAGTGATGTAAGTAACTTATTTTGAACATTTTTTTTTAAATTTTGTTCGAACACATAGGCTTTCCCAAACAGGCCTAGTATGAGGTAATGTAGCCAAGACTCTTCTAGAAAACGGTATTTTCCGATTTTTTGCACATGTCCCCGTTTGGACGCTGTAGTCTAAATGTAAGCAACTTATTTTGAAACAATTTTTTAAAATTTTTGTTGGAACACATAGGTTTTCCCGCAAAAATTGAGTATGGAGTTATGTAGCCAGGACTTTTCTCTAAAAAATGGTATATTCCGATTTTTGGCACATGTCGCCGTTTAGACGCTGTAATCCAAATAGTGGTGTAAGTAACTTATTTTGAAATAGTTTTTTGAAAATTTTGTTCGAACATATAGGTCTTCCCACAAAAACCGAATATGAGGTAATGTAGCCAAGAATTTCTTCTAAAAAATGGTATATTACGATTTTTGGCACTTGTCTCTGTTTTTACGCTTAGTTTTTTGAAAATTTTGTTCGAACACATGGCCTTTCCCGCAAAAACCGAGTATAAGGTAGTGTTACCAGGACTCTTCTAAAAAGGTTTTATTCCGATTTTTGGCACATGTATAGTTATTTGAAAAGATTTTCCTGCAAAAACTGAGTATGAGGTTATGTAGCCAGGACTTTTCTCTAAAAAATGGTACATCCCGATTTTTGGCATATGTCCCCGTTTTGACGCTGTAGTCCAAATAGTAATGTATGTAACTTATTTTGAAATAGTTTTTTGAAAATTTTGTTCGAAAACATAGGTTTTCCCGCAAAAGCCGAGTATGGGGTTATGTAGCCAGGACTTTTCTCTAAAAAATTGTATATTCCGATTCTTGGCACATGTCCCCGTTTTGACGCTGTAGGGCAAATAGTGGTATAAGTAACTTCTTTTGAAATAGTTTTTTGAAAGTTTGTTCGAACACATAGGTTTTCCCGAAAAGCCAAATATGAGGTAATGTAGACAAGACTTTCTTCTAAAAAAAGGGTACATTCCGATTTTTGGCACGTGTCCCTGTTTTTACGCTATAACCCAAATAGTGGTGTAAGTAACTTATTTTGAAATAGTTTTCTGAAAATTTTGTTCGAACACATCGGTTTTCCCGCAAAAACCGAGCATGAGGTTATGTAGCCAAGACTTTCTTCTAAAAAATGGTATATTCCGATTTTTGGCACATGTCCCGTTTTGACGCTGTAGACCAAATAGTGATGTAAGTAACTTATTTTGAAATAGTTTTTCGAAAATTTTGTTTGAACACATAGGTTTTCCCGCAAAAACCGAATAAGAGGTAATGTAGCCAAGACTTTTTTCTAAAAAATGGTATATTCCAATTTTTGTCACCTGTCCTTGCATTGACGCTAAAGGCCAAATAGTGGTATAAGTAACTTTTTTGAAATAGTTTTTGAAAATTTTGTTCGAACACAAAGGTTTTCCCGCACAAACCGAGCATAAGGTAAGGTAGCCAAGACTTTCTTCTAAAAAACGGTGCATTCCGATTTTTGGCACGTGTCCCTGTTTTTACGCTGTAGGCAAAATAGTGGTATAAGTAACATCTTTTGAAAGAGTTTTTTGAAAACTTTGTTCGAACACATAGGTTTTCCCGCAAAAACGGAATAAGGGGTAATGTAGCCAAGACTTTTTTCTAAAAAATTGTATATTCCGATTTGTGGCACATATCCCCGTTTTGACGCTGTAGACCAAATAGTGGCGTAAGTAACTTATTTTAAAATAATTTTTTGAAAATTTTGTTCGAAAACATAGGTTTTCCCGCTAAATCCGAATATGACGTAAAGTAGCCAAGACTTTCTTCTAAAGAATGGTATATTCCGATTTTTGGCACATGTCCCCGTTTTGACGCTGTTGACCAAATAGTGGCGTAAGTAACTTATTTTAAAATAATTTTTGAAAATTTTTTTCGAACACATAGGTTTTCGCGCTAAATCCGAATATGAGGAAATGTAGCCAAGGCTTTTTTCTAAAAAATGGTATATTCCGATTTTTGGCACATGTCCCCGTTTTGACGCTGTAGACCAAATAGTGGCGTAAGTAACTTATTTTAAAATAATTTTTTGAAAACTTTGTTCGAACACATAGGTTTTCCCGCAAAAACCGAATAAGAGGTAAAGTAGCCAAGACTTTCTTCTAAAGAATGGTATATTCCGATTTTTGGCACATGTCCCCGTTTTGACGCTGTAGACCAAATAGTGGTGTAAGTAACTTATTTTAAAATAATTTTTTGAAAACTTTGTTCGAACACATAGGTTTTCCCGCAAAAACCGAATATGAGGTAAAGTAGCCAAGACTTTCTTCTAAAGAATGGAATATTCCAATTTTTGTCATCTGTCCCTGCATTGACGCTACAGGCCAAATAGTGGTATAAGTAACTTTTTTGAAATAGTTTTTGAAAATTTTGTTCGAACACAAAGGTTTCCCGCACAAGCCGAGCATGAGGTAATGTAGCCAAGACTTTCTTCTAAAAAATGGTATATTCCGATTTTATGCACGTGTCCCTGTTTTGACGCTGTAGGGCAAATAGTGGTATAAGTAACTTCTTTTGAAATAGTTTTTTGAAAATTTGTTCGAACACATAGGTTTTTCCGGAAAAACCGAGTATGGGGTTATGTAGCCAGGATTTTTCGCTAAAAAATTGTATATTCTGATTTTTGGCACATGTCCCCATTTTGACGCTGTAGGCCAAATAGTGGTATAAGTAACGTCTTTTGAAGACTTTGTTCGAACACATAGGTTTTCCCGAAAGGCCAAATATGAGGTAATGTAGACAAGACTTTCTTCTAAAAAATGGTACAATCCGATTTTTGGCACGTGTCCCTGTTTTTACGCTATATGCCAAAAAGTGGTGTAAGTAACTTATTTTGAAATAGTTTTCTGAAAATTTTGTTTGAACACATCGGTTTCCCGCAAAAACCGAGTATGGGGTTATGTAGCCAGGACTTTCCTCTAAAATACGTTTTAACGCTGTAGACCAAATAGTGGTATAAGTAACTTCTTTTGAAATAGTTTTTTGAAAGTTTGTTTCAACACATAGTTTTTCCCGAAAAGCCAAATATGAGGTAATGTAGACAAGACTTTCTTCTAAAGAATGGTATATTCCGATTTTTGGCACATGTCCCCGTTATGACGCTGTAGACCAAATAGTGGAGTAAGTAACTTATTTTAAAATAATTTTTGGAAAATTTTGTTCGAACACATAGGTTTTCCCGCTAAATCCGAATATAAGAAAATGTAGCCAAGACTTTTTTCTAAAAAACGGTATATTTTTGTTTTTGACACATGTCCCCGTTTTGAAGCTGTATTCCAAATAGTGGTGTAAGTAACTTTTTTTGAAATAGTTCTTTGAAAGTTTTGTTCGAAAACATAGGTTTTCCCGCAAAAACCGAATAAGAGGTAATGTAGCCAGGACTTTCCTCTAAAAAATGGTATATTCCGATTTTTGGCACATGTCCCCGTTTTGACGCTGTAGGCCAAATAGAGTTGTAAGTAGCTTATTTTGAAATAGTTTTTTGAAAATTTTGTTCAAACACATAGGTTTTCCTTCCCGCAAAAACCGAATAAGAGGTAAAGTAGCCAAGACTTTCTTCAAAAAAATGGTTCAACCCGATTTTTGGCACATGTCCCTGTTTTTACGCTGTAGGCCAAAGAGTGGTGTAAGTAACTTATTTTGAAATAGTTTTTTGAAAATTTTGTTCGAACACATAGGTTTTCCCGCTAAATCCAAATATGAGGTAATGTAACCAAGACCTTTTTCTAAAAAATGGTATATTCCTATTTTTGGCACATGTCCCCGTTTTGACGCTGTATTCCAAATAGTGGTGTAAGTAACTTTTTTTGAAATAATTCTTTGAAAATTTTGTTCGAACACATTTTCACGCAAAAGTCGGGTATAATGTAATGTAGCCAGGACTTTCCTCTAAAAAATGGTATATTCCGATTTTTGGCACATGTCCCCGTTTTGACGCTGTAGTTCAAATAGGGATGTAAGTAACTTATTTTGAAATAGTTTTTTGAAAATTTTGTTCGAACACACAGGTTTTCTGACAAAAAACGAGTATGAGGTAATGTAGCCAAGACTTTCTTCTAAAAAATGGTTCAATCTGATTTTTGGCACATGTCCCTGTTTTTACGCTGTAGGCCAAATAGTGGTGTAAGTAACTTACTTTGAAACAGTTTTTTAAAAATTTTGTTGGAACACATAGGTTTTCCCGAAAAATTGAGTATGTGTTAATGTAGCCAGGTTTCTCTTCTAAAAAAATTTATATTCCGATTTTTGGCACATGTCTCCATTTTGACGCTGTAGGCCAAATAGTGATGTAAGTAACTTATTTTGAACATTTTTTTTTAAATTTTGTTCGAACACATAGGCTTTCCCAAACAGGCCTAGTATGAGGTAATGTAGCCAAGACTCTTCTAGAAAACGGTATTTTCCGATTTTTTGCACATGTCCCCGTTTGGACGCTGTAGTCTAAATGTAAGCAACTTATTTTGAAACAATTTTTTAAAATTTTTGTTGGAACACATAGGTTTTCCCGCAAAAATTGAGTATGGAGTTATGTAGCCAGGACTTTTCTCTAAAAAATGGTATATTCCGATTTTTGGCACATGTCGCCGTTTAGACGCTGTAATCCAAATAGTGGTGTAAGTAACTTATTTTGAAATAGTTTTTTGAAAATTTTGTTCGAACATATAGGTCTTCCCACAAAAACCGAATATGAGGTAATGTAGCCAAGAATTTCTTCTAAAAAATGGTATATTACGATTTTTGGCACTTGTCTCTGTTTTTACGCTTAGTTTTTTGAAAATTTTGTTCGAACACATGGCCTTTCCCGCAAAAACCGAGTATAAGGTAGTGTTACCAGGACTCTTCTAAAAAGGTTTTATTCCGATTTTTGGCACATGTATAGTTATTTGAAAAGATTTTCCTGCAAAAACTGAGTATGAGGTTATGTAGCCAGGACTTTTCTCTAAAAAATGGTACATCCCGATTTTTGGCATATGTCCCCGTTTTGACGCTGTAGTCCAAATAGTAATGTATGTAACTTATTTTGAAATAGTTTTTTGAAAATTTTGTTCGAAAACATAGGTTTTCCCGCAAAAGCCGAGTATGGGGTTATGTAGCCAGGACTTTTCTCTAAAAAATTGTATATTCCGATTCTTGGCACATGTCCCCGTTTTGACGCTGTAGGGCAAATAGTGGTATAAGTAACTTCTTTTGAAATAGTTTTTTGAAAGTTTGTTCGAACACATAGGTTTTCCCGAAAAGCCAAATATGAGGTAATGTAGACAAGACTTTCTTCTAAAAAAAGGGTACATTCCGATTTTTGGCACGTGTCCCTGTTTTTACGCTATAACCCAAATAGTGGTGTAAGTAACTTATTTTGAAATAGTTTTCTGAAAATTTTGTTCGAACACATCGGTTTTCCCGCAAAAACCGAGCATGAGGTTATGTAGCCAAGACTTTCTTCTAAAAAATGGTATATTCCGATTTTTGGCACATGTCCCGTTTTGACGCTGTAGACCAAATAGTGATGTAAGTAACTTATTTTGAAATAGTTTTTCGAAAATTTTGTTTGAACACATAGGTTTTCCCGCAAAAACCGAATAAGAGGTAATGCAGCCAAGACTTTTTTCTAAAAAATGGTATATTCCAATTTTTGTCACCTGTCCTTGCATTGACGCTAAAGGCCAAATAGTGGTATAAGTAACTTTTTTGAAATAGTTTTTGAAAATTTTGTTCGAACACAAAGGTTTTCCCGCACAAACCGAGCATAAGGTAAGGTAGCCAAGACTTTCTTCTAAAAAACGGTGCATTCCGATTTTTGGCACGTGTCCCTGTTTTTACGCTGTAGGCAAAATAGTGGTATAAGTAACATCTTTTGAAAGAGTTTTTTGAAAACTTTGTTCGAACACATAGGTTTTCCCGCAAAAACGGAATAAGGGGTAATGTAGCCAAGACTTTTTTCTAAAAAATTGTATATTCCGATTTGTGGCACATATCCCCGTTTTGACGCTGTAGACCAAATAGTGGCGTAAGTAACTTATTTTAAAATAATTTTTTGAAAATTTTGTTCGAAAACATAGGTTTTCCCGCTAAATCCGAATATGACGTAAAGTAGCCAAGACTTTCTTCTAAAGAATGGTATATTCCGATTTTTGGCACATGTCCCCGTTTTGACGCTGTTGACCAAATAGTGGCGTAAGTAACTTATTTTAAAATAATTTTTGAAAATTTTTTTCGAACACATAGGTTTTCGCGCTAAATCCGAATATGAGGAAATGTAGCCAAGGCTTTTTTCTAAAAAATGGTATATTCCGATTTTTGGCACATGTCCCCGTTTTGACGCTGTAGACCAAATAGTGGCGTAAGTAACTTATTTTAAAATAATTTTTTGAAAACTTTGTTCGAACACATAGGTTTTCCCGCAAAAACCGAATAAGAGGTAAAGTAGCCAAGACTTTCTTCTAAAGAATG
This sequence comes from Protophormia terraenovae, assembly GCA_951394005.1. Lineage (NCBI taxonomy): Eukaryota > Metazoa > Arthropoda > Insecta > Diptera > Calliphoridae > Protophormia > Protophormia terraenovae. The sequence continues at coordinate 283,943 of OX596078.1, read as the reverse complement.
GTATATTCCGATTTTTGGCACATGTCCCCGTTTTGACGCTGTAGACCAAATAGTGGTGTAAGTAACTTATTTTAAAATAATTTTTTGAAAACTTTGTTCGAACACATAGGTTTTCCCGCAAAAACCGAATATGAGGTAAAGTAGCCAAGACTTTCTTCTAAAGAATGGTATATTCCGATTTTTGACACATGTCTCCGTTTTACGCTGTAGGGCAAATGGTGGTATAAGTAACTTATTTTGAAACAGTTTTCTGAAAATTTTGTTCGAACACATAGGTTTTCCCGCTAAATCCGAATATGAGGTAAAGTTGCCAAGACTTTCTTCTAAAGAATGGTATATTCCGATTTTTGGCACATTTCCCCGTTTTGACGCTGTAGACCAAATAGTGGCGTAAGTAACTTATTTTAAAATAATTTTTTGAAAATTTTGTTCGAACACATAGGTTTTCCCGCTAAATCCGAATATGAGGTAAAGTAGCCAAGACTTTCTTCTAAAGAATGGTATAATTATTTTAAAATGTAGCCAAGACTTTTTTCTAAAAAATGGTATATTCCTGTTTTTGGCACATGTCCCCGTTTTGACGCTGTATTCCAAATAGTGGTGTAAGTAACCTTTTTTGAAATAGTTCTTTGAAAATTTTGTTCGAACACATAGGTTTTCCCGCAAAAGTCGAGTATAAGGTAATGTAGCCTGGGCTTTCCTCTAAAAAATGGTATATTCCGATTTTTGGCACATGTCCCCCTTTTGACGCTGTAGTCCAAATAGGGATGTAAGTAACTTATTTTGAAATAGTTTTTTGAAAATTTTGTTCGAACACATAGGTTTTCTGACAAAAACCGGGTATGAGGTAATGTAGCCAAGACTTTCTTCTAAAAAATAGTACATTCCGATTTTTGGTACGTGTCCCTGTTTTTACGCTGCAGGCAAAATAGTGGTATAAGTAACTTCTTTTGAAATAGTTTTTTGAAAATTTTGTTCGAACACATATGTTTTCCCGCTAAATCCGAATATGAGGTAAATTAGCCAAGACTTTCTTCTAAAGAATGGTATATTACGATTTTTGGCACATGTCCCCGTTTTGACGCTGTAGACCAAATAGTGGCGTAAGTAACTTATTTTAAAATAATTTTTTGAATATTTTGTTCGAACACATAGGTTTTCCCACAAAAACGGAATAAGGGGTAATGTAGCCAAGGCTTTTTTCTAAAAAATTGTATATTCCGATTTTTGGCACATGTCCCCGTTTTGACGCTGTAGACCAAATAGTGGCGTAAGTAACTTATTTTAAAATAATTTTTTGAAAATTTTGTTCGAACACATAGGTTTTCCCGCTAAATCCGAATATGAGGTAAAGTAGCCAAGACTTTCTTCTAAAGAATGGTATAATTATTTTAAAATGTAGCCAAGACTTTTTTCTAAAAAATGGTATATTCCTGTTTTTGGCACATGTCCCCGTTTTGACGCTGTATTCCAAATAGTGGTGTAAGTAACTTTTTTTGAAATAGTTCTTTGAAAATTTTGTTCGAACACATAGGTTTTCCCGCAAAAGTCGAGTATAAGGTAATGTAGCCTGGGCTTTCCTCTAAAAAATGGTATATTCCGATTTTTGGCACATGTCCCTGTTTTTACGATGTAGGCCAAATAGTGGTGTAACTTATTTTTAAACAGTTTTTTGAAAATTTTGTTTGAACACATAGGTTTTCCCGCAAAAATTGAGTATGGAGTTACGTAGCCAGGACTTTTCTCTAAAAAATTGTATATTCCGATTCTTGGCACATGTTCCCGTTTTGACGCTGTAGACCAAATAGTAGCGTAAGTAAATTATTTTAAAATAATTTTTTGAAAATTTTGTTCGAACACATAGGTTTTCCCGCTAAATCCGAATATGAGGTAATGTAGCCAAGACTTTTTTCTAAAAAATCTTATATTCCGATTTTTGGCATATGTCCCCGTTTTGACGCTGTAGTCCAAATAGTGATGTAAGTAACTTATTTTGAAATAGTTTTTTGAAAATTTTGTTCGAAAACATAGGTCTTCCCGCAAAAGCCGAGTATGGGCTTACGTAGCCAGGACCTTTCTCTAAAAAATTGTATATTCCGATTCTTGGCACATGTCCCCGTTTTGACGCTGTAGGGCAAATAGTGGTATAAGTAACTTCTTTTGAAATAGTTTTTTGAAAATTTGTTCGAACACATAGGTTTTCTCGAAAAGCCAAATATGAGGTAATGTAGACAAGACTTTCTTCTAAAAAATGGTACATTCCGATTTTTGGCACGTGTCCCTGTTTTTACGCTGTAGGCAAAATAGTGGTATAAGTAACTTCTTTTGAAAGAGTTTTTTGAAAACTTTGTTCGAACACATAGGTTTTCCCGCAAAAACGGAATAAGGGGTAATGTAGCCAAGGCTTTTTTCTAAAAAACTGTATATTGCGATTTTTGGCACATGTCCCCGTTTTGACGCTGTAGACCAAATAGTGGTGTAAGTAACTTTTTTTAAAATAATTTTTTAAAAATTTTCTTCGAACACATAGGTTTTCCCGCTAAATCCGAATATGACGTAAAGTAGCCAAGACTTTCTTCTAAAGAACGGTATATTCTGATTTTTGGCACATGTCCCCGTTTTGACGCTGTAGACCAAATAGTGGCGTAAGTAACTTATTTTAAAATAATTTTTGGAAAATTTTGTTCGAACACGTAGGTTTTCCCGCTAAATCTGAATATGAGGAAATGTAGCCAAGACTTTTTTCTAAAAAATGGTATATTCCGATTTTTGGCACATGTCCCCGTTTTGACGCTGTAGACCAAATAGTGGCGTAAGTAACTTATTTTAAAATAATTTTTTGAAAATTTTGTTCGAACACATAGGCTTTCCCGCTAAATCCGAATATGAGGTAAAGTAGCCAAGACCTTCTTCTAAAGAATGGTATATTCCGATTTTTGGCACATGTCCCCGTTTTGACGCTGCAGACCAAATAGTGGCGTAAGTAACTTATTTTAAAATAATTTTTTGAAAATTTTGTTCGAACACATAGGTTTTCCCTCTAAATCCGAATATGTGGTAAAGTAGCCAAGACTTTCTTCTAAAGAATGGTGTATTCCGATTTTTGGCACATGTCCCCGTTTTGACGCTGTAGACCAAATAGTGGCGTAAGTAACTTATTTTAAAATAATTTTTTGAAAACTTTGTTCGAACACATAGGTTTTCCCGCAAAAACCGAATAAGAGGTAAAGTAGCCAAGACTTTCTTCTAAAGAATGGTATATTCCGATTTTTGGCACATGTCCCCGTTTTGACGCTGTAGGGCAAATGGTGGTATAAGTAACTTATTTTGAAATAGTTTTCTGAAAATTTTGTTCGAACACATAGGTTTTCCCGCTAAATCCGAATATGAGGTAAAGTAGCCAAGACTTTCTTCTAAAGAATGGTATATTCCGATTTTTGGCACATGTCCCCGTTTTGACGCTGTAGACCAAATAGTGGCGTAAGTAACTTATTTTAAAATAATTTTTTGAAAATTTTGTTCGAACACATAGGATTTCCCGCAAAAACCGAATAAGGGGTAAAGTAGCCAAGACTTTTTTCTAAAGAATGGTATAATTATTTTAAAATGTAGCCAAGACTTTTTTCTAAAAAATGGTATATTCCTGTTTTTGGCACATGTCCCCGTTTGGACGCTGTATTCCAAATAGTGGTGTAAGTAACTTTTTTTGAAATAGTTCTTTGAAAATTTTGTTCGAACACATAGGTTTTCCCGCAAAAGTCGAGTATAAGGTAATGTAGCCTGGGCTTTCCTCTAAAAAATGGTATATTCCGATTTTTGGCACATGTCCCCGTTTTGACGCTGTAGTCCAAATAGGGATGTAAGTAACTTATTTTGAAATAGTTTTTTGAAAATTTTGTTCGAACACATAGGTTTTCTGACAAAAACCGGGTATGAGGTAATGTAGCCAAGACTTTCTTCTAAAAAACGGTTCAATCCGATTTTTGGCACATGTCCCTGTTTTTACGATGTAGGCCAAATAGTAGTGTAACTTATTTTGAAACAGTTTTTTAAAAATTTTGTTCGAACACATAGGATTTCCCGCAAAAACCGAATAAGGGGTAAAGTAGCCAAGACTTTCTTCTAAAAAATTGTATATTCCGATTTTTGACACATGTCCCCGTTTTGACGCTGTAGACCAAATAGTAGCGTAAGTAACTTATTTTAAAATAATTTTTTGAAAATTTTGTTCGAACACATAGGTTTTCCCGCTAAATCCGAATATGAGGTAATGTAGCCAAGACTTTTTTCTAAAAAATCTTATATTCCGATTTTTGGCACATGTCCCCGTTTTGACGCTGTAGGGCAAATAGTGGTATAAGTAACTTCTTTTGAAATAGTTTTTTGAAAATTTGTTCGAACACATAGGTTTTCTCGAAAAGCCAAATATGAGGTAATGTAGACAAGACTTTCTTCTAAAAAAAGGGTACATTCCGATTTTTGGCACGTGTCCCTGTCTTTACGCTATAAGCCAAATAGTGATGTAAGTAACTTTTTTGAAATAGTTTTTGAAAATTTTGTTCGAACACAAAGGTTTTCCCGCACAAACCGAGCATGAGGTAATGTAGCCAAGACTTTCTTCTAAAAAATGGTACATTCCGATTTTTGGCACGTGTCCCTGTTTTTACGCTGTAGGCAAAATAGTGGTATAAGTAACTTCTTTTGAAAGAGTTTTTTGAAAACTTTGTTCGAACACATAGGTTTTCCCGCAAAAACGGAATAAGGGGTAATGTAGCCAAGGCTTTTTTCTAAAAAATCTTATATTCCGATTTTTGGCACATGTCCCCGTTTTGACGCTGTAGTGGTATAAGTAACTTCTTTTGAAATAGTTTTTTGAAAATTTGTTCGAACACATAGGTTTTCTCGAAAAGCCAAATATGAGGTAATGTAGGCAAGACTTTCTTCTAAAAAAAGCGTACATTCCGATTTTTGGCACGTGTCCCTGTCTTTACGCTATAAGCCAAATAGTGATGTAAGTAACTTTTTTGAAATAGTTTTTGAAAATTTTGTTCGAACACAAAGGTTTTCCCGCACAAACCGAGCATGAGGTAAAGTAGACAAGACTCTCTTCTAAAGAACGGTATATTCCAATTTTTGGCACATTTCCCCGTTTTGACGCTGTAGACAAAATAGTGGAGTAAGTAACTTATTTTAAAATAATTTTTTGAAAATTTTGTTCGAACACGTAGGTTTTCCCGCTAAATCCGAATATGAGGAAATGTAGCCAAGACTTTTTTCTAAAAAATCTTATATTCCGATTTTTGGCACATGTCCCCGTTTTGACGCTGTAGACCAAATAGTGGCGTAAGTAACTTATTTTAAAATAATTTTTTGAAAATTTTGTTGGAACACATAGGTTTTCCCGCTAAATCCGAATATGAGGTAAAGTAGCCAAGACTTTCTTCTAAAAAATGGTATATTCCGATTTTTGGCACATGTCCCGTTTTGACGCTGTAGACCAAATAGTGATGTAAGTAACTTATTTTGAAATAGTTTTTCGAAAATTTTGTTTGAACACATAGGTTTTCCCGCAAAAACCGAATAAGAGGTAATGTAGCCAAGACTTTTTTCTAAAAAATGGTATATTCCAATTTTTGTCACCTGTCCTTGCATTGACGCTAAAGGCCAAATAGTGGTATAAGTAACTTTTTTGAAATAGTTTTTGAAAATTTTGTTCGAACACAAAGGTTTTCCCGCTAAATCCGAATATGTGGTAAAGTAGCCAAGACTTTCTTCTAAAGAATGGTGTATTCCGATTTTTGGCACATGTCCCCGTTTTGACGCTGTAGACCAAATAGTGGCGTAAGTAAGTAACTTATTTTAAAATAATTTTTTGAAAATTTTGTTCGAACACATAGGTTTTCCCGCTAAATCCGAATATGTGGTAAAGTAGCCAAGACTTTCTTCTAAAGAATTGTATATTCCGATTTTTGGCACATGTCCCCGTTTTGACGCTGTAGTGGCGTAAGTAACTTACTTTAAAATATTTTTTTGAGAACTTTGTTCGAACACATAGGTTTTCCCGCTAAATCCGAATATGGGGTAAAATAGCCAAGACTTTCTTCTAAAGAATGGTATATTCCGATTTTTGGCACATGTCCCCGTTTTGACGCTGTAGACCAAATAGTGTTTTAAGTAACTTATTTTAAAATAATTTTTTGAAAATTTTGTTCGAACACATAGGTTTTCCCGCTAAATCCGAATATAAGGTAAAGTAGACAAGACTTTCTTCTAAAGAATTGTATATTCCGATTTTTGGCACATGTCCCCGTTTTGACGCTGTAGACCAAATAGTGTTTTAAGTAACTTATTTTAAAATAATTTTTTGAAAATTTTGTTCGAACACATAGGTTTTCCCGCTAAATCCGAATATGAGGTAAAGTAGCCAAGACTTTCTTCTAAAGAATGGTATATTCCGATTTTTGGCACATTTCCCCGTTTTGACGCTGTAGACCAAATAGTGGCGTAAGTAACTTATTTTAAAATAATTTTTTGAAAATTTTGTTCGAACACGTAGGTTTTCCCGCTAAATCCGAATATGAGGAAATGTAGCCAAGACTTTTTTCTAAAAAATCTTATATTCCGATTTTTGGCACATGTCCCCGTTTTGACGCTGTAGACCAAATAGTGGCGTAAGTAACTTATTTTAAAATAAGTTACTTATTTTAAAATAATTTTTTGAAAACCTTGTTCGAACACATAGGTTTTCCGCAAAAACCGAATAAGAGGTAAAGTAGCCAAGACTTTCTTCTAAAGAATGGTATATTCCGATTTTTTGGCACATGTCCCTGTTTTGACGCTGTAGGGCAAATGGTGGTATAAGTAACTTATTTTGAAATAGTTTTGTGAAAATTTTGTTCGAACACATAGGTTTTCCCGCAAAAACCGAATAAGAGGTAAAGTAGCCAAGACTTTCTTCTAAAGAATGGTATATTCCGATTTTTGGCACATGTCCCCGTTTTGACGCTGAAGGGCAAATGGTGGTATAAGTAACTTATTTTGAAATAGTTTTCTGAAAATTTTGTTCGAACACATAGGTTTTCCCGCAAAAACCGAATAAAAGGTAAAGTAGCCAAGACTTTCTTCTAAAAAATGGTATATTCCGATTTTTGGCACATGTCCCCGTTTGGACGCTGTAGACCAAATAGTGTTTTAAGTAACTTATTTTAAAATAATTTTTTGAAAATTTTGTTCGAACACATAGGTTTCCCCGCTAAATCCGAATATGAGGTAAAGTAGCCAAGACTTTCTTCTAAAAAATGGTATATTCCGATTTTTGGCACATGTCCCCGTTTTGACGCTGTAGACCAAATAGTGGCGTAAGTAACTTACTTTAAAATAATTTTTTGAAAATTTTGTTCGAACACATAGGTTTTCCCGCTAAATCCGAACATGAGGTAAAGTGGCCAAGACTTTCTTCTAAAGAATGGTATATTCCGATTTTTGCACATGTCCCATTTTGACGCTGTTGACCAAATAGTGGCGTAAGTAACTTATTTTGAAAATAATTTTTGAAAATTTTGTTCGAACACATAGGTTTTCCCGCAAAAGCCGAGTATGGGGTTATGTAGCCAGGACTTTTCTCTAAAAAATTGTATATTCCGATTCTTGGCACATGTCCCCGTTTTGACGCTGTAGGGCAAATAGTGGTATAAGTAACTTCTTTTGAAATAGTTTTTTGAAAGTTTGTTCGAACACATAGGTTTTCCCGAAAAGCCAAATATGAGGTAATGTAGACAAGATTTTCTTCTAAAAAAAGGGTGCATTCCGATTTTTGGCACGTGTCCCTGTTTTTACGCTATAAGCCAAATAGTGGTGTAAGTAACTTATTTTGAAATAGTTTTCTGAAAATTTTGTTCGAACACATCGGTTTTCCCGCAAAAACCGAGTAAGAGGTTATGTAGCCAAGACTTTCTTCTAAAAAGTGGTATATTCCGATTTTTGCACATGTCCCATTTTGACGCTGTTGACCAAATAGTGGCGTAAGTAACTTATTTTGAAAATAATTTTTGAAAATTTTGTTCGAACACATAGGTTTTCCCGCAAAAGCCGAGTATGGGGTTATGTAGCCAGGACTTTTCTCTAAAAAATTGTATATTCCGATTCTTGGCACATGTCCCCGTTTTGACGCTGTAGGGCAAATAGTGGTATAAGTAACTTCTTTTGAAATAGTTTTTTGAAAGTTTGTTCGAACACATAGGTTTTCCCGAAAAGCCAAATATGAGGTAATGTAGACAAGATTTTCTTCTAAAAAAAGGGTGCATTCCGATTTTTGGCACGTGTCCCTGTTTTTACGCTATAAGCCAAATAGTGGTGTAAGTAACTTATTTTGAAATAGTTTTCTGAAAATTTTGTTCGAACACATCGGTTTTCCCGCAAAAACCGAGTAAGAGGTTATGTAGCCAAGACTTTCTTCTAAAAAGTGGTATATTCCGATTTTTGCACATGTCCCATTTTGACGCTGTAGACCAAATAGTGATGTAAGTAACTTATTTTGAAATAGTTTTTTGAAAATTTTGTTCGAACACATAGGTTTTCCCGCTAAATCCGAATATGAAGAAATGTAGCCAAGGCTTTTTTCTAAAAAATGGTGTATTCCGATTTTTGGCACATGTCCCCGTTTTGACGCTGTAGACCAAATAGTGGCGTAAGTAACTTATTTTAAAATAATTTTTTGAAAATTTTGTTCGAACGCATAGGTTTTCCCGCTAAATCCGAATATGAGGTAAAGTAGCCAAGACTTTCTTCTAAAGAATGGTATATTCCGATTTTTGGCACATGTCCCCGTTTTGACGCTGTAGACCAAATAGTGGCGTAAGTAACTTATTTTAAAATAATTTTTTGAAAACTTTGTTCGAACACATAGGTTTTCCCGCAAAAACCGAATAAGAGGTAAAGTAGCCAAGACTTTTTCTAAATAATGGTATATTCCGATTTTTGGCACATGTCCCCGTTTTGACGCTGTAGGGCAAATGGTGGTATAAGTAACTTCTTTTGAAATAGTTTTTTGAAAATTTGTTCGAACACATAGGTTTTCCCGAAAAGCCAAATATGAGGTAATGTAGACAAGATTTTCTTCTAAAAAAAGGGTGCATTCCGATTTTTGGCACGTGTCCCTGTTTTTACGCTATAAGCCAAATAGTGGTGTAAGTAACTTATTTTGAAATAGTTTTCTGAAAATTTTGTTCGAACACATCGGTTTTCCCGCAAAAACCGAGTAAGAGGTTATGTAGCCAAGACTTTCTTCTAAAAAGTGGTATATTCCGATTTTTGCACATGTCCCATTTTGACGCTGTAGACCAAATAGTGATGTAAGTAACTTATTTTGAAATAGTTTTTTGAAAATTTTGTTCGAACACATAGGTTTTACCGCAAAAACCGAATAAAAGGTCAAGTAGCCAAGACTTTCTTCTAAAAAATGGTATATTCCGATTTTTGGCACATGTCCCCGTTTTGACGCTGTAGACCAAATAGTGGCGTAAGTAACTTATTTTAAAATGATTTTTTGAAAATTTTGTTCGAACACACAGGCTTTCCCGCAAAAACCGAATAAGACGTAATGTAGCCAAGACTTTTTTCTAAAAAATGGAATATTCCAATTTTTGTCATCTGTCCCTGCATTGACGCTACAGGCCAAATAGTGGTATAAGTAACTTTTTTGAAATAGTTTTTGAAAATTTTGTTCGAACACAAAGGTTTCCCGCACAAGCCGAGCATGAGGTAATGTAGCCAAGACTTTCTTCTAAAAAATGGTATATTCCGATTTTATGCACGTGTCCCTGTTTTGACGCTGTAGGGCAAATAGTGGTATAAGTAACTTCTTTTGAAATAGTTTTTTGAAAATTTGTTCGAACACATAGGTTTTTCCGGAAAAACCGAGTATGGGGTTATGTAGCCAGGATTTTTCGCTAAAAAATTGTATATTCTGATTTTTGGCACATGTCCCCATTTTGACGCTGTAGGCCAAATAGTGGTATAAGTAACGTCTTTTGAAGACTTTGTTCGAACACATAGGTTTTCCCGAAAGGCCAAATATGAGGTAATGTAGACAAGACTTTCTTCTAAAAAATGGTACAATCCGATTTTTGGCACGTGTCCCTGTTTTTACGCTATATGCCAAAAAGTGGTGTAAGTAACTTATTTTGAAATAGTTTTCTGAAAATTTTGTTTGAACACATCGGTTTCCCGCAAAAACCGAGTATGGGGTTATGTAGCCAGGACTTTCCTCTAAAATATGGTATATTCCGATTTTTGGCACATGTCCCCGTTTTAACGCTGTAGACCAAATAGTGGTATAAGTAACTTCTTTTGAAATAGTTTTTTGAAAGTTTGTTTCAACACATAGTTTTTCCCGAAAGGCCAAATATGAGGTAATGTAGACAAGACTTTCTTCTAAAGAATGGTATATTCCGATTTTTGGCACATGTCCCCGTTATGACGCTGTAGACCAAATAGTGGAGTAAGTAACTTATTTTAAAATAATTTTTGGAAAATTTTGTTCGAACACATAGGTTTTCCCGCTAAATCCGAATATAAGAAAATGTAGCCAAGACTTTTTTCTAAAAAACGGTATATTTTTGTTTTTGACACATGTCCCCGTTTTGAAGCTGTATTCCAAATAGTGGTGTAAGTAACTTTTTTTGAAATAGTTCTTTGAAAGTTTTGTTCGAAAACATAGGTTTTCCCGCAAAAACCGAATAAGAGGTAATGTAGCCAGGACTTTCCTCTAAAAAATGGTATATTCCGATTTTTGGCACATGTCCCCGTTTTGACGCTGTAGGCCAAATAGAGGTGTAAGTAGCTTATTTTGAAATAGTTTTTTGAAAATTTTGTTCAAACACATAGGTTTTCCTTCCCGCAAAAACCGAATAAGAGGTAAAGTAGCCAAGACTTTCTTCAAAAAAATGGTTCAATCCGATTTTTGGCACATGTCCCTGTTTTTACGCTGTAGGCCAAAGAGTGGTGTAAGTAACTTATTTTGAAATAGTTTTTTGAAAATTTTGTTCGAACACATAGGTTTTCCCGCTAAATCCAAATATGAGGTAATGTAACCAAGACCTTTTTCTAAAAAATGGTATATTCCTATTTTTGGCACATGTCCCTGTTTTGACGCTGTATTCCAAATAGTGGTGTAAGTAACTTTTTTTGAAATAATTCTTTGAAAATTTTGTTCGAACACATTTTCACGCAAAAGTCGGGTATAATGTAATGTAGCCAGGACTTTCCTCTAAAAAATGGTATATTCCGATTTTTGGCACATGTCCCCGTTTTGACGCTGTAGTTCAAATAGGGATGTAAGTAACTTATTTTGAAAATTTTGTTCGAACACACAGGTTTTCTGACAAAAAACGAGTATGAGGTAATGTAGCCAAGACTTTCTTCTAAAAAATGGTTCAATCTGATTTTTGGCACATGTCCCTGTTTTTACGCTGTAGGCCAAATAGTGGTGTAAGTAACTTACTTTGAAACAGTTTTTTAAAAATTTTGTTGGAACACATAGGTTTTCCCGAAAAATTGAGTATGTGTTAATGTAGCCAGGTTTCTCTTCTAAAAAAATTTATATTCCGATTTTTGGCACATGTCTCCATTTTGACGCTGTAGGCCAAATAGTGATGTAAGTAACTTATTTTGAACATTTTTTTTTAAATTTTGTTCGAACACATAGGCTTTCCCAAACAGGCCTAGTATGAGGTAATGTAGCCAAGACTCTTCTAGAAAACGGTATTTTCCGATTTTTTGCACATGTCCCCGTTTTGACGCTGTAGTCTAAATGTAAGCAACTTATTTTGAAACAATTTTTTAAAATTTTTGTTGGAACACATAGGTTTTCCCGCAAAAATTGAGTATGGAGTTATGTAGCCAGGACTTTTCTCTAAAAAATGGTATATTCCGATTTTTGGCACATGTCGCCGTTTAGACGCTGTAATCCAAATAGTGGTGTAAGTAACTTATTTTGAAATAGTTTTTTGAAAATTTTGTTCGAACATATAGGTCTTCCCACAAAAACCGAATATGAGGTAATGTAGCCAAGAATTTCTTCTAAAAAATGGTATATTACGATTTTTGGCACTTGTCTCTGTTTTTACGCTTAGTTTTTTGAAAATTTTGTTCGAACACATGGCCTTTCCCGCAAAAACCGAGTATAAGGTAGTGTTACCAGGACTCTTCTAAAAAGGTTTTATTCCGATTTTTGGCACATGTATAGTTATTTGAAAAGATTTTCCTGCAAAAACTGAGTATGAGGTTATGTAGCCAGGACTTTTCTCTAAAAAATGGTACATCCCGATTTTTGGCATATGTCCCCGTTTTGACGCTGTAGTCCAAATAGTAATGTATGTAACTTATTTTGAAATAGTTTTTTGAAAATTTTGTTCGAAAACATAGGTTTTCCCGCAAAAGCCGAGTATGGGGTTATGTAGCCAGGACTTTTCTCTAAAAAATTGTATATTCCGATTCTTGGCACATGTCCCCGTTTTGACGCTGTAGGGCAAATAGTGGTATAAGTAACTTCTTTTGAAATAGTTTTTTGAAAGTTTGTTCGAACACATAGGTTTTCCCGAAAAGCCAAATATGAGGTAATGTAGACAAGACTTTCTTCTAAAAAAAGGGTACATTCCGATTTTTGGCACGTGTCCCTGTTTTTACGCTATAACCCAAATAGTGGTGTAAGTAACTTATTTTGAAATAGTTTTCTGAAAATTTTGTTCGAACACATCGGTTTTCCCGCAAAAACCGAGCATGAGGTTATGTAGCCAAGACTTTCTTCTAAAAAATGGTATATTCCGATTTTTGGCACATGTCCCGTTTTGACGCTGTAGACCAAATAGTGATGTAAGTAACTTATTTTGAAATAGTTTTTCGAAAATTTTGTTTGAACACATAGGTTTTCCCGCAAAAACCGAATAAGAGGTAATGTAGCCAAGACTTTTTTCTAAAAAATGGTATATTCCAATTTTTGTCACCTGTCCTTGCATTGACGCTAAAGGCCAAATAGTGGTATAAGTAACTTTTTTGAAATAGTTTTTGAAAATTTTGTTCGAACACAAAGGTTTTCCCGCACAAACCGAGCATAAGGTAAGGTAGCCAAGACTTTCTTCTAAAAAATGGTGCATTCCGATTTTTGGCACGTGTCCCTGTTTTTACGCTGTAGGCAAAATAGTGGTATAAGTAACATCTTTTGAAAGAGTTTTTTGAAAACTTTGTTCGAACACATAGGTTTTCCCGCAAAAACGGAATAAGGGGTAATGTAGCCAAGACTTTTTTCTAAAAAATTGTATATTCCGATTTGTGGCACATATCCCCGTTTTGACGCTGTAGACCAAATAGTGGCGTAAGTAACTTATTTTAAAATAATTTTTTGAAAATTTTGTTCGAAAACATAGGTTTTCCCGCTAAATCCGAATATGACGTAAAGTAGCCAAGACTTTCTTCTAAAGAATGGTATATTCCGATTTTTGGCACATGTCCCCGTTTTGACGCTGTTGACCAAATAGTGGCGTAAGTAACTTATTTTAAAATAATTTTTGAAAATTTTTTTCGAACACATAGGTTTTCGCGCTAAATCCGAATATGAGGAAATGTAGCCAAGGCTTTTTTCTAAAAAATGGTATATTCCGATTTTTGGCACATGTCCCCGTTTTGACGCTGTAGACCAAATAGTGGCGTAAGTAACTTATTTTAAAATAATTTTTTGAAAACTTTGTTCGAACACATAGGTTTTCCCGCAAAAACCGAATAAGAGGTAAAGTAGCCAAGACTTTCTTCTAAAGAATGGTATATTCCGATTTTTGGCACATGTCCCCGTTTTGACGCTGTAGACCAAATAGTGGCGTAAGTAACTTATTTTAAAATAATTTTTTGAAAACTTTGTTCGAACACATAGGTTTTCCCGCAAAAACCGAATATGAGGTAAAGTAGCCAAGACTTTCTTCTAAAGAATGGTATATTCCGATTTTTGACACATGTCTCCGTTTTACGCTGTAGGGCAAATGGTGGTATAAGTAACTTATTTTGAAACAGTTTTCTGAAAATTTTGTTCGAACACATAGGTTTTCCCGCTAAATCCGAATATGAGGTAAAGTAGCCAAGACTTTCTTCTAAAGAATGGTATATTCCGATTTTTGGCACATTTCCCCGTTTTGACGCTGTAGACCAAATAGTGGCGTAAGTAACTTATTTTAAAATAATTTTTTGAAAATTTTGTTCGAACACATAGGTTTTCCCGCTAAATCCGAATATGAGGTAAAGTAGCCAAGACTTTCTTCTAAAGAATGGTATAATTATTTTAAAATGTAGCCAAGACTTTTTTCTAAAAAATGGTATATTCCTGTTTTTGGCACATGTCCCCGTTTTGACGCTGTATTCCAAATAGTGGTGTAAGTAACCTTTTTTGAAATAGTTCTTTGAAAATTTTGTTCGAACACATAGGTTTTCCCGCAAAAGTCGAGTATAAGGTAATGTAGCCTGGGCTTTCCTCTAAAAAATGGTATATTCCGATTTTTGGCACATGTCCCCCTTTTGACGCTGTAGTCCAAATAGGGATGTAAGTAACTTATTTTGAAATAGTTTTTTGAAAATTTTGTTCGAACACATAGGTTTTCTGACAAAAACCGGGTATGAGGTAATGTAGCCAAGACTTTCTTCTAAAAAATAGTACATTCCGATTTTTGGTACGTGTCCCTGTTTTTACGCTGCAGGCAAAATAGTGGTATAAGTAACTTCTTTTGAAATAGTTTTTTGAAAATTTTGTTCGAACACATAGGTTTTCCCGCTAAATCCGAATATGAGGTAAATTAGCCAAGACTTTCTTCTAAAGAATGGTATATTACGATTTTTGGCACATGTCCCCGTTTTGACGCTGTAGACCAAATAGTGGCGTAAGTAACTTATTTTAAAATAATTTTTTGAAAATTTTGTTCGAACACATAGGTTTTCCCACAAAAACGGAATAAGGGGTAATGTAGCCAAGGCTTTTTTCTAAAAAATTGTATATTCCGATTTTTGGCACATGTTTCCGTTTTGACGCTGTAGACCAAATAGTGGCGTAAGTAACTTATTTTAAAATAATTTTTTGAAAATTTTGTTCGAACACATAGGTTTTCCCGCTAAATCCGAATATGAGGTAAAGTAGCCAAGACTTTCTTCTAAAGAATGGTATAATTATTTTAAAATGTAGCCAAGACTTTTTTCTAAAAAATGGTATATTCCTGTTTTTGGCACATGTCCCCGTTTTGACGCTGTATTCCAAATAGTGGTGTAAGTAACTTTTTTTGAAATAGTTCTTTGAAAATTTTGTTCGAACACATAGGTTTTCCCGCAAAAGTCGAGTATAAGGTAATGTAGCCTGGGCTTTCCTCTAAAAAATGGTATATTCCGATTTTTGGCACATGTCCCTGTTTTTACGATGTAGGCCAAATAGTGGTGTAACTTATTTTTAAACAGTTTTTTGAAAATTTTGTTTGAACACATAGGTTTTCCCGCAAAAATTGAGTATGGAGTTACGTAGCCAGGACTTTTCTCTAAAAAATTGTATATTCCGATTCTTGGCACATGTTCCCGTTTTGACGCTGTAGACCAAATAGTAGCGTAAGTAAATTATTTTAAAATAATTTTTTGAAAATTTTGTTCGAACACATAGGTTTTCCCGCTAAATCCGAATATGAGGTAATGTAGCCAAGACTTTTTTCTAAAAAATCTTATATTCCGATTTTTGGCATATGTCCCCGTTTTGACGCTGTAGTCCAAATAGTGATGTAAGTAACTTATTTTGAAATAGTTTTTTGAAAATTTTGTTCGAAAACATAGGTCTTCCCGCAAAAGCCGAGTATGGGCTTACGTAGCCAGGACCTTTCTCTAAAAAATTGTATATTCCGATTCTTGGCACATGTCCCCGTTTTGACGCTGTAGGGCAAATAGTGGTATAAGTAACTTCTTTTGAAATAGTTTTTTGAAAATTTGTTCGAACACATAGGTTTTCTCGAAAAGCCAAATATGAGGTAATGTAGACAAGACTTTCTTCTAAAAAATGGTACATTCCGATTTTTGGCACGTGTCCCTGTTTTTACGCTGTAGGCAAAATAGTGGTATAAGTAACTTCTTTTGAAAGAGTTTTTTGAAAACTTTGTTCGAACACATAGGTTTTCCCGCAAAAACGGAATAAGGGGTAATGTAGCCAAGGCTTTTTTCTAAAAAACTGTATATTCCGATTTTTGGCACATGTCCCCGTTTTGACGCTGTAGACCAAATAGTGGTGTAAGTAACTTTTTTTAAAATAATTTTTTAAAAATTTTCTTCGAACACATAGGTTTTCCCGCTAAATCCGAATATGACGTAAAGTAGCCAAGACTTTCTTCTAAAGAACGGTATATTCTGATTTTTGGCACATGTCCCCGTTTTGACGCTGTAGACCAAATAGTGGCGTAAGTAACTTATTTTAAAATAATTTTTGGAAAATTTTGTTCGAACACGTAGGTTTTCCCGCTAAATCTGAATATGAGGAAATGTAGCCAAGACTTTTTTCTAAAAAATGGTATATTCCGATTTTTGGCACATGTCCCCGTTTTGACGCTGTAGACCAAATAGTGGCGTAAGTAACTTATTTTAAAATAATTTTTTGAAAATTTTGTTCGAACACATAGGTTTTCCCGCTAAATCCGAATATGAGGTAAAGTAGCCAAGACCTTCTTCTAAAGAATGGTATATTCCGATTTTTGGCACATGTCCCCGTTTTGACGCTGTAGACCAAATAGTGGCATAAGTAACTTATTTTAAAATAATTTTTTGAAAATTTTGTTCGAACACATAGGTTTTCCCTCTAAATCCGAATATGTGGTAAAGTAGCCAAGACTTTCTTCTAAAGAATGGTGTATTCCGATTTTTGGCACATGTCCCCGTTTTGACGCTGTAGACCAAATAGTGGCGTAAGTAACTTATTTTAAAATAATTTTTTGAAAACTTTGTTCGAACACATAGGTTTTCCCGCAAAAACCGAATAAGAGGTAAAGTAGCCAAGAATTTCTTCTAAAGAATGGTATATTCCGATTTTTGGCACATGTCCCCGTTTTGACGCTGTAGGGCAAATGGTGGTATAAGTAACTTATTTTGAAATAGTTTTCTGAAAATTTTGTTCGAACACATAGGTTTTCCCGCTAAATCCGAATATGAGGTAAAGTAGCCAAGACTTTCTTCTAAAGAATGGTATATTCCGATTTTTGGCACATGTCCCCGTTTTGACGCTGTAGACCAAATAGTGGCGTAAGTAACTTATTTTAAAATAATTTTTTGAAAATTTTGTTCGAACACATAGGATTTCCCGCAAAAACCGAATAAGGGGTAAAGTAGCCAAGACTTTTTTCTAAAGAATGGTATAATTATTTTAAAATGTAGCCAAGACTTTTTTCTAAAAAATGGTATATTCCTGTTTTTGGCACATGTCCCCGTTTGGACGCTGTATTCCAAATAGTGGTGTAAGTAACTTTTTTTGAAATAGTTCTTTGAAAATTTTGTTCGAACACATAGGTTTTCCCGCAAAAGTCGAGTATAAGGTAATGTAGCCTGGGCTTTCCTCTAAAAAATGGTATATTCCGATTTTTGGCACATGTCCCCGTTTTGACGCTGTAGTCCAAATAGGGATGTAAGTAACTTATTTTGAAATAGTTTTTTGAAAATTTTGTTCGAACACATAGGTTTTCTGACAAAAACCGGGTATGAGGTAATGTAGCCAAGACTTTCTTCTAAAAAACGGTTCAATCCGATTTTTGGCACATGTCCCTGTTTTTACGATGTAGGCCAAATAGTAGTGTAACTTATTTTGAAACAGTTTTTTAAAAATTTTGTTCGAACACATAGGATTTCCCGCAAAAACCGAATAAGGGGTAAAGTAGCCAAGACTTTCTTCTAAAAAATTGTATATTCCGATTTTTGACACATGTCCCCGTTTTGACGCTGTAGACCAAATAGTAGCGTAAGTAACTTATTTTAAAATAATTTTTTGAAAATTTTGTTCGAACACATAGGTTTTCCCGCTAAATCCGAATATGAGGTAATGTAGCCAAGACTTTTTTCTAAAAAATCTTATATTCCGATTTTTGGCACATGTCCCCGTTTTGACGCTGTAGGGCAAATAGTGGTATAAGTAACTTCTTTTGAAATAGTTTTTTGAAAATTTGTTCGAACACATAGGTTTTCTCGAAAAGCCAAATATGAGGTAATGTAGACAAGACTTTCTTCTAAAAAAAGGGTACATTCCGATTTTTGGCACGTGTCCCTGTCTTTACGCTATAAGCCAAATAGTGATGTAAGTAACTTTTTTGAAATAGTTTTTGAAAATTTTGTTCGAACACAAAGGTTTTCCCGCACAAACCGAGCATGAGGTAATGTAGCCAATACTTTCTTCTAAAAAATGGTACATTCCGATTTTTGGCACGTGTCCCTGTTTTTACGCTGTAGGCAAAATAGTGGTATAAGTAACTTCTTTTGAAAGAGTTTTTTGAAAACTTTGTTCGAACACATAGGTTTTCCCGCAAAAACGGAATAAGGGGTAATGTAGCCAAGGCTTTTTTCTAAAAAATCTTATATTCCGATTTTTGGCACATGTCCCCGTTTTGACGCTGTAGTGGTATAAGTAACTTCTTTTGAAATAGTTTTTTGAAAATTTGTTCGAACACATAGGTTTTCTCGAAAAGCCAAATATGAGGTAATGTAGGCAAGACTTTCTTCTAAAAAAAGCGTACATTCCGATTTTTGGCACGTGTCCCTGTCTTTACGCTATAAGCCAAATAGTGATGTAAGTAACTTTTTTGAAATAGTTTTTGAAAATTTTGTTCGAACACAAAGGTTTTCCCGCACAAACCGAGCATGAGGTAAAGTAGACAAGACTCTCTTCTAAAGAACGGTATATTCCAATTTTTGGCACATTTCCCCGTTTTGACGCTGTAGACAAAATAGTGGAGTAAGTAACTTATTTTAAAATAATTTTTTGAAAATTTTGTTCGAACACGTAGGTTTTCCCGCTAAATCCGAATATGAGGAAATGTAGCCAAGACTTTTTTCTAAAAAATCTTATATTCCGATTTTTGGCACATGTCCCCGTTTTGACGCTGTAGACCAAATAGTGGCGTAAGTAACTTATTTTAAAATAATTTTTTGAAAATTTTGTTGGAACACATAGGTTTTCCCGCTAAATCCGAATATGAGGTAAAGTAGCCAAGACTTTCTTCTAAAGAATGGTATATTCCGATTTTTGGCACATGTCCCCGTTTTGACGCTGTAGACCAAATAGTGGCGTAAGTAAGTAACTTATTTTAAAATAATTTTTTGAAAATTTTGTTCGAACACATAGGTTTTCCCGCTAAATCCGAATATGTGGTAAAGTAGCCAAGACTTTCTTCTAAAGAATTGTATATTCCGATTTTTGGCACATGTCCCCGTTTTGACGCTGTAGTGGCGTAAGTAACTTACTTTAAAATATTTTTTTGAGAACTTTGTTCGAACACATAGGTTTTCCCGCTAAATCCGAATATGGGGTAAAATAGCCAAGACTTTCTTCTAAAGAATGGTATATTCCGATTTTTGGCACATGTCCCCGTTTTGACGCTGTAGACCAAATAGTGTTTTAAGTAACTTATTTTAAAATAATTTTTTGAAAATTTTGTTCGAACACATAGGTTTTCCCGCTAAATCCGAATATGAGGTAAAGTAGACAAGACTTTCTTCTAAAGAATTGTATATTCCGATTTTTGGCACATGTCCCCGTTTTGACGCTGTAGACCAAATAGTGTTTTAAGTAACTTATTTTAAAATAATTTTTTGAAAATTTTGTTCGAACACATAGGTTTTCCCGCTAAATCCGAATATGAGGTAAAGTAGCCAAGACTTTCTTCTAAAGAATGGTATATTCCGATTTTTGGCACATTTCCCCGTTTTGACGCTGTAGACCAAATAGTGGCGTAAGTAACTTATTTTAAAATAATTTTTTGAAAATTTTGTTCGAACACGTAGGTTTTCCCGCTAAATCCGAATATGAGGAAATGTAGCCAAGACTTTTTTCTAAAAAATCTTATATTCCGATTTTTGGCACATGTCCCCGTTTTGACGCTGTAGACCAAATAGTGGCGTAAGTAACTTATTTTAAAATAAGTTACTTATTTTAAAATAATTTTTTGAAAACCTTGTTCGAACACATAGGTTTTCCGCAAAAACCGAATAAGAGGTAAAGTAGCCAAGACTTTCTTCTAAAGAATGGTATATTCCGATTTTTTGGCACATGTCCCTGTTTTGACGCTGTAGGGCAAATGGTGGTATAAGTAACTTATTTTGAAATAGTTTTGTGAAAATTTTGTTCGAACACATAGGTTTTCCCGCAAAAACCGAATAAGAGGTAAAGTAGCCAAGACTTTCTTCTAAAGAATGGTATATTCCGATTTTTGGCACATGTCCCCGTTTTGACGCTGAAGGGCAAATGGTGGTATAAGTAACTTATTTTGAAATAGTTTTCTGAAAATTTTGTTCGAACACATAGGTTTTCCCGCAAAAACCGAATAAGAGGTAAAGTAGCCAAGACTTTCTTCTAAAAAATGGTATATTCCGATTTTTGGCACATGTCCCCGTTTGGACGCTGTAGACCAAATAGTGTTTTAAGTAACTTATTTTAAAATAATTTTTTGAAAATTTTGTTCGAACACATAGGTTTCCCCGCTAAATCCGAATATGAGGTAAAGTAGCCAAGACTTTCTTCTAAAAAATGGTATATTCCGATTTTTGGCACATGTCCCCGTTTTGACGCTGTAGACCAAATAGTGGCGTAAGTAACTTACTTTAAAATAATTTTTTGAAAATTTTGTTCGAACACATAGGTTTTCCCGCTAAATCCGAACATGAGGTAAAGTGGCCAAGACTTTCTTCTAAAGAATGGTATATTCCGATTTTTGGCACATGTCCCCGTTTTGACGCTGTATTCCAAATAGTGGTGTAAGTAACTTATTTTGAAATAGTTTTTTGAAAATTTTGTTCGAAAACACAGGTTTTCCCGCAAAAGTCGAGTATAAGGTAATGTAGCCTGGACTTTCCTCTAAAAAATGGTATATTCCGATTTTTGGCACATGTCCCCGTTTTGACGCTGTAGTCCAAATAGGGATGTAAGTAACTTATTTTGAAATAGTTTTTTGAAAATTTTGTTCGAACACATAGGCTTTCTGACAAAAACCGGGTATGAGGTAATGTAGCCAAGACTTTCTTCTAAAAAACGGTTCAATCCGATTTTTGGGACATGTCCCTGTTTTTACGATGTAGGCCAAATAGTGGTGTAACTTATTTTGAAACAGTTTTTTGAAAATTTTGTTCGAACACATAGGTTTTCCCGCAAAAGCCGAGTATGGGGTTACGTAGCCAATAATTTTCTCTAAAAAATTGTATATTCCGATTCTTGGCACATGTCCCCGTTTTGACGCTGTAGTCCAAATAGTGATGTAAGTAACTTATTTTGAAATAGTTTTTTGAAAATTTTGTTCGAAAACATAGGTTTTCCCGCAAAAGCCGAGTATGGGGTTACGTAGCCAGTAATTTTCTCTAAAAAATTGTATATTCCGATTCTTGGCACATGTCCCCGTTTTGACGCTGTAGGGCAAATAGTGGTATAAGTAACTTCTTTTGAAATAGTTTTTTGAAAATTTGTTCGAACACATAGGTTTTCCCGCAAAAACGGAATAAGGGGTAATGTAGCCAAGGCTTTTTTCTAAAAAATTTTATATTCCGATTTTTGGCACATGTCCCCGTTTTGACGCTGTAGACCAAATAGTGGCGTAAGTAACTTATTTTAAAATAATTTTTTGAAAATTTTGTTTGAACACATAGGTTTTCCCGCTAAATCCGAATATGACGTAAAGTAGCCAAGACTTTCTTCTAAAGAATGGTATATTCCGATTTTTGGCACATTTCCCCGTTTTGACGCTGTAGACCAAATAGTGGCGTAAGTAACTTATTTTAAAATATTTTTTTGAAAATTTTGTTCGAACACGTAGGTTTTTCCGCTAAATCCGAATATGAGGAAATGTAGCCAAGACTTTTTTCTAAAAAATCTTATATTCCGATTTTTGGCACATGTTCCCGTTTTGACGCTGTAGACCAAATATTTTAAAATAATTTTTTGAAAATTTTGTTCGAACACATAGGTTTTCCCGCTAAATCCGAATATGAGGTAAAGTAGCCAAGACTTTCTTCTAAAGAATGGTATATTCCGATTTTTGGCACATGTCCCCGTTTTGACGCTGTAGACCAAATAGTGACGTAAGTAACTTATTTTAAAATAATTTTTTGAAAATTTTGTTCGAACACGTAGGTTTTCCCGCTAAATCCGAATATGAGGAAATGTAGCCAAGACTTTTTTCTAAAAAATCGTATATTCCGATTTTTGGCACATGTCCCCGTTTTGACGCTGTAGACCAAATATTTTAAAATAATTTTTTGAAAATTTTGTTCGAACTCATAGGTTTTCCCGCTAAATCCGTATATGAGGTAAAGTAGCCAAGACTTTCTTATAAAGAATGGTATATTCCGATTTTTGGCACATGTCCCCGTTATTTTAAAATAATTTTTTGAAAATTTTGTTCGAACACATAGGTTTTCCCGCTAAATCCGAATATGTTGTAAAGTAGCCAAGACTTTCTTCTAAAGAATGGTATATTCCGATTTTTTGCACATGTCCCCGTTTTGACACTGTAGACCAAATAGTGGCGTAAGTAACTTATTTTAAAATAATTTTTTGAAAACTTATTTTGAAATAGTTTTCTGAAAATTTTGTTCGAACACATAGGTTTTCCCGCTAAATCCGAATATGAGGTAAAGTAGCCAAGACTTTCTTCTAAAGAATGGTATATTCCGATTTTTGGCACATGTCCCCGTTTTGACGCTGTAGACCAAATAGTGGCGTAAGTAACTTATTTTAAAATAATTTTTTGAAAATTTTGTTCGAACACATAGGCTTTCCCGCTAAATCCGAATATGTGGTAAAGTAGCCAAGACTTTCTTCTAAAGAATGGTATATTCCGATTTGTTGCACATGTCCCCGTTTTGACGCTGTAGACCAAATAGTGGCGTAAGTAACTTATTTTAAAATAATTTTTTGAAAACTTATTTTGAAATAGTTTTCTGAAAATTTTGTTGGAACACATAGGTTTTCCCGCTAAATCCGAATATGAGGTAAAGTAGCCAAGACTTTCTTCTAAAGAATGGTATATTCCGATTTTTGGCACATGTCCCCGTTTTGACGCTGTAGACCAAATAGTGGCGTAAGTAACTTATTTTAAAATAATTTTTTGAAAATTTTGTTCAAACACATAGGTTTTCCAGCTAAATCCGAATATGAGATAAAGTAGCCAAGACTATCTTCTAAAGAATGGTATATTCCGATTTTTGGCACATGTCCCCGTTTTGACGCTGTAGACCAAATAGTGGCGTAAGTAACTTATTTTAAAATAATTTTTTGAAAATTTTGTTCGAACACATAGGTTTTCCCGCAAAAACCGAATAAGAGGTAAAGTAGCCAGGACTTTTTTCTAAAGAATGGTATATTCCGATTTTTGGCACATGTCCCCGTTTTGACGCTGAAGGGCAAATGGTGGTATAAGTAACTTATTTTGAAATAGTTTTCTGAAAATTTTGTTCGAACACATAGGTTTTCCCGCAAAAACCGAATAAGAGGTAAAGTAGCCAAGACTTTCTTCTAAAAAATGGTTTATTCCGATTTTTGGCACATGTCCCCGTTTTGACGCTGTAGACCAAATAGTGTTTTAAGTAACTTATTTTAAAATAATTTTTTGAAAACTTATTTTGAAATAGTTTTCTGAAAATTTTGTTCGAACACATAGGTTTTCCCGCTAAATCTGAATATGAGGTGAAGTAGCCAAGACTTTCTTCTAAAAAATGGTGTATTCCGATTTTTGGCACATGTCCCCGTTTTGACGCTGTAGACCAAATAGTGGCGTAAGTAACTTATTTTAAAATAATTTTTTGAAAATTTTGTTCGAACACATAGGTTTTCCCGCTAAATCCGAATATGAGGTAAAGTGGCCAAGACTTTCTTCTAAAGAATGGTATATTCTGATTTTTGGCACATGTCCCCGTTTTGACGCTGTATTCCAAATAGTGGTGTAAGTAACTTTTTTTGAAATAGTTCTTTGAAAATTTTGTTCGAAAACATAGGTTTTCCCGCAAAAGTCGAGTATAAGGTAATGTAGCCTGGACTTTCCTCTAAAAAATGGTATATTCCGATTTTTAGCACATGTCCCCGTTTTGACGCTGTAGACCAAATAGTGGCGTAAGTAACTTATTTTAAAATAATTTTTTGAAAATTTTGTTCGAACACATAGCTTTTCCCGCTAAATCCGAATATGACGTAAAGTAGACAAGACTTTCTTCTAAAGAATGGTATATTCCAATTTTTGGCACATTTCCCCGTTTTGACGCTGTAGACCAAATAGTGGCGTAAGTAACTTATTTTAAAATAATTTTTTGAAAATTTTGTTCGAACACGTAGGTTTTCCCGCTAAATCCGAATATGAGGAAATGTAGCCAAGACTTTTTTCTAAAAAATCTTATATTCCGATTTTTGGCACATGTCCCCGTTTTGACGCTGTAGACCAAATAGTGGCGTAAGTAACTTATTTTAAAATAATTTTTTGAAAATTTTGTTGGAACACATAGGTTTTCCCGCTAAATCCGAATATGAGGTAAAGTAGCCAAGACTTTCTTCTAAAGAATGGTATATTCCGATTTTTGGCACATGTCCCCGTTTTGACGCTGTAGACCAAATAGTGGCGTAAGTAAGTAACTTATTTTAAAATAATTTTTTGAAAATTTTGTTCGAACACATAGGTTTTCCCGCTAAATCCGAATATGTGGTAAAGTAGCCAAGACTTTCTTCTAAAGAATTGTATATTCCGATTTTTGGCACATGTCCCCGTTTTGACGCTGTAGACCAAATAGTGGCGTAAGTAAGTAACTTATTTTAAAATAATTTTTTGAAAATTTTGTTCGAACACATAGGTTTTCCCGCTAAATCCGAATATGTTGTAAAGTAGCCAAGACTTTCTTCTAAAGAATGGTATATTCCGATTTTTGGCACATTTCCCCGTTTTGACGCTGTAGACCAAATAGTGGCGTAAGTAAGTAACTTATTTTAAAATAATTTTTTGAAAATTTTGTTCGAACACATAGGTTTTCCCGCTAAATCCGAATATGGGGTAAAGTAGCCAAGACTTTCTTCTAAAGAATGGTATATTCCGATTTTTGGCACATGTCCCCGTTTTGACGCTGTAGGGCAAATGGTGGTATAAGTAACTTATTTTGAAATAGTTTTCTGAAAATTTTGTTCGAACACATAGGTTTTCCCGCTAAATCCGAATATGGGGTAAAGTAGCCAAGACTTTCTTCTAAAGAATGGTATATTCCGATTTTTGGCACATGTCCCCGTTTTGACGCTGTAGACCAAATAGTGTTTTAAGTAACTTATTTTAAAATAATTTTTTGAAAACTTATTTTGAAATAGTTTTCTGAAAATTTTGTTCGAACACATAGGTTTTCCCGCTAAATCCGAATAAGCTTTAAAGTAGCCAAGACTTTCTTCTAAAGAATGGTATATTCCAATTTTTGGCACATGTCCCCGTTTTGACGCTGTAGGGCAAATGGTGGTATAAGTAACTTATTTTGAAATAGTTTTCTGAAAATTTTGTTCGAACACATAGGTTTTCCCGCTAAATCCGAATATGGGGTAAAGTAGCCAAGACTTTCTTCTAAAGAATGGTATATTCCGATTTTTGGCACATGTCCCCGTTTTGACGCTGTAGACCAAATAGTGTTTTAAGTAACTTATTTTAAAATAATTTTTTGAAAACTTATTTTGAAATAGTTTTCTGAAAATTTTGTTCGAACACATAGGTTTTCCCGCTAAATCCGAATATGAGGTAAAGTAGCCAAGACTTTCTTCTAAAGAATGGTATATTCCGATTTTTGGCACATGTCCCCGTTTTGACGCTGTAGACCAAATAGTGGCGTAAGTAACTTATTTTAAAATAATTTTTTGAAAATTTTGTTCGAACACATAGGCTTTCCCGCTAAATCCGAATATGTGGTAAAGTAGCCAAGACTTTCGTCTAAAGAATGGTATATTCCGATTTGTTGCACATGTCCCCGTTTTGACGCTGTAGACCAAATAGTGGCGTAAGTAACTTATTTTAAAATAATTTTTTGAAAACTTATTTTGAAATAGTTTTCTGAAAATTTTGTTCGAACACATAGGTTTTCCCGCTAAATCCGAATATGAGGTAAAGTAGCCAAGACTTTCTTCTAAAGAATGGTATATTCCGATTTTTGGCACATGTCCCCGTTTTGACGCTGTAGACCAAATAGTGGCGTAAGTAACTTATTTTAAAATAATTTTTTGAAAATTTTGTTGGAACACATAGGTTTTCCAGCTAAATCCGAATATGAGATAAAGTAGCCAAGACTATCTTCTAAAGAATGGTATATTCCGATTTTTGGCACATGTCCCCGTTTTGACGCTGTAGACCAAATAGTGTTTTAAGTAACTTATTTTAAAATAATTTTTGGAAAACCTTGTTCGAACACATAGGTTTTCCGCAAAAACCGAATAAGAGGTAAAGTAGCCAAGACTTTCTTTTAAAGAATGGTATATTTCGATTTTTGGCACATGTCCCTGTTTTGACGCTGTAGGGCAAATGGTGGTATAAGTAACTTATTTTGAAATAGTTTTTTGAAAATTTTGTTCGAACACATAGGTTTTCCCGCAAAAACCGAATATGTGGTAAAGTAGCCAAGACTTTTTTCTAAAGAATGGTATATTCCGATTTTTGGCACATGTCCCCGTTTTGACGCTGAAGGGCAAATGGTGGTATAAGTAACTTATTTTGAAATAGTTTTCTGAAAATTTTGTTCGAACACATAGGTTTTCCCGCAAAAACCGAATAAGAGGTAAAGTAGCCAAGACTTTTTTCTAAAGAATGGTATATTCCGATTTTTGGCACATGTCCCCGTTTTGACGCTGAAGGGCAAATGGTGGTATAAGTAACTTATTTTGAAATAGTTTTCTGAAAATTTTGTTCGAACACATAGGTTTTCCCGCAAAAACCGAATAAGAGGTAAAGTAGCCAAGACTTTCTTCTAAAAAATGGTTTATTCCGATTTTTGGCACATGTCCCCGTTTTGACGCTGTAGACCAAATAGTGTTTTAAGTAACTTATTTTAAAATAATTTTTTGAAAACTTATTTTGAAATAGTTTTCTGAAAATTTTGTTCGAACACATAGGTTTTCCCGCTAAATCTGAATATGAGGTGAAGTAGCCAAGACTTTCTTCTAAAAAATGGTGTATTCCGATTTTTGGCACATGTCCCCGTTTTGACGCTGTAGACCAAATAGTGGCGTAAGTAACTTATTTTAAAATAATTTTTTGAAAATTTTGTTCGAACACATAGGTTTTCCCGCAAAAACCGAATATGTGGTAAAGTAGCCAAGACTTTTTTCTAAAGAATGGTATATTCCGATTTTTGGCACATGTCCCCGTTTTGACGCTGAAGGGCAAATGGTGGTATAAGTAACTTATTTTGAAATAGTTTTCTGAAAATTTTGTTCGAACACATAGGTTTTCCCGCAAAAACCGAATAAGAGGTAAAGTAGCCAAGACTTTTTTCTAAAGAATGGTATATTCCGATTTTTGGCACATGTCCCCGTTTTGACGCTGAAGGGCAAATGGTGGTATAAGTAACTTATTTTGAAATAGTTTTCTGAAAATTTTGTTCGAACACATAGGTTTTCCCGCAAAAACCGAATAAGAGGTAAAGTAGCCAAGACTTTCTTCTAAAAAATGGTTTATTCCGATTTTTGGCACATGTCCCCGTTTTGACGCTGTAGACCAAATAGTGTTTTAAGTAACTTATTTTAAAATAATTTTTTGAAAACTTATTTTGAAATAGTTTTCTGAAAATTTTGTTCGAACACATAGGTTTTCCCGCTAAATCTGAATATGAGGTGAAGTAGCCAAGACTTTCTTCTAAAAAATGGTGTATTCCGATTTTTGGCACATGTCCCCGTTTTGACGCTGTAGACCAAATAGTGGCGTAAGTAACTTATTTTAAAATAATTTTTTGAAAATTTTGTTCGAACACATAGGTTTTCCCGCTAAATCCGAATATGAGGTAAAGTGGCCAAGACTTTCTTCTAAAGAATGGTATATTCTGATTTTTGGCACATGTCCCCGTTTTGACGCTGTATTCCAAATAGTGGTGTAAGTAACTTTTTTTGAAATAGTTCTTTGAAAATTTTGTTCGAAAACATAGGTTTTCCCGCAAAAAGTATAAGGTAATGTAGCCTGGACTTTCCTCTAAAAAATGGTATATTCCGATTTTTAGCACATGTCCCCGTTTTGACGCTGTAGACCAAATAGTGGCGTAAGTAACTTATTTTAAAATAATTTTTTGAAAATTTTGTTCGAACACATAGCTTTTCCCGCTAAATCCGAATATGACGTAAAGTAGACAAGACTTTCTTCTAAAGAATGGTATATTCCAATTTTTGGCACATTTCCCCGTTTTGACGCTGTAGACCAAATAGTGGCGTAAGTAACTTATTTTAAAATAATTTTTTGAAAATTTTGTTCGAACACGTAGGTTTTCCCGCTAAATCCGAATATGAGGAAATGTAGCCAAGACTTTTTTCTAAAAAATCTTATATTCCGATTTTTGGCACATGTCCCCGTTTTGACGCTGTAGACCAAATAGTGGCGTAAGTAACTTATTTTAAAATAATTTTTTGAAAATTTTGTTGGAACACATAGGTTTTCCCGCTAAATCCGAATATGAGGTAAAGTAGCCAAGACTTTCTTCTAAAGAATGGTATATTCCGATTTTTGGCACATGTCCCCGTTTTGACGCTGTAGACCAAATAGTGGCGTAAGTAAGTAACTTATTTTAAAATAATTTTTTGAAAATTTTGTTCGAACACATAGGTTTTCCCGCTAAATCCGAATATGTTGTAAAGTAGCCAAGACTTTCTTCTAAAGAATGGTATATTCCGATTTTTGGCACATTTCCCCGTTTTGACGCTGTAGACCAAATAGTGGCGTAAGTAAGTAACTTATTTTAAAATAATTTTTTGAAAATTTTGTTCGAACACATAGGTTTTCCCGCTAAATCCGAATATGGGGTAAAGTAGCCAAGACTTTCTTCTAAAGAATGGTATATTCCGATTTTTGGCACATGTCCCCGTTTTGACGCTGTAGGGCAAATGGTGGTATAAGTAACTTATTTTGAAATAGTTTTCTGAAAATTTTGTTCGAACACATAGGTTTTCCCGCTAAATCCGAATATGGGGTAAAGTAGCCAAGACTTTCTTCTAAAGAATGGTATATTCCGATTTTTGGCACATGTCCCCGTTTTGACGCTGTAGACCAAATAGTGTTTTAAGTAACTTATTTTAAAATAATTTTTTGAAAACTTATTTTGAAATAGTTTTCTGAAAATTTTGTTCGAACACATAGGTTTTCCCGCTAAATCCGAATAAGCTTTAAAGTAGCCAAGACTTTCTTCTAAAGAATGGTATATTCCAATTTTTGGCACATGTCCCCGTTTTGACGCTGTAGGGCAAATGGTGGTATAAGTAACTTATTTTGAAATAGTTTTCTGAAAATTTTGTTCGAACACATAGGTTTTCCCGCTAAATCCGAATATGGGGTAAAGTAGCCAAGACTTTCTTCTAAAGAATGGTATATTCCGATTTTTGGCACATGTCCCCGTTTTGACGCTGTAGACCAAATAGTGTTTTAAGTAACTTATTTTAAAATAATTTTTTGAAAACTTATTTTGAAATAGTTTTCTGAAAATTTTGTTCGAACACATAGGTTTTCCCGCTAAATCCGAATATGAGGTAAAGTAGCCAAGACTTTCTTCTAAAGAATGGTATATTCCGATTTTTGGCACATGTCCCCGTTTTGACGCTGTAGACCAAATAGTGGCGTAAGTAACTTATTTTAAAATAATTTTTTGAAAATTTTGTTCGAACACATAGGCTTTCCCGCTAAATCCGAATATGTGGTAAAGTAGCCAAGACTTTCGTCTAAAGAATGGTATATTCCGATTTGTTGCACATGTCCCCGTTTTGACGCTGTAGACCAAATAGTGGCGTAAGTAACTTATTTTAAAATAATTTTTTGAAAACTTATTTTGAAATAGTTTTCTGAAAATTTTGTTCGAACACATAGGTTTTCCCGCTAAATCCGAATATGAGGTAAAGTAGCCAAGACTTTCTTCTAAAGAATGGTATATTCCGATTTTTGGCACATGTCCCCGTTTTGACGCTGTAGACCAAATAGTGGCGTAAGTAACTTATTTTAAAATAATTTTTTGAAAATTTTGTTCAAACACATAGGTTTTCCAGCTAAATCCGAATATGAGATAAAGTAGCCAAGACTATCTTCTAAAGAATGGTATATTCCGATTTTTGGCACATGTCCCCGTTTTGACGCTGTAGACCAAATAGTGTTTTAAGTAACTTATTTTAAAATAATTTTTGGAAAACCTTGTTCGAACACATAGGTTTTCCGCAAAAACCGAATAAGAGGTAAAGTAGCCAAGACTTTCTTCTAAAGAATGGTATATTTCGATTTTTGGCACATGTCCCTGTTTTGACGCTGTAGGGCAAATGGTGGTATAAGTAACTTATTTTGAAATAGTTTTCTGAAAATTTTGTTCGAACACATAGGTTTTCCCGCAAAAACCGAATAAGAGGTAAAGTAGCCAAGACTTTTTTCTAAAGAATGGTATATTCCGATTTTTGGCACATGTCCCCGTTTTGACGCTGAAGGGCAAATGGTGGTATAAGTAACTTATTTTGAAATAGTTTTCTGAAAATTTTGTTCGAACACATAGGTTTTCCCGCAAAAACCGAATAAGAGGTAAAGTAGCCAAGACTTTCTTCTAAAAAATGGTTTATTCCGATTTTTGGCACATGTCCCCGTTTTGACGCTGTAGACCAAATAGTGGCGTAAGTAACTTATTTTAAAATAATTTTTTGAAAATTTTGTTCGAACACGTAGGTTTTCCCGCTAAATCCGAATATGAGGAAATGTAGCCAAGACTTTTTTCTAAAAAATCTTATATTCCGATTTTTGGCACATGTCCCCGTTTTGACGCTGTAGACCAAATAGTGGCGTAAGTAACTTATTTTAAAATAAGTTACTTATTTTAAAATAATTTTTTGAAAACCTTGTTCGAACACATAGGTTTTCCGCAAAAACCGAATAAGAGGTAAAGTAGCCAAGACTTTCTTCTAAAGAATGGTATATTCCGATTTTTTGGCACATGTCCCTGTTTTGACGCTGTAGGGCAAATGGTGGTATAAGTAACTTATTTTGAAATAGTTTTCTGAAAATTTTGTTCGAACACATAGGTTTTCCCGCAAAAACCGAATAAGAGGTAAAGTAGCCAAGACTTTCTTCTAAAGAATGGTATATTCCGATTTTTGGCACATGTCCCCGTTTTGACGCTGAAGGGCAAATGGTGGTATAAGTAACTTATTTTGAAATAGTTTTCTGAAAATTTTGTTCGAACACATAGGTTTTCCCGCAAAAACCGAATAAGAGGTAAAGTAGCCAAGACTTTCTTCTACAAAATGGTATATTCCGATTTTTGGCACATATCCCCGTTTTGACGCTGTAGACCAAATAGTGTTTTAAGTAACTTATTTTAAAATAATTTTTTGAAAATTTTGTTCGAACACATAGGCTTTCCCGCTAAATCCGAATATGAGGTAAAGTAGCCAAGACTTTCTTCTAAAAAATGGTATATTCCGATTTTTGGCACATGTCCCCGTTTTGACGCTGTAGACCAAATAGTGGCGTAAGTAACTTACTTTAAAATAATTTTTTGAAAATTTTGTTCGAACACATAGGTTTTCCGATTTTTGGCACATGTCCCCGTTTTGACGCTGTATTCCAAATAGTGGTGTAAGTAACTTTTTTTGAAATAGTTCTTTGAAAATTTTGTTCGAAAGCATAGGTTTTCCCGCAAAAGTCGAGTATAAGGTAATGTAGCCTGGACTTTCCTCTAAAAAATGGTATATTCCGATTTTTGGCACATGTCCCCGTTTTGACGCTGTAGTCCAAATAGGGATGTAAGTAACTTATTTTGAAATAGTTTTTTGAAAATTTTGTTCGAACACATAGGCTTTCTGACAAAAACCGGGTATGAGGTAATGTAGCCAAGACTTTCTTCTAAAAAACGGTTCAATCCGATTTTTGGCACATGTCCCTGTTTTTACGATGTAGGCCAAATAGTGGTGTAACTTATTTTGAAACAGTTTTTTGAAAATTTTGTTCGAACACATAGGTTTTCCCACAAAAACCGAATAAGGGTCAAAGTAGCCAAGACTTTCTTCTAAAAAATTGTATATTCCGATTTTTGACATATGTCCCCGTTTTGACGCTGTAGACCAAATAGTAGCGTAAGTAACTTATTTTAAAATAATTTTTTGAAAATTTTGTTCGAACACATAGGTTTTCCCGCTAAATCCGAATATGAGGTAATGTAGCCAAGACTTTTTTCTAAAAAATGGTACATCCCGATTTTTGGCATATGCCCGTTTTGACGCTGTAGTCCAAATAGTGATGTAAGTAACTTATTTTGAAATAGTTTTTTGAAAATTTTGTTCGAAAACATAGGTTTTCCCGCAAAAGCCGAGTATGGGGTTACGTAGCCAATAATTTTCTCTAAAAAATTGTATATTCCGATTCTTGGCACATGTCCCCGTTTTGACGCTGTAGGGCAAATAGTGGTATAAGTAACTTCTTTTGAAATAGTTTTTTGAAAATTTGTTCGAACACATAGGTTTTCTCGAAAAGCCAAATATGAGGTAATGTAGACAAGACTTTCTTCTAAAAAAAGGGTACATTCCGATTTTTGGCACGTGTCCCTGTTTTTACGCTGTAGGCAAAATAGTGGTATAAATAACTTCTTTTGAAAGAGTTTTTTGAAAACTTTGTTCGAACACATAGGTTTTCCCGCAAAAACGGAATAAGGGGTAATGTAGCCAAGGCTTTTTTCTAAAAAATTTTATATTCCGATTTTTGGCACATGTCCCCGTTTTGACGCTGTAGACCAAATAGTGGCGTAAGTAAGTAACTTATTTTAAAATAATTTTTTGAAAATTTTGTTTGAACACATAGGTTTTCCCGCTAAATCCGAATATGACGTAAAGTAGCCAAGACTTTCTTCTAAAGAATGGTATATTCCGATTTTTGGCACATTTCCCCGTTTTGACGCTGTAGACCAAATAGTGGCGTAAGTAACTTATTTTAAAATATTTTTTTGAAAATTTTGTTCGAACACGTAGGTTTTTCCGCTAAATCCGAATATGAGGAAATGTAGCCAAGACTTTTTTCTAAAAAATCTTATATTCCGATTTTGGGCACATGTCCCCGTTTTGACGCTGTAGACCAAATATTTTAAAATAATTTTTTGAAAATTTTGTTCGAACACAGAGGTTTTCCCGCTAAATCCGAATATGAGGTAAAGTAGCCAAGACTTTCTTCTAAAGAATGGTATATTCCGATTTTTGGCACATGTCCCCGTTTTGACGCTGTAGACCAAATAGTGGCGTAAGTAACTTATTTTAAAATAATTTTTTGAAAATTTTGTTCGAACACGTAGGTTTTCCCGCTAAATCCGAATATGAGGAAATGTAGCCAAGACTTTTTTCTAAAAAATCTTATATTCCGATTTTTGGCACATGTCCCCGTTTTGACGCTGTAGACCAAATATTTTAAAATAATTTTTTGAAAATTTTGTTCGAACACATAGGTTTTCCCGCTAAATCCGAATATGAGGTAAAGTAGCCAAGACTTTCTTCTAAAGAATGGTATATTCCGATTTTTGGCACATGTCCCCGTTATTTTAAAATAATTTTTTGAAAATTTTGTTCGAACACATAGGTTTTCCCGCTAAATCCGAATATGTTGTAAAGTAGCCAAGACTTTCTTCTAAAGAATGGTATATTCCGATTTTTTGCACATGTCCCCGTTTTGACGCTGTAGACCAAATAGTGGCGTAAGTAACTTATTTTAAAATAATTTTTTGAAAATTTTGTTCGAACACATAGGCTTTCCCGCTAAATCCGAATATGTGGTAAAGTAGCCAAGACTTTCGTCTAAAGAATGGTATATTCCGATTTGTTGCACATGTCCCCGTTTTGACGCTGTAGACCAAATAGTGGCGTAAGTAACTTATTTTAAAATAATTTTTTGAAAACTTATTTTGAAATAGTTTTCTGAAAATTTTGTTCGAACACATAGGTTTTCCCGCTAAATCCGAATATGAGGTAAAGTAGCCAAGACTTTCTTCTAAAGAATGGTGTATTACGATTTTTGGCACATGTCCCTGTTTTGACGCTGTAGGGCAAATGGTGGTATAAGTAACTTATTTTGAAATAGTTTTCTGAAAATTTTGTTCGAACACATAGGCTTTCCCGCAAAAACCGAATAAGAGGTAAAGTAGCCAAGACTTTCTTCTAAAAAATGGTTTATTCCGATTTTTGGCACATGTCCCCGTTTTGACGCTGTAGACCAAATAGTGTTTTAAGTAACTTATTTTAAAATAATTTTTTGAAAATTTTGTTCGAACACATAGGTTTTCCCGCTAAATCCGAATATGAGGTAAAGTAGCCAAGACTTTCTTCTAAAAAATGGTGTATTCCGATTTTTGGCACATGTCCCCGTTTTGACGCTGTAGACCAAATAGTGGCGTAAGTAACTTATTTTAAAATAATTTTTTGAAAATTTTGTTCGAACACATAGGTTTTCCCGCTAAATCCGAATATGAGGTAAAGTGGCCAAGACTTTCTTCTAAAGAATGGTATATTCCGATTTTTGGCACATGTCCCCGTTTTGACGCTGTATTCCAAATAGTGGTGTAAGTAACTTTTTTTGAAATAGTTCTTTGAAAATTTTGTTCGAAAACATAGGTTTTCCCGCAAAAGTCGAGTATAAGGTAATGTAGCCTGGACTTTCCTCTAAAAAATGGTATATTCCGATTTTTGGCACATGTCCCCGTTTTGACGCTGTAGTCCAAATAGGGATGTAAGTAACTTATTTTGAAATAGTTTTTTGAAAATTTTGTTCGAACACATAGGTTTTCCCGCTAAATCCGAATATGAGGTAAAGTGGCCAAGACTTTCTTCTAAAGAATGGTATATTCCGATTTTTGGCACATTTCCCCGTTTTGACGCTGTAGACCAAATAGTGGCGTAAGTAACTTATTTTAAAATAAGTTACTTATTTTAAAATAATTTTTTGAAAACCTTGTTCGAACACATAGGTTTTCCGCAAAAACCGAATAAGAGGTAAAGTAGCCAAGACTTTCTTCTAAAGAATGGTATATTCCGATTTTTTGGCACATGTCCCTGTTTTGACGCTGTAGGGCAAATGGTGGTATAAGTAACTTATTTTGAAATAGTTTTCTGAAAATTTTGTTCGAACACATAGGTTTTCCCGCAAAAACCGAATAAGAGGTAAAGTAGCCAAGACTTTCTTCTAAAGAATGGTATATTCCGATTTTTGGCACATGTCCCCGTTTTGACGCTGAAGGGCAAATGGTGGTATAAGTAACTTATTTTGAAATAGTTTTCTGAAAATTTTGTTCGAACACATAGGTTTTCCCGCAAAAACCGAATAAGAGGTAAAGTAGCCAAGACTTTCTTCTACAAAATGGTATATTCCGATTTTTGGCACATATCCCCGTTTTGACGCTGTAGACCAAATAGTGTTTTAAGTAACTTATTTTAAAATAATTTTTTGAAAATTTTGTTCGAACACATAGGTTTTCCGCAAAAACCGAATAAGAGGTAAAGTAGCCAAGACTTTCTTCTAAAGAATGGTATATTCCGATTTTTTGGCACATGTCCCTGTTTTGACGCTGTAGGGCAAATGGTGGTATAAGTAACTTATTTTGAAATAGTTTTCTGAAAATTTTGTTCGAACACATAGGTTTTCCCGCAAAAACCGAATAAGAGGTAAAGTAGCCAAGACTTTCTTCTAAAGAATGGTATATTCCGATTTTTGGCACATGTCCCCGTTTTGACGCTGAAGGGCAAATGGTGGTATAAGTAACTTATTTTGAAATAGTTTTCTGAAAATTTTGTTCGAACACATAGGTTTTCCCGCAAAAACCGAATAAGAGGTAAAGTAGCCAAGACTTTCTTCTACAAAATGGTATATTCCGATTTTTGGCACATATCCCCGTTTTGACGCTGTAGACCAAATAGTGTTTTAAGTAACTTATTTTAAAATAATTTTTTGAAAATTTTGTTCGAACACATAGGTTTTCCCGCTAAATCCGAATATGAGGTAAAGTAGCCAAGACTTTCTTCTAAAAAATGGTATATTCCGATTTTTGGCACATGTCCCCGTTTTGACGCTGTAGACCAAATAGTGGCGTAAGTAACTTACTTTAAAATAATTTTTTGAAAATTTTGTTCGAACACATAGGTTTTCCCGCTAAATCCGAACACGAGGTAAAGTGGCCAAGACTTTCTTCTAAAGAATGGTATATTCCGATTTTTGGCACATGTCCCCGTTTTGACGCTGTATTCCAAATAGTGGTGTAAGTAACTTTTTTTGAAATAGTTCTTTGAAAATTTTGTTCGAAAGCATAGGTTTTCCCGCAAAAGTCGAGTATAAGGTAATGTAGCCTGGACTTTCCTCTAAAAAATGGTATATTCCGATTTTTGGCACATGTCCCCGTTTTGACGCTGTAGTCCAAATAGGGATGTAAATAACTTATTTTGAAATAGTTTTTTGAAAATTTTGTTCGAACACATAGGCTTTCTGACAAAAACCGGGTATGAGGTAATGTAGCCAAGACTTTCTTCTAAAAAACGGTTCAATCCGATTTTTGGCACATGTCCCTGTTTTTACGATGTAGGCCAAATAGTGGTGTAACTTATTTTGAAACAGTTTTTTGAAAATTTTGTTCGAACACATAGGTTTTCCCACAAAAACCGAATAAGGGGTAAAGTAGCCAAGACTTTCTTCTAAAAAATTGTATATTCCGATTTTTGACATATGTCCCCGTTTTGACGCTGTAGACCAAATAGTAGCGTAAGTAACTTATTTTAAAATAATTTTTTGAAAATTTTGTTCGAACACATAGGTTTTCCCGCTAAATCCGAATATGAGGTAATGTAGCCAAGACTTTTTTCTAAAAAATGGTACATCCCGATTTTTGGCATATGTCCCCGTTTTGACGCTGTAGTCCAAATAGTGATGTAAGTAACTTATTTTGAAATAGTTTTTTGAAAATTTTGTTCGAAAACATAGGTTTTCCCGCAAAAGCCGAGTATGGGGTTACGTAGCCAATAATTTTCTCTAAAAAATTGTATATTCCGATTCTTGGCACATGTCCCCGTTTTGACGCTGTAGGGCAAATAGTGGTATAAGTAACTTCTTTTGAAATAGTTTTTTGAAAATTTGTTCGAACACATAGGTTTTCTCGAAAAGCCAAACATGAGGTAATGTAGACAAGACTTTCTTCTAAAAAAAGGGTACATTCCGATTTTTGGCACGTGTCCCTGTTTTTACGCTGTAGGCAAAATAGTGGTATAAATAACTTCTTCTGAAAGAGTTTTTTGAAAACTTTGTTCGAACACATAGGTTTTCCCGCAAAAACGGAATAAAGGGTAATGTAGCCAAGGCTTTTTTCTAAAAAATTTTATATTCCGATTTTTGGCACATGTCCCCGTTTTGACGCTGTAGACCAAATAGTGGCGTAAGTAACTTATTTTAAAATAATTTTTTGAAAATTTTGTTCGAACACGTAGGTTTTCCCGCTAAATCCGAATATGAGGAAATGTAGCCAAGACTTTTTTCTAAAAAATCTTATATTCCGATTTTTGGCACATGTCCCCGTTTTGACGCTGTAGACCAAATATTTTAAAATAATTTTTTGAAAATTTTGTTCGAACACATAGGTTTTCCCGCTAAATCCGAATATGAGGTAAAGTAGCCAAGACTTTCTTCTAAAGAATGGTATATTCCGATTTTTGGCACATGTCCCCGTTATTTTAAAATAATTTTTTGAAAATTTTGTTCGAACACATAGGTTTTCCCGCTAAATCCGAATATGTTGTAAAGTAGCCAAGACTTTCTTCTAAAGAATGGTATATTCCGATTTTTTGCACATGTCCCCGTTTTGACGCTGTAGACCAAATAGTGGCGTAAGTAACTTATTTTAAAATAATTTTTTGAAAACTTATTTTGAAATAGTTTTCTGAAAATTTTGTTCGAACACATAGGTTTTCCCGCTAAATCCGAATATGAGGTAAAGTAGCCAAGACTTTCTTCTAAAGAATGGTATATTCCGATTTTTGGCACATGTCCCCGTTTTGACGCTGTAGACCAAATAGTGGCGTAAGTAACTTATTTTAAAATAATTTTTTGAAAATTTTGTTCGAACACATAGGCTTTCCCGCTAAATCCGAATATGTGGTAAAGTAGCCAAGACTTTCGTCTAAAGAATGGTATATTCCGATTTGTTGCACATGTCCCCGTTTTGACGCTGTAGACCAAATAGTGGCGTAAGTAACTTATTTTAAAATAATTTTTTGAAAACTTATTTTGAAATAGTTTTCTGAAAATTTTGTTCGAACACATAGGTTTTCCCGCTAAATCCGAATATGAGGTAAAGTAGCCAAGACTTTCTTCTAAAGAATGGTATATTCCGATTTTTGGCACATGTCCCCGTTTTGACGCTGTAGACCAAATAGTGGCGTAAGTAACTTATTTTAAAATAATTTTTTGAAAATTTTGTTCAAACACATAGGTTTTCCAGCTAAATCCGAATATGAGATAAAGTAGCCAAGACTATCTTCTAAAGAATGGTATATTCCGATTTTTGGCACATGTCCCCGTTTTGACGCTGTAGACCAAATAGTGTTTTAAGTAACTTATTTTAAAATAATTTTTTGAAAACCTTGTTCGAACACATAGGTTTTCCGCAAAAACCGAATAAGAGGTAAAGTAGCCAAGACTTTCTTCTAAAGAATGGTATATTTCGATTTTTGGCACATGTCCCTGTTTTGACGCTGTAGGGCAAATGGTGGTATAAGTAACTTATTTTGAAATAGTTTTCTGAAAATTTTGTTCGAACACATAGGCTTTCCCGCAAAAACCGAATAAGAGGTAAAGTAGCCAAGACTTTTTTCTAAAGAATGGTATATTCCGATTTTTGGCACATGTCCCCGTTTTGACGCTGAAGGGCAAATGGTGGTATAAGTAACTTATTTTGAAATAGTTTTCTGAAAATTTTGTTCGAACACATAGGTTTTCCAGCAAAAACCGAATAAGAGGTAAAGTAGCCAAGACTTTCTTCTAAAAAATGATTTATTCCGATTTTTGGCACATGTCCCCGTTTTGACGCTGTAGACCAAATAGTGTTTTAAGTAACTTATTTTAAAATAATTTTTTGAAAATTTTGTTCGAACACATAGGTTTTCCCGCTAAATCCGAATATGAGGTAAAGTGGCCAAGACTTTCTTCTAAAAAATGGTGTATTCCGATTTTTGGCACATGTCCCCGTTTTGACGCTGTAGACCAAATAGTGGCGTAAGTAACTTATTTTAAAATAATTTTTTGAAAATTTTGTTCGAACACATAGGTTTTCCCGCTAAATCCGAATATGAGGTAAAGTGGCCAAGACTTTCTTCTAAAGAATGGTATATTCCGATTTTTGGCACATGTCCCCGTTTTGACGCTGTATTCCAAATAGTGGTGTAAGTAACTTTTTTTGAAATAGTTCTTTGAAAATTTTGTTCGAAAACATAGGTTTTCCCGCAAAAGTCGAGTATAAGGTAATGTAGCCTGGACTTTCCTCTAAAAAATGGTATATTCCGATTTTTGGCACATGTCCCCGTTTTGACGCTGTAGTCCAAATAGGGATGTAAGTAACTTATTTTGAAATAGTTTTTTGAAAATTTTGTTCGAACACATAGGCTTTCTGACAAAAACCGGGTATGAGGTAATGTAGCCAAGACTTTCTTCTAAAAAACGGTTCAATCCGATTTTTGGCACATGTCCCTGTTTTTACGATGTAGGCCAAATAGTGGTGTAACTTATTTTGAAACAGTTTTTTGAAAATTTTGTTCGAACATATAGGTTTTCCCGCAAAAACCGAATAAAGGGTAAAGTAGCCAAGACTTTCTTCTAAAAAATTGTATATTCCGATTTTTGACACATGTCCCCGTTTTGACGCTGTAGACCAAATAGTGTTTTAAGTAACTTATTTTAAAATAATTTTTTGAAAATTTTGTTCGAACACATAGGTTTTCCCGCTAAATCCGAATATGAGGTAGTGTAGCCAAGACTTTTTTCTAAAAAATGGTACATCCCGATTTTTGGCATATGTCCCCGTTTTGACGCTGTAGTCCAAATAGTGATGTAAGCAACTTATTTTGAAATAGTTTTTTGAAAATTTTGTTCGAAAACATAGGTTTTCCCGCAAAAGCCGAGTATGGGGTTACGTAGCTAATAATTTTCTCTAAAAAATTGTATATTCCGATTCTTGGCACATGTCCCCGTTTTGACGCTGTAGGGAAAATAGTGGTATAAGTAACTTCTTTTGAAATAGTTTTTTGAAAATTTGTTCGAACACATAGGTTTTCTCGAAAAGCCAAATATGAGGTAATGTAGACAAGACTTTCTTCTAAAAAAAGGGTACATTCCGATTTTTGGCACGTGTCCCTGTTTTTACGCTGTAGGCAAAATAGTGGTATAAATAACTTCTTTTGAAAGAGTTTTTTGAAAACTTTGTTCGAACACATAGGTTTTCCCGCAAAAACGGAATAAGGGGTAATGTAGCCAAGGCTTTTTTCTAAAAAATTGTATATTCCGATTTTTGGCACATGTCCCCGTTTTGACGTTGTAGACCAAATAGTGGCGTAAGTAACTTATTTTAAAATAATTTTTTGAAAATTTTGTTCGAACACATAGGTTTTCCCGCTAAATCCGAATATGACGTAAAGTAGCCAAGACTTTCTTCTAAAGAATGGTATATTCCGATTTTTGGCACATTTCCCCGTTTTGACGCTGTAGACCAAATAGTGGCGTAAGTAACTTATTTTAAAATATTTTTTTGAAAATTTTGTTCGAACACGTAGGTTTTCCCGCTAAATCCGAATATGAGGAAATGTAGCCAAGACTTTTTTCTAAAAAATCTTATATTCCGATTTTTGGCACATGTCCCCGTTTTGACGCTGTAGACCAAATATTTTAAAATAATTTTTTGAAAATTTTGTTCGAACACATAGGTTTTCCCGCTAAATCCGAATATGAGGTAAAGTAGCCAAGACTTTCTTCTAAAGAATGGTATATTCCGATTTTTGGCACATGTCCCCGTTTTGACGCTGTAGACCAAGTATTTTAAAATAATTTTTGGAAAATTTTGTTCGAACACATAGGTTTTCCCGCTAAATCCGAATATGAGGTAAAGTAGCCAAGACTTTCTTATAAATAATGGTATATTCCGATTTTTGGCACATGTCCCCGTTTTGACGCTGTAGACCAAATAGTGGCGTAAGTAACTTATTTTAAAATAATTTTTTGAAAATTTTGTTCGAACACATAGGCTTTCCCGCTAAATCCGAATATGTGGTAAAGTAGCCAAGACTTTCTTCTAAAGAATGGTATATTCCGATTTTTTGCACATGTCCCCGTTTTGACGCTGTAGACCAAATAGTGGCGTAAGTAACTTATTTTAAAATCATTTTTTTAAAACTTATTTTGAAATAGTTTTCTGAAAATTTTGTTCGAACACATAGGTTTTCCCGCTAAATCCGAATATGAGGTAAAGTAGCCAAGACTTTCTTCTAAAGAATGGTATATTCCGATTTTTGGCACATGTCCCCGTTTTGACGCTGTAGACCAAATAGTGGCGTAAGTAACTTATTTTAAAATAATTTTTTGAAAATTTTGTTCAAACACATAGGTTTTCCCGCTAAATCCGAATATGACGTAAAGTAGCCAAGACTTTCTTCTAAAGAATGGTATATTCCGATTTTTGGCACATGTCCCCGTTTTGACGCTGTGGACCAAATAGTGGCGTAAGTAACTTATTTTAAAATAATTTTTTGAAAATTTTGTTCGAACACATAGGTTTTCCCGCTAAATCTGAATATGAGGTAAAGTAGCCAAGACTTTTTTCTAAAGAATGGTATATTCCGATTTTTGGCACATGTCCCCGTTTTGACGCTGTAGACCAAATAGTGGCGTAAGTAACTTATTTTAAAATAATTTTTTGAAAATTTTGTTCGAACACATAGGTTTTCCCGCTAAATCCGAATATGAGGTAAAGTAGCCAAGACTTTCTTCTAAAGAATGGTATATTCCGATTTTCGGCACATGTCCCCGTTTTGACGCTGTAGACCAAATAGTGGCGTAAGTAACTTATTTTAAAATAATTTTTTGAAAATTTTGTTCAAACACATAGGTTTTCCAGCTAAATCCGAATATGAGATAAAGTAGCCAAGACTATCTTCTAAAGAATGGTATATTCCGATTTTTGGCACATGTCCCCGTTTTGACGCTGTAGACCAAATAGTGGCGTAAGTAACTTATTTTAAAATAATTTTTTGAAAACCTTGTTCGAACACATAGGTTTTCCGCAAAAACCGAATAAAAGGTAAAGTAGCCAAGACTTTCTTCTAAAGAATGGTATATTTCGATTTTAGGCACATGTCCCTGTTTTGACGCTGTAGACCAAATGGTGTTTTAAGTAACTTATTTTAAAATAATTTTTTGAAAATTTTGTTCGAACACATAGGTTTTCCCGCTAAATCCGAATATGAGGTAAAGTAGCCAAGACTTTCTTCTAAAAAATGGTATATTCCGATTTTTGGCACATGTCCCCGTTTTGACGCTGTAGACCAAATAGTGGCGTAAGTAACTTATTTTAAAATAATTTTTTGAAAATTTTGTTCGAACACATAGGTTTTCCCGCTAAATCCGAATATGAGGTAAAGTAGCCAAGACTTTCTTCTAAAGAATGATATATTCCGATTTTTGGCACATGTCCCTGTTTTGACGCTGTAGGGCAAATGGTGGTATAAGTAACTTATTTTGAGATAGTTTTCTGAAAATTTTGTTCGAACACATAGGTTTTTCCGCAAAATCCGAATAAGAGGTAAAGTAGCCAAGACTATCTTCTAAAGAATGGTATATTCCGATTTTTGGCACATGTCCCCGTTTTGACGCTGAAGGCCAAATGGTGGTATAAGTAACTTATTTTGAAATAGTTTTCTGAAAATTTTGTTCGAACACATAGGTTTTCCCACAAAAACCGAATAAGAGGTTAAGTAGCCAAGACTTTCTTCTAAAAAATGGTATATTCCGATTTTTGGCACATGTCCCCGTTTTGACGCTGTAGACCAAATAGTGTTTTAAGTAACTTATTTTTAAATAATTTTTTGAAAATTTTGTTCGAACACATAGGTTTTCCCGCTAAATCCGAATATGAGGTAAAGTAGGCAAGACTTTCTTCTAAAAAATGGTATATTCCGATTTTCGGCACATGTCCCCGTTTTGACGCTGTATTCCAAATAGTGGTGTAAGTAACTTTTATTGAAATAGTTCTTTGAAAATTTTGTTCGAAAACATAGGTTTTCCCGCAAAAGTAGAGTATAAGGTAATGTAGCCTGGACTTTCCTCTAAAGAATGGTATATTTCGATTTTCGGCACATGTCCCCGTTTTGACGCTGTAGACCAAATAGTGGCGTAAGTAACTTATTTTAAAATAATTTTTTGAAAATTTTGTTCAAACACATAGGTTTTCCAGCTAAATCCGAATATGAGATAAAGTAGCCAAGACTATCTTCTAAAGAATGGTATATTCCGATTTTTGGCACATGTCCCCGTTTTGACGCTGTAGACCAAATAGTGGCGTAAGTAACTTATTTTAAAATAATTTTTTGAAAACCTTGTTCGAACACATAGGTTTTCCGCAAAAACCGAATAAAAGGTAAAGTAGCCAAGACTTTCTTCTAAAGAATGGTATATTTCGATTTTTGGCACATGTCCCTGTTTTGACGCTGTAGACCAAATGGTGTTTTAAGTAACTTATTTTAAAATAATTTTTTGAAAATTTTGTTCGAACAC
The DNA here is from genome assembly GCA_951394005.1 of Protophormia terraenovae. Taxonomy (NCBI): domain Eukaryota; kingdom Metazoa; phylum Arthropoda; class Insecta; order Diptera; family Calliphoridae; genus Protophormia; species Protophormia terraenovae. The sequence continues at coordinate 239,709 of OX596078.1, read as the reverse complement.
ATAGGTTTTCCCGCTAAATCCGAATATGAGGTAAAGTAGCCAAGACTTTCTTCTAAAAAATGGTATATTCCGATTTTTGGCACATGTCCCCGTTTTGACGCTGTAGACCAAATAGTGGCGTAAGTAACTTATTTTAAAATAATTTTTTGAAAATTTTGTTCGAATACATAGGTTTTCCCGCTAAATCCGAATATGAGGTAAAGTAGCCAAGACTTTCTTCTAAAGAATGATATATTCCGATTTTTGGCACATGTCCCTGTTTTGACGCTGTAGGGCAAATGGTGGTATAAGTAACTTATTTTGAGATAGTTTTCTGAAAATTTTGTTCGAACACATAGGTTTTTCCGCAAAATCCGAATAAGAGGTAAAGTAGCCAAGACTATCTTCTAAAGAATGGTATATTCCGATTTTTGGCACATGTCCCTGTTTTGACGCTGAAGGCCAAATGGTGGTATAAGTAACTTATTTTGAAATAGTTTTCTGAAAATTTTGTTCGAACACATAGGTTTTCCCACAAAAACCGAATAAGAGGTTAAGTAGCCAAGACTTTCTTCTAAAAAATGGTATATTCCGATTTTTGGCACATGTCCCCGTTTTGACGCTGTAGACCAAATAGTGTTTTAAGTAACTTATTTTTAAATAATTTTTTGAAAATTTTGTTCGAACACATAGGTTTTCCCGCTAAATCCGAATATGAGGTAAAGTAGGCAAGACTTTCTTCTAAAAAATGGTATATTCCGATTTTCGGCACATGTCCCCGTTTTGACGCTGTATTCCAAATAGTGGTGTAAGTAACTTTTATTGAAATAGTTCTTTGAAAATTTTGTTCGAAAACATAGGTTTTCCCGCAAAAGTAGAGTATAAGGTAATGTAGCCTGGACTTTCCTCTAAAAAATGGTATATTCCGATTTTTGGCACATGTCCGCGTTTTGACGCTGTAGACCAAATAGTGGCGTAAGTAACTTATTTTAAAATAATTTTTTGAAAATTTTGTTCGAACACATAGGTTTTCCCGCTAAATCCGAATATGAGGTAATGTAGCCAAGACTTTTTTCTAAAAAATGGTACATCCCGAATTTTGGCATAAGTCCCCGTTTTGACGCTGTACTCCAAATAGTGATGTAGGTAACTTATTTTGAAATAGTTTTTTGAAAATTTTGTTCGAAAACATAGGCTTTCCCGCAAAAGCCGAGTATGGGGTTACGTAGCCAGGACTTTTCTCTAAAAAATTGTATATTCCGATTCTTGGCACATGTCCCCGTTTTGACGCTGTAGGGCAAATAGTGGTATAAGTAACTTCATTTGAAATAGTTTTTTGAAAATTTGTTCGAACACATAGGTTTTCTCGAAAAGCCAAATATGAGGTAATGTAGAAGAGACTTTCTTCTAAAAAAAGGGTACATTCCGATTTTTGGCACGTGTCCCTGTTTTTACGCTATTAGCCAAATAGTGATGTAAGTAACTTTTTTGAAATAGTTTTTGAAAATTTTGTTCGAACACAAAGGTTTTCCCGCACAAACCGAGCATGAGGTAATGTAGCCAAGACTTTCTTCTAAGAAATGGTACATTCCGATTTTTGGCACGTGTCCCTGTTTTTACGCTGTAGGCAAAATAGTGGTATAAGTAACTTCTTTTGAAAGAGTTTTTTGAAAACTTTGTTCGAACACATAGGTTTTCCCGCAAAAACGGAATAAGGGGTGATGTAGCCAAGGCTTTTTTCTAAAAAATTGTATATTCCGATTTTTGGCACATGTCCCCGTTTTGACGCTGTAGACCAAATAGTAGCGTAAGTAACTTATTTTAAAATAATTTTTTGAAAATTTGGTTCGAACACATAGGTTTTCCCGCTAAATCCGAATATGACGTAAAGTAGCCAAGACTTTCTTCTAAAGAATGGTATATTCCGATTTTTGGCACATTTCCCCGTTTTGACGCTGTAGACCAAATAGTGGCGTAAGTAACTTATTTTAAAATAATTTTTTGAGAATTTTGTTCGAACACGTAGGTTTTCCCGCTAAATCCGAATATGAGGAAATGTAGCCAAGACTTTTTTTTAAAAATCTTATATTCCGATTTTTGGCACATGTCCCCGTTTTGACGCTGTAGACCAAATAGTGGCGTAAGTAACTTTTTTTAAAATAATTTTTTTTAAAATTTTGTTCGAATACATAGGTTTTCCCGCTAAATCCGAATATGAGGTAAAGTAGCCAAGACTTTCTTCTAAAGAATGGTATATTCCGATTTTTGGCACATGTCCCCGTTTTGACGCTGTAGACCAAATAGTGGCGTAAGTAACTTATTTTAAAATAATTTTTGGAAAATTTTGTTCGAACACATAGGTTTTCCCGCTAAATCCGAATATGAGGTAAAGTAGCCAAGACTTTCTTCTAAAGAATGGTGTATTCCGATTTTTGGCACATGTCCCCGTTTTGACGCTGTAGACCAAATAGTAGCCTAAGTAACTTATTTTAAAATAATTTTTTGAAAATTTTGTTCGAACACATAGGTTTTCCCGCTAAATCCGAATATGAGGTAAAGTAGCCAAGACTATCTTCTAAAGAATGGTATATTCCGATTTTTGGCACATGTCCCCGTTTTGACGCTGTAGACCAAATAGTGATGTAAGTAACTTATTTTGAAATAGTTTTTTGAAAATTTTGTTCGAACACATAGGTTTTCCCGCAAAAACCGAATAAAAGGTAAAGTAGCCAAGACTTTCTTCTAAAAAATGGTATATTCCGATTTTTGGCACATGTCCCTGTTTTGACGCTGTAGGGCAAATGGTGGTATAAGTAACTTATTTTGAAATAGTTTTCTGAAAATTTTGTTCGAACACATAGGCTTTTCCGCAAAATCCGAATAAGAGGTAAAGTAGCCAAGACTTTTTTCTAAAAAATCTTATATTCCGATTTTTGGCACATGTCCCCGTTTTGACGCTGTAGACCAAATAGTGGCGTAAGTAACTTATTTTAAAATAAGTTACTTATTTGTTCGAACACATAGGTTTTCCCGCAAAAACCGAATAAGGGGTAAAGTAGCCAAGACTTTCTTCTAAAAAATTGTATATTCCGATTTTTGACACATGTCCCCGTTTTGACGCTGTAGACCAAATAGTGTTTTAAGTAACTTATTTTAAAATAATTTTTTGAAAATTTTGTTCGAACACATAGGTTTTCCCGCTAAATCCGAATATGAGGTAATGTAGCCAAGACTTTTTTCTAAAAAATGGTACATCCCGATTTTTGGCATATGTCCCCGTTTTGACGCTGTAGTCCAAATAGTGATGTAAGCAACTTATTTTGAAATAGTTTTTTGAAAATTTTGTTCGAAAACATAGGTTTTCCCGCAAAAGCCGAGTATGGGGTTACGTAGCTAATAATTTTCTCTAAAAAATTGTATATTCCGATTCTTGGCACATGTCCCCGTTTTGACGCTGTAGGGCAAATAGTGGTATAAGTAACTTCTTTTGAAATAGTTTTTTGAAAATTTGTTCGAACACATAGGTTTTCTCGAAAAGCCAAATATGAGGTAATGTAGACAAGACTTTCTTCTAAAAAAAGGGTACATTCCGATTTTTGGCACGTGTCCCTGTTTTTACGCTGTAGGCAAAATAGTGGTATAAATAACTTCTTTTGAAAGAGTTTTTTGAAAACTTTGTTCGAACACATAGGTTTTCCCGCAAAAACGGAATAAGGGGTAATGTAGCCAAGGCTTTTTTCTAAAAAATTGTATATTCCGATTTTTGGCACATGTCCCCGTTTTGACGCTGTAGACCAAATAGTGGCGTAAGTAACTTATTTTAAAATAATTTTTTGAAAATTTTGTTCGAACACATAGGTTTTCCCGCTAAATCCGAATATGACGTAAAGTAGCCAAGACTTTCTTCTAAAGAATGGTATATTCCGATTTTTGGCACATTTCCCCGTTTTGACGCTGTAGACCAAATAGTGGCGTAAGTAACTTATTTTAAAATATTTTTTTGAAAATTTTGTTCGAACACGTAGGTTTTCCCGCTAAATCCGAATATGAGGAAATGTAGCCAAGACTTTTTTCTAAAAAATCTTATATTCCGATTTTTGGCACATGTCCCCGTTTTGACGCTGTAGACCAAATATTTTAAAATAATTTTTTGAAAATTTTGTTCGAACACATAGGTTTTCCCGCTAAATCCGAATATGAGGTAAAGTAGCCAAGACTTTCTTCTAAAGAATGGTATATTCCGATTTTTGGCACATGTCCCCGTTTTGACGCTGTAGACCAAATATTTTAAAATAATTTTTGGAAAATTTTGTTCGAACACATAGGTTTTCCCGCTAAATCCGAATATGAGGTAAAGTAGCCAAGACTTTCTTCTAAAGAATGGTATATTCCGATTTTTGGCACATGTCCCCGTTTTGACGCTGTAGACCAAATAGTGGCGTAAGTAACTTATTTTAAAATAATTTTTTGAAAATTTTGTTCGAACACATAGGCTTTCCCGCTAAATCCGAATATGAGGTAAAGTAGCCAAGACTTTCTTCTAAAGAATGGTATATTCCGATTTTTTGCACATGTCCCCGTTTTGACGCTGTAGACCAAATAGTGGCGTAAGTAACTTATTTTAAAATCATTTTTTTAAAACTTATTTTGAAATAGTTTTCTGAAAATTTTGTTCGAACACATAGGTTTTCCCGCTAAATCCGAATATGAGGTAAAGTAGCCAAGACTTTCTTCTAAAGAATGGTGTATTCTGATTTTTGGCACATGTCCCCGTTTTGACGCTGTAGACCAAATAGTGGCGTAAGTAACTTATTTTAAAATAATTTTTTGAAAATTTTGTTCGAACACATAGGTTTTCCCGCTAAATCCGAATATGACTTAAAGTAGCCAAGACTTTCTTCTAAAGAATGGTATATTCCGATTTTTGGCACATGTCCCCGTTTTGACGCTGTGGACCAAACAGTGGCGTAAGTAACTTATTTTAAAATAATTTTTTGAAAATTTTGTTCGAACACATAGGTTTTCCCGCTAAATCCGAATATGAGGTAAAGTAGCCAAGACTTTCTTCTAAAGAATGGTATATTCCAATTTTTGGCACATGTCCCCGTTTTGACGCTGTAGACCAAATAGTGGCGTAAGTAACTTATTTTAAAATAATTTTTTGAAAATTTTGTTTGAACACATAGGTTTTCCCGCTAAATCCGAATATGAGGTAAAGTAGCCAAGACCTTCTTCTAAAGAATGGTATATTCCGATTTTCGGCACATGTCCCCGTTTTGACGCTGTAGACCAAATAGTGGCGTAAGTAACTTATTTTAAAATAATTTTTTGAAAATTTTGTTCAAACACATAGGTTTTCCAGCTAAATCCGAATATGAGATAAAGTAGCCAAGACTATCTTCTAAAGAATGGTATATTCCGATTTTTGGCACATGTCCCCGTTTTGACGCTGTAGACCAAATAGTGGCGTAAGTAACTTATTTTAAAATAATTTTTTGAAAACCTTGTTCGAACACATAGGTTTTCCGCAAAAACCGAATAAAAGGTAAAGTAGCCAAGACTTTCTTCTAAAGAATGGTATATTTCGATTTTTGGCACATGTCCCTGTTTTGACGCTGTAGACCAAATGGTGTTTTAAGTAACTTATTTTAAAATAATTTTTTGAAAATTTTGTTCGAACACATAGGTTTTCCCGCTAAATCCGAATATGAGGTAAAGTAGCCAAGACTTTCTTCTAAAAAATGGTATATTCCGATTTTTGGCACATGTCCCCGTTTTGACGCTGTAGACCAAATAGTGGCGTAAGTAACTTATTTTAAAATAATTTTTTGAAAATTTTGTTCGAACACATAGGTTTTCCCGCTAAATCCGAATATGAGGTAAAGTAGCCAAGACTTTCTTCTAAAGAATGATATATTCCGATTTTTGGCACATGTCCCTGTTTTGACGCTGTAGGGCAAATGGTGGTATAAGTAACTTATTTTGAGATAGTTTTCTGAAAATTTTGTTCGAACACATAGGTTTTTCCGCAAAATCCGAATAAGAGGTAAAGTAGCCAAGAATATCTTCTAAAGAATGGTGTATTCCGATTTTTGGCACATGTCCCCGTTTTGACGCTGAAGGCCAAATGGTGGTATAAGTAACTTATTTTGAAATAGTTTTCTGAAAATTTTGTTCGAACACATAGGTTTTCCCGCAAAAACCGAATAAGAGGTTAAGTAGCCAAGACTTTCTTCTAAAAAATGGTATATTCCGATTTTTGGCACATGTCCCTGTTTTGACGCTGTAGACCAAATAGTGTTTTAAGTAACTTATTTTTAAATAATTTTTTGAAAATTTTGTTCGAACACATAGGTTTTCCCGCTAAATCCGAATATGAGGTAAAGTAGGCAAGACTTTCTTCTAAAAAATGGTATATTCCGATTTTCGGCACATGTCCCCGTTTTGACGCTGTATTCCAAATAGTGGTGTAAGTAACTTTTATTGAAATAGTTCTTTGAAAATTTTGTTCGAAAACATAGGTTTTCCCGCAAAAGTAGAGTATAAGGTAATGTAGCCTGGACTTTCCTCTAAAAAATGGTATATTCCGATTTTTGGCACATGTCCGCGTTTTGACGCTGTAGACCAAATAGTGGCGTAAGTAACTTATTTTAAAATAATTTTTTGAAAATTTTGTTCGAACACATAGGTTTTCCCGCTAAATCCGAATATGAGGTAATGTAGCCAAGACTTTTTTCTAAAAAATGGTACATCCCGAATTTTGGCATAAGTCCCCGTTTTGACGCTGTACTCCAAATAGTGATGTAAGTAACTTATTTTGAAATAGTTTTTTGAAAATTTTGTTCGAAAACATAGGCTTTCCCGCAAAAGCCGAGTATGGGGATACGTAGCCAAGACTTTTCTCTAAAAAATTGTATATTCCGATTCTTGGCACATGTCCCCGTTTTGACGCTGTAGGGCAAATAGTGGTATAAGTAACTTCATTTGAAATAGTTTTTTGAAAATTTGTTCGAACACATAGGTTTTCTCGAAAAGCCAAATATGAGGTAATGTAGAAGAGACTTTCTTCTAAAAAAAGGGTACATTCCGATTTTTGGCACGTGTCCCTGTTTTTACGCTATTAGCCAAATAGTGATGTAAGTAACTTTTTTGAAATAGTTTTTGAAAATTTTGTTCGAACACAAAGGTTTTCCCGCACAAACCGAGCATGAGGTAATGTAGCCAAGACTTTCTTCTAAAAAATGGTACATTCCGATTTTTGGCACGTGTCCCTGTTTTTACGCTGTAGGCAAAATAGTGGTATAAGTAACTTCTTTTGAAAGAGTTTTTTGAAAACTTTGTTCGAACACATAGGTTTTCCCGCAAAAACGGAATAAGGGGTGATGTAGCCAAGGCTTTTTTCTAAAAAATTGTATATTCCGATTTTTGGCACATGTCCCCGTTTTGACGCTGTAGACCAAATAGTGGCGTAAGTAACTTATTTTAAAATAATTTTTTGAAAATTTGGTTCGAACACATAGGTTTTCCCGCTAAATCCGAATATGACGTAAAGTAGCCAAGACTTTCTTCTAAAGAATGGTATATTCCGATTTTTGGCACATTTCCCCGTTTTGACGCTGTAGACCAAATAGTGGCGTAAGTAACTTATTTTAAAATAATTTTTTGAGAATTTTGTTCGAACACGTAGGTTTTCCCGCTAAATCCGAATATGAGGAAATGTAGCCAATACTTTTTTTTAAAAAATCTTATATTCCGATTTTTGGCACATGTCCCCGTTTTGACGCTGTAGACCAAATAGTGGCGTAAGTAACTTTTTTTAAAATAATTTTTTTTAAAATTTTGTTCGAATACATAGGTTTTCCCGCTAAATCCGAATATGAGGTAAAGTAGCCAAGACTTTCTTCTAAAGAATGGTATATTCCGATTTTTGGCACATGTCCCCGTTTTGACGCTGTAGACCAAATAGTGGCGTAAGTAACTTATTTTAAAATAATTTTTGGAAAATTTTGTTCGAACACATAGGTTTTCCCGCTAAATCCGAATATGAGGTAAAGTAGCCAAGACTTTCTTCTAAAGAATGGTATATTCCGATTTTTGGCACATGTCCCCGTTTTGACGCTGTAGACCAAATAGTAGCCTAAGTAACTTATTTTAAAATAATTTTTTGAAAACTTTGTTCGAACACATAGGTTTTCCCGCTAAATCCGAATATGAGGTAAAGTAGCCAAGACTATCTTCTAAAGAATGGTATATTCCGATTTTTGGCACATGTCCCCGTTTTGACGCTGTAGACCAAATAGTGATGTAAGTAACTTATTTTGAAATAGTTTTTTGAAAATTTTGTTCGAACACATAGGTTTTCCCGCAAAAACCGAATAAAAGGTAAAGTAGCCAAGACTTTCTTCTAAAAAATGGTATATTCCGATTTTTGGCACATGTCCCTGTTTTGACGCTGTAGGGCAAATGGTGGTATAAGTAACTTATTTTGAAATAGTTTTCTGAAAATTTTGTTCGAACACATAGGCTTTTCCGCAAAATCCGAATAAGAGGTAAAGTAGCCAAGACTATCTTCTAAAGAATGGTATATTCCGATTTTTGGCACATGTCCCCGTTTTGACGCTGTAGACCAAATAGTGGCGTAAGTGACTTATTTTAAAATAATTTTTTGAAAACTTTGTTCGAACACATAGGTTTTCCCCCAAAAACTGAGTATGAGGTTATGTAGCCAGGACTTTTCTCTAAAAAATAGTACATACCGATTTTTGCATATGTCCCCGTTTTGACGCTGTAGTCCAAATAGTGATGTAAGTAACTTATTTTGAAATAGTTTTTTGAAAATTTTGTTCGAAAACATAGGTTTTCCCGCAAAAACCGAGTATGGGGTTATGTAGCCAGGACTTTTCTCTAAAAAATTGTATATTCCGATTCTTGGCACATGTCGCCGTTTTGACGCTGTAGGGCAAATAGTGGTATAAGTAACTTCTTTTGAAATAGTTTTTTGAAAATTTTGTTCGAACATATAGGTCTTCCCACAAAAACCGAATATGAGGTAATGTTACCAGGACTCTTCTAAAAAGGTTTTATTCCGATTTTTGGCACATGTATAGTTATTTGAAAAGGTTTTCCTGCAAAAACTGAGTATGAGCTTATGTAGACAGGACTTTTTTCTAAAAAATGGTACATCCCGATTTTTGGCACATGTCCCCGTTTTGACGCTGTAAACCAAATAGTGGCGTAAGTAACTTATTTTAAAATAATTTTTGGAAAATTTTGTTCGAACACATAGGTTTTCCCGCTAAATCCGAGTATGAGGTTATGTAGCCAGGACTTTTCTCTAAAAAATGGTACATCTCGATTTTTGGCACATGTCCCCGTTTTGACGCTGTAGTCCAAATAGTGGTGCAAGTTACTTATTTTGAAATAGTTTTTTGAAAATTTTGTTCGAAAACATAGGTTTTCCCGCAATAACCGAGTATGGGGTTATGTAGCCAGGATTTTTCTCTAAAAAATTTTATATTCCGATTTTTGCACGTGTCCCTGTTTTTACGCTATAAGCCAAATAGTGGTGTAAGTAACTTATTTTGAAATAGTTTTCTGAAAATTTTGTTCGAACACATAGGTTTTCCCGCAAAAACCGAATAAGAGGTAAAGTAGAAAAGACTTTCTTCTAAAAAATGTATATTCCGATTTTTGGTACATGTCCCCGTTTTGACGCTGTAGACCAAATAGTGGCGTAAGTAACTTATTTTAAAATAATTTTTTGAAAATTTTGTTCGAAAACATAGGTTTTCCCGCTAAATCCGAATATGAGGTAAAGTAGCCAAGACTTTCTTCTAAAAAATAGTATATTCCGATTTTTGGCACATGTCCCGGTTTTGACGCTGTAGACCAAATAGTGGCGTAAGTAACTTATTTTAAAATAATTTTTTGAAAGTTTTGTTCGAACACATAGATTTTCCCGCTAAATCCGAATATGAGGATATGTAGCCAAGACTTTTTTCTAAAAAATCTTATATTCCGATTTTTGGCACATGTCCCCGTTTTGACGCTGTAGACCAAATATTTTAAAATAATTTTTTGAAAATTTTGTTCGAACACATAGGTTTTCCCGCTAAATCCGAATATGAGGTAAAGTAGCCAAGACTTTCTTCTAAAAAATAGTATATTCCGATTTTTGGCACATTTCCCCGTTTTGACGCTGTAGACCAAATAGTGGCGTAAGTAACTTATTTTAAAATAATTTTTTGAGAATTTTGTTCGAACACGTAGGTTTTCCCGCTAAATCCGAATATGAGGAAATGTAGCCAATACTTTTTTTTAAAAAATCTTATATTCCGATTTTTGGCACATGTCCCCGTTTTGACGCTGTAGACCAAATAGTGGCGTAAGTAACTTTTTTTAAAATAATTTTTTTTAAAATTTTGTTCGAATACATAGGTTTTCCCGCTAAATCCGAATATGAGGTAAAGTAGCCAAGACTTTCTTCTAAAGAATGGTATATTCCGATTTTTGGCACATGTCCCCGTTTTGACGCTGTAGACCAAATAGTGGCGTAAGTAACTTATTTTAAAATAATTTTTGGAAAATTTTGTTCGAACACATAGGTTTTCCCGCTAAATCCGAATATGAGGTAAAGTAGCCAAGACTTTCTTCTAAAGAATGGTATATTCCGATTTTTGGCACATGTCCCCGTTTTGACGCTGTAGACCAAATAGTAGCCTAAGTAACTTATTTTAAAATAATTTTTTGAAAATTTTGTTCGAACACATAGGTTTTCCCGCTAAATCCGAATATGAGGTAAAGTAGCCAAGACTATCTTCTAAAGAATGGTATATTCCGATTTTTGGCACATGTCCCCGTTTTGACGCTGTAGACCAAATAGTGGTGTAAGTAACTTTTTTTGAAATAGTTCTTTGAAAATTTTGTTCGAACACATAGGTTTTCCCGCAAAAGTCGAGTATGAAGTAATGTAGCAAGGACTTTCCTCTAAAAAATGGTATATTCCGATTTTTGGCACATTTCCCCGTTTTGACGCTGTAGGCCAAATAGTGGTGTAAGTAACTTATTTTGAAACAGATTTTTGAAAATTTTGTTCGAAATGTAGCCAAGACTTTTTTCTAAAAAATGGTATATTCCGATTTTTGGCACATGTCCCCGTTTTGACGCTGTAGTCCAAATAGGGATGTAAGTAACTTATTTTGAAATAGTTTTTTTAAAATTTTGTTCGAACACATAGGTTTTCCCGCAAAAACCGAATAAGGGGTAAAGTAGCCAAGACTTTCTTCTAAAAAATTGTATATTCCGATTTTTGACACATGTCCTCGTTTTGACGCTGTAGACCAAATAGTGGCGTAAGTAACTTATTTTAAAATAATTTTTGGAAAATTTTGTTCGAACACATAGGTTTTCCCGCTAAATCCGAATATGAGGTAATGTAGCCAAGACTTTTTTCTAAAAAATGGTACATCCCGATTTTTGGCACAAGTCCCCGTTTTGACGCTGTAGACCAAGTAGTGGCGGAAGTAATTTATTTTAAAATAATTTTTTTAAAATTTTGTTTGAACACATAGGTTTTCCCGCTAAATCCGAATATCCACAAAAATTGAGTATAGAGTTATGTAGCCAGTACTTCTCTAAAAACTGGTATATTCCGATTTTTGGCACATGTCCCCGTTTAGACGCTGTAATCCAAATAGTGGTGTAAGTAACTTATTTTGAAATAGTTTTTTGAAAATTTTGTTCGAACATATAGGTCTTCCCACAAAAACCGAATATGAGGTAATGTAGCCAAGGCTTTCTTCTAAAAAATGGTTTAATCCGATTTTTGGCACATGTCCCTGTTTTTACGCTGTAGACCAAATAGTGGTGTAAGTAACTTATTTTGAAATAGTTTTTTGAAAATTTTGTTCGAACACATAGGTTTTCCCGCAAAAACCGAATAAGGGGTAAAGTAGCCAAGACTTTCTTCTAAAAAATTGTATATTCCGATTTTTGACACATGTCCTCGTTTTGACGCTGTAGACCAAATAGTGGCGTAAGTAACTTATTTTAAAATAATTTTTGGAAAATTTTGTTCGAACACATAGGTTTTGCCGCTAAATCCGAATATGAGGTAATGTAGCCAAGACTTTTTTTTAAAAAATGGTACATCCCGATTTTTGGCATAAGTCCCCGTTTTGACACTGTAGACCAAGTAGTGGCGGAAGTAATTTATTTTAAAATAATTTTTTTAAAATTTTGTTTGAACACATAGGTTTTCCCGCTAAATCCGAATATCCGCAAAAATTGAGTATAGAGTTATGTAGCCAGTACTTCTCTAAAAACTGGTATATTCCGATTTTTGGCACATGTCCCCGTTTAGACGCTGTAATCCAAATAGTTGTGTAAGTAACTTATTTTGAAATAGTTTTTTGAAAATTTTGTTCGAACATATAGGTCTTCCCACAAAAACCGAATATGAGGTAATGTAGCCAAGGCTTTCTTCTAAAAAATGGTTCAATCCGATTTTTGGCACATGTCCCTGTTTTTACGCTGTAGACCAAATAGTGGTGTAAGTAACTTATTTTGAAATAGTTTTTTGAAAATTTTGTTCGAACACATAGGTTTTCCCGCAAAAACCGAATAAGGGGTAAAGTAGCCAAGACTTTCTTCTAAAAAATTGTATATTCCGATTTTTGACACATGTCCTCGTTTTGACGCTGTAGACCAAATAGTGGCGTAAGTAACTTATTTTAAAATAATTTTTGGAAAATTTTGTTCGAACACATAGGTTTTGCCGCTAAATCCGAATATGAGGTAATGTAGCCAAGACTTTTTTCTAAAAAATGGTACATCCCGATTTTTGGCATAAGTCCCCGTTTTGACGCTGTAGACCAAGTAGTGGCGGAAGTAATTTATTTTAAAATAATTTTTTTAAAATTTTGTTTGAACACATAGGTTTTCCCGCTAAATCCGAATATCCGCAAAATATGTAGCCAGTACTTCTCTAAAAACTGGTATATTCCGATTTTTGGCACATGTCCCCGTTTAGACGCTGTAATCCAAATAGTGGTGTAAGTAACTTATTTTGAAATAGTTTTTTGAAAATTTTGTTCGAACATATAGGTCTTCCCACAAAAACCGAATATGAGGTAAAGTAGCCAAGACTTTCTTCTAAAAAATAGTATATTCCGATTTTTGGCACATGTCCCGGTTTTGACGCTGTAGACCAAATAGTGGCGTAAGTAACTTATTTTAAAATAATTTTTTGAAAGTTTTGTTCGAACACATAGATTTTCCCGCTAAATCCGAATATGAGGATATGTAGCCAAGACTTTTTTCTAAAAAATCTTATATTCCGATTTTTGGCACATGTCCCCGTTTTGACGCTGTAGACCAAATATTTTAAAATAATTTTTTGAAAATTTTGTTCGAACACATAGGTTTTCCCGCAAAAACCGAGTATAAGGTAATGTTACCAGGACTCTTCTAAAAAGGTTTTATTCCGATTTTTGGCACATGTATAGTTATTTGAAAAGGTTTTCCTGCAAAAACTGAGTATAAGGTTATGTAGCCAGGACTTTTCTCTAAAAAATGGTACATCCCGATTTTTGGCATATGTCCCCGTTCTGACGCCGCAGTCCAAATAGTGATGTAACTTATTTTGAATAGATTTTTGAAATTTTTTTTTCGAAAACATAGGTTTTCCGCAAAAACCGAGTATGGGGTTATGTAGCCAGGATTTTTCTGTAGCCAGGATTTTTGGCACATGTCCCCGTTTTGACGCTGTAGGGCAAATGGTGGTATAAGTAACTTATTTTGAAATAGTTTTCTGAAAATTTTGTTCGAAAACATAGGTTTTCCCGCAATAACCGAGTATGGGGTTATGTAGCCAGGATTTTTCTCTAAAAAATTTTATATTCCGATTTTTGCACGTGTCCCTGTTTTTACGCTATAAGCCAAATAGTGGTGTAAGTAACTTATTTTGAAATAGTTTTCTGAAAATTTTGTTCGAACACATAGGTTTTCCCGCAAAAACCGAATAAGAGGTAAAGTAGCCAAGACTTTCTTCTAAAAAATGGTATATTCCGATTTTTGGCACATGTCCCCGTTTTGACGCTGTAGACCAAATAGTGGCGTAAGTAACTTATTTTAAAATAATTTTTTGAAAATTTTGTTCGAACACATAGGTTTTCCCGCTAAATCCGAATATGAGGTAAAGTAGCCAAGACTTTCTTCTAAAGAATGGTATATTCCGATTTTTGGCACATGTCCCCGTTTTGACGCTGTAGACCAAATAGTGGCGTAAGTAACTTATTTTAAAATAATTTTTTGAAAGTTTTGTTCGAACACATAGATTTTCCCGCTAAATCCGAATATGAGGAAATGTAGCCAAGACTTTTTTCTAAAAAATGGTATATTCCCGTTTTTGGCACATGTCCCCGTTTTGACGCTGTAGGCCAAATAGTGGTGTAAGTAACTTATTTTGAAACAGATTTTTGAAAATTTTGTTCGAACACATAAGTTTCCAAAAACCGAGTATGAGGTTATGTAGCCAGGACTTTTCTCTAAAAAATGGTACATCCCGATTTTTGGCACATGTCCCCGTTTTGACGCTGTAGTCCAAATAGTGGTGCAAGTTACTTATTTTGAAAGTTTTTTGAAAATTTTGTTTGAACACATAGGCTTTCCCGCTAAATCCGAATATGAGGAAATGTAGCCAAGATTTTTTACTAAAAAATGGTATATTCCGATTTTTGGCACATGTCCCCGTTTTGACGCTGTAGTCCAAAAAGGAATGTAAGTAACTTATTTTGAAATAGTTTTTTGAAAATTTTGTTCGAACACATAGGTTTTCTGACAAAAACCGGGTATGAGGTAATGTAGCCAAGACTTTCTTCTAAAAAATGGTTCAATCCGATTTTTGGCACATGTCCCTGTTTTTACGCTGTAGGCCAAATTGTAGTGTAAGTAACTTATTTTGAAATAGTTTTTTGAAAATTTTGTTCGAACACATAGGTTTTCCCGCAAAAACCGAATAAGGGGTAAAGTAGCCAAGACTTTCTTCTAAAAAATTGTATATTCCGATTTTTGGCACATATCCCCGTTTTGACGCTGTAGACCAAATAGTGGCGTAAGTAACTTATTTTAAAATACTTTTTTTGAAAATTTTGTTCGAACACATAGGTTTTCCAGCTAAATCTGAATATGAGGTGATGTAGCCAAGACTTTTTTCTAAAAAAATGTATATTCCAATTTTTGACACGTGTCCCTGTTTTGACGCTAAAGGATAAATGGTGGTATAAGTAACTTTTTTGAAATAATTTTTGAAAATTTTGTTCGAACACAAAGGTCTTCTCGCAAAAACCGAGTATGGGGTTATGTAGCCAGGACCTTCCTCTAAAATATGGTATATTCCGATTTTTGGCACATGTCCCTGTTTTTACGCTGTAGGCCAAATAGTGGTGTAAGTAACTTGAAATAGTTTTTTGAAAATTTTGTTCGAACACATAGGTTTTCTCGCAAAAACCGAGTATAAGGTAATGTTACCAGGACTCTTCTAAAAAGGTTTTATTCCGATTTTTGGCACATGTATAGTTATTTGAAAAGGTTTTCCTGCAAAAACTGAGTATGGGGTTATGTAGCCAGTACCTTCCTCTAAAAAATGGCATATTCCGATTTTTGGTATATGTCCCTGTTTTGACGCTGTAGTCCAAATAGTGATGTAAGTAACTTATTTTGAAATAGTTTTTTGAAAATTTTGTTCGAACACATAGGTTTTCCCGCAAAACCCGAGTATGGGGTTATGTAGCCAGGACTTTCCTCTAAAATATGGTATATTCCGATTTTTGGCACATGTCCCCATTTTAACGCTGTAGACCAAATAGTGATGTAAGTAACTTATTTTGAAATAGTTTTTTGAAAATTTTGTTCGAACACATAGGCTTTCCCGCAAAAACCGAATAAGAGGTAAAGTAGCCAAGACTTTCATCTAAAAAATGGTATATTCCGATTTTTGGCACATCTCCCCGTTTTGACGATGTAGACCAAATAGTGGCGTAAGTAACTTATTTTAAAATAATTTTTTGAAAATTTTGTTCGAACATATAGGTCTTCCCACAAAAACCGAATATGGGGTAATGTAGCCAAGACTTTCTTCTAAAAAATGGTATGTTCCGATTTTTGGCACATGTCCCTGTTTTTACGCTGTAGGCCAAATAATGGTATAAGTAACTTCTTTTGAAATAGTTTTTTGAAAACTTTGATCGAACACATAGGTTTTCTCGAAAAGCCAAATATGAGGTAATGTAGACAAGACTTTCTTCTAAAAAAGGGTACAATCTGATTTTTGGCACGTGTCCCTGTTTTTACGCTATAAGCCAAATAGTGGTGTAAGTAACTTATTTTGAAATAGTTTTCTGAAAATTTTGTTCGAACACATCGCTTTTCCCGCAAAAACCGAGTATGAGGTTATGTAGCCAGGACTTTCCTCTTAAATATGGTATATTCCGATTTTTGGCACATGTCCCCGTTTTGACGCTGTAGACCAAATAGTAAGTAACTTATTTTGAAATAGTTTTTTGAAAATTTTGTTCAAACACATAGGTTTTCCCACAAAAACCGAATAAGGGGAAAAGTAGCCAAGACTTTCTTCTAAAAAACTGTATATTCCGATTTTTGGCACATGTCCCCGTTTTGACGCTGTAGACCAAATAGTGGCGTAAGTAACTTATTTTAAAATACTTTTTTGAAAATTTTGTTCGAACACAAAGGTTTTCCCGCAAAAACCGAGCATGAGGTAATGTAGCCAAGACTTTCTTCTAAAAAATGGTACATTCCGATTTTTGGCACGTGTCCGTTTTTTTTACGCTGTAGGCCAAATTTCGACTCTGTATTCCACCATTTGGAATACAGCGTCAAAACGGGGACATGTGCCAAAAATAGGAATATACCATTTCTAAAAAAAAGTCTTGGCTACATTAACTCATATTCGGATTTAGCGGGAAAACCTATGTGTTCGAACAAAAGTTTCAAAAAATTATTTTAAAATAAGTTACTTACGCCTTTTTCGACCACATTTGTAAGCTAAAGAAATAGGAAAAGGAAAATGGGGTGAGTATAATCATTGTTGATTCGATAAATTATATATTATTCCTTTACAAGCTGTTTCTATATAGTTGTTTGCTGATTAACATATTTTTGCAAATATTGCCTCACTCAATACCCAACAGACGGCGCTTGATCGTTCTACATTTCACAAGTTAAACCTTTTTCCTTCATAAGCTGTTTCTATAAATGTGGTTGTTGCATTAACTTATTTCTGCAATAGTGCCTCTGCCAATACTATTTTTTTAAATAAAGAATGGATGAATTATTTTTTTAAATAAAAACAGACTACTAATTTTTGTTCTTTTTGTAGCTCTAAAGAATTTTTTGGTTATTATATGATACCATCTAACGGTTACCTGGGCTAAGTGGTTTCCTCATGTTATTTGTGCACCGTTTATTTCCGTAGCTACTAATTTCTAATACTTAACTTTTTCCACACCACTTTTAAGTTAAAGCTTTAACTTAACGTATCAGTAGAGGAATATACAAAATTAGTTCCACCACTGTTGATTCGATAAGTTAAATCTTTTTCCTTCACAAGCTGTTGGTATAGAGGCGGTTGTTGTATTAGCTCATTTTTTCCATAGTGTTTCGGTCAATATTCAACAGATGACGGTCGCACGTCCTAAATTCACAAGTTAAAGCTATTTGCTTTACAAGCTGTTTCTATAAATGTGGTTGTTTTAGTTTATTTTTGAAATAGTGCAATTTTTTAAACAAAGAAGGTGTGTTGTATTAGCTTACTTTTAATATGGCAATTTTTTAAACAAAGAAGGAGTGAATGGATTATTACTAATATTAATTTTTTTTAATAAAAACAATTTTAATGTATGTTTTTTGTAGCTCTAAGGATTTTTTTGGTAATTATATGATACTGTTTAACGGTTACCTGAGCTAAAGGTTCTCCTCTTCTTATTTTTGTAATGTTTAATTAGTTAGTAACGATTACCTATGCTAAAGGGTTTCCTCATTTTATTTTTGTACTGTTTATTTCCATGTAAACTAATTTCGTATATTAGCTTTTTTCGACACCACTTTTAAGTTAAAGCTTTAACTTAACGAATCAAGGAAATAAATGAGGGTGATTATAAGAAATTAGTTCCACCACTGTTGATTCGATAAGTTAAATATTTCTCCTTCACAAACTATTTCTATGGAGGTGAAAGCTAATTAACTTATTTTTTTCAACAGTGCTTCGTTCAACACCCAACAGATGGCGGTTGCTTGTCCTACATTTCACAAGTTACAGCTTTTTCCTCCACAAACTGTTTCTATAAAGGTGGCTGTTGTATTAGCTTATTTTTGCTATAGTTTTATATATTTTTCCTTCATAAGCTGATTCTATCGAGGTGGGCGTTGTATATTTTTGCAATAGTGACTGTTTCAATAGCCAACATATGTCGTCATAATTTGTTAAATGTATTATTAATACCATTCTTTTTATATAATTTTATTCATTTATTTTTAAAAATAGTATTAATAAGGGTTAATATTATTAACAATATTGTTTCTTCACATAACTTGGTTAAGTAAATAATAAAATATACAGTATTTTTCGAATGTATAAATCATGCATATAGCAAACTATAACTTGTAAAATTTGTTATGAAATATATGTTATTTACATATTACAAAATATTACTAGTTCAAGTATGTTTATGAAATTAACATATTAAATTTTATAGCATGCTGTTTCTCATGATATTTTGTACTGTATATTTCCCGTAGCAACTTATTTCTTATATTTACATTTCTTCTACCCCACTTTTAAATTAAAGCTTTAATTTAACGAATCAAGGAAAGAAAAAGGGATATAAACAATTAGTTCCACCACTGTTGATTCGATAAGTTAAATCTTTTTCTTTCACAAAGTGTTTCTATAGAGGTGGTTTTTGTATTAGCTTATTTTTCCATAGTGTTTCGGTATATAGCTAACAAATGGCGGTTGGTCGTCCTAAATTTTATAAGTTTAAGCTTTTTCGTCCACAAACGCTTTGCAATAGTGCCACGATCTATATCCGACAGATGGCAGTCGGTCGTCCTACATTTCATTATAGTGCAATTTTTTAAACAAAGAACTGGTGAATGAATTATTACTAATATTATTTTTTTAAATAAAATAATTTTAATTTATGTTTTTTGTAGTACTATGGACAAACGCTTGAAAAAATGTATATGAAAATAATTTAAATTTCCCAGTATTCTTCATACAAATTTTGAACGTATTAATTTTTGTATTTGTAGCTATAAAGAATTTTTTTGGTTTTATATGATATCATCTAACGGTTACATGAGCTAAAAGTTTTCAAGTTATTTGTGTACTGTTTATTTCCGTAGCAACTAAATTCTAATATTTACCTCTTTCAACGCCACTTTTTAGTTAAAGCTTTAACTTAACGAAACAGTCAAGGAATATACAAAATTAATTCCACCACTGTTGATACGATAAGTTAAATCTTTTTCCTTCACAAGCTGCTGGTATAGAGGCTGTTGTATTAGCTTATTTTTTCCATAGTGTTTCGTTCAATAGCCAACAAATCGTTAATGGTCGTCCAACATTTCACAAGTTAACGCTTTTTCGTATACAAACTTTTTTTAATAATGGTTGTTGTATTAGCCTATTTCCTAATTTTTTTGTACTGTTTATTTCCTATATTATCATATATTATCTTTTTCGACCCCACTTTTAAGTTAAAGCTTTAACTTAACGAATCAAGGAAATAAATTAGTGTGAATATAAGAAATTAGTTCCACCACAGTTGATTTGATAAGTTAAATATTTTTCCCTCACAAGCCACTTCTATAGAGGTGAATGCTAATTAAACAATTTTTGCAAAAGTGCCTCGCTCAATAATCGAATCGTTAAAAATATTAAACAACAAAATTGTCGATTTCGTTATTCTGTAACACTTTTAACGATACTTGTTTGGGTTAACTTAAAGACAAACATTTTTGTGTTGTTATATTAAAAACAAAAAGTAGCCAAGAAGTCAACCATACGACTAAGTCGCTCATTTGCGGTTATAGTCCATAGTCCATGCTTCCACGTTTTTTTGAAGTAGTGATCATTTTTAAGAAACCCATTAACTGAAGCATATTAATCTACATCAAAGGCATAATTTAATTAATCGCCGTATTTAAATTGTTAAAAAATTTCGATTTGTCTTCAATTTTTTTGTTTTTCTTTTTTATTTGGTTTGGAACTTTACTTTTTTTAGTATTTCCTTGTACGGAGATGCCACATGACAACAATAGTTAAATACAATTGTTTAATAAAACTTAGTGAATCATACAATCGTTACTACAAACAACAAATGCTATTGACAAGTCTAGCGATTGTCGAATCGTTATAAGTTACTGAATCGCACTACTGGTTAATATTTTTCCTAAACAAGCTGATTCTATAGAGATGGTTGTTTTATTAGCTTCTTTTTTTCATAGTGTTTCGGTCAATAGCCAACAAATGGAGGTTGGTCGTCCTACAGTTCACAATCTATAAATATGGTTGTTGCATTAGCTTATTATTGCAAAAGTGCCTCGATCTATATCCAACAGATGGCAGACACTCGTCCTACATTACAAGTTAAAGTTATTTCCTTCCTTAACATACAAGTTAAAGTTATTTCCTTCACAAGCTGTTTCTGTAAATGTGGTTGTTGTTTTAGTTTATTTTTGCGATAATGTAATTTTTTAAACAAAGAAGGGGTGAATGAATTATTATTAATTTAAAAAAAAAAAAAAAAAACAATTTTAATTTATGTTTTTTGTAGCACTATGGAATTGTTGGTAATTATATGATACCGTCTAACGGTTTCCTCTTGCCATTTTTGCAATGTTTGTATCCGTAGCAACTAACCGTCTGACGGTTACTTGGATTAAAGGGTTTCCTTATTTATTTTTGTATTGTTTATTTCCGTATCAACAACCTTCCAATATTATCTTCATTTCGACCCTACTTCTAAGTTGAAACTTTAACGAATCAAAGAAATAAATGAGGGTGAATATAAGAAATTAGTTTCACCAATGTTGATTCGATAAGTTGATGATATTAACTTATTTTTGCAATAGTACCTCGCTCAACAACCAAAAGATGGCGGTTGATCATCCAACTTTTCACAAGTAAAACTTTTTTCCACAAGCCGTTTCTATAAACGTGGTTGTTGTATTAGCTTACTATATGGCAAGACTATGTGGTCTTGCTCAATAACCAAAAGCTGTCATCCGTCATCTGTTGATTATTCAAATCTTCATTCAAATATTTTTCCTCCACAAGCTGTTGCTATAAAGGTTGTTTTTGAAACAGATCAATTGTGTAAAACGAAACAACAAACTTTTGAAAAACTGTGTATGAAAAAATTTCACAGTATTCTTCATACAAATTTTGAACGTTTGAAAACGCTTCGTTTTACAAAATGAGGCCCTTAATTTTTGTTTTTCGTAGCTCTATGGACTTTTTTGGTAATTATATGATACCGTCTAACGATTACATGGGCTAAAGGTTTTCCTCATGTTATTTTTGTACTGTTTATTTCCTTAGCAACTAATTTCTTATATTTACCTTTTTCGACCACATTTTTAAGCTAAAGCTTTAACTTAACGAATAAGGGAAAGAAAATGGGGTGAATATAATCATTGTTGATTCGATAAATTATATGTTATACCTTTACAAGCTGTTTCTATATAGTTGTTTGCTGATTAACATATTTTTGCAAATAGTGCCTCACTCAATACCCAAGAGACGGCGGTTGATCGTTCTACATATCACAAGTAAAACCTTTTTCCTCCATAAAAGCTGTTTCTATAAATGTGATTGTTGCATTAAATTGTTTCTGCAATAGTGCCTCGGCCAATATTAATTTTTTAAATACAGAATGGATGAATTATTTTTTCAAATAAAAACAGAGTACTAACTTTTGTTTTTGTAGCTGTAAAGAATTTTTTTGGTTATTATATGATACCATCTAACGGTTACCTGGGCTAAATTATTTTCTCATTTTATTTGTGCATTGTATATTTCCGTATCAACTAATTCTAATATTTACCTTTTTCAACACCACTTTTAAGTTTAAGCTTTATCTTAACGTATTAGTAAAGCTGTTGCTATAGAGGTGGTTGTTGTATTAGTTTATTTTTTCATAGGGTTTCGTTCAATAGCCAAGAAATGACGGTTGGTCGTCCTACATTTCACAAGTTAACGCTTTTTCGACCGCAAACTTTTCTATAAAGGTGGTTGTTGTATTAGCTTATTTAGAGTGACGGTCACAAGTCCTACATTTCACAAGTTAAAGAAAGCTGTTTCTATAAATGTGGTTGTTGTTTCAGTTTATTTTTGCAATAGTACAATTTTTTAAACAAAGTAGGAGTGTTGTATTAGCTTACTTTCAATATGGTAATTTTTTAAACAAAGAAGGAGTGAATGGATTATTACTAATATTAATTTATGTTTTTTGTAGCTCTAAGGAAATTTTTGGTAATTATATGATACTGTCTAACGGTTACCTGATCTAAAGGTTCCCCTCTTCTTATTTTTGTAATATTTATTTCCGTAGTAACAACCGTCTGATGGTTTCCTCATTTTATTTTTTTACTGTTTATTTCCGTGTAAACTAATTTTGTATATTAGCTTTTTTCGACACCACTTTTAAGTTAAAGCTTTAACTTAACGAATCAAGGAAATAAATAAGAAATAGTTCCACCATTGTTGATTCGATAAGTTAAATATTTTTCCTTTATTTTTCCATTTTTTTTTTCAATAGTGCCACATTCAACACCCAACAGATGGCGGATGCTTGTCCTACATTTCACAAGTTACAGCTTTTTCTTCCACAAACTGCTTCTATTAAGATGTTTGTTGTATTAGCTTATTTTTGCAATAGTTTTATTTATTTATCCTTCATAAGCTGATTATATCGAGGTGGGCGTTGTATATTTTTGCAATAGTGACTGGTTCAATAGCCAACTTATGGCGTCATAATTTGTGATATGTAATATTTATTACCATAATTTTTATATAATTTTATTCATTTATTTTTTTTAAATAGTATTAATAAGGGTTATTATTAACAATATTGTTTCATCACATAACTCGGTTAAGTAAATAACAAAATATACAGTATTCTTCGAATGTATAAATCATGAATATAGCAAATTGTAATTGTAAAATTTGTTATGAAATATATTTTATTTACATATTACAAAATATTTTACTAGTTCAATTATGTTTATGAAATTAACATATTAAATTGTATAGCATGCTGGTTCTCATGTTATTTTGTACTGTGTATTTCCGTAGCAACTTATTTCTTATATTTACCTTTTTTCTACTATTTACCTTTTTTCTACTATTTACCTTTTTTCTACTATTTACCTTTTTTCTACTGTTGCTATAAAGGTTGTTGTTGAATTAGATTAATTTTGCCTTAGTGCCTCGTTTTTATATAAAAACAATAGACCTCATTTTGTAAAACGAAACAACAAACTTTTGAAAAAAACGTGTAAGAAAAAATTTAAATTTCCCAGTATTAGTTTTACAAAATGAGGCCCTTAATTTTTGTTTTTTGTAGCCCATGGACTTTTTTGGTACCGTCTAACGATTACATGGGCTAAATGTTTTCCTCATGTTATTTTTGTACTGTTTATTTCCTAAACAACTAATTTCTTATATTTACCTTTTCGACCACATTTTAAGCTAAAGCTTTAACTTAACGAATTAGGAAAAGAAAATGGTTCGAATATAACCCTTTTTCTTTACAAGCTGTTTCTATATATTTGTTTGCTGATTAACATATTTTTGCAAATAGTGCCTCACTCAATACCCAACAGATGGTTGATCGTTCTACATTTCACAAGTTAAACCTTTTTCCTCCATAAGCTGTTTTAATAAATGTGATTGTTGCATTTACTTATTTCTGCAATAGTATGAATTATTTTTTCAAATAAAAATAGAGTACTAATTTTTGTTTTTATAGCTCTAAAGAATTTTTTTGGTTATTATATGATACCATCTAACGGTTACCTGGGCTAAATGGTTTCCTCATGTTATTTGTGCACCGTTTATTTGCGTAGCAACTAATTTCTAATATTTACCTTTTTCAACACCACTTTTAAGTTAAAGCTTTAACTTAACGTATCAGTAAAGGAATATACAAAATTAGTTCCACCACTGTTGATTCGATAAGTTAAATTATTTTCCTTCACAAGCTGTTGCTATAGAGGTGGTTGTTGTATTAGCTTATTTTTCCATAGTGTTTCGTTCAATGGCCAGCAAATGACGGTTGGTCGTCCTACAGTTCACAATTTAAAGCTTTTTCGTCCACAAACTTTTTCTATAAATATGGTTGTTGTATTAGCTTATTTAACGCCTCGGTCAATATCCAACATATGACGGTCACACGTCCTACATTAAACAAGTTAAGCTATTTCCTTCATAAGCTGCCTCTATAAATGTGGTTGGTGTTTTAGTTTATTTTTGCAATAGTGCAATTTTTTAAACAAAGAAGCAGTGTTGTATTAGCTTACTTTTAATATGGCAATTTTTTAAACAAAGAAGGAGTGAATGGATTATTACTAATATTAATTTTTTTAAATAAAAACAATGTTAATTTATGTTTTTTGTAGCTCTAATGAAATTTTTGGTAATTATATGATACTGTCTAACGGTTACCTGAGTTAAAGGTTCTCCTCTTCTTATTTTTGTAATGTTTATTTCCGTAGTAACTAACCGTCTGACGGTTACCTATGCTAAAGGTTATTATTAGCTTTTTTCGACACCACTTTAAAGTTAAAGCTTTAACTTAACAAATCAAGGAATTAAAAGAGGGTGAATATAATAAATTAGTTCCACCACTGTTGATTCGATAAGTTAAATATTTTTCATTCACAAGCAATTTCTATGGAGTTGAAAGCTAATTAACTTATTTTTTCAATAGTTCCTCGTTCAACACCAAACAGATGACGGTTGCTTGTCCTACATTTCACAAGATACAGCTTTTTCCTCCACAAACTGTTTCTAAAAATGTGGTTGTTGTATTAGCTTTTATATATAGTTTTATATATTTTTACTTCATAAGCTGATTCTATCGAGGTGGGAGTTGTATATTTTTGCAATAGCGACTGGTTTAATAGCCAACATATGACGTCAGAATTTGTGAAATGTAATATTTGTCATTCTTTTTATATAATTTTACTCATTTATTTTTAAAAATAGTATTAATAAAATAATAACCCTTTATTAACAATATTGTTTCTTCACATAACTTGGTTAGTAAATAATAAAATATACAGTATTTTTCGAATGTATAAATCATGAATATAGCAAATTATAGCTTGTAAAATTTGTTATCAAATACGTTATGAAAATATTACAAAATATTTTACTAGTTCAAGTATGTTTATGAAATTAACATATTAAATTGTATAGCATTATAATTCTCATTTTATTTTGTACTGTGTATTTCCGTAGCAACTTATTTCTTATATTTACCTTTTTTCTAACCCACTTTTAAGTTAAAGCTTTAACTTAACGAATCAAGGAAGGAAAAAGGGATGAATATAAGCATTTAGTTCCACAACTGGTTAATATTTTTCCTCCACAAGCTGTTTCTATAGGATGGTTTTTGTATTAGCTTATTTTTTCCATAGTGTTTCTGTCAATAGCCAACAAATGGCGGTTCATCGTCCTACATTTCACAAGTTAAAGCTTTTTCGTACACAAACTTTGTGTATAAATATGGTTGTTGTATTAGCTTATTATTGCAATAGTGCATTGATCTATATGCAACATATTGCAGTCGCTCGTCCTACATTTCACAAGTTAAAGTTATTTCCTCATCAAGCTGTTTCTATAAATGTGGTTGTTGTTTTAGTTTATTTTTGCAATAGTGCAATTTTTTAAACAAAGAAGGGGTGAATGAATTATTATTAATATTATTTTTTTAAATAAAAACAATTTTAATTTATGTTTTTTGTAGCACTATGGTAATTATATGATACCGTCAAACGGTTTCCTCTTATTATGTTTGCAATGTTTCAACGCCACTTTTTAGTTAAAGCTTTAAATTAACGAAACAGTGAAGGAATATACAAAATGAATTCCACCACTTGATACGATAAGTTAAATCTTTTTCCTTCACAAGCTGCTGGTATAGAGGATGTTGTATTAGCTAATTTTTTCCATAGTGTTTCGTTCAATAGCCAACAAATCGCGGGTGGTCGTCCTTCATTTCACAAGTTTACGCATTTTCGTCAACAAACTTTTTTATAATAATGGTTGTATTAACTTATTTCCTCATTTTATTTTTGTACTGTTTATTTCCGTATATTCATATATTATCTTTTTTTGATCCCACTTTTAAGTTAAAGCTTTAACTTAGCGAATCAAGGAAATAAATGAGTGCGAATATAAAAAATTAGTTCCACCACAGTTGATTCGATAAGTTAAATATTTTTCCTTCACAAGCCATTTCTATAGAGGTGAATGCTAATTAACTAATTTTTGCAATAGTGCCTCGCTCAACTCCCAACATATGGCGGTTGCACAAACTGTTTGCATAAAGGTGATTGTTGTATTAGATTATTTTTGCAATATTTTTTTTTAATAATTATGGCGTCAAAATTTGCGAAATGTAATATTTATTACCATTATTTTGATATCATTTTATTCATTTATTTTTAAAAATATTAATAAGGGTTATTATAAACAATATTGTTTTATCATATAACTTGGTTAGGTAAATAATAAAATATGCAATATGTTTCGAATGTATTAATCATGAATATAGCAAATTATACCTTGTAAAATTTGTTTTGAAATATATTTAATTTACATATTGCAAAATATTTTACTAGTTCAATTATGTTTATGAAATTAACATATTAAATTATATGCATGCTGTTTCTCATGTTATTTTGTACTGTGTATTTCCGTAGCAACTTATTTCTTATACCTCTGTCAAATAATTATATGTGCAATACTTGTTTTCTGGTTTTTATATATTCCAAGAGTGATATACATTTCTTTGGTTTACAATTTTTTTCATTCTTACCTAATGTCCCTATTTGTAAAATTTTAGGTTCCTCTTGCCATTGTATTTAATGTGCCGTTAAAACAAACATATCATTCTCTAAATTTTAATAGAAAATAATTATATGTGCAAATTGAACAGACTGACATGAAGTCCTCAGTTTGAACCGTTTAACCAATTAAAGTTAAAATTAAAGTTATTTGGGGAATATTTAAAATGATTAGACCTAAAATACCAAAATTTATTATTTTTTTTTTTAATTTATAGCCAAAATATGTCACCAGGTCATGAACTGTCAGTTGAAGTGCTGAAATCATGAAAGTAAGACGACAATTTATATAAAATTCCAAAAAATGGTGTACACAGAAAATGTTTATCATAATACTGTTGAAAATTTTCAAAAAATCTGAGAAATTGCTATCATTCTAGGAGCGGTAACCCATAATCAATTGCTGATTAGCGGGGCTTAAGGAAATTTTTCGAAGAAAAACAACATGTGTTACAGAAAAATAACGGCCAAATAAACGGGTTTTAATAATTGGACGTGAGCATACAATAATAAAAGAGGTTTTAGATTAAAATTTATGACCTTTGGGTGGCAAAAACATAACATAATAGAGCGTTACAAAAATTCAAACGCAGGATTTTATGATAAATGTAATTTTTGTTTAAAAACTTAAATTACACCATGAGTTTATGTGCATAAGGGATAAAAAATATTATATTTAAATTATCCAAGTGTTTATCAAAAATATTACATGGGTATTCGACGTCTACAAAAGACATCCTTGAAGCGTAATAATCATAGTGTCGAATCGCACATAATATAAGTCAATTTTAGTTCTAGATAGAAGTTGAAAATATTTATTGGACGTAGCTAAATTAGTTCACAGCACAACATAAATTTACTGGACAAAAAATCCAATAGCTTCGTTGATGAATTTCCTACAAAAATTAGATTTTTCAGTAAATTAATGTGACGACGTTACTATATCGGGCCTCAAAATCGATTGTTAAGTCACAAAATATTATATTTCTGGAGCAACCAGTAATGATCCTCAGACCTTCATGAAATAAGGATTTCCAAAGAATACTGTATGCTGAGATATATTTAGATTCAGAGCTATATGACAATATCAAATGTTTCAAATTGATTTTGTATAAGTATACTACAGTTTTGACCTATATATATGTAAAGCAAAAAGGCCGAATCGGTATAACGATGGATGCATCTGGTAACGTTATATTAGGATAACACAATTCCTTAACAACTTTCATGAATATTGAAAATTAACTTTATTTAAATAAAGGATTTTTATAAAATTCTTGTCGTGCACATATAATTATTTTCTATGAACAATTTTAAAATCAATTAAATTTTGCGACAAAATACACATAAGAAATAAATTTTTCATTAGACTTATAAAGCTCTAATAAACATTAAAAATATAAAAAAGATTTGAATTTGAAAATCCTATTTTTGAAAAAAATAAATTACTTTATAGGTATGCACATATAATTATTTGACTGGGGTATTTACCTTTTTTCTACCCCACTTTTAAATTAAAGCTTTAACTTAAAGTGTCAAGGATAGAAAAAGGGATGAATATAAATAATTTGTTACACAACTGGTTAATCTTTTTCCTTCACAACCTGTTTCTATAGAGGTGGTTCTTTTATTAGCTTATTTTTTCCATAGTGTCAATAGCCAACAAATGGCGGTTGGTAGTCGTACATTTCACAAGTTAAAGCTTTTTCGTCCACAAACTTTGTCTATAAGAAGGGTTGTTGTATTAGCTTATTATTGCAATTGATCTATTGATATATATCCAACAGATTGTAGTCGCTCGTCCTACATTTCACAAGTTATAGTTATTTCCACCACAAGCTGTTTCTCTAAATGTGGTTGTTGCTTTAGTTTATTTTTGCAATAGTGCAATTTTTTAAACAAAGAAGGGGTGAATGAATTATTATTAATATTAATTTTTTAAATAAAAAAATTTAATTTATGTTTTTTGTAGCACTATGGAATTGTTGGTAATTATATGATACTGTCTAACAGTTTCTCTTGTTATTTTTGCAATGTTTGTTTCCGTAGTAACTAACCGTCTGATAAAGCATAGGTAACCTCCTATGCTAAAGCATAGTATACTAGCTTTGTTTAAGTTAAAGCTTTAACTTAACGAATCAAGGAAATAAATGAGGGTGAATATAAGAAATTAGTTCCACCAATGTTGATTCGATAAGTTAAATATTTTTCATTCACAAGCCGGTTCTATAAAGGTCGTTTTTGTATTAGCTTACTTTGTATTATGGTTTTGCTCAATAACCAACAGATACCGTCCGCCATCTGTTGGTTATTCAAATCATCATTCAAATCTTTTTCCTCCACAAGCTGTTGCTATAAAGGTTGCTGTTGAATTTTGCCTCGTTTTTATATAAAAACAATAGACCTCATTTTGTAAAACGAAACAACAAACTTTTAAAGAAATGTGTATGAAAAATTTAAATTTCCCAGTATTCTTCATACAAATTTTGAACGTTTGAAAACGCTTCGTTTTACAAAATTAGGCCCTTAATGTTTGTTTTTCGTAGCTATGGACTTTTTTGGTACCGTCTAACGATTACATGGGCTAAAGCTTTTCCTCATGTTATTTTTGTACTATTTATTTCCTAAGCAACTAATTTCTTATATTTACCTTTTCGACCACATTTTTAAGCTAAAGCTTTTACTTAACGAAATAGTGAAGGAATATACAAATTTAATTCCACCACTGTTGATACGAAAGTTAAATATTTTCCCTTCACAAGCTGCTGGTATAGAGGATGTTGTATTAGCTTATTTTTTCCATAGTGTTTCGTTCAATAGCCAACAAATCGCGGGTGGTCGTCCTACATTTCACAAGTTAACGCATTTTCATCCACAAACTTTTTTATAATAATGGTTGTTGTTAATACAACTAATAAATAAATAAGCTAATGCTTATTTCCTCATTTTATTTTTGTATTGTTTATTTCCGTATATTATCATATATTATCTTTTTTCGACTCCACTTTTAAGTTAAAGCTTTAACTTAACGAATCAAGGAAATAAATGAGTGTGAATATAAGAAATTAGTTCCAACACAGTTGATTCGTTTAATAGTTAAATATTTTTCCTTCACAAGCCATTTCTATAGAGGTGAATGCTAATTAACTAATTTTTGCGATAGTGCCTCGCTCAACACCCAACAGATGGCGGTTGCACAAACTGTTTGCATAAAGGTGATTGTTGTATTAGATTATTTTTGCAATAGATTTTATTATTATTATGGCGTCAAAATTTGTGAAATGTAATATTTATTACCATTATTTTGATAATATTTTATTCATTTATTTTTAAAAATATTATTAATAAGGGTTATAATTAACAATATTGTTTCATCATATAACTGTTTATTTCCGTGTAAACTAATTTCGTATATTAGCTTTTTTCTACACCACTTTAAAGTTAAAGCTTTAACTTAACAAATCAAGCAAATAAAAGAGGGTGAATATAATAAATTAGTTCCACCACTGTTGATTCGATAAGTTAAATATTTTTCCTTCACAAGCTATTTCTATGGAGTTGAAAGCTAATTTACTTATTTATTCAATAGTGCCTCTGTCAAAACCCAACAGATGACGGTTGCTTGTCCTACATTTAACAAGTTACAGCTTTTTCCTCCACAAACATTTCTAAAAATTTGGTTGTTGTATTAGCTTATTTTTGCAATAGTTTTATATATTTTTACTTCATAAGCTGATTCTATCGAGGTGGGCGTTGTATATTTTTGCAATAGCGACTGGTTCAACAGCCAACATATGACGTCAGAATTTGTGAAATGTAATATTTGTCATCTATATATATAAAAGAGTAACGTGACTGACTGATTCATCATCCCACAGCCCAACCGGCTGAAGCTAGAGA
This sequence comes from Protophormia terraenovae, assembly GCA_951394005.1. Classification (NCBI taxonomy): domain Eukaryota; kingdom Metazoa; phylum Arthropoda; class Insecta; order Diptera; family Calliphoridae; genus Protophormia; species Protophormia terraenovae. The sequence goes on along the minus strand of OX596078.1, from coordinate 208,671 downwards.
ACGTAGGTAGGTATCCCACCATATAGATCCACTAAGACGGGATTTTTGGAAATTCGAATGTTTAGGGGGTAAAAAAGGGTAAAAACGGGTAAAATCGGTAACTTTATATCTCCCAAAATAATAAAGATACAAAAAATTTGTAGTTATCGTTATTCATTTAAAAAATAATTGGACAGGTGTTTTTTTAAAACGGCCGTTTTAGGGAAAGCAATCAACATACAGATAAAATTTATATCGTATTCACAACTTATCAAAAAATGAGATATACAAATTTGGTAGTTTTTAGAAATTCAAACGATTAAAGGGTAAAACTCGTACATATTTTTGGTACTATTTATTGAAATATTCATGAGTATTTTAATATGGGAAATTTATTGGAATACAATTTTTGGTACTTCCATGGGTGAAAAAAGTACCAAAAAGTGGACATGAAAACATAGAAACATGAAATTAAGAAAATGTAGATAGGAATTCACAAGAGTGCAATTTGTGGTACTTAAAGATACGTGGTCCTGTGGGTAAAAATTCAAGATGATGGACTTTGTGGTACTTTTTCCTTCTTCTATTGGTACTTTTTTTCATTTTCTGTAATATTTAACCTAGAAAAAATAAAATAAATAAGAATTCACAAGGGGGGACTTTGTGGTAGTTTTTCGTTCTTCTAATGGTACTTTTTGTATTTTCTATTATATTTAACCTAGAAATATGAAATATACAAATGAAGAAGGACATGAAGTGCTAAGTGAATGAGAATCCATGAGAGAACTCTGTGGTACTTTTTCGTTCTTCTAATGGTACTTTTTTAATTTTTTATAATATTTAACACAGGAACATGAAAGTGAGGTTTTTGTTGTACTTTTTTGTTCTTCTAATGATACTTTTTGAATTTTCTATAATTATGAACCTAGAAACATGAAATTAATTATATGTGGTCCTAAATGAATGAGAATCTATAAGAGAGAACTTTGTGGTACTTTTTCGTTCTTCTAATGGTACTTTTTGAATTTTTTATAATATTTAATCCAGAAACATGAAATTAAAGATATGTGGTCCTAAATGAATAAGAATCCATAAGAGGGGTCTTTGTGATACTTTTTTGTTCTTCTAATGGTACTTTTTGAATTTTCTATAATATTTAAAGTAGAAACATGGAATTAAAGATATGTAACCCTAAGTGAGTAAGAATTCATAAGAAAGGATTTTGTGGTACTTTTTCGTTCCTCTAATGGTACTTATTGAATTTTCAATAATTATGAATCCAGAAACATGATATTAAGTGCATGTGATGCTAAGTGAATGGGAATCCATAAGAGAGAACTCTGTGGTACCTTTTCGTTCTTCTAATGGTCCTTTATGAATTTTTTATAATATTTAACACAGGAACATGAAAATAAATATATGTGGTCTTAAATGAATAAGAATCTATAAGTGAGGTTTTTGTGGTACTTTTTCGTTCTTCTAATGGTACTTTTTGAATTTTTTATAATATTTAATCCAGAAACATGAAATTAAAGATATGTGGTCCTAAATTAATAAGAATCCATAAGAGTGGTCTTTGTGGTACTTTTTTTTTTATTCCAATGGTACCTTTTGAATTTTCGGTAATATTTAACCTAGAAACATGAAATTAAAGATTAATGTCCTAAATGAATGAGAATCCACCATGTTTGATTTGTGGTACTTTTTTTGTTCTTCTAATGGTACTTTTTGAATTTTCTATAATTATGAATCAAAAAACATGAAGTTAAGTACATGTGATGCTAAGTGAATGAGAATCCATAAGAGGGGACTTTGTGGTACTTTTTTGTTCTTCTAATGGTACTTTTTGAATTTTCTATAATTATGAACCTAGAAACATGAAGTTAAGGACACGTGTTTTTTTTTTTTTTTTTAATTTTCTATAATATTTAATCTAGAAACATGAAGTTAAAGTTATGTGACCTTAAGTTAGTGAGTATCCATAAGAAGGGATTTTGTGGTATTTTTTCGATTATCATACCCTATCATACATGCCTTTTGTACTTTTCGAAATATTTTAAATTTATTTTATAGTATGCTTTTTAAAAAAAATCCGCTAACCAAGTAGCGGGTTAACAGCTGGTTCTTTTTATATAATTTTATTAATTTATTTTTAAAAATAGTATTAATAAAATAATAACCCTTTATTAACAATATTGTGTCTTCACATAACTTGGTTAGTAAATAATAAAATATACAGTATTTTTCGAATGTATAAATTATGAATATAACAATTATAGCTTGTAAAATTTGTTATCAAATATGTTATGAAAATATTACAAAATATTTTACTAGTTCAAGTATGTTTATGAAATTAACATATTAAATTGCATAGCAGTTATTTTGTACTCAGTACAAATAGCATGTTATTTTGTACTGAGTATTTCCGTAGCAACTTATTTCTTATATTTACCTGTTTTCTACCCCACTTTTAAATTAAAGCTTTAACTTAACGAATCAAGGAAGGAAAAAGGGATGAATATAAGCATTTAGCTCCACAACTGGTTAATCTTTTTCCTCCACAAATAGAGGTGGTTTTTGTATTAGCTTATTTTTTCCATAGTGTCAATAGGCAACAAATGGCGGTTCAGCGTCCTACATTTCACAAGTTAAAGCTTTTTCGTACACAAACTTTGTGTATAAATATGGTTGTTATATTAGCTTAGTGCATCGATATATATCCAACAGATTGCAGTCGCTCGTCCTACATTTCACAAGTTAAAGTTATTTCCTCCTCAAGCTGTCTCTATAAATGTGGTTGTTGTTTTAGTTTATTTTTGCTATAGTGCAATTTTTTAAACAAAGAATGAATTATTATTAATATTATTTTTTTAAATAAAAACAATTTTAATTTATGTTTTTTATAGCACTATGGAATTGTTGGTAATTATATTATACCGTCTAACGGTTTCCTCTTATTATTTTTGCAATGTTTGTTTCCGTAGCAACTAACCGTCTGTCGGTTACTTGGACTAAAGGGTTTCCTCATTTTATTTTTGTACTGATTATTTCCGTATCAACTACTTTCCTATATTATCTCCATTTCGACCCTCTTTTAAGATGAAACTTTAACTTAACGAATCAAGGAAATTAATGAGGGTGAATATAAGAAATTAGTTCCACGAATGTTGATTCGATAAGTTAAATATGTTTCCTTCACAAGCCGGTTTTATAAAGGTGGTTGTTGTATTAGCTTACTTTGTAATATGGTCTTACTCAATTATTCAAATCATCATTCAAATCTTTTTCATCCACAAGCTGTTGCTATAAAGGTTGTTTTTGAATTAGATTAATTTTGCCTTAGTGCCTCGTTTTTATATAAAAACAATAGGCATCATTTTGTAAAACGAAACAACAAACTTTTGAAAAAATGTTTATGAAAAAATTTAAATTTCACAGTATTCTTCATACAAATTCTTAATGTTTGAAAACGCTTCGTTTTACAAAATGAGGCCCTTAATATTTGTTTTTCGTAGCTCTATGGACTTTTTTGGTACAGTCTAGCGATTACATGTGCTAAAGGTTTTCCTCATGTTATTTTTGTACTGTTTATTTCCTAAGCAACTGATTTCTTATATTTACCTTTTCGACCACATTTTTAAGCTAAAGCTTTTACTTAACGAAACAGTGAAGGAATATACAAAATTAATTCCACCACTGTTGATACGATATGTTAAATCTTTTCCCTTCACAAGCTGCTGGTATAGAGGATGTTGTATTAGCTTATTTTTTCCAGTTTCGTTCAATAGCCAACAAATCGCGGGTGATCGTCCTACATTTCACAAGTTAACGCATTTTCATCCACAAACTTTTTTATAATGGTTGTTGTTAATACAACTAATAAATAAATAAGCTAATGCTTATTTCCTCATTTTATTTTTGTATTGTTTATTTCCGTATATTATCATATATTATCTTTTTTCGACCCCACTTTTAAGTTAAAGCTTTAACTAACTAATCAAGTGAAAATCCACCATAGTATATATATTTTTCCTTCACAAGCCATTTCTATAGAGGTAAATGCTAATTAACTAATTTTTGCAATAGTGCCTCGCTCATCATCCAACAGATGGCGGTTGCACAAACTGTGCATAAAGATGATTGTTGTATTAGATTATTTTTGCAATAGTGGTTGTTTTATTAGCTTTTTTTCATAGTGTTTCGGTCAATAGCCAACAAATGGAGGCTATACCCGACAGATGGTAGTCGCTCGTCCTACATTTCACAAGTTAAAGTTATTTCCTCCACAAGCTGTTTCTGTAAATGTGTTGTTATTTTAGTTTATTTTTGTGATAATGCAATTTTTAAAGAAGAAGTGGTGATTAAATTATTATTATTTTTTTAAATAAAAACAATTTTGATTTATGTTTTTTGTAGCACTATGGAATTGTTGGTAACTATATGATACCGTCTAACGGTTTCCTCTTATTATTTTTGCAATGTGTGTTTCCGTAGCAACTAACCGTCTGCCGGTTACTTGGACTTCCGTATCAACTACTTTCCTATATTTTCTTCATTTCGATCCTCTTTTAAGTTGAAACTTTAACTTAACGAATCAATGAAATTAATGAGGGTGAATATAAGAAATTAGTTCAACGAATGTTGATTCGATAAGTTAAATATTTGTCCTTCACAAGCCGGTTCTATAAAGGTGGTTGTTGTATTAGCTTACTTTGTAATATGTCTTGCTCAATAAACAACAGATACCGTCCGCCATCTGTTGGTTATTCAAATCATCATTCAATACATCATTCAAATCTTTTTCATACACAATATGTTGCTTAAAGGTTATTTTTGAATTAGATTAATTTTGCCTTAGTGCCTCGTTTTTATATAAAAACAATAGACCTCATTTTGTAAAACGAAACAACAAACTTTTGAAAAAATGTTTATGAAAAAATTTAAATTTCACAGTATTCTTCATACAAATTTTGAACGTTTGAAATCGCTTCGTTTTACAAAATGAAGCCCTTAATTTTGGTTTTTCGTAGCTCTATGGACTTTTTTGGTAATTATATGATACCGTCTAACGATTACATGGGCTAAATGTTTTCCTCATGTTATTTTTGTACTGTTTATTTCCTAAGCAACTAATTTCTTATATTTACCTATTCGACCACATTTTTAAGCTAAAGCTTTAACTTAACGAATTAGGGAAAGAAAATGGTTCGAATATAATCACTGTTGATTCGATACGTTATATCTTATATCTTTACATGCTGTTTCTATATAGTTGTTTGCTGATTAACATATTTTTGCAAATAATGCCTCACTCAATACCCAAAAGATGGTTGCACGTTCTACATTTCACAAGTTAAACAATTTTCCTCCATAAGCTCCATAAATGTGATTGTTGCATTAACTTATTTCTGCAATAGTATTAATTATTTTTTCAAATAAAAACAGAGTACTAATTTTTATTTTTGTAGAGCTTTAACTTAACGAAACAGTGAAGGAATATAAAAAATTAATTCCACCGCTATTGATTCGATAAGTTAAATCTTTTACCTTCACAAGCTGTTGGTATAGAGGTTGTTGTATTAGCTTATCTTTTCCATAGTGTTTCGTTCAATAGCCAACAAATCGCGGATGGTCGTCCTACATTTCACAAGTTAACGCTTTTTGTCCAAAAACTTTTTTATAATAATGGTTGTTGTATTAGCTTATTTCCTCATTTAATTTTTGTACTGTTTATTTCCGTACATTATCATATATTATCTTTTTTCGACCCCACTTTTAAGTTAAAGTTTTAACTTAACGAATCAAGGAAATTAATGAGGATTCGATAAGTTAAATATTTTTCCTTCACAAGCCGGTTTTATAAAGGTGGTTGTTGTATTAGCTTACTTTGTAATATGGTCTTACTCAATTATTCAAATCATCATTCAAATCTTTTTCATCCACAAGCTGTTGCTATAAAGGTTGTTTTTGAATTAGATTAATTTTGCCTTAGTGCCTCGTTTTTATGTAAAAACAATAGGCATCATTTTGTAAAACGAAACAACAAACTTTTGAAAAAATGTTTATGAAAAAATTTAAATTTCACAGTATTCTTCATACAAATTCTTAATGTTTGAAAACGCTTCGTTTTACAAAATGAGGCCCTTAATATTTGTTTTTCGTAGCTCTATGGACTTTTTTGGTACAGTCTAGCGATTACATGTGCTAAAGGTTTTCCTCATGTTATTTTTGTACTGTTTATTTCCTAAGCAACTGATTTCTTATATTTACCTTTTCGACCACATTTTTAAGCTAAAGCTTTTACTTAACGAAACAGTGAAGGAATATACAAAATTAATTCCACCACTGTTGATACGATATGTTAAATCTTTTCCCTTCACAAGCTGCTGGTATAGAGGATGTTGTATTAGCTTATTTTTTCCAGTTTCGTTCAATAGCCAACAAATCGCGGGTGATCGTCCTACATTTCACAAGTTAACGCATTTTCATCCACAAACTTTTTTATAATGGTTGTTGTTAATACAACTAATAAATAAATAAGCTAATGCTTATTTCCTCATTTTATTTTTGTATTGTTTATTTCCGTATATTATCATATATTATCTTTTTTCGACCCCACTTTTAAGTTAAAGCTTTAACTAACTAATCAAGTGAAAATCCACCATAGTATATATATTTTTCCTTCACAAGCCATTTCTATAGAGGTAAATGCTAATTAACTAATTTTTGCAATAGTGCCTCGCTCATCATCCAACAGATGGCGGTTGCACAAACTGTGCATAAAGATGATTGTTGTATTAGATTATTTTTGCAATAGTGGTTGTTTTATTAGCTTTTTTTCATAGTGTTTCGGTCAATAGCCAACAAATGGAGGCTATACCCGACAGATGGTAGTCGCTCGTCCTACATTTCACAAGTTAAAGTTATTTCCTCCACAAGCTGTTTCTGTAAATGTGTTGTTATTTTAGTTTATTTTTGTGATAATGCAATTTTTAAAGAAGAAGTGGTGATTAAATTATTATTATTTTTTTAAATAAAAACAATTTTGATTTATGTTTTTTGTAGCACTATGGAATTGTTGGTAACTATATGATACCGTCTAACGGTTTCCTCTTATTATTTTTGCAATGTGTGTTTCCGTAGCAACTAACCGTCTGCCGGTTACTTGGACTTCCGTATCAACTACTTTCCTATATTTTCTTCATTTCGATCCTCTTTTAAGTTGAAACTTTAACTTAACGAATCAATGAAATTAATGAGGGTGAATATAAGAAATTAGTTCAACGAATGTTGATTCGATAAGTTAAATATTTGTCCTTCACAAGCCGGTTCTATAAAGGTGGTTGTTGTATTAGCTTACTTTGTAATATGTCTTGCTCAATAAACAACAGATACCGTCCGCCATCTGTTGGTTATTCAAATCATCATTCAATACATCATTCAATACATCATTCAAATCTTTTTCATACACAATATGTTGCTTAAAGGTTATTTTTGAATTAGATTAATTTTGCCTTAGTGCCTCGTTTTTATATAAAAACAATAGACCTCATTTTGTAAAACGAAACAACAAACTTTTGAAAAAATGTTTATGAAAAAATTTAAATTTCACAGTATTCTTCATACAAATTTTGAACGTTTGAAATCGCTTCGTTTTACAAAATGAAGCCCTTAATTTTGGTTTTTCGTAGCTCTATGGACTTTTTTGGTAATTATATGATACCGTCTAACGATTACATGGGCTAAATGTTTTCCTCATGTTATTTTTGTACTGTTTATTTCCTAAGCAACTAATTTCTTATATTTACCTATTCGACCACATTTTTAAGCTAAAGCTTTAACTTAACGAATTAGGGAAAGAAAATGGTTCGAATATAATCACTGTTGATTCGATACGTTATATCTTATATCTTTACATGCTGTTTCTATATAGTTGTTTGCTGATTAACATATTTTTGCAAATAATGCCTCACTCAATACCCAAAAGATGGTTGCTCGTTCTACATTTCACAAGTTAAACAATTTTCCTCCATAAGCTCCATAAATGTGATTGTTGCATTAACTTATTTCTGCAATAGTATTAATTATTTTTTCAAATAAAAACAGAGTACTAATTTTTATTTTTGTAGAGCTTTAACTTAACGAAACAGTGAAGGAATATAAAAAATTAATTCCACCACTATTGATTCGATAAGTTAAATCTTTTACCTTCACAAGCTGTTGGTATAGAGGTTGTTGTATTAGCTTATCTTTTCCATAGTGTTTCGTTCAATAGCCAACAAATCGCGGATGGTCGTCCTACATTTCACAAGTTAACGCTTTTTGTCCAAAAACTTTTTTATAATAATGGTTGTTGTATTAGCTTATTTCCTCATTTAATTTTTGTACTGTTTATTTCCGTACATTATCATATATTATCTTTTTTCGACCCCACTTTTAAGTTAAAGTTTTAACTTAACGAATCAAGGAAATTAATGAGGGTGAATATAAGAAATTAGTTCCACGAATGTTGATTCGATAAGTTAAATATTTTTCCTTCACAAGCCGGTTTTATAAAGGTGGTTGTTGTATTAGCTTACTTTGTAATATGGTCTTACTCAATTATTCAAATCATCATTCAAATCTTTTTCATCCACAAGCTGTTGATATAAAGGTTGTTTTTGAATTAGATTAATTTTGCCTTAGTGCCTCGTTTTTATATAAAAACAATAGGCATCATTTTGTAAAACGAAACAACAAACTTTTGAAAAAATGTTTATGAAAAAATTTAAATTTCACAGTATTCTTCATACAAATTCTTAATGTTTGAAAACGCTTCGTTTTACAAAATGAGGCCCTTAATATTTGTTTTTCGTAGCTCTATGGACTTTTTTGGTACAGTCTAGCGATTACATGTGCTAAAGGTTTTCCTCATGTTATTTTTGTACTGTTTATTTCCTAAGCAACTGATTTCTTATATTTACCTTTTCGACCACATTTTTAAGCTAAAGCTTTTACTTAACGAAACAGTGAAGGAATATACAAAATTAATTCCACCACTGTTGATACGATATGTTAAATCTTTTCCCTTCACAAGCTGCTGGTATAGAGGATGTTGTATTAGCTTATTTTTTCCAGTTTCGTTCAATAGCCAACAAATCGCGGGTGATCGTCCTACATTTCACAAGTTAACGCATTTTCATCCACAAACTTTTTTATAATGGTTGTTGTTAATACAACTAATAAATAAATAAGCTAATGCTTATTTCCTCATTTTATTTTTGTATTGTTTATTTCCGTATATTATCATATATTATCTTTTTTCGACCCCACTTTTAAGTTAAAGCTTTAACTAACTAATCAAGTGAAAATCCACCATAGTATATATATTTTTCCTTCACAAGCCATTTCTATAGAGGTAAATGCTAATTAACTAATTTTTGCAATAGTGCCTCGCTCATCATCCAACAGATGGCGGTTGCACAAACTGTGCATAAAGATGATTGTTGTATTAGATTATTTTTGCAATAGTGGTTGTTTTATTAGCTTTTTTTCATAGTGTTTCGGTCAATAGCCAACAAATGGAGGCTATACCCGACAGATGGTAGTCGCTCGTCCTACATTTCACAAGTTAAAGTTATTTCCTCCACAAGCTGTTTCTGTAAATGTGTTGTTATTTTAGTTTATTTTTGTGATAATGCAATTTTTAAAGAAGAAGTGGTGATTAAATTATTATTATTTTTTTTAAATAAAAACAATTTTGGTTTATGTTTTTTGTAGCACTATGGAATTGTTGGTAACTATATGATACCGTCTAACGGTTTCCTCTTATTATTTTTGCAATGTGTGTTTCCGTAGCAACTAACCGTCTGCCGGTTACTTGGACTTCCGTATCAACTACTTTCCTATATTTTCTTCATTTCGATCCTCTTTTAAGTTGAAACTTTAACTTAACGAATCAATGAAATTAATGAGGGTGAATATAAGAAATTAGTTCAACGAATGTTGATTCGATAAGTTAAATATTTGTCCTTCACAAGCCGGTTCTATAAAGGTGGTTGTTGTATTAGCTTACTTTGTAATATGTCTTGCTCAATAAACAACAGATACCGTCCGCCATCTGTTGGTTATTCAAATCATCATTCAATACATCATTCAAATCTTTTTCATACACAATATGTTGCTTAAAGGTTATTTTTGAATTAGATTAATTTTGCCTTAGTGCCTCGTTTTTATATAAAAACAATAGACCTCATTTTGTAAAACGAAACAACAAACTTTTGAAAAAATGTTTATGAAAAAATTTAAATTTCACAGTATTCTTCATACAAATTTTGAACGTTTGAAATCGCTTCGTTTTACAAAATGAAGCCCTTAATTTTGGTTTTTCGTAGCTCTATGGACTTTTTTGGTAATTATATGATACCGTCTAACGATTACATGGGCTAAATGTTTTCCTCATGTTATTTTTGTACTGTTTATTTCCTAAGCAACTAATTTCTTATATTTACCTATTCGACCACATTTTTAAGCTAAAGCTTTAACTTAACGAATTAGGGAAAGAAAATGGTTCGAATATAATCACTGTTGATTCAATACGTTATATCTTATTTCTTTACATGCTGTTTCTATATAGTTGTTTGCTGATTAACATATTTTTGCAAATAATGCCTCACTCAATACCCAAAAGATGGTTGCTCGTTCTACATTTCACAAGTTAAACAATTTTCCTCCATAAGCTCCATAAATGTGATTGTTGCATTAACTTATTTCTGCAATAGTATTAATTATTTTTTCAAATAAAAACAGAGTACTAATTTTTATTTTTGTAGAGCTTTAACTTAACGAAACAGTGAAGGAATATAAAAAATTAATTCCACCACTATTGATTCGATAAGTTAAATCTTTTACCTTCACAAGCTGTTGGTATAGAGGTTGTTGTATTAGCTTATCTTTTCCATAGTGTTTCGTTCAATAGCCAACAAATCGCGGATGGTCGTCCTACATTTCACAAGTTAACGCTTTTTGTCCAAAAACTTTTTTATAATAATGGTTGTTGTATTAGCTTATTTCCTCATTTAATTTTTGTACTGTTTATTTCCGTACATTATCATATATTATCTTTTTTCGACCCCACTTTTAAGTTAAAGTTTTAACTTAACGAATCAAGGAAATTAATGAGGGTGAATATAAGAAATTAGTTCCACGAATGTTGATTCGATAAGTTAAATATTTTTCCTTCACAAGCCGGTTTTATAAAGGTGGTTGTTGTATTAGCTTACTTTGTAATATGGTCTTACTCAATTATTCAAATCATCATTCAAATCTTTTTCATCCACAAGCTGTTGATATAAAGGTTGTTTTTGAATTAGATTAATTTTGCCTTAGTGCCTCGTTTTTATATAAAAACAATAGGCATCATTTTGTAAAACGAAACAACAAACTTTTGAAAAAATGTTTATGAAAAAATTTAAATTTCACAGTATTCTTCATACAAATTCTTAATGTTTGAAAACGCTTCGTTTTACAAAATGAGGCCCTTAATATTTGTTTTTCGTAGCTCTATGGACTTTTTTGGTACAGTCTAGCGATTACATGTGCTAAAGGTTTTCCTCATGTTATTTTTGTACTGTTTATTTCCTAAGCAACTGATTTCTTATATTTACCTTTTCGACCACATTTTTAAGCTAAAGCTTTTACTTAACGAAACAGTGAAGGAATATACAAAATTAATTCCACCACTGTTGATACGATATGTTAAATCTTTTCCCTTCACAAGCTGCTGGTATAGAGGATGTTGTATTAGCTTATTTTTTCCAGTTTCGTTCAATAGCCAACAAATCGCGGGTGATCGTCCTACATTTCACAAGTTAACGCATTTTCATCCACAAACTTTTTTATAATGGTTGTTGTTAATACAACTAATAAATAAATAAGCTAATGCTTATTTCCTCATTTTATTTTTGTATTGTTTATTTCCGTATATTATCATATATTATCTTTTTTCGACCCCACTTTTAAGTTAAAGCTTTAACTAACTAATCAAGTGAAAATCCACCATAGTATATATATTTTTCCTTCACAAGCCATTTCTATAGAGGTAAATGCTAATTAACTAATTTTTGCAATAGTGCCTCGCTCATCATCCAACAGATGGCGGTTGCACAAACTGTGCATAAAGATGATTGTTGTATTAGATTATTTTTGCAATAGTGGTTGTTTTATTAGCTTTTTTTCATAGTATTTCGGTCAATAGCCAACAAATGGAGGCTATACCCGACAGATGGTAGTCGCTCGTCCTACATTTCACAAGTTAAAGTTATTTCCTCCACAAGCTGTTTCTGTAAATGTGTTGTTATTTTAGTTTATTTTTGTGATAATGCAATTTTTAAAGAAGAAGTGGTGATTAAATTATTATTATTTTTTTTAAATAAAAACAATTTTGGTTTATGTTTTTTGTAGCACTATGGAATTGTTGGTAACTATATGATACCGTCTAACGGTTTCCTCTTATTATTTTTGCAATGTGTGTTTCCGTAGCAACTAACCGTCTGCCGGTTACTTGGACTTCCGTATCAACTACTTTCCTATATTTTCTTCATTTCGATCCTCTTTTAAGTTGAAACTTTAACTTAACGAATCAATGAAATTAATGAGGGTGAATATAAGAAATTAGTTCAACGAATGTTGATTCGATAAGTTAAATATTTGTCCTTCACAAGCCGGTTCTATAAAGGTGGTTGTTGTATTAGCTTACTTTGTAATATGTCTTGCTCAATAAACAACAGATACCGTCCGCCATCTGTTGGTTATTCAAATCATCATTCAATACATCATTCAAATCTTTTTCATACACAATATGTTGCTTAAAGGTTATTTTTGAATTAGATTAATTTTGCCTTAGTGCCTCGTTTTTATATAAAAACAATAGACCTCATTTTGTAAAACGAAACAACAAACTTTTGAAAAAATGTTTATGAAAAAATTTAAATTTCACAGTATTCTTCATACAAATTTTGAACGTTTGAAATCGCTTCGTTTTACAAAATGAAGCCCTTAATTTTGGTTTTTCGTAGCTCTATGGACTTTTTTGGTAATTATATGATACCGTCTAACGATTACATGGGCTAAATGTTTTCCTCATGTTATTTTTGTACTGTTTATTTCCTAAGCAACTAATTTCTTATATTTACCTATTCGACCACATTTTTAAGCTAAAGCTTTAACTTAACGAATTAGGGAAAGAAAATGGTTCGAATATAATCACTGTTGATTCAATACGTTATATCTTATTTCTTTACATGCTGTTTCTATATAGTTGTTTGCTGATTAACATATTTTTGCAAATAATGCCTCACTCAATACCCAAAAGATGGTTGCTCGTTCTACATTTCACAAGTTAAACAATTTTCCTCCATAAGCTCCATAAATGTGATTGTTGCATTAACTTATTTCTGCAATAGTATTAATTATTTTTTCAAATAAAAACAGAGTACTAATTTTTATTTTTGTAGAGCTTTAACTTAACGAAACAGTGAAGGAATGTAAAAAATTAATTCCACCACTATTGATTCGATAAGTTAAATCTTTTACCTTCACAAGCTGTTGGTATAGAGGTTGTTGTATTAGCTTATCTTTTCCATAGTGTTTCGTTCAATAGCCAACAAATCGCGGATGGTCGTCCTACATTTCACAAGTTAACGCTTTTTGTCCAAAAACTTTTTTATAATAATGGTTGTTGTATTAGCTTATTTCCTCATTTAATTTTTGTACTGTTTATTTCCGTACATTATCATATATTATCTTTTTTCGACCCCACTTTTAAGTTAAAGTTTTAACTTAACGAATCAAGGAAATAAATGAGTGTGAATATAAGAAATTAGTTCCACGAATGTTGATTCGATAAGTTAAATATTTTTCCTTCACAAGCCGTTTTTATAAAGGTGGTTGTTGTATTAGCTTACTTTGTAATATGGTCTTGCTCAATTATTCAAATCATCATTCAAATCTTTTTCATCCACAAGCTGTTGCTATAAAGGTTGTTTTTGAATTAGATTAATTTTGCCTTAGTGCCTCGTTTTTATGTAAAAACAATAGGCATCATTTTGTAAAACGAAACAACAAACTTTTGAAAAAATGTTTATGAAAAAATTTAAATTTCACAGTATTCTTCATACAAATTCTTAATGTTTGAAAACGCTTCGTTTTACAAAATGAGGCCCTTAATATTTGTTTTTCGTAGCTCTATGGACTTTTTTGGTACAGTCTAGCGATTACATGTGCTAAAGGTTTTCCTCATGTTATTTTTGTACTGTTTATTTCCTAAGCAACTGATTTCTTATATTTACCTTTTCGACCACATTTTTAAGCTAAAGCTTTTACTTAACGAAACAGTGAAGGAATATACAAAATTAATTCCACCACTGTTGATACGATATGTTAAATCTTTTCCCTTCACAAGCTGCTGGTATAGAGGATGTTGTATTAGCTTATTTTTTCCAGTTTCGTTCAATAGCCAACAAATCGCGGGTGATCGTCCTACATTTCACAAGTTAACGCATTTTCATCCACAAACTTTTTTATAATGGTTGTTGTTAATACAACTAATAAATAAATAAGCTAATGTTTATTTCCTCATTTTATTTTTGTATTGTTTATTTCCGTATATTATCATATATTATCTTTTTTCGACCCCACTTTTAAGTTAAAGCTTTAACTAACTAATCAAGTGAAAATCCACCATAGTATATATATTTTTCCTTCACAAGCCATTTCTATTGAGGTAAATGCTAATTAACTAATTTTTGCAATAGCGCCTCGCTCATCATCCAACAGATGGCGGTTGCACAAACTGTTTGCATAACGATGATTGTTGTATTAGATTATTTTGCAATAGTGGTTGTTTTATTAGCTTTTTTTCATAGTGTTTCGGTCAATAGCCAACAAATGGAGGCTATACCCGACAGATGGTAGTCGCTCGTCCTACATTTCACAAGTTAAAGTTATTTCCTCCACAAGCTGTTTCTGTAAATGTGTTGTTATTTTAGTTTATTTTTGCGATAATGCAATTTTTAAAGAAGAAGTGGAGATTGAATTATTATTATTTTTTTAAATAAAAACAATTTTGATTTATGTTTTTTGTAGCACTATGGAATTGTTGGTAACTATATGATACCGTCTAACGGTTTCCTCTTATTATTTTTGCAATGTGTGTTTCCGTAGCAACTAACCGTCTGCCGGTTACTTGGACTTCCGTATCAACTACTTTCCTATATTTTCTTCATTTCGATCCTCTTTTAAGTTGAAACTTTAACTTAACGAATCAATGAAATTAATGAGGGTGAATATAAGAAATTAGTTCCACGAATGTTGATTCGATAAGTTAAATATTTGTCCTTCACAAGCCGGTTCTATAAAGGTGGTTGTTGTATTAGCTTACTTTGTAATATGTCTTGCTCAATAAACAACAGATACCGTCCGCCATCTGTTGGTTATTCAAATCATCATTCAATACATCATTCAAATCTTTTTCATACACAATATGTTGCTTAAAGGTTATTTTTGAATTAGATTAATTTTGCCTTAGTGCCTCGTTTTTATATAAAAACAATAGACCTCATTTTGTAAAACGAAACAACAAACTTTTGAAAAAATGTTTATGAAAAAATTTAAATTTCACAGTATTCTTCATACAAATTTTGAACGTTTGAAATCGCTTCGTTTTACAAAATGAAGCCCTTAATTTTGGTTTTTCGTAGCTCTATGGACTTTTTTGGTAATTATATGATACCGTCTAACGATTACATGGGCTAAATGTTTTCCTCATGTTATTTTTGTACTGTTTATTTCCTAAGCAACTAATTTCTTATATTTACCTATTCGACCACATTTTTAAGCTAAAGCTTTAACTTAACGAATTAGGGAAAGAAAATGGTTCGAATATAATCACTGTTGATTCGATACGGTATATCTTATTTCTTTACATGCTGTTTCTATATAGTTGTTTGCTGATTAACATATTTTTGCAAATAATGCCTCACTCAATACCCAAAAGATGGTTGCTCGTTCTACATTTCACAAGTTAAACAATTTTCCTCCATAAGCTCCATAAATGTGATTGTTGCATTAACTTATTTCTGCAATAGTATTAATTATTTTTTCAAATAAAAACAGAGTACTAATTTTTATTTTTGTAGAGCTTTAACTTAAAGAAACAGTGAAGGAATATAAAAAATTAATTCCACCACTATTGATTCGATAAGTTAAATCTTTTACCTTCACAAGCTGTTGGTATAGAGGTTGTTCTATTAGCTTATCTTTTCCATAGTGTTTCGTTCAATAGCCAACAAATCGCGGATGGTCGTCCTACATTTCACAAGTTAACGCTTTTTGTCCAAAAACTTTTTTATAATAATGGTTGTTGTATTAGCTTATTTCCTCATTTTATTTTTGTACTGTTTATTTCCGTACATTTTTTCGACCCCACTTTTAAGTTAAAGTTTTAACTTAACGAATCAAGGAAATAAATGAGTGTGAATATAAGAAATTAGTTCCACGAATGTTGATTCGATAAGTTAAATATTTTTCCTTCACAAGCCGGTTTTATAAAGGTGGTTGTTGTATTAGCTTACTTTGTAATATGGTCTTGCTCAATTATTCAAATCATCATTCAAATCTTTTTCATCCACAAGCTGTTGCTATAAAGGTTGTTTTTGAATTAGATTAATTTTGCCTTAGTGCCTCGTTTTTATGTAAAAACAATAGGCATCATTTTGTAAAACGAAACAACAAACTTTTGAAAAACTGTTTATGAAAAAATTTAAATTTCACAGTATTCTTCATACAAATTCTTAATGTTTGAAAACGCTTCGTTTTACAAAATGAGGCCATTAATATTTGTTTTTCGTAGCTCTATGGACTTTTTTGGTACAGTCTAGCGATTACATGTGCTAAAGGTTTTCCTCATGTTATTTTTGTACTGTTTATTTCCTAAGCAACTGATTTCTTATATTTACCTTTTCGACCACATTTTTAAGCTAAAGCTTTTACTTAACGAAACAGTGAAGGAATATACAAAATTAATTCCACCACTGTTGATACGATATGTTAAATCTTTTCCCTTCACAAGCTGCTGGTATAGAGGATGTTGTATTAGCTTATTTTTTCCAGTTTCGTTCAATAGCCAACAAATCGCGGGTGATCGTCCTACATTTCACAAGTTAACGCATTTTCATCCACAAACTTTTTTATAATGGTTGTTGTTAATACAACTAATAAATAAATAAGCTAATGCTTATTTCCTCATTTTATTTTTGTATTGTTTATTTCCGTATATTATCATATATTATCTTTTTTCGACCCCACTTTTAAGTTAAAGCTTTAACTAACTAATCAAGTGAAAATCCACCATAGTATATATATTTTTCCTTCACAAGCCATTTCTATAGAGGTAAATGCTAATTAACTAATTTTTGCAATAGTGCCTCGCTCATCATCCAACAGATGGCGGTTGCACAAACTGTTTGCATAAAGATGATTGTTGTATTAGATTATTTTGCAATAGTGGTTGTTTTATTAGCTTTTTTTCATAGTGTTTCGGTCAATAGCCAACAAATGGAGGCTATACCCGACAGATGGTAGTCGCTCGTCCTACATTTCACAAGTTAAAGTTATTTCCTCCACAAGCTGTTTCTGTAAATGTGTTGTTATTTTAGTTTATTTTTGCGATAATGCAATTTTTAAAGAAGAAGTGGTGATTGAATTATTATTTTTTTAAATAAAAACAATTTTGATTTATGTTTTTTGTAGCACTATGGAATTGTTGGTAACTATATGATACCGTCTAACGGTTTCCTATTATTATTTTTGCAATGTGTGTTTCCGTAGCAACTAACCGTCTGCCGGTTACTTGGACTTCCGTATCAACTACTTTCCTATATTTTCTTCATTTCGATCCTCTTTTAAGTTGAAACTTTAACTTAAGGAATCAATGAAATTAATGAGGGTGAATATAAGAAATTAGTTCCACGAATGTTGATTCGATAAGTTAAATATTTGTCCTTCACAAGCCGGTTCTATAAAGGTGGTTGTTGTATTAGCTTACTTTGTAATATGTCTTGCTCAATAAACAACAGATACCGTCCGCCATCTGTTGGTTATTCAAATCATCATTCAATACATCATTCAAATCTTTTTCATACACAATCTGTTGCTATAAAGGTTATTTTTGAATTAGATTAATTTTGCCTTAGTGCCTCGTTTTTATATAAAAACAATAGACCTCATTTTGTAAAACGAAACAACAAACTTTTGAAAAAATGTTTATGAAAAAATTTAAATTTCACAGTATTCTTCATAAAAATTTTGAACGTTTGAAATCGCTCCGTTTTACAAAATGAAGCCCTTAATTTTGGTTTTTCGTAGCTCTATGGACTTTTTTGGTAATTATATGATACCGTCTAACGATTACATGGGCTAAATGTTTTCCTCATGTTATTTTTGTACTGTTTATTTCCTAAGCAACTAATTTCTTATATTTACCTATTCGACCACATTTTTAAGCTAAAGCTTTAACTTAACGAATTAGGGAAAGAAAATGGTTCGAATATAATCACTGTTGATTCGATACGTTATATCTTATTTCTTTACATGCTGTTTCTATATAGTTGTTTGCTGATTAACATATTTTTGCAAATAATGCCTCACTCAATACCCAAAAGATGGTTGCTCGTTCTACATTTCACAAGTTAAACAATTTTCCTTCATAAGCTCCATAAATGTGATTGTTGCATTAACTTATTTCTGCAATAGTATTAATTATTTTTTCAAATAAAAACAGAGTACTAATTTTTATTTTTGTAGAGCTTTAACTTAACGAAACAGTGAAGGAATATAAAAAATTAATTCCACCACTATTGATTCGATAAGTTAAATCTTTTACCTTCACAAGCTGTTGGTATAGAGGTTGTTGTATTAGCTTATCTTTTCCATAGTGTTTCGTTCAATAGCCAACAAATCGCGGATGGTCGTCCTACATTTCACAAGTTAACGCTTTTTGTCCAAAAACTTTTTTATAATAATGGTTGTTGTATTAGCTTATTTCCTCATTTTATTTTTGTACTGTTTATTTCCGTACATTATCATATATTATCTTTTTTCGACCCCACTTTTAAGTTAAAGTTTTAACTTAACGAATCAAGGAAAAAAATGAGTGTGAAAATAAGAAATTAGTTCCACGAATGTTGATTCGATAAGTTAAATATTTTTCCTTCACAAGCCGGTTTTATAAAGGTGGTTGTTGTATTAGCTTACTTTGTAATATGGTCTTGCTCAATTATTCAAATCATCATTCAAATCTTTTTCATCCACAAGCTGTTGCTATAAAGGTTGTTTTTGAATTAGATTAATTTTGCCTTAGTGCCTCGTTTTTATGTAAAAACAATAGGCATCATTTTGTAAAACGAAACAACAAACTTTTGAAAAAATGTTTATGAAAAAATTTAAATTTCACAGTATTCTTCATACAAATTCTTAATGTTTGAAAACGCTTCGTTTTACAAAATGAGGCCCTTAATATTTGTTTTTCGTAGCTCTATGGACTTTTTTGGTACAGTCTAGCGATTACATGTGCTAAAGGTTTTCCTCATGTTATTTTTGTACTGTTTATTTCCTAAGCAACTGATTTCTTATATTTACCTTTTCGACCACATTTTTAAGCTAAAGCTTTTACTTAACGAAACAGTGAAGGAATATACAAAATTAATTCCACCACTGTTGATACGATATGTTAAATCTTTTCCCTTCACAAGCTGCTGGTATAGAGGATGTTGTATTAGCTTATTTTTTCCAGTTTCGTTCAATAGCCAACAAATCGCGGGTGATCGTCCTACATTTCACAAGTTAACGCATTTTCATCCACAAACTTTTTTATAATGGTTGTTGTTAATACAACTAATAAATAAATAAGCTAATGCTTATTTCCTCATTTTATTTTTGTATTGTTTATTAACGAGTCAATGAAATTAATGAGGGTGAATATAAGAAATTAGTTCCACGAATGTTGATTCGATAAGTTAAATATTTGTCCTTCACAAGCCGGTTATATAAAGGTGGTCGTTGTATTAGCTTACTTTGTAATATGTCTTGCTCAATAAACAACAGATACCGTCCGCCATCTGTTGGTTATTCAAATCATCATTCAATACATCATTCAAATCTTTTTCATACACAATCTGTTGCTATAAAGGTTATTTTTGAATTAGATTAATTTTGCCTTAGTGCCTCGTTTTTATATAAAAACAATAGACCTCATTTTGTAAAACGAAACAACAAACTTTTGAAAAAATGTTTATGAAAAAATTTAAATTTCACAGTATTCTTCATACAAATTTTGAACGTTTGAAATCGCTTCGTTTTACAAAATGAAGCCCTTAATTTTGGTTTTTCGTAGCTCTATGGACTTTTTTGGTAATTATATGATACCGTCTAACGATTACATGGGCTAAATGTTTTCCTCATGCTATTTTTGTACTGTTTATTTCCTAAGCAACTAATTTCTTATATTTACCTATTCGACCACATTTTTAAGCTAAAGCTTTAACTTAACGAATTAGGGAAAGAAAATGGTTCGAATATAATCACTGTTGATTCGATACGTTATATCTTATTTCTTTACATGCTGTTTCTATATAGTTGTTTGCTGATTAACATATTTTTGCAAATAATGCCTCACTCAATACCCAAAAGATGGTTGCTCGTTCTACATTTCACAAGTTAAACAATTTTCCTCCATAAGCTCCATAAATGTGATTGTTGCATTAACTTATTTCTGCAATAGTATTAATTATTTTTTTCAAATAAAAACAGAGTACTAATTTTTATTTTTGTAGAGCTTTAACTTAACGAAACAGTGAAGGAATATAAAAAAATAATTCCACCACTATTGATTCGACAAGTTAAATCTTTTACCTTCACAAGCTGTTGGTATAGAGGTTGTTGTATTAGCTTATCTTTTCCATAGTGTTTCGTTCAATAGCCAACAAATCGCGGATGGTCGTCCTACATTTCACAAGTTAACGCTTTTTGTCCAAAAACTTTTTTATAATAATGGTTGTTGTATTAGCTTATTTCCTCATTTTATTTTTGTACTGTTTATTTCCGTACATTATCATATATTATCTTTTTTCGACCCCACTTTTAAGTTAAAGTTTTAACTTAACGAATCAAGGAAAAAAATGAGTGTGAATATAAGAAATTAGTTCCACGAATGTTGATTCGATAAGTTAAATATTTTTCCTTCACAAGCCGGTTTTATAAAGGTGGTTGTTGTATTAGCTTACTTTGTAATATGGTCTTGCTCAATTATTCAAATCATCATTCAAATCTTTTTCATCCACAAGCTGTTGCTATAAAGGTTGTTTTTGAATTAGATTAATTTTGCCTTAGTGCCTCGTTTTTATGTAAAAACAATAGGCATCATTTTGTAAAACGAAACAACAAACTTTTGAAAAAATGTTTATGAAAAAATTTAAATTTCACAGTATTCTTCATACAAATTCTTAATGTTTGAAAACGCTTCGTTTTACAAAATGAGGCCCTTAATATTTGTTTTTCGTAGCTCTATGGACTTTTTTGGTACAGTCTAGCGATTACATGTGCTAAAGGTTTTCCTCATGTTATTTTTGTACTGTTTATTTCCTAAGCAACTGATTTCTTATATTTACCTTTTCGACCACATTTTTAAGCTAAAGCTTTTACTTAACGAAACAGTGAAGGAATATACAAAATTAATTCCACCACTGTTGATACGATATGTTAAATCTTTTCCCTTCACAAGCTGCTGGTATAGAGGATGTTGTATTAGCTTATTTTTTCCAGTTTCGTTCAATAGCCAACAAATCGCGGGTGATCGTCCTACATTTCACAAGTTAACGCATTTTCATCCACAAACTTTTTTATAATGGTTGTTGTTAATACAACTAATAAATAAATAAGCTAATGCTTATTTCCTCATTTTATTTTTGTATTGTTTATTTCCGTATATTATCATATATTATCTTTTTTCGACCCCACTTATAAACAACAGATACCGTCCGCCATCTGTTGGTTATTCAAATCATCATTCAATACATCATTCAAATCTTTTTCATACACAATATGTTGCTTAAAGGTTATTTTTGAATTAGATTAATTTTGCCTTAGTGCCTCGTTTTTATATAAAAACAATAGACCTCATTTTGTAAAACGAAACAACAAACTTTTGAAAAAATGTTTATGAAAAAATTTAAATTTCACAGTATTCTTCATAAAAATTTTGAACGTTTGAAATCGCTTCGTTTTACAAAATGAAGCCCTAAATTTTGGTTTTTCGTAGCTCTATGGACTTTTTTTGGTAATTATATGATACCGTCTAACGATTACATGGGCTAAATGTTTTCCTCATGTTATTTTTGTACTGTTTATTTCCTAAGCAACTAATTTCTTATATTTACCTATTCGACCACATTTTTAAGCTAAAGCTTTAACTTAACGAATTAGGTTCGAATATAATCACTGTTGATTCGATACGTTATATCTTATTTCTTTACATGCTGTTTCTATATAGTTGTTTGCTGATTAACATATTTTTGCAAATAATGCCTCACTCAATACCCAAAAGATGGTTGCTCGTTCTACATTTCACAAGTTAAACATTTTTCCTCCATAAGCTCCATAAATGTGATTGTTGCATTAACTTATTTCTGCAATAGTATTAATTATTTTTTCAAATAAAAACAGAGTACTAATTTTTATTTTTGTAGAGCTTTAACTTAACGAAACAGTGAAGGAATATAAAAAATTAATTCAACCACTATTGATTCGATAAGTTAAATCTTTTACCTTCACAAGCTGTTGGTATAGAGGTTGTTCTATTAGCTTATCTTTTCCATAGCGTTTCGTTCAATAGCCAACAAATCGCGGATGGTCGTCCTACATTTCACAAGTTAACGCTTTTTGTCCAAAAACTTTTTTATAATAATGGTTGTTGTATTAGCTTATTTCCTCATTTTATTTTTGTACTGTTTATTTCCGTACATTATCATATATTATCTTTTTTCGACCCCACTTTTAAGTTAAAGTTTTAACTTAACGAATCAAGGAAATAAATGAGTGTGAATATAAAAAATTAGTTCCACCACAGTTGATTCGATAAGTTAAATATTTTTCCTTCACAAGCCATTTCTATAGAGGTGGTTGCTAATTAACTAATTTTTGCAATAGTGCCTCGCTCAACACCCATCAGATGGCGGTTGCACAAACTGTTTGTATAAAGGTGATTGTTATATTAGCTTATTTTTTTATATATTTTTCTTCACAATATTTATTACCATTATTTTTATATAATTTTATTCATTTATTTTTAAAAATATTATTAATAAGGGGTATTATTAACAATATTGTTTCATCACATAACTTCGTAAGTAAATAATAAAATATGATGTATTTTTCGAATGTATAAATCATGAATATAGCAAATTATAACTTGTAAAATTTGTTATGAAATATATTTTATTTACATATTATAAAACATTTTACTAGTTCAATTATGTTTATGAAATTAACATATTATATTTTATAGCATGCTGTTTCTCATGTTATTGTGTACTGTGTATTTCCGTAGTAACTTATGTGGTTGCTGTTCAAGTTTATTTGTGCAATAGTGCAATTTTTTAAACAAAGAAGGGGTGAATGAAATATTATTAATATTAATTAAAAAAAAAAAAAAAAACAATTCTAATTTATTTTTTGTAGCACTATGGAATTGTTGGTAATTGTCTAAAGGTATATGCATATAACATATATTTTGTTTACTTCACTTATTTTGTTCGAACACAAAACCTAACTGAAAAAAACGGAATATGAGGTCAAACAACGAACACACAACTTAACCCGAAGAATGGAATATGAAGGTATTAGCCCAGACATTCATCTATCAGACCCCACTAACCGATTTAGGCACATATTTTTGTTTGGACTCAGTATGACGAACAATGTCATAAGTGAATTTTGTTCGAACTTTTTTTTGAAAAATTTGTTCGAACACACAACTTAAACGGAAAAGACGGAATATGAGGAAATGTAGCCAAGACCTTACTCTAGTACACCCACTAGCCGATTATTGTCACATCTTTTTGTTTGGACCCTGCAGGTCGAACAATGTCGTAAGTAAATTTTGTTCAAACAGTTTTTTTGAAAACTTGGTTCGAACACACAACTAAACCCAAAAAAAAAAGGAATATGCAGAAATGTTGCCTAGAGCTTCCTCTATCAGACCCCACTAACCGATTGTTAACACATATTTAGGACGAACAATGTCGTAAGTAAAGTTTGTTCAACAGTTTTTTTTTTTTTTTTAATTTTGTTCGAACAGACAACTTAACCGGAAAAAACGGAGTATGAGGTCGAACAATGTCGTATGTGAATTTTGTTCAAAACTTTTTTTGAAAAATTTGTTCGAACACACTACTTTACCCGAAAAAACTTAATATAAAGAAATATAGCCAAGACCTTCCTTTGTAGACCCCACTAACTTATTTTTGTCACATCTTTTTGTTTGGACCCAGTAGGTCGAAAAACACAATAAGTGAATTTTGTTCAAACTTTATTTTTGAACTTTTTAATGGAAATTTACATACAAAAAGTTAGCAACCGTTATCTAGCATATATTATTTTATCCAGGAAAAATGGAATATGACGTCAAACAATGTTGTAAGTGAATTTTGTTCAAACCATGTAGGTTGAACAAAGTCGTCTTTTTTTGAAAATGTTTTTCTAACACACAACTTAACCGGAAAAAACAGTATATCAGAAAATGTAGCCATGACCTTCCTCTATCGGACCCCATACCGAATTTTTCTTGATTCAGTAAATCAAGCAATGTCGTAAGTGAATTTTGTTCAAACCGTTTGTTAACAAATTTGTTCGAACGCACAACTTAACCGGAAAACATGGAATATGAGGTCAAACAATGTCGCAAGTGAATTTAGTTCAGTTTTTTGAAAATGTTGTTCGAACACACAACTTAACCGGAAAAAATGGAATGTCGTAAGTGAATCTAGTTCAAAACTTTTTTTTGAAAATTTTGTTCCAACACAAGACAAAAACGGAATATGAGGAAATTAGACCTTCATCTATCAGACTTCATTTACCGATTTTCACATCTTCTTGTTTGGAATCAGTAGGTCAAGCAATGTCGTAAGTGAATTTTGTTCAAACCGTTTGTTAAAAAAATTTGTTCGAACGCACAACTTAACCGGAAAACATGGAATATGAGGTCACACAATGTCGCAAGTGAATTTAGTTCAAACAGTTTTTTGAAAATTTTGTTCGTACACACAACCTAACCGGAAAAAATGGAATATGAGGTCAAACAATGTTGTAAGTGAATTTAGTTCAGTTTTTTGAAAATTTTGTTCGAACACACAACTATATAGCCATATTTTTGTTTGGACCCTATAGGTCGAACAATATGATAAAGTTAAGATCTATTTAAAAACGTATTAAATTGTTGCCTACATAATCAAAAAACTGTTGATTAGTTAGGTTAGATAGTAAATAGTTTTTTGAATACGATTTTCTTAATAAAGACATTAAGAGCCAAATTGTGTATTAGCTAGTATACATAAACATAAATTAATAATTTTTTTTGAATTTTGTTGTTTCTTAATAAGCGAAAGAAATAAAATATTCTTCATTTAAAAATATTTGATAAACATACAAATACAGTTTTATTTTATAAATTTTACAATTTAAATATTTTCTTATTCAATAATTTTATGATTTTATCTTTACTTAAACAGGTTAAGTTCATTTGATTAACTTACTTGAACAAGTAATATCTTTAATTTGTAATAAGTGATAAAAAGATAAAATCTAATTCATATACAATTATTAAAAGTTAAATTTTTTCTATTCAATGATTTTCAAAATTAAAATGTTTTTCAAAGTTATTTACGATTTTATTTGAAAAAAAAAAAAAAAAAAAAAAAAAAAAAAAATGCAAATTAAATATATAAATAAGATATATTTCATTTAAGTAAACGCACTTGAACAATAAAAAAATTTTATTTGTATTAAGTCTAATAATATACTTCATTTAAAAATATTTGATAAGCATACAAATACAGTTTTATTTTATACATTTTAAAATTTATATGTTTTCTTATTCAATCATACAATACATTAGAAAAATACTGTATGTTTTCATGATTGTATTCTTCACTTAAACATGTTGTGTGATGAACGAAAAAATATTTATGTCTTATTTCATTTGATAAACTCAAGTACGTTTATAAAATATTTTTTTTTGTAATAAACGAAAGATATAAAATCTACTTCATATAAAATTTTACAAGTTAAATTTTTTCTATTCAATGATATAATATCCAAAAAGACTGTATTTCAAATTTAAAAGATATTAACAATTTTATTTTTAATTAAAAATAATCTGTGATGAACGAAATAAAATATAGATATAAGATCTATTTCATTCAATGATTTTCTGTAAAGAGGAGTAAATTTCTTTTTTTGTCACATCTTTTTGTTTGGGACCTATAAGTGATATAGTTTGTTCGATTAATTGCAATAAAATAATATTAATTTATATTAACATAATAGTTAATAATTAAAACAGAATAAATATTTTTGTTTATTCTATAAATTTCTTAACTAAAACTATTAAGAAAATGTTGAAAGCAAAGTTTGTTGTAATTCATTCAACAAACTTTTACATATGACTTATATGAGGCAACGGTCACTATATACATTGAAATTACCTTGGTTTCTGCAAAAATGAAAATTCTCATTTCTAGCTTGTATAATAGAGTTTGTTGAGAAATTATAATGTTTCTGTAAAGAAGGTAAATTTCTCTCTCGGGATCCTGACATATATAATATATATATCAAACGATCGGAAATGCTTTCGAGAATTTTGCTATTGGAATTCAACAAGATCGGTTCATACAATGCGGAGATATGTTAAAAAAAAACCGGTTTTAGAACTGGTTTTCCAGTTTCTGAAGCCTCTGTATATACTAGGGACTTCGTTTTTACAAAGAAGTCTCGGGCATTTTTTCTAAATTTTTGTTTTGAAAAAATGAAATAATAATAACTGAGATATCGGACAAAACGCATTTTTTATTTTTTGAAGCCCTGGTTTAAGCTATAGATTTTTATTTTTATACAGATCGGTCACAAATATTATAAAATTTTGGTTTTTTGAATCAACAGGATCGGTTTATAAATGGCGGAGATATGCTTTAAAAACCGGTTTTTGGAACCGGTTTTTCAG
Source organism: Protophormia terraenovae (assembly GCA_951394005.1). Lineage (NCBI taxonomy): Eukaryota > Metazoa > Arthropoda > Insecta > Diptera > Calliphoridae > Protophormia > Protophormia terraenovae. The sequence goes on along the minus strand of OX596078.1, from coordinate 181,385 downwards.
TTTCTGAAGCCTCTGTATATACCAGGGACTTCGAATTTTTAAAGGGGGCTCGGAAATTATTTTCTGAAATTTTGTTCTGAAAAAAATAAATAAATCGGTTCAGTAATAACTGAGATATCGGGGAAAACGAATTTTAATAATAATATGGCAATATGGTGAAGGGTATTAAAGATTCGGCACAGCCGAATCTTTTTTCAATTTCATTTTTTTTAAATTTGTTCGAACACACAACTTAACCGTAAAAAACGGAATATGTGGTCAAACAATGTCGTTAAACTTAGGTCAAACAATGTCGTAAGTGAAATTTGTTCAAACTGTCTTTTTTTAAATTTGTTCGAACTCACAACTTAATCCGATGAAATGGAATATGTTAGACCCCACTAACCGATTCATTTCACACCTTTTAGGCCCTGTAAGTCGAACAATGTCGTAAGTGAATTTTGTTCAAACCTTTTTTTGAAAATTTCTTCGAACACAAAACAACCCGAAAAAACGGAATATGAGGAAATGTAGCCAACACCTTCCTCTATAAGACCCCATTAACCGATTTTTAACGCATGTTTTTGTTTTGGCCCTGTAGGTCGAACAATGGCGTAAGTGAATTTTGTTCAAACCATCTTTTAAAAAATTTGTTCGAACGCACAACTTAACCGGAAAAAGATGGAATGTCGTAAGTGAATCTAGTTCAAGCCTTTTTTTTTGAAAATTTCTTCGAACACAAAACAACCCAAAAAAACGGAATATGAGGAAATGTAGACCTTCCTCTACCTTCCTCTATAAGACCGATTTTTAACGCATCTTTTTGGTCGAACAATGTCGTAAGTGAATTTTGTTCAAACTTTTTTTTGAAAATTTTGTTCTAACGCACACCGTAACCCGAAAAAAGGGAATATGAGGTCAAATAATGTCGTAAAACTTAGGTCAAACAATGTCGTAAGTGAATTTTGTTCAAACCGTTTTTTGAAAAATTTGTTCGAACTCACAACTTAACCTGAAAAAAATGGAATGTCGTAAGTGAATCTATTTTAAACTTTTTTTTTGAAAATTTCTTCGAACACAAGACAACCCGAAAAAACGGAATATGGGGAAATGTAGCCAAGACCTTCCTCTATAAGACCCCATTAACCGATTTTTAACGCATCTTTTTGTTTGGGCCCTGTAGGTCGAACAATGTCGTAAGTGAATTTTGTTCATACCTTTTTTTTTAAATTTTATTCTAACACACAACGTAACCCGAAAAAAAAGAATATGAGGTCAAATAATGTAAAACTTAGGTCAAACAGTGTCGTAAATGAACTTTGTTCAAACCGTTTTTTGAAAAATTTTGTTCGAACGTACAACTTAACCGAAAAAAATGGACTGTCGTAAGTGAATCTAGTTTAAACTTTTTTTGAAAATTTCTTCGAACACAAAACAGCTCGAAAAAACGGAATATGAGGAAATGTAGCCAACACCTTCCTCTATAAGACCACGTTAATCGATTTTTAACGCATCTTTTTGTTTGGGCCCTGTAGGTCGAACAATGTCGTAAGTGAATTTTGTTCAAACCTTTTTTTAAATTTTGTTCTAACACACAACGTAACCCGAAAAAAAGGAATATGAGGTCAAATAATGTCGTAAAACTTAGGTCAAAACATTTCGTAATTGAATTTTGTTCAAACCGTTTTTTGAAAAATTTGTTCGAACTCACAACTCAAACAATGTCGTAAGTGAATTTATTTCAAACAGTTTCTTTGAAAATTTTGTTCGAACACACGACAACCCGATAAAATGGAATATGATTAATTGTTCGAACTCATAACTCAAACATTGTCGTAAGTGAATTTAGTTCAAACAGTTTCTTTGAAAATTTTGTTCGCACACAACTTAACCCTATAAGAAGGAATATGAGGAAATGTAGACAAGACCTTCATCTATCAGACCCCTTTAACCGATTCATGTCACATCTTTTTGTTTGGGCCCTGTATTTTTTGAAAATTTTGTTCGAACCCACAACTTAACCGGAAAAAACGGAATATGAGAAAATGTAACCAAGATCTTCATCTATCAGACCCCACTAACCGATTCATTTCACATCTGTTTGTTTAGGCCCTGTAATTCGAACAATGTCGTAAGTGAATTTTGTTCAAACCTTTTTTTGAAAATTTTGTTCTAACACACAACGTAACCCGAAAGAAAAGGAATATGAGGTCAGACAATGTCGTAAAACTTAGGTCAAACAATGTCGTAACTGAATTTTGTTCAAACCTTTTTTTAAATTTTGTTCTAACACACAACGTAATTCGAAAAAAAGGAATATGAGGTCAAATAATGTGGTAAAACTTAGGTCAAAACATTTCGTAATTGAATTTTGTTCAAACCGTTTTTTGAAAAATTTGTTCGAACTCACAACTCAAACAATGTCGTAAGTGAATTTAGTACAAACAGTTTCTTTGAAAATTTTGTTCGAACACTCATCTTAACCGAAAAAAAGGAATATGAGGTCAAACAATGTCTTAAAACTTAGGTCAAACAATGTCGTAATTGAATTTTGTTCAAACCGTTTATGAAAAATTTGTTCGAACTCACAACTCAAACAATGTCGTAAGTGAATTTTGTTCAAACAGTTAATTTGAAAATTTTGTTCAAACACACAACTTAACCCGATAAAATGGAATATGAGGAAATGTAGCCAAGACCTGCATCTATCATACCCCACTAACCGATTAATGTCACATCTTTTTGTTTGGGCCCTGTAGGTTGAACAAAGTCGTAAATGAATTTTGTTCAAACCTTTATTTTTTGCAAATTTTGTTCGAACACACAACTTAGCCGAAAATAAGGAATATCACAACTCAAACAATGTCGTAAAACATAGGTCAAACAATGTCGTAAGTGAATTTAGTACAAACAGTTTCTTTGAAAATTTTGTTCGAACACACAGCTTAACCGAAAAGAAGGAATATGAGGTCAAACAATGTCTTAAAACTTAGGTCAAACAATGTCGTAATTGAATTTTGTTCAAACCGTTTATGAAAAATTTGTTCGAACTCACAACTCAAACAATGTCGTAAGTGAATTTTGTTCAAACAGTTAATTTGAAAATTTTGTTCAAACACACAACTTAAACCGATAAAATGGAATATGAGGAAATGTAGCCAAGACCTTCATCTATCATACCCCACTAACCGATTCATGTCACATCTTTTTGTTTGGGCCCTGTAGGTTGAACGAAGTCGTAAGTGAATTTTGTTCAAACCTTTATTTTTTGAAAACTTTGTTCGAACACACAGCTTAACCGAAAAAAAGGAATATGAGGTCAAACAATATTTTAAAACTTAAGTCAAACATGTCGGTAATTGAATTTTGTTCAAACCGTTTTTTGAAACATTTGTTCGAACTCATAACTCAAACATTGTCGTAAGTGAATTTAGTTCAGTTTCTTTGAAAATTTTGTTCGCACACAACTTAACCCTATAAGAAGGAATATGAGGAAATGTAGACAAGACCTTCATCTATCAGACCCCTTTAACCGATTCATGTCACATCTTTTTGTTTGGGCCCTGTATTTTTTGAAAATTTTGTTCGAACCCACAACTTAACCGGAAAAAACGGAATATGAGAAAATGTAACCAAGATCTTCATCTATCAGACCCCACTAACCGATTCATTTCACATCTGTTTGTTTAGGCCCTGTAATTCGAACAATGTCGTAAGTGAATTTTGTTCAAACCTTTTTTTGAAAATTTTGTTCTAACACACAACGTAACCCGAAAGAAAAGGAATATGAGGTCAGACAATGTCGTAAAACTTAGGTCAAACAATGTCGTAACTGAATTTTGTTCAAACCGTTTTTTGAAAAATTTTTTCGAACGCACAACTTAACCGGAAAAGTTCAAATCTTTTTTTTTTAAATTTCTTCGAACACAAAACAACCCGAAAAAAGGGAATATGAGGAAATGTAGCCATATGAGGAAATGTAGCCAAGACTTTCCTCTATAAGACCCCATTAACCGATTTTTAACGCATCTTTTTGTTTGGGCCTTGTAGGTTCGAACTCACAACTCAAACATTGTCGTAAGTGAATTTAGTTCAGTTTCTTTGAAAATTTTGTTCGAACACACAACTTAACCCGATAAAATGGAATATGAGGAAATGCAGCCAAGACCTTAATATATCTGACCCCACTAACCGATTCATGTCACATCTTTTTGTTTGGGCCCTGTAGGTTGAACAAAGTCGTAAGTGAATTTTGTTCAAACCTTTATTTTTTGAAAACTTTGTTCGAACACACAGCTTAACCGAAAAAAAGGAATATGAGGTCAAACAATATGGTAAAACTTAAGTCAAACATGTCGGTAATTGAATTTTGTTCAAACCGTTTATGAAAAATTTGTTCGAACTCACAACTCAAACAATGTCGTAAGTGAATTTCGTTCAAACAGTTAATTTGTAAAATTTTGTTCAAACACACAACTTAACCCGATAAAATGGAATATGAGGAAATGTAGCCAAGACCTTAATCTATCAGACCCCACTAACCGATTCATGTCACAGCTTTTTGTTTGGGCCCTGTATTTTTTGAAAATTTTGTTCGAACCCACAACTTAACCGGAAAAAACGGAATATGAGAAAATGTAACCAAGATCTTCATCTATCAGACCCCACTAACCGATTCATTTCACATCTGTTTGTTTAGGCCCTGTAATTCGAACAATGTCGTAAGTGAATTTTGTTCAAACCTTTTTTTGAAAATTTTGTTCTAACACACAACGTAACCCGAAAGAAAAGGAATATGAGGTCAGACAATGTCGTAAAACTTAGGTCAAACAATGTCGTAACTTAATTTTGTTCAAACCGTTTTTTTTAATTTTCTTCGAACGCACAACTTAACCGGAAAAAAATGGAATGTCGTAAGTGAATCTAGTTCAAACCTTTTTTTTAAATTTCTTCGAACACAAAACAACCAGAAAAAAGGGAATATGAGGAAATGTAGCCATATGAGGAAATGTAGCCAAGACTTTCCTCTATAAGACCCCATTAACCGATTTTTAACGCATCTTTTTGTTTGGGCCTTGTAGGTCGAACAATATCGTAAGTGAATTTTGTTTGTCAAACAATGTCAAACTTAGAAGATATTAACGATATTATTTATAAAATCTGTGATGAACGAAATAAAATATAGAAATAAGATATATTTCTTCTAAGTTCATTTGATAAAGAAATATAAACTTAATTTCATATAAAATATTTGATAATTATAAAATTCCTACCAATTTTGTTCACATCTTCTTTTGTTTGGAACCAGCAAGTCAAACAATGTTTTAAGTGGTTTTTGTTCAAAAAGTTGTTTGAACATTTTTTTCGAACACACAAGTTAATCGGAAAATGCGGAATATGAGGTTTTCTATTGCGCAAATAAAATTGAATTATATAAGTTCATTTAATAAATGTAGTTCAGCAAGTAAAATATTTATTTTTTAATAAGCGAAAGAAATATAAAATTAATTTCATATAAAATATTTGATAGATATAAAATTCCTACCGAGTTGTTCACATATTTTGTTTGGAATCAGTAAGTCAAACAATGTTTTAAGTGAATTTTGTTCAAAAAGTTGTCTGAAATTTTTTTTCGAACACACAACATAATCGGAATATTCTAGTGCGCAAATAAATCTAATTATATACAGTTAGGGACAAAACTATTTGTTCACCCATGCATTTCGTATATCTTCAATAATTTACAAAGAATAAAAAATTATTATATGTAGTTTTAATTCAGGCCCATTTTTATTGAATTATTTATTATTATTATGTTAAAAAAAAATTACAATTTAAGTAAAAATCTTTGGGACAAAAGTATTTGTACATCAGTACTTTGTACAATTAAATACCGTTATATTTTCTTCGTTAATCGAGTTTTATTTTACAAAATAAGAAGTTGGTTTTAACGTTTTGAATAATAAGCACATCAAAAATGGGAAAACGAAAAGAGTTGAGTTTGGATATTAAAAATTTAATTATTGATGAACATAAAAAAGCAAAATCTCTCCGGAATATAAGTAATTTAGTAAATTTGCAACATTCCACAGTACAACACATTCTAAGCAAGTACAAAAACAGCGGATCTGTTGAAAATGTGAGTGAAGGTATACGAAATATATGAGGTGTACAAATAGTTTTGTCCCTAACTGTAAGTTCATTTAATAAATGTAGTTGAGCATGTAAAATATTTATTTTTTAATAAGCGAAAGAAATAAAATCTAATTCGTTTCAAAATATTTGATAAAGATACAAAAACAGCTCTGTTTTGTTTTAGCACAGCTTTAGTAACCATTTTTAAGCAAAATTCCTTAAAATTGTATTCAAAAACGTTGATTTGCTTACTTTACCATTAGTAAAGCCTTTTGAACTTTAAACATTTTAATAATGACTCGACTCTACTTTAAGACCATATTTTGAGATTATTTGCGTTTTTTAGAACACACAACTTAATCGGAAAATGCGGAATATGAGGTTTTCTAGTGCGTAAGTAAAATATAATTATATAAGTTCATTTAATAAATGTAGTTGAGCATGTAAAATATTTATTTTTTAATAAGCGAAAGAAATAAAATCTAATTCGTTTCAAAATATTTGATAAAGATACAAAAACAGCTTTGTTTTGTTTTAACACAGCTTCAGTAACCATTTATAAGCAAAATTCCTTAAAATTATATTCAAAAACGTTGATTTACTTACTTTACCTTTAGTAAAGCCTTTTAAACTTTAAAAATTTGAATAATGGCTCGACTCTACTTTAAGACCTTATTTTGAGATTATTTGCCTTTTCAAGAAAAACAAAAAAATGATAAATTTTTTCATTAAGTTTGAAAAAACGACGTATTTTAAAGTGTCCGAATGTTAAATTATGTACTAAAATAAAAAATGTTTCAGAACATCTATTTAAAAACGTATTAAATTATTGCCTACATATACAAAAAACTGTTGATTAGTTAATTTAGATAGTAAATAGTTTTTTGAATATGATTTTCTTAATAAATACATTAAGTGCCAAATAGTGTATTAGCTAGTATGCATATAATACATACATTAACATTTTTTTTAATAAGATACAATTTTACAAGTTAAATTTTTTATATTCAATGATATCCAAAAAGACTGTCTTTCAAATTTAAAAGATATTAATGATTTTATTTTTAATTAAAAATAATTTGAGATGAAGGAAATAAAATATAGAAATAACATCTATTTCATTCAATGGTCAACAATGTCGTAAAACTTAGGTCAAACAATGTCGTAAGTGAATTTTGTTCAGTTTCTTTTGTTCGAACACACAACTTAACCCATATAAAATGGAATATGAGGAAATGCAGCCAAGACCTTAATCTATCTGACCCCCACTAACCGACTCATGTCACATCTTTTTGTTTGGTCCCTGTAGGTTGAACGAAGTCGTAAGTGAATTTTGTCCAAAACAATGTCGTAAAACTTAGGTCAAACAATGTCGTAAGTGAATTTTGTTCAAACCGTTTTTTGAAAAATTTGTTCGAACTCACAACTCAAACAATGTCGTAAGTGAATTTAGTACAAACAGTTTCTTTGAAAATTTTGTTCGAACACACAGCTTAACCGAAAAAAAAGGAATATGAGGTCAAACAATGTCTTAAAACTTAGGTCAAACAATGTCGTAATTGAATTTTGTTCAAACGGTTTATGAAAAATTTGTTCGAACTCACAACTCAAACAATGTCGTAAGTGAATTTTGTTCAAACAGTTAATTTGAAAATTTTGTTCAAACACACAACTTAACCCGATAAAATGGAATATGATGAAATGTAGCCAAGACCTTCATCTATCAGACCCCACTAACCGATTCATGTCACATCTTTTTGTTTGGGCCCTGTAGGTCGAAAAAAGTCGTAAGTGAATCTTGTTCAAACCTTTATTTTTTGAAAATTTTGTTCGAACCCACAACTTAACCGGTAAAAACGGAGTATGAGAAAATGTAACCAAGATCTTCATCTATCAGACCCCACTAACCGATTCATTTCACATCTGTTTGTTAAGGCCCTGTAATTCGAACAATGTAGTAAGTGAATTTTGTTCAAACCGTTTTTTGAAAAATTTGTTCGAACTCACAACTCAAACAATGTCGTACGTGAATTTAGTTCAGTTTCTTTGAAAGTTTTGTTCGAACACACAACTTAACCCGATAAAATGGAATATGAGGAAATGCAGCCAAGACCTTCATCTATCAGACCCCACTAACCGATTCATGTCACATCTTTTTGTTTGGGCCCTGTAGGTTGAACAAAGTCGTAAGTGAATTTTGTTCAAACCTTTATTTTTTGAAAATTTTGTTCGAACACACAACTTAGCCGAAAATAAGGAATACACAACTCAAACAATGTCGTAAAACATAGGTCAAACAATGTCGTAAGTGAATTTTGTTCAAACCGTTTTTCGAAAAATTTGTTCGAACTCACAACTCAAACAATGTCGTAAGTGAATTTAGTACAAACAGTTTCTTTGAAAATTTTGTTCGAACACACAGCTTAACCGAAAAAAAAGGAGTATGAGGTCAAACAATGTCTTAAAACTTAGGTCAAACAATGTCGTAATTGAATTTTGTTCAAACCGTTTATGAAAAATTTGTTCGAACTCACAACTCAAACAATGTCGTAAGTGAATTTTGTTCAAACAGTTAATTTGAAAATTTTGTTCAAACACAAAACTTAACCCGATAAAATGGAATATGAGGAAATGTAGCCAAGACCTTCATCTATCAGACCCCACTAACCGATTCATGTCACATCTTTTTGTTTGGGCCCTGTAGGTTGAACAAAGTCGTAAGTGAATTTTGTTCAAACCTTTATTTTTTGAAAACTTTGTTCGAACACACAGCTTAACCGAAAAAAAGGAATATGAGGTCAAACAATATGGTAAAACTTAAGTCAAACATGTCGGTAATTGAATTTTGTTCAAACCGTTTTTTGAAACATATGTTCGTACTCATAACTCAAACAATGTCGTAAGTGAATTTAGTTCAAACAGTTTCTTTGAAAATTTTGTTCGAACACACAACATAACCCGATAAGAAGGAATATGAGGAAATGTAGACAAGACCTTCATCTATCAGACACCTTTAACCGATTCATGTCACATCTTTTTGTTTGGGCCCTGTATTTTTTTAAAATTTTGTTCGAACCCACAACTTAACCGGAAAAAACGGAATATGAGAAAATGTAACCAAGATCTTCATCTATCAGACCCCACTAACCGATTCATTTCACATCTGTTTGTTTAGGCCCTGTAATTCGAACAATGTCGTAAGTGAATTTTGTTCAAATCTTTTTTTGAAAATTTTGTTCTAACACACAACGTAACCCGAAAGAAAAGGAATATGAGGTCAGACAATGTCGTAAAACTTAGGTCAAACAATGTCGTAACTGAATTTTGTTCAAACCGTTTTTTGAAAAATTTTTTCGAACGCACAACTTAACCGGAAAAAAATGGAATGTCGTAAGTGAATCTAGTTCAAACCTTTTTTTTAAATTTCTTCGAACACAAAACAACCCGAAAAAAGGGAATATGAGGAAATGTAGCCATATGAGGAAATGTAGCCAAGACTTTCCTCTATAAGACCCCATTAACCGATTTTTAACGCATCCTTTTGTTTGGGCCTTGTAGGTTCGAACTCACAACTCAAACATTGTCGTAAGTGAATTTAGTTCAGTTTCTTTGAAAATTTTGTTCGAACACACAACTTAACCCGATAAAATGGAATATGAGGAAATGCAGCCAAGACCTTAATATATCTGACCCCACTAACCGATTCATGTCACATCTTTTTGTTTGGGCCCTGTAGGTTGAACAAAGTCGTAAGTGAATTTTGTTCAAACCTTTATTTTTTGAAAACTTTGTTCGAACACACAGCTTAACCGAAAAAAAGGAATATGAGGTCAAACAATATGGTAAAACTTAAGTCAAACATGTCGGTAATTGAATTTTGTTCAAACCGTTTATGAAAAATTTGTTCGAACTCACAACTCAAACAATGTCGTAAGTGAATTTTGTTGAAATAGTTAATTTGAAAATTTTGTTCAAACACAAAACTTAACCCGATAAAATGGAATATGAGGAAATGTAGCCAAGACCTTCATCTATCAGACCCCACTAACCGATTCATGTCACATCTTTTTGTTTGGGCCCTGTAGGTTGAACAAAGTCGTAAGTGAATTTTGTTCAAACCTTTATTTTTTGAAAACTTTGTTCGAACACACAGCTTAACCGAAAAAAAGGAATATGAGGTCAAACAATATGGTAAAACTTAAGTCAAACATGTCGGTAATTGAATTTTGTTCAAACCGTTTTTTGAAACATATGTTCGAACTCATAACTCAAACAATGTCGTAAGTGAATTTAGTTCAAACAGTTTCTTTGAAAATTTTGTTCGAACACACAACTTAACCCGATAAGAAGGAATATGAGGAAATGTAGACAAGACCTTCATCTATCAGACACCTTTAACCGATTCATGTCACATCTTTTTGTTTGGGCCCTGTATTTTTTGAAAATTTTGTTCGAACCCACAACTTAACCGGAAAAAATGGAATATTAGAAAATGTAACCAAGATCTTCATCTATCAGACCCCACTGACCGATTCATTTCACATCTGTTTGTTTAGGCCCTGTAATTCGAACAATGTCGTAAGTGAATTTTGTTCAAATCTTTTTTTGAAAATTTTGTTCTAACACACAACGTAACCCGAAAGAAAAGGAATATGAGGTCAGACAATGTCGTAAAACTTAGGTCAAACAATGTCGTAACTGAATTTTGTTCAAACCGTTTTTTGAAAAATTTTTTTCGAACGCACAACTTAACCGGAAAAAAATGGAATGTCGTAAGTGAATCTAGTTCAAACCTTTTTTTTTAAATTTCTTCGAACACAAAACAACCCGAAAAAAGGGAATATGAGGAAATGTAGCCATATGAGGAAATGTAGCCAAGACTTTCCTCTATAAGACCCCATTAACCGATTTTTAACGCATCTTTTTGTTTGGGCCTTGTAGGTTCGAACTCACAACTCAAACATTGTCGTAAGTGAATTATTTCAGTTTCTTTGAAAATTTTGTTCGAACACACAACTTAACCCGATAAGAAGGAATATGAGGAAATGCAGCCAAGACCTTAATATATCTGACCCCACTAACCGATTCATTAACATACAAAAACAGCTTTGTTTTGTTTTAACACAGCTTTAGTTACCATTTATAAGCAAATTTCCTTAAAATTATATTCAAAAACGTTGATTTACTTACTTTACCTTTAGTAAAGCCTTTTAAACTTTAAAAATTTGAATAATGGCTCGACTCTACTTTAAGACCATATTTTGAGATTATTTGCCTTTTCAAGAAAAACAAAAAAATGATAAATTTTTTCATTAAGTTTGACAAAAACGACGTATTTTAAAGTGTCCGAATGTTAAAATATGTAATAAAATAAAAAAATGTTTCAGAACATCTATTTAAAAACGTATTAAATTATTGCCTACATATACAAAAAACTGTTGATTAGTTAATTTAGATAGTAAATAGTTTTTTGAATATGATTTTCTTAATAAATACATTAAGTGCCAAATAGTGTATTAGCTAGTATGCATATAATACATACATTAACATTTTTTTTAATAAGATACAATTTTACAAGTTAAATTTTTTATATTCAATGATATAATATCCAAAAAGACTGTCTTTCAAATTTAAAAGATATTAATGATTTTATTTTTAATTAAAAATAATCTGAGATGAAGGAAATAAAATATAGAAATAAGATCTATTTCATTCAATGTTTCTGTAAAGAAGAGTAAATTTCTTTCGTTGTCACATCTAAATTCACAACTCAAACAATGTCGTAAGTGAATTTAGTTCAAACTTTTTTTTTTGAAATTTTGTTCTAACACACACCGTAACCCGAAAAAAGGGAATATGAGGTCAACTAATGTCGTAAAACTTAGGTCAAACAATGAAGTAAGTGATTTTTTTTTAAACCGTTTTTTGAAAAATTTGTTCGAACTCAGAACTCATACAATGTCGTAAATGAATTTTGTCCAAACCTTTATTTTTGAAAATTTTGTTCGAACACACAACTTAACCGAAAAAAAGGAATATGAGGTCAAACAATGTCGTAAAACTTAGGTCAAACAATGTCGTAAGTGAATTTTGTTCAAACCGTTTTTTGAAAAATTTGTTCGAACTCACAACTTAACCTGAAAAAAATGGAATGTCGTAAGTGAATCTAGTTCAAACCTCGTTTTTAAATTTCTTCGAACACAAAACAACCAGAAAAAAACGGAATACGAGGAAATGTAGCCAAGACCTTCCTCTATAAGACCCCATTAACCGATTTTTAACGCAACTTTTTGTTTGGACCCTGTACGTCGAACAATGTCGTAAGTGAATTTAGTTCAAATAGTTTCTTTGAAAATTTTGTTCTAACACACAACTTAACCGAAAAAAGGAATATGAGGTCAAACAATGTCGTAAGTGAATTTTGTTCAAACCGTTTTTTCAAAAATTCGTTCGAACTCACAACTCAAACAATGTCGTAAGTGAATTTAGTTCAATCAGTTTCTTTGAAAATTTTGTTCAAACACAACTTAACCCGATAAAAACGAATATGAGGAAGTGTAGCCAAAACCTTCATCTATCAGACCCCACTAACCGACTCATGTCACATCTTTTTGTTTGCACCCGGTAGGTCGAACAATGTCGTAAGTGAATTTTGTCCAAACAGTTTCTTTGAAAATTTTGTTCGAACACACAACTTAACCGAAAAAAAGGAATATGAGGTCAAACAATGTCGTAAAACTTAGGTCAAACAATGTCGTAAGTGAATTTTGTTCAAACCGTTTTTACAAAAATTTGTTCGAACTTACAACTCAAACAATGTCGTAAGTGAATTTAGTTCAAACAGTTTCTTTGAAAATTTTTTTCGAACACAAAATTAACCCGATAAAATGGAATATTAGGAAATGTAGCCAAAATCTTCATCTATCAGACCCCACTAACCGACTCAGGTCACATCTTTTTGTTTGGGCCCTGTAGGTTGAACGATGTCGTAAGTGAAATTTGTCCAAACCTTTATTTTTTGAAAATTTTGTTCGAACACACAACTTAACCGAAAAAAACGAGTATGAGGTCAAACAATGTCGTAAAACTTAAGTCAAACAATGTCGTAAGTGAATTTTGTTCAAAACGTTTTTTGAAAAATTTGTTCGAACTCACAACTTAACCTGAAAAAAATGGAATGTCGTAAGTGAATCTAGTTCAAACCTTTTTTTTTAAATTTCTTCGAACACAAAACAACCAGAAAAAACGGAATATGAGGAAATGTAGCCAAGACCTTCCTCTATAAGACCCCATTAACCGATTTTTAACGCATCTTTTTGTTTGGACCCTGTAGGTCGAACAATGTCGTAAGTGAATTTTGTTCAAAGCTTTTTTTTGAAAATTTTGTTCTAACACACACCGTAACCCGAAAAAAGAGAATATGAGGTCAAATAATGTCGTAAAACTTAGGTCAAACAATGTCGTAAAACTTAGGTCAAACAATGTCGTAAGTGAATTTTGTTCAAACCGTTTTTTGAAAAATTTGTTCGAACTCAAAACTTAACCTGAAAAAAATGGAATGTCGTAAGTGAATCTAGTTCAAACCTTTTTTTTAAATTTCTTCGAACACAAAACAACCAGAAAAAACGGAATATGAGGAAATGTAGCCAAGACCTTCCTCTTTAAGACCCCATTAACCGATTTTTAACGCATCTTTTTGTTTGGACCCTGTACGTAGAACAATGTCGTAAGTGAATTTTGTTCAAAGCTTTTTTTGAAAATTTTGTTCTAACACACACCGTAACCCGAAAAGAGGGAATATGAGGTCAAAGAATGTCGTAAAACTTAGGTCAAACAATGTCTTAAGTGAATGTAGTTCAAACCTTTTTTTTAAATTTCTTCGAACACAAAACAACCAGAAAAAACGGAATATGAGGAAATGTAGCCAAGACCTTCGTCTATCAGACCCCACTAACCGATTCATGCCACATCTTTTTGTTTGGGCCCTGTAGGTCGAACAAATGTAGCCAAAACCTTCATCTATCAGACCCCACTAACCGACTCAGGTCACATCTTTTTGTTTGGGCCCTGTAGGTTGAACGATGTCGTAAGTGAAATTTGTCCAAACCTTTATTTTTGAAAATTTTGTTCGAACACACAACTTAACCGAAAAAAATGAATATGAGGTCAACAATGTCGTAAAACTTAGGTCAAACAATGTCGCAAGTGAATTTTGTTCAAACAGTTTTTTGAAAAATTTGTTCGAACACACAACTTAATCCGTTAAAATGGAATATGAGAAAATGTAGCCAAGACCTTCATCTATCAGGCCCCACTAACCGACTCAATGTCGTAAAACTTAGGTCAAACAATGTCGTAAGTGAATTTTTTTGAAACCATTTTTTACAAATTTGTTCGAACGCACAACTTAACCGGAAAAAAATGGAATATGAGGTCAATCAATGTCGTAAAACTTAGGTCAAACAATGTCGTAAGTGAATCTAGTTCAAACCTTTTTTTTTAAATTTCTTCGAACACAAAACAACCAGAAAAAACGTAATATAAGGAAATGTAGCCAAGACCTTCCTCTATAAGACCCTATTAAACGATTTTTCACGCATCTTTTTGTTTGGACCTTGTAGGTCGAACAATGTCGTAAGTGAATTTTGTTCAAACCTTTTTTTGAAAATTTTGTTCTAACACACACCGTAACCCGAAAAAAGGGAATATGAGGTCAAATAATGTCGTAAAACTTAGGTCAAAACATTTCGTAATTGAATTTTGTTCAAACCGTTATTTGAAAAATTTGTTCGAACTCAGAACTCATACAATGTCGTAAGTGAATTTAGTTCAAACAGTTTCTTTGAAAATTTTGTTCGAACACACGACTTAACCCATTAAAATGGAATATGAGGCAATGTAGCTAAGACCTTCATCTATCAGAACCCACTAACCGACTCATGTCACATCTTTTTGTTTAGGCCCTGTAAGTCGAACAATGTCGTAAGTGTATTTTGTTCAAACCTTTATTTGAAAATTTTGTTCTAACACACAACTTAACCGAAAAAAAGGAATATGAGGTCAAACAATGTCGTAAAACGTAGGTCAAACAATGTCGTAAGTGAATTTTGTACAAACCGTTTTTTGAAAAATTTGTTCGAACTCACAACTCAAACAATGTCGTAAGTGAATTTAGTTCAAACAGTTTCTTTGAAAATTTTGTTCGAACACACAACTTAACCGGAAAAAACGGAATATGAGAAAATGTAACCAAGATCTTCATCTATCAGACCCCACTAACCGATTCATTTCACATATTTTTGTTTAGGCCCTGTAAGTCGAACAATGTCGTAAGTGCATTTTGTTCAAACCTTTTTTTGAAAATTTTGTTCTAACACACAACGTAACCCGAAAAAAAGGAATATGAGGTCAAACAATGTCGTAAAACGTAGGTCAAACAATGTCGTAAGTGAATTTTGTTCATTCCATTTAAATAAGCGAAAGAAATATAAAATTAATTTTATATTAAATATTTGATAAATATAAAATTCCTACTGATTTTGTTCACATATACTTTTGTTTGGAACCAGTAAGTCAAAAAATGTTTTAAGTGAATTTTGTTTAAAAATTTGTTTGAACATTTTTTTCTAGTGCGCAAATAAAATTTAATTATATAAGTTCATTTAATAAATGTAGTTGAGCAAGTAAAATATTTATTTTTTAATAAGCGAAAGAAATAAAATCTACTTCATTTCAAAATATTTGATAAACATACAAAAACAGCTTTGTTTTGTTTTAACACAGCTTTAGTAACCATTTATAAGCAAAATTCCTTAAAATTGTATTCAAAAACGTTGATTTGCTTACTTTACCTTTAGTAAATGGCTCGACTGTACTTTAAGGCAATATTTTGAGATTATTTGCGTTTTTTCGAACACACAACTTAATCGGACAATGCAGAATATGAGTACATAAAATTTGTTTGGATACAATTTTACAAGTTAAATTTTTGAACAATTGAACAATTAAAATAAGCGAAAGAAATATAAAATTAATTTCATATAAAATATTTTGATAAATATAAAATCCCTACCGATTTTGTTCACATCTTTGGAGTCAGTAAGTCGAACAATGTTTAACAATGTTTTTTCGAACTCACAACTTAATCGGAAAATGTGGAATATGAGGTTTTCTAGTGCGCAAATAAAATCTGATTATATAAGTTAATTTAATAAATGTAGTTGAGCAAGTAAAATATTTATTTTTTAATAAGCGAAAGAAATAAAATCTACTTCATTTAAAAATATTTAATAAACATACAAATACAGTTTTATTTTATAAATTTCACCATGTTATGTGATTAATGAAATAATATGTATTTCATATAAGTTCATTTAATTAACGTACTTGAACAAGTAAAATATTTAATTTGTAATAAGTGAAAGATAAAATCTGCTAATTCATATTTGATTTGAAACGTACTTGAACAAGTAAAATATTTATTTTTTAATAAGTGAAATAAATAAAATCTACTTCATTTAAACATATTTCATAAACATACAAAAACAGCTTTGTTTTGTTTAAACACAGCTTTAGTTACCATTTATAAGCAAATTTCCTTAAAATTATATTCAAAAACGTTGATTTGCTTACTTTACCTTTAGTAAAGCCTTTTAAACTTTAAAAATTTGAATAATGGCTCGACTCTACTTTAAGACCATATTTTGAGATTATTTGCCTTACATTTTTCAAGAAAAATAAAAAAATTATAAATTTTTTCATTAATTTTGACAAAAACGACGTATTTTAAAGTGTCCGAATGTTAAAATATGTAATAAAATAAAAAATGTTTCAGAACATCTATTTAAAAACGTATTAAATTATTGCCTACATATACAAAAAACTGTTGATTAGTTAATTTAGATAGTAAATAGTTTTTTGAATACGATTTTCTTAATAAATACATTAAGTGCCAAATAGTGTATTAGCTAGTATGCATATAATACACACATTAACGTTTTTTTGAATAAGATACAATTTTACAAGTTAATTTTTTTATATTCAATGATATAATATCCAAAAAGACTGTCTTTCAAATTTAAAAGATATTAATGATTTTATTTTTAATTAAAAATAATCTGAGATGAAGGAAATAAAATATAGAAATAAGATCTATTTCATTCAATGTTTCTATAAAGAAGAGTAAATTTCTTTCGTTGTCACATCTAAATTCACAACTCAAACAATGTCGTAAGTGAATTTAGTTCAAACAGTTAATTTGAAAATTTTGTTCAAACACACAACCCGATAAAATGGAATATGAGGAAATGTAGCCAAGACCTTCGTCTATCAGACCCCACTAACCGATTCATGTCACATCTTTTTGTTTGGGCCCTGTAGGTCGAACAAAATCGTAAGTGAATTTTGTTCAAACCTACAGGGCCCAAACAAAAAGATGTGACATGAATCGGTTAGTGGGGTCTGATAGACGAAGGTCTTGGCTACATTTCCTCATATTCCATTTTATCGGGTTGTGTGTTTGAACAAAATTTTCAAATTAACTGTTCATAAAACATATGAAAGATAAAATCTGCTAATTCATATTTGATTTGAAACGTACTTGAACAAGTAAAATATTTATTTTTTAATAAGCGAAATAAATAAAATCTACTTCATTTAAACATATTTCATAAACATACAAAAACAGCTTTGTTTTGTTTAAACACAGCTTTAGTTACCATTTATAAGCAAATTTCCTTAAAATTATATTCAAAAACGTTGATTTGCTTACTTTACCTTTAGTAAAGCCTTTTAAACTTTAAAAATTTGAATAATGGCTCGACTCTACTTTAAGACCATATTTTGAGATTATTTGCCTTACATTTTTCAAGAAAAATAAAAAAATTATAAATTTTTTCATTAATTTTGACAAAAACGACGTATTTTAAAGTGTCCGAATGTTAAAATATGTAATAAAATAAAAAATGTTTCAGAACATCTATTTAAAAACGTATTAAATTATTGCCTACATATACAAAAAACTGTTGATTAGTTAATTTAGATAGTAAATAGTTTTTTGAATACGATTTTCTTAATAAATACATTAAGTGCCAAATAGTGTATTAGCTAGTATGCATATAATACACACATTAACGTTTTTTTGAATAAGATACAATTTTACAAGTTAATTTTTTTATATTCAATGATATAATATCCAAAAAGACTGTCTTTCAAATTTAAAAGATATTAATGATTTTATTTTTAATTAAAAATAATCTGAGATGAAGGAAATAAAATATAGAAATAAGATCTATTTCATTCAATGTTTCTATAAAGAAGAGTAAATTTCTTTCGTTGTCACATCTAAATTCACAACTCAAACAATGTCGTAAGTGAATTTAGTTCAAACAGTTAATTTGAAAATTTTGTTCAAACACACAACCCGATAAAATGGAATATGAGGAAATGTAGCCAAGACCTTCGTCTATCAGACCCCACTAACCGATTCATGTCACATCTTTTTGTTTGGGCCCTGTAGGTCGAACAAAATCGTAAGTGAATTTTGTTCAAACCTTTATTTTTTTTAAGGTTTGTTCGAACACACAAATTAACCGAAAAAAAAAGGAATATGAGGTCAAACAATGTCGTAAAACTTAGGTCAAACAATGTCGTAAGTGAATTTTTTGTTCGAACTCACAACTTAACCTTAAAAAAATGGAATGTCGTAAGTGAATCTAGTTCAAACCTTTTTTTTAAATTTCTTGGAAAACAAAACAACCAGAAAAAACGGAATACGAGGAAATATAGCCAAGACCTTCCTCTATAAGACCCCATTAGACAATTTTTAATGCATCTTTTTGTTTGGACCCTGTAGGTCGAACAATGTCGTAAGTGAATTTTGTTCAAAGCTTTTTTTGAAAATTTTGTTCTAACACACACCGTAACCCGAAAAAAGGGAATATGAGGTCAAATAATGTCGTAAAACTTATGTCAAACAATGTCGTAAGTGAATTTTGTTGAAACCGTTTTTTGGAAAATTTGTTCGAACTCACAACTTAACCTGAAAAAAATGGAATGTCTTAAGTGAATCTAGTTCAAACCTTTTTTGTAAATTTCTTCGAACACAAAACAACCAGAAAAAACGGAATATGAGGAAATGTAGCCAACACCTTCGTCTATCAGACCCCACTAACCGACTCATGTCACATCTTTTTGTTTGCACCCTGTAGGTCGAACAATGTCGTAAGTGAATTTTGTCCAAACAGTTTCTTTGAAAATTTTGTTCGAACACACAACTTAACCGAAAAAAAGGAATATGAGGTCAAACAATGTCGTAAAACTTAGGTCAAACAATGTCGTAAGTGAATTTTGTTCAAACCGTTTTTTGAAAAATTTGTTCGAACTCACAACTTAACCTGAAAAAAATGGAATGTCGTAAGTGAATCTAGTTCAAAACTTTTTTTTAAATTTCTTGGAAAACAAAACAACCAGAAAAAACGGAATACGAGGAAATGTAGCCAAGACCTTCCTCTATAAGACCACATTAACAGATTTTTAACGCATCTTTTTGTTGGGACCCTGTATGTCGAACAATGTCGTAAGTGAATTTAGTTTAAATCTTTTTTTGAAAATTTTGTTCTAACACACACCGTATCCCGAAAAAAGGGAATATGAGGTCAACTAATGTCGTAAAACTTAAGTCAAACAATGTCGTAAGTGAATTTTGTTCAAATCGTTTTTTGTAAAATTTGATCGAACTCACAACTTAACCTGAAAAAAAATGGAATGTCTTAAGTGAATCTAGTTCAAACCTTTTTTGTAAATTTCTTCGAACGCAAAACAACCAGAAAAAACGGAATATGAGAAAATGTAACCAAGATCTTCATCTATCAGACCCCACTAACCGATTCATTTCACATCTTTTTGTTTAGGCCCAGTAAGTCAAACAATGTCGTGAGTGCATTTTGTTCAAACCTTTTTTTGAAAATTTTGTTCTAACACACAACGTAACCCGAAAAAAAAGGAATATGAGGTCAAACAATGTCGTAAAACTTAGGTCAAACAATGTCGTAATTGGATTTTGTTCAAACCGTTTTTTGAAAAATTTGTTCGAACTCACAACTTAACCCGATAAAAAGGAATATGAGGAAATGTAGCCAAACCCTTCATCTATCAGACCCCAGTAAACGACTCAGGTCACATCTTTTTGTTTGGGCCCTGTAGGTTGAACGATGTCGTAAGTGAAATTTGTCCAAACCTTTATTTTTTGAAAACTTTGTTCGAACACACAACTTAACCGGAAAAAAAAAGGAATATGAGGTCAACAATGTCGTAGAACTTAGGTCAAACAATGTCGTAAGTGAATTTTGTTCAAACAGTTGTTTGAAAAATTTGTTCGAACACACAACTTAACCCGATAAAAGAGAATATGAGGAAATGTAGCCAAGACCTTCATCTATCAGACTTTACTAACCGACTCAATGTCGTAAAACTTAGGTCAAACAATAGCGCAAGTGAATTTTGTTGAAACCATTTTTTAAAAATTTGTTCGAACGCACAACTTAACCGGAAAAAAATGGAATATGAGGTCAATCAATGTCGTAAAACTTAGGTCAAACAATGTCGTAAGTGAATCTAGTTCAAACCTTTTTTTTAATTTCTTCGAACACAAAACAACCAGAAAAAACAAAATATAAGGAAAAGTAGCAAAGAGCTTCCTCTATAAGACCCTATTAACCGATTTTTAACGCATCTTTTCGTTTGGACCCTGTAGGTCGAACAATGTCGTAAGTGAATTTTGTTCAAACCTTTTTTTGAAAACACCGTAACCCGAAAAAAGGGAATATGAGGTCAAAACGTTTCGTAATTGAATTTTGTTCAAACCGTTATTTGAAAAATTTGTTCGAACTCAGAACTCATACAATGTCGTAAGTGAATTTAGTTCAAACAGTTTCTTTGAAAAATTTGTTCGAACACACGACTTAACCCGATAAAATGGAATATGAGGCAATGTAGCTAAGACCTTCATCTATCAGTACCCACTAACCGACTCATGTCACATCTTTTTGTTTGGACCCTGTAGGTCGAACAATGTCGTAAGTGAATTTTGTATAAAACTTTATTTTTTGAAAATTTTGTTCGAACACACAACTTAACCGAAAAAAAGGAATATGAGGTCAAACAATGTCGTAAAACTTATGTCAAAAAATGTCGTAAGTGAATTTTGTTCAAACCGTTTTTTGAAAAATTTGTTCGAACTCACAACTCAAACAATGTCGTAAGTGAATTTAGTTCAAACAGTTTCTTTGAAAATTTTGTTCGTACACACAACTTAACCCGAAAAAAGAAACATGAGAGGTGCTTTCTCTATCAGACCCCACTAACAGAATTTTTAACATACAATGTCGTAAAACTTAGGTCAAACAATGTCGTAAGTGAATTTTGTTCAAAACGTTTTTTGAAAAAATTGTTCGAACTCACAATTCAAACAATGTCGTAAGTTAATTTAGTTCAAACAGTTTCTTTGAAAATTTTGTTCGTACACACAACTTAACCCGGAAAAAGAAACATGAGAAGAGCTTCCTCTATCAGACCCCACTAACAGATTTTTAACATACAATGTCGTAAAACTTATGTCAAAAAATGTCATGTGAATTTTGTTCAAACCGTTTTTTGAAAAATTTTTTCGAACTCACAACTCAAACAATGTCGTAAGTGAATTTAGTTCAAACAGTTTCTTTGAAAATGTTGTTCGAACACACAACTTAACCCGATAAAAAGGAATATGAGGAAATGTAGCCAAAACCTTCATCTATCAGACCCCACTAACCGACTCAGGTCACATCTTTTTGTTTGGGCCCTGTAGGTTGAACGAAGTCGTAAGTGAAATTTGTCCAAACCTCTATTTTTGAAAATTTTGTTCGAACACACAACTTAACCGAAAAAAGGAATATGAGGTCAACAATGTCGTAAAACTTAGGTCAAACAATGTCGTAAGTGAATTTTGTTCAAACAGTTTTTTGAAAAATTTGTTCGAACTCACAACTCAAACAATGTCGTAAGTGAATTTAGTTCAAACAGTTTCTTTGAAAATTTTGTTCGAACACACAACTTAACCCGATAAAAAGGAATATGAGGAAATGTAGCCAAAACCTTCATCTATCAGACCCCACTAACCGACTCAGGTCACATCTTTTTGTTTGGGCCCTGTAGGTTGAACGATTTCGTAAGTGAAATTTGTCCAAACCTTTATTTTTTGAAAATTTTGTTCAAACACACAACTTAACCGAAAAAAAGGAATATGAGGTCAACAATGTCGTAAAACGTAGGTCAAACAATGTCGTAAGTGAATTTTGTTCAAACAGTTTTTTGAAAAATTTGTTCGAACACACAACTTAAACCGATAAAATGGAATATGAGGAAATGTAGCCAAGACCTTCATCTATCAGACCCCACTAACCGACTCATGTCACATCTTTTTGTTTGCACCCTGTAGGTCGAACAATGTCGTAAGTGAATTTTGTCCAAACAGTTTCTTTGAAAATTTTGTTCGAACACACAACTTAACCGAAAAAAAGGAATATGAGGTCAAACAATGTCGTAAGTGAATTTTGTTCAAACCGTTTTTTGAAAAATTTGTTCGAACTCACAACTTAACCTGAAAAAAATGGAATGTCGTAAGTGAATCTAGTTCAAAATTTTTTTTAAATTTCTTGGAAAACAAAACAACCAGAAAAAACGGAATACGAGGAAATGTAGCCAAGACCTTCCTCTATAAGACCACATTAACAGATTTTTAACGCATCTTTTTGTTGGGACCCTGTATGTCGAACAATGTCGTAAGTGAATTTAGTTTAAATCTTTTTTTGAAAATTTTGTTCTAACACACACCGTATCCCGAAAAAAGGGAATATGAGGTCAACTAATGTCGTAAAACTTAAGTCAAACAATGTCGTAAGTGAATTTTGTTCAAATCGTTTTTTGTAAAATTTGATCGAACTCACAACTTAACCTGAAAAAAAATGGAATGTCTTAAGTGAATCTAGTTCAAACCTTTTTTGTAAATTTCTTCGAACGCAAAACAACCAGAAAAAACGGAATATGAGAAAATGTAACCAAGATCTTCATCTATCAGACCCCACTAACCGATTCATTTCACATCTTTTTGTTTAGGCCCTGTAAGTCAAACAATGTCGTGAGTGCATTTTGTTCAAACCTTTTTTTGAAAATTTTGTTCTAACACACAACGTAACCCGAAAAAAAGGAATATGAGGTCAAACAATGTCGTAAAACTTAGGTCAAACAATGTCGTAATTGGATTTTGTTCAAACCGTTTTTTGAAAAATTTGTTCGAACTCACAACTTAACCCGATAAAAAGGAATATGAGGAAATGTAGCCAAACCCTTCATCTATCAGACCCCAGTAAACGACTCAGGTCACATCTTTTTGTTTGGGCCCTGTAGGTTGAACGATGTCGTAAGTGAAATTTGTCCAAACCTTTATTTTTTGAAAACTTTGTTCGAACACACAACTTAACCGGAAAAAAAAGGAATATGAGGTCAACAATGTCGTAGAGCTTAGGTCAAACAATGTCGTAAGTGAATTTTGTTCAAACAGTTGTTTGAAAAATTTGTTCGAACACACAACTTAACCCGATAAAAGAGAATATGAGGAAATGTAGCCAAGACCTTCATCTATCAGACTTTACTAACCGACTAACACAAAACAACCAGAAAAAACAAAATATAAGGAAAAGTAGCAAAGAGCTTCCTCTATAAGACCCTATTAACCGATTTTTAACGCATCTTTTCGTTTGGACCCTGTAGGTCGAACAATGTCGTAAGTGAATTTTGTTCAAACCTTTTTTTGAAAACACCGTAACCCGAAAAAAGGGAATATGAGGTCAAAACGTTTCGTAATTGAATTTTGTTCAAACCGTTATTTGAAAAATTTGTTCGAACTCAGAACTCATACAATGTCGTAAGTGAATTTAGTTCAAACAGTTTCTTTGAAAAATTTGTTCGAACACACGACTTAACCCGATAAAATGGAATATGAGGCAATGTAGCTAAGACCTTCATCTATCAGTACCCACTAACCGACTCATGTCACATCTTTTTGTTTGGACCCTGTAGGTCGAACAATGTCGTAAGTGAATTTTGTATAAAACTTTATTTTTTGAAAATTTTGTTCGAACACACAACTTAACCGAAAAAAAGGAATATGAGGTCAAACAATGTCGTAAAACTTATGTCAAAAAATGTCGTAAGTGAATTTTGTTCAAACCGTTTTTTGAAAAATTTGTTCGAACTCACAACTCAAACAATGTCGTAAGTGAATTTAGTTCAAACAGTTTCTTTGAAAATTTTGTTCGTACACACAACTTAACCCGAAAAAAGAAACATGAGAGGTGCTTTCTCTATCAGACCCCACTAACAGAATTTTTAACATACAATGTCGTAAAACTTAGGTCAAACAATGTCGTAAGTGAATTTTGTTCAAAACGTTTTTTGAAAAAATTGTTCGAACTCACAATTCAAACAATGTCGTAAGTTAATTTAGTTCAAACAGTTTCTTTGAAAATTTTGTTCGTACACACAACTTAACCCGGAAAAAGAAACATGAGAAGAGCTTCCTCTATCAGACCCCACTAACAGATTTTTAACATACAATGTCGTAAAACTTATGTCAAAAAATGTCATGTGAATTTTGTTCAAACCGTTTTTTGAAAAATTTTTTCGAACTCACAACTCAAACAATGTCGTAAGTGAATTTAGTTCAAACAGTTTCTTTGAAAATGTTGTTCGAACACACAACTTAACCCGATAAAAAGGAATATGAGGAAATGTAGCCAAAACCTTCATCTATCAGACCCCACTAACCGACTCAGGTCACATCTTTTTGTTTGGGCCCTGTAGGTTGAACGAAGTCGTAAGTGAAATTTGTCCAAACCTCTATTTTTGAAAATTTTGTTCGAACACACAACTTAACCGAAAAAAGGAATATGAGGTCAACAATGTCGTAAAACTTAGGTCAAACAATGTCGTAAGTGAATTTTGTTCAAACAGTTTTTTGAAAAATTTGTTCGAACTCACAACTCAAACAATGTCGTAAGTGAATTTAGTTCAAACAGTTTCTTTGAAAATTTTGTTCGAACACACAACTTAACCCGATAAAAAGGAATATGAGGAAATGTAGCCAAAACCTTCATCTATCAGACCCCACTAACCGACTCAGGTCACATCTTTTTGTTTGGGCCCTGTAGGTTGAACGATTTCGTAAGTGAAATTTGTCCAAACCTTTATTTTTTGAAAATTTTGTTCAAACACACAACTTAACCGAAAAAAAGGAATATGAGGTCAACAATGTCGTAAAACGTAGGTCAAACAATGTCGTAAGTGAATTTTGTTCAAACAGTTTTTTGAAAAATTTGTTCGAACACACAACTTAAACCGATAAAATGGAATATGAGGAAATGTAGCCAAGACCTTCATCTATCAGACCCCACTAACCGACTCATGTCACATCTTTTTGTTTGCACCCTGTAGGTCGAACAATGTCGTAAGTGAATTTTGTCCAAACAGTTTCTTTGAAAATTTTGTTCGAACACACAACTTAACCGAAAAAAAGGAATATGAGGTCAAACAATGTCGTAAGTGAATTTTGTTCAAACCGTTTTTTGAAAAATTTGTTCGAACTCACAACTTAACCTGAAAAAAATGGAATGTCGTAAGTGAATCTAGTTCAAAATTTTTTTTAAATTTCTTGGAAAACAAAACAACCAGAAAAAACGGAATACGAGGAAATGTAGCCAAGACCTTCCTCTATAAGACCACATTAACAGATTTTTAACGCATCTTTTTGTTGGGACCCTGTATGTCGAACAATGTCGTAAGTGAATTTAGTTTAAATCTTTTTTTGAAAATTTTGTTCTAACACACACCGTATCCCGAAAAAAGGGAATATGAGGTCAACTAATGTCGTAAAACTTAAGTCAAACAATGTCGTAAGTGAATTTTGTTCAAATCGTTTTTTGTAAAATTTGATCGAACTCACAACTTAACCTGAAAAAAAATGGAATGTCTTAAGTGAATCTAGTTCAAACCTTTTTTGTAAATTTCTTCGAACGCAAAACAACCAGAAAAAACGGAATATGAGAAAATGTAACCAAGATCTTCATCTATCAGACCCCACTAACCGATTCATTTCACATCTTTTTGTTTAGGCCCTGTAAGTCAAACAATGTCGTGAGTGCATTTTGTTCAAACCTTTTTTTGAAAATTTTGTTCTAACACACAACGTAACCCGAAAAAAAGGAATATGAGGTCAAACAATGTCGTAAAACTTAGGTCAAACAATGTCGTAATTGGATTTTGTTCAAACCGTTTTTTGAAAAATTTGTTCGAACTCACAACTTAACCCGATAAAAAGGAATATGAGGAAATGTAGCCAAACCCTTCATCTATCAGACCCCAGTAAACGACTCAGGTCACATCTTTTTGTTTGGGCCCTGTAGGTTGAACGATGTCGTAAGTGAAATTTGTCCAAACCTTTATTTTTTGAAAACTTTGTTCGAACACACAACTTAACCGGAAAAAAAAGGAATATGAGGTCAACAATGTCGTAGAGCTTAGGTCAAACAATGTCGTAAGTGAATTTTGTTCAAACAGTTGTTTGAAAAATTTGTTCGAACACACAACTTAACCCGATAAAAGAGAATATGAGGAAATGTAGCCAAGACCTTCATCTATCAGACTTTACTAACCGACTCAATGTCGTAAAACTTAGGTCAAACAATAGCGCAAGTGAATTTTGTTGAAACCATTTTTTAAAAATTTGTTCGAACGCACAACTTAACCGGAAAAAAATGGAATATGAGGTCAATCAATGTCGTAAAACTTAGGTCAAACAATGTCGTAAGTGAATCTAGTTCAAACCTTTTTTTTAATTTCTTCGAACACAAAACAACCAGAAAAAACAAAATATAAGGAAAAGTAGCAAAGAGCTTCCTCTATAAGACCCTATTAACCGATTTTTAACGCATCTTTTCGTTTGGACCCTGTAGGTCGAACAATGTCGTAAGTGAATTTTGTTCAAACCTTTTTTTGAAAACACCGTAACCCGAAAAAAGGGAATATGAGGTCAAAACGTTTCGTAATTGAATTTTGTTCAAACCGTTATTTGAAAAATTTGTTCGAACTCAGAACTCATACAATGTCGTAAGTGAATTTAGTTCAAACAGTTTCTTTGAAAAATTTGTTCGAACACACGACTTAACCCGATAAAATGGAATATGAGGCAATGTAGCTAAGACCTTCATCTATCAGAACCCACTAACCGACTCATGTCACATCTTTTTGTTTGGACCCTGTAGGTCGAACAATGTCGTAAGTGAATTTTGTATAAAACTTTATTTTTTGAAAATTTTGTTCGAACACACAACTTAACCGAAAAAAAGGAATATGAGGTCAAACAATGTCGTAAAACTTATGTCAAAAAATGTCGTAAGTGAATTTTGTTCAAACCGTTTTTTGAAAAATTTGTTCGAACTCACAACTCAAACAATGTCGTAAGTGAATTTAGTTCAAACAGTTTCTTTGAAAATTTTGTTCGTACACACAACTTAACCCGAAAAAAGAAACATGAGAGGTGCTTTCTCTATCAGACCCCACTAACAGAATTTTTAACATACAATGTCGTAAAACTTAGGTCAAACAATGTCGTAAGTGAATTTTGTTCAAAACGTTTTTTGAAAAAATTGTTCGAACTCACAATTCAAACAATGTCGTAAGTTAATTTAGTTCAAACAGTTTCTTTGAAAATTTTGTTCGTACACACAACTTAACCCGGAAAAAGAAACATGAGAAGAGCTTCCTCTATCAGACCCCACTAACAGATTTTTAACATACAATGTCGTAAAACTTATGTCAAAAAATGTCATGTGAATTTTGTTCAAACCGTTTTTTGAAAAATTTTTTCGAACTCACAACTCAAACAATGTCGTAAGTGAATTTAGTTCAAACAGTTTCTTTGAAAATGTTGTTCGAACACAACCCGATAAAAGGAATATGAGGAAATGTAGCCAAAACCTTCATCTATCAGACCCCACTAACCGACTCAGGTCACATCTTTTTGTTTGGGCCATGTAGGTTGAACGAAGTCGTAAGTGAAATTTGTCCAAACCTCTATTTTTGAAAATTTTGTTCGAACACACAACTTAACCGAAAAAAGGAATATGAGGTCAACAATGTCGTAAACTTAGGTCAAACAATGTCGTAAGTGATTTTTGTTCAAACAGTTTTTTGAAAAATTTGTTCGAACTCACAACTCAAACAATGTCGTAAGTGAATTTAGTTCAAACAGTTTCTTTGAAAATTTTGTTCGAACACACAACTTAACCCGATAAAAAGGAATATGAGGAAATGTAGCCAAAACCTTCATCTATCAGACCCCACTAACCGACTCAGGTCACATCTTTTTGTTTGGGCCCTGTAGGTTGAACGATTTCGTAAGTGAAATTTGTCCAAACCTTTATTTTTTGAAAATTTTGTTCAAACACACAACTTAACCGAAAAAAAGGAATATGAGGTCAACAATGTCGTAAAACGTAGGTCAAACAATGTCGTAAGTGAATTTTGTTCAAACCATTTTTTAAAAATTTGTTCGAACGCACAACTTAACCGGAAAAAAATGGAATATGAGGTCAATCAATGTCGTAAAACTTAGGTCAAACAATGTCGTAAGTGAATCTAGTTCAAACCTTTTTTTTAAATTTCTTCGAACACAAAACAACCAGAAAAAACAAAATGTAAGGAAAAGTAGCAAAGAGCTTCCTCTATAAGACCCTATTAACCGATTTTTAACGCATCTTTTTGTTTGGACCCTGTAGGTCGAACAATGTCGTAAGTGAATTTTGTTCAAACTTTTTTTTGAAAACACCGTAACCCGAAAAAAGGGAATATGAGGTAAAATAATGTCGTAAAACTTAGGTCAAAACATTTCGTAATTGAATTTTGTTCAAACCGTTATTTGAAAAATTTGTTCGAACTCAGAACTCATACAATGTCGTAAGTGAATTTAGTTCAAACAGTTTCTTTGAAAATTTTGTTCGAACACACGACTTAACCCGATAAAATGGAATATGAGGCAATGTAGCTAAGACCTTCATCTATCAGAAACCACTAACCGACTCATGTCACATCTTTTCGTTTGGACCCTGTAGGTCGAACAATGTCGTAAGTGAATTTTGTCCAAACATTTTCTTTGAAAATTTTGTTCGAACACACAACTTAACCCGAAAAAAGAAACATGAGAAGAGCTTCCTCTATCAGACCACACTAACAGATTTATAACATGCAATGGCGTCAAACTTAGGTCAAACAATGTCGTAAGTGAATTTTGTTCAAACCGTTTTTTGAAAAATTTGTTCGAACTCACAACTCAAACAATGTCGTAAGTGAATTTAGTTCAAACAGTTTCTTTGAAAATTTTGTTCGAACACACAACTTAACCCGAAAAAAGAAACATGATAAGAGCTTCCTCTATCAGACCCCACTAACAGATTTTTAACATACAATGTCGTAAAATTTAGGTCAAACAATGTCGTAAGTGAATTTTGTTCAAACCGTTTTTTGAAAAAAATTGTTCGAACTCACAACTCAAACAATGTCGTAAGTGAATTTAGTTAAAACAGTTTCTTTGAAAATTTTGTTCGAACACACGACTTAACCCGATAAAATGGAATATGAGGCAATGTAGCTAAGACCTTCATCTATCAGAAACCACTAACCGACTCATGTCACATCTTTTCGTTTGGACCCTGTAGGTCGAACAATGTCGTAAGTGAATTTTGTCCAAACATTTTCTTTGAAAATTTTGTTCGAACACACAACTTAACCCGAAAAAAGAAACATGAGAAGAGCTTCCTCTATCAGACCACACTAACAGATTTATAACATGCAATGGCGTAAAACTTAGGTCAAACAATGTCGTAAGTGAATTTTGTTCAAACCGTTTTTTGAAAAATTTGTTCGAACTCACAACTCAAACAATGTCGTAAGTGAATTTAGTTCAAACAGTTTCTTTAAAAATTTTGTTCGAACACACAACTTAACCGGAAAAAACGGAATATGAGAAAATGTAACCAAGATCTTCATCTATCAGACCCCACTAACCGATTCATTTCACATCTTTTTGTTTAGGCCCTGTAAGTCAAACAATGTCGTGAGTGCATTTTGTTCAAACCTTTTTTTGAAAATTGTGTTCTAACACACAACGTAACCCGAAAAAAAGGAATATGAGGTCAAACAATGTCGTAAAACGTAGGTCAAACAATGTCGTAAGTGAATTTTGTTCATACCATTTAAATAAGCGAAATAAATATAAAATTAATTTCATATTAAATATTTGATAAATATAAAATTCATACCGATTTTGTTCACATCTACTATTGTTTGGAACCAGTAAGTCAAACAATGTTTTAAGTGAATTTTGTTTAAAAAGTTGTTTGAACATTTTTTTTGCGCGCAAATAAAATCTAATTATATAAGTTCATTTAATAAATGTAGTTGAGCAAGTAAAATATTTATTTTTTAATAAGCGAAAGAAATAAAATCTAATTCATTTCAAAATATTTGATAAACATACAAAAACAGCTTTGTTTTGTTTTAACACAGCTTTAGTAACCAATTATAAGCAAAATTCCTTAAAATTGTATTCAAAAACGTAGATTTGCTTACTTTACCTTTTGTAAAGCCTTTTAAACTTTAAAAAATTTAATAATGGCTCAACTCTACTTTGAGATTATTTGCGTTTTGTCGAACACACAACTTAATCGGAAAATGCGGAATATGAGGTTTTCTAGTGCGCAAATAAAATCTAATTATATAAGTTAATTTAATAAATGTAGTTGAGCAAGTAGAATATTTATTTTTTATTTGATAAGCGCAATTGAACAATTAAAATAAGCGAAAGAAATATAAAATTCATTTCATATTAAATATTTGATAAATATAAAATTCCTACCGATTTTGTTCACATCTATTTTTGTTTGGAACCATTAAGTCAAACATTGTTTTAAGTGAATTTTGTTCAAAAATTTGTTTGAAAATTTTTTTCGAACACACAACTTAATCGGAAAATGCGGAATATGAGGTTTTCTAGTGCGCAAATAAAATCTAATTATATAAGTTCATTTAATAAATGTAGTTGAGCAAGTAAAATATTTATTTTTTAATAAGCGAAATAAATAAAATCTACTTCATTTCAAAATACTTGATAAACATACAAAAACAGCGTTGTTTTGTTTTAACACAGCTTTAGTAACCAATTATAAGCAAAATTCCTTAAAATTGTATTCAAAAAAGTTGATATGCTTACTTTACCTTTAGTTAAGCCTTTTAAACTTTAAACATTTTAATAATGGCTCGACTCTACTTTAGGGCAATAATTTGAGATTATTTGCGTTTTTTCGAACACACAACTTAATCGGAAAATGCGGAATATGAGTACATTAACATTTTTTTGAATAAGATACAATTTTACAAGTTAAATTTTTTATATTCAATGATATAATATATGCGAAAAATACTTTGTTTTTGAAACTTAAAAGATATTAACGATGTTATTTATAAAATCTGTGATGAACGAAATAAAATATAGAAATAAGATCTATTTCTTCTAAGTTCAGTTGATAAACGCAATTGAACAATTAAAATAAGCGAAAGAAATATAAAATTAATTTCATATAAAATATTTGATAAATATAAAACTCCTACCGATTTTGTTCACATCTTTTGTTTGGAGTCAGTAAGTCGAACATTGTATAAGTGAATTTTGTTCAAAAAGTTGTTTGAAATTTTTTTTCGAACACACAACTTAATCGGAAAATTCGGAATATGAGGTTTTCTAGTGCGCAAATGAAATCTAGTTATATAAGTTCATTTAATAAATGTAGTTGAGCAAGTAAAATATTTATTTTTTAATAAGCGAAAGAAATAAAATCTACTTCATTTCAAAATATTTGATAAACATACAAAAACAGCTTTGTTTTGTTTTAACACATCTTTAATAATGGCTCGACTCTACTTTGAGATTATTTGCGTTTTTTCGAACACAACTTAATCGGAAAATGCGGAATATGAGGTTTTCTAGTGCGCAAATAAAATCTAATTATATAAGTTCATTTAATAAATGTAGTTGAGCAAGTAAAATATGTATATTTTAATAAGCGAAATAAATAAAATCCGCTTCTTTTAAAAATATTTAATAGACATACAAATAAAGTTTTATTTTATAAATTTCACAATTTAAATTTTTTCTTATTCTTTACTTAACCATGTTATGTGATGAATGAAATAATATGTATTTCATATAAGTTCATTTAATTAACGTACTTGAACAAGTAAAATATTTAATTTGTAATAAGTGAAAGATAAAATCAGCTAATTCATATTTGATTTGAAACGTACTTGAACAAGTAAAATATTTATTTTTTAATAAGCGAAATAAATAAAATCTACTTCATTTAAACATACAAAAACAGCTTTGTTTTGTTTTAACACAGCTTTAGTTACCATTTATAAGCAAAATTCCTTAAAATTATATTCAAAAACGTTGATTTGCTTACTTTACCTTTAGTAAAGCCTTTTAAGCTTTAAAAATTTGAATAATGGCTCCAAGCTAAATTATTTATATTCAATGATATCCAAAAAGTCTTTCAAATTCAATCAATGTCGTAAAACTTAGGTAAAACAATGTCGTAAGTGAATTTTGTTCAAACAATTTTTTTAAAAATTTGTTCGAACGCACAACTTAACCTGAAAAAAATGGAATGTCGTAAGTGAATCTAGTTCAAACCTTTTTTTTAAATTTCCTCGAAAACAAAACAACCAGAAAAAAACAAAATATAAGGAAAAGTAGCAAAGAGCTTCCTCTATAAGACCCTATTAACCGATTTTTAACGCATCTTTTTGTTTGGACCCTGTAGGTCGAACAATGTCGTAAGTGAATTTTGTTCAAACCTTTTTTTGAAAACACCGTAACCCGAAAAAAGGGAATATGAGGTCAAATAATGTCGTAAAACTTAGGTCAAAATATTTCGTAATTGAATTTTGTTCAAACCGTTATTTGAAAAATTTTTCGAACTCAGAACTCATACAATTTCGTAAGTGAATTTAGTTCAAACAGTTTCTTTGAAAATTTTGTTCGAACACACTACTTAACCCGATAAAATGGAATATGAGGCAATGTAGCTAAGACCTTCATCTATCAGAACCCACTAACCGACTCATGTCACATCTTTTCGTTTGGACCCTGTAGGTCGAACAATGTCGTAAGCGAATTTTGTCCAAACATTTTCCTTGAACATTTTGTTCGAACACACAACTTAACCGAAAAAAAGGAATATGAGGTCAAACAATGTCGTAAAACTTATGTCAAACAATGTCGTAAGTGAATTTTGTTCAAACCGTTTTTTGAAAAATTTGTTCGAACTCACAACTCAAACAATGTCGTAAGTGAATTTAGTTCAAACGATAAAATGGAATATGAAGAAATGTAGCCAAGACCTTCATCTATCAGAACCCACTAACCGACTCATATCACATCTTTTTGTTTGGACCCTTTAGGTCGAACAATGTCGTAAGCGAATTTTGTCCAAACCTTTATTTTTTGAAAATTTTGTTCGAACACACTACTTAACCGAAAAAAAGGAATATGAGGTCAAACAATGTCGTAAGTGAATTTTGTTCAAACCGTTTTTTGAAAAATGTGTTCGAACTCACAACTTAACCTGAAAAAAATGGAATGTCGTAAGTGAATCTAGTTCAAACCTTTTTTTTAAATTTCTTCGAACACAAAACAACCAGAAAAAACGGAATATGAGGAAATGTAGCCAAGACCTTCCTCTATAAGACCCCATTAACCGATTTTTAACGCATCTTTTTGTTTGGACCCTGTAGGTCGAACAATGTCGTAGGTGAATTTTGTTCAAACCTTTATTTCTTGAAAATTTTGTTCAAACACACAACTTAACCGAAAAAAAGGAATATGAGGTCAAACAATGTCGTAAAACTTATGTCAAACAATGTCGTAAGTGAATTTTGTTCAAACCGTTTTTTGAAAAATTTGTTCGAACTCACAACTCAAACAATGGTGTAAGTGAATTTAGTTCAAACAGTTTCTTTGAAAATTTTGTTCGAACACACAACTTAACCCGAAAAAAGGAACATGAGAGGTGCTTCCTCTATCAGACCCCACTAACAGATTTTTAACATACAATGTCGTAAAACTTAGGTCAAACAATGTCGTAAGTGAATTTTGTTCAAACCGTTTTTTGAAAAATTTGTTCGAACTCACAACTCAAACAATGTCGTAAGTGAATTTAGTTCAAACGATAAAATGGAATATGAAGAAATGTAGCCAAGACCTTCATCTATCAGAACCCACTAACCGACTCATGTCACATCTTTTCGTTTGGACCCTGTAGGTCGAACAATGTCGTAGGTGAATTTTGTTCAAACCTTTATTTCTTGAAAATTTTGTTCAAACACACAACTTAACCGAAAAAAAGGAATATGAGGTCAAACAATGTCGTAAAACTTATGTCAAACAATGTCGTAAGTGAATTTTGTTCAAACCGTTTTTTGAAAAATTTGTTCGAACTCACAACTCAAACAATGTCGTAAGTGAATTTAGTTCAAACAGTTTCTTTGAAAATTTTGTTCGAACACACAACTTAACCCGAAAAAAGAAACATGATAAGAGCTTCCTCTATCAGACCCCACTAACAGATTTTTAACATACAATGTCGTAAAATTTAGGTCAAACAATGTCGTAAGTGAATTTTGTTCAAACCGTTTTTTGAAAAAAATTGTTCGAACTCACAACTCAAACAATGTCGTAAGTGAATTTAGTTAAAACAGTTTCTTTGAAAATTTTGTTCGAACACACAACTTAACCCGAAAAAAGAAACATGAGAAGAGCTTCCTCTATCAGACCACACTAACAGATTTATAACATGCAATGGCGTAAAACTTAGGTCAAACAATGTCGTAAGTGAATTTTGTTCAAACCGTTTTTTGAAAAATTTGTTCGAACTCACAACTCAAACAATGTCGTAAGTGAATTTAGTTCAAACAGTTTCTTTAAAAATTTTGTTCGAACACACAACTTAACCGGAAAAAACGGAATATGAGAAAATGTAACCAAGATCTTCATCTATCAGACCCCACTAACCGATTCATTTCACATCTTTTTGTTTAGGCCCTGTAAGTCGAACAATGTCGTAAGTGCATTTTGTGCAAACCTTTTTTTGAAAATTTTGTTCTAACACACAACGTAACCCGAAAAAAAGGAATATGAGGTCAAACAATGTCGTAAAACGAAGGTCAAACAATGTCGTAAGTGAATTTTGTTCATACCATTTAAATAAGCGAAATAAATATAAAATTAATTTCATATTAAATATTTGATAAATATAAAATTCATACCGATTTTGTTCACATCTACTATTGTTTGGAACCAGTAAGTCAAACAATGTTTTAAGTGAATTTTGTTTAAAAAGTTGTTTGAACATTTTTTTTTGCGCGCAAATAAAATCTAATTATATAAGTTCATTTAATAAATGTAGTTGAGCAAGTAAAATATTTATTTTTTAATAAGCGAAAGAAATAAAATCTACTTCATTTCAAAATATTTGATAAACATACAAAAACAGCTTTGTTTTGTTTTAACACAGCTTTAGTAACCAATTATAAGCAAAATTCCTTAAAATTGTATTCAAAAACGTAGATTTGCTTACTTTACCTTTTGTAAAGCCTTTTAAACTTTAAAAAATTTAATAATGGCTCAACTCTACTTTGAGATTATTCGCGTTTTTTCGAACACACAACTTAATCGGAAAATGCGGAATATGAGGTTTTCTAGTGCGCAAATAAAATCTAATTATATAAGTTAATTTAATAAATGTAGTTGAGCAAGTAGAATATTTATTTTTTATTTGATAAGCGCAATTGAACAATTAAAATAAGCGAAAGAAATATAAAATTCATTTCATATTAAATATTTGATAAATATAAAATTCCTACCGATTTTGTTCACATCTATTTTTGTTTGGAACCATTAAGTCAAACATTGTTTTAAGTGAATTTTGTTCAAAAATTTGTTTGAAAATTTTTTTCGAACACACAACTTAATCGGAAAATGCGGAATATGAGGTTTTCTAGTGCGCAAATAAAATCTAATTATATAAGTTCATTTAATAAATGTAGTTAGCAAGTAAAATATTTATTTTTTAATAAGCGAAATAAATAAAATCTACTTCATTTCAAAATACTTGATAAACATACAAAAACAGCGTTGTTTTGTTTTAACACAGCTTTAGTAACCAATTATAAGCAAAATTCCTTAAAATTGTATTCAAAAAAGTTGATATGCTTACTTTACCTTTAGTAAAGCCTTTTAAACTTTAAACATTTTAATAATGGCTCGACTCTACTTTAGGGCAATAATTTGAGATTATTTGCGTTTTTTCGAACACACAACTTAATCGGAAAATGCGGAATATGAGTACATTAACATTTTTTTGAATAAGATACAATTTTACAAGTTAAATTTTTTATATTCAATGATATAATATATGCGAAAAATACTTTGTTTTTGAAACTTAAAAGATATTAACGATGTTATTTATAAAATCTGTGATGAACGAAATAAAATATAGAAATAAGATCTATTTCTTCTAAGTTCAGTTGATAAACGCAATTGAACAATTAAAATAAGCGAAAGAAATATAAAATTAATTTCATATAAAATATTTGATAAATATAAAACTCCTACCGATTTTGTTCACATCTTTTGTTTGGAGTCAGTAAGTCGAACATTGTATAAGTGAATTTTGTTCAAAAAGTTGTTTGAAATTTTTTTTCGAACACACAACTTAATCGGAAAATTCGGAATATGAGGTTTTCTAGTGCGCAAATGAAATCTAGTTATATAAGTTCATTTAATAAATGTAGTTGAGCAAGTAAAATATTTATTTTTTAATAAGCGAAAGAAATAAAATCTACTTCATTTCAAAATATTTGATAAACATACAAAAACAGCTTTGTTTTGTTTTAACACATCTTTAATAATGGCTCGACTCTACTTTGAGATTATTTGCGTTTTTTCGAACACAACTTAATCGGAAAATGCGGAATATGAGGTTTTCTAGTGCGCAAATAAAATCTAATTATATAAGTTCATTTAATAAATGTAGTTGAGCAAGTAAAATATGTATATTTTAATAAGCGAAATAAATAAAATCCGCTTCTTTTAAAAATATTTAATAGACATACAAATAAAGTTTTATTTTATAAATTTCACAATTTAAATTTTTTCTTATTCTTTACTTAACCATGTTATGTGATGAATGAAATAATATGTATTTCATATAAGTTCATTTAATTAACGTACTTGAACAAGTAAAATATTTAATTTGTAATAAGTGAAAGATAAAATCAGCTAATTCATATTTGATTTGAAACGTACTTGAACAAGTAAAATATTTATTTTTTAATAAGCGAAATAAATAAAATCTACTTCATTTAAACATACAAAAACAGCTTTGTTTTGTTTTAACACAGCTTTAGTTACCATTAATAAGCAAAATTCCTTAAAATTATATTCAAAAACGTTGATTTGCTTACTTTACCTTTAGTAAAGCCTTTTAAGCTTTAAAAATTTGAATAATGGCTCCAAGCTAAATTATTTATATTCAATGATATCCAAAAAGTCTTTCAAATTCAATCAATGTCGTAAAACTTAGGTAAAACAATGTCGTAAGTGAATTTTGTTCAAACAATTTTTTTAAAAATTTGTTCGAACGCACAACTTAACCTGAAAAAAATGGAATGTCGTAAGTGAATCTAGTTCAAACCTTTTTTTTAAATTTCCTCGAAAACAAAACAACCAGAAAAAAACAAAATATAAGGAAAAGTAGCAAAGAGCTTCCTCTATAAGACCCTATTAACCGATTTTTAACGCATCTTTTTGTTTGGACCCTGTAGGTCGAACAATGTCGTAAGTGAATTTTGTTCAAACCTTTTTTTGAAAACACCGTAACCCGAAAAAAGGGAATATGAGGTCAAATAATGTCGTAAAACTTAGGTCAAAATATTTCGTAATTGAATTTTGTTCAAACCGTTATTTGAAAGATTTTTCGAACTCAGAACTCATACAATTTCGTAAGTGAATTTAGTTCAAACAGTTTCTTTGAAAATTTTGTTCGAACACACTACTTAACCCGATAAAATGGAATATGAGGCAATGTAGCTAAGACCTTCATCTATCAGAACCCACTAACCGACTCATGTCACATCTTTTCGTTTGGACCCTGTAGGTCGAACAATGTCGTAAGTGAATTTTGTCCAAACATTTTCCTTGAACATTTTGTTCGAACACACAACTTAACCGAAAAAAAGGAATATGAGGTCAAACAATGTCGTAAAACTTATGTCAAACAATGTCGTAAGTGAATTTTGTTCAAACCGTTTTTTGAAAAATTTGTTCGAACTCACAACTCAAACAATGTCGTAAGTGAATTTAGTTCAAACGATAAAATGGAATATGAAGAAATGTAGCCAAGACCTTCATCTATCAGAACCCACTAACCGACTCATGTCACATCTTTTTGTTTGGACCCTGTAGGTCGAACAATGTCGTAAGCGAATTTTGTCCAAACCTTTATTTTTTGAAAATTTTGTTCGAACACACAACTTAACCGAAAAAAAGGAATATGAGGTCAAACAATGTCGTAAGTGAATTTTGTTCAAACCGTTTTTTGAAAAATGTGTTCGAACTCACAACTTAACCTGAAAAAAATGGAATGTCGTAAGTGAATCTAGTTCAAACCTTTTTTTTAAATTTCTTCGAACACAAAACAACCAGAAAAAACGGAATATGAGGAAATGTAGCCAAGACCTTCCTCTATAAGACCCCATTAACCGATTTTTAACGCATCTTTTTGTTTGGACCCTGTAGGTCGAACAATGTCGTAGGTGAATTTTGTTCAAACCTTTATTTCTTGAAAATTTTGTTCAAACACACAACTTAACCGAAAAAAAGGAATATGAGGTCAAACAATGTCGTAAAACTTATGTCAAACAATGTCGTAAGTGAATTTTGTTCAAACCGTTTTTTGAAAAATTTGTTCGAACTCACAACTCAAACAATGGTGTAAGTGAATTTAGTTCAAACAGTTTCTTTGAAAATTTTGTTCGAACACACAACTTAACCCGAAAAAAGGAACATGAGAGGTGCTTCCTCTATCAGACCCCACTAACAGATTTTTAACATACAATGTCGTAAAACTTAGGTCAAACAATGTCGTAAGTGAATTTTGTTCAAACCGTTTTTTGAAAAATTTGTTCGAACTCACAACTCAAACAATGTCGTAAGTGAATTTAGTTCAAACAGTTTCTTTGAAAATTTTGTTCGAAAACACAACTTAACCCGAAAAAAGAAACATGAGAAGAGCTTCCTCTATCAGACCCCACTAACAGATTTTTAACATACAATGTCGTAAAACTTATGTCAAAAAATGTCGTAAGTGAATTTTGTTCAAACCGTTTTTTGAAAAATTTGTTCGAACTCACAACTCAAACAATGTCGTAAGTAAATTTAGTTCAAACAGTTTCTTTGAAAATTTTGTTCGAACACACAACTTAACCCGAAAAAAGAAACATGAGAGGTGCTTCCTCTATCAGACCCCACTAACAGATTTTTAACATACAATGTCGTAAAACTTATGTCAAACAATGTCGTAAGTGAATTTTGTTCAAACAGTTTTTTGAAAAATTTGTTCGCAACTCAAACAATGTCGTAAGTGAATTCTTCAAACAGTTTCTTTGAAAAATTTGTTCGAACACAAAACAACCAGAAAAAAACGGAATATGAGGAAATGTAGCCAAGACCTTCCTCTATAAGACCCCATTAACCGATTTTTAACGCATCTTTTTGTTTGGACCCTGTAGGTCGAACAATGTCGTAAGTGAATTTTGTTCAAAACCTTTTTTTGAAATTTGTTTTCTAACACACACCGTAACCCGAAAAAAGGAGATATGAGGTCAAATAATGTCGTAAAACTTAGGTCAAAATATTTCGTAATTGAATTTTGTTCAAACCGTTTTTTGAAAAATTTGTTCGAACTCAGAACTCATACAATGTCGTAAGTGAATTTTGTTCAAACAGTTTCTTTGAAAATTTTGTTCGAACACAAGACTTAAGCCGATAAAATGGAATATGAGGAAATGTAGCCAAGACCTTCATCTATCAGACCCCACTAACCGACTCATGTCTCATCTTTTTGTTTGGACCCTGTAGGTCGAACAATGTCGTAAGTGAATTTTTTCCAGACCTTTATTTTTTGAAATTTTTTTCGAACACACAACTTAACCGAAAAAAACGAGTATGAGGTCAAACAATGTCGTAAAACTTAGGTCAAACAATGTCGCAAGTAAAAAAATGAAATGTCGTAAGTGAATCTAGTTCAAACCTTTTTTTTTAATTTCTTCGAACACAAAACAACCAGAAAAACGGAATATGAGGAAATGTAGCTAAGACCTTCCTCTATAAGACCTAATTAACCGATTTTTAACGCATCTTTTTGTTTGGACCCTGTAGGTCGAACAATGTCGTAAGTGAATTTTGTTCAAACCTTTTTTTGAAAACTTTGTTCTAGCACACACCGTAACCCGAAAAAAGGGAATATGAGGTCAAATAATGTCGTAAAACTTAGGTCAAACAACGTCGGAAGTGAATTTTGTTCAAACCGTTTTTTTAAATTTCTTCGAACACAAAACAACCAGAAAAAACGGAATATGAGGAAATGTAGCCAAGACCTTCATCTATCAGACCCCACTAACCGACTCATGTCACATCTTTTTGTTTGGACCCTGTAGGTCGAACAATGTCGTAAGTGAATTTTGTCCAAACAGTTTCTTTGAAAATTTTGTTCGAACACACAACTTAACCGAAAAAAAGGAATATGAGGTCAAACAATGTCGTAAAACTTAGGTCAAACAATGTCGTAAGTGAATTTTGTTCAAACCTTTATTTTTTGAAATTTTTGTTCGAACACACAACTCAACCGAAAAAAAGGAATATGAGGTCAAACAATGTCGTAAGTGAATTTTGTTCAAACCGTTTTTTGAAAATTTTGTTCAAACACACAACTTAACCCGATAAAATGGAATATGAAGAAATGTAGCCAAGACCTTCATCTATCAGACCCCACTAACCGACTCATGTCTCATCTTTTTGTTTGGACCCTGTAGGTCGAACAATGTCGTAAGTGAATTTTTTCCAGACCTTTATTTTTTGAAAATTTTGTTCGAACACACAACTTAACCGAAAAAAAGGAGTATGAGGTCAAACAATGTCGTAAAACTTAGGTCAAACAATGTCGTAAGTGAATTTTGTTCAAACCGTTTTTTGAAAAATTTGTTCGAACTCACAACTCAAACAATGGTGTAAGTGAATTTAGTTCAAACAGTTTCTTTGAAAATTTTGTTCGAACACACAACTTAACCCGAAAAAAGGAACATGAGAAGAGCTTCCTCTATCAGACCCCACTAACAGATTTTTAACATACAATGTCGTAAAACTTATGTCAAAAAATGTCGTAAGTGAATTTTGTTCAAACCGTTTTTTGAAAAATTTGTTCGAACTCACAACTCAAACAATGTCGTAAGTAAATTTAGTAAACAGTTTCTTTGAAAATTTTGTTCGAACACACAACTTAACCCGAAAAAAGAAACATGAGAGGTGCTTCCTCTATCAGACCCCACTAACAGATTTTTAACATACAATGTCGTAAAACTTAGGTCAAACAATGTTGTAAGTGAATTTTGTTCAAACCGTTTTTGAAAAATTTGTTCGAACTCACAACTCAAACAATGTCGTA
Source organism: Protophormia terraenovae (assembly GCA_951394005.1). Taxonomy (NCBI): domain Eukaryota; kingdom Metazoa; phylum Arthropoda; class Insecta; order Diptera; family Calliphoridae; genus Protophormia; species Protophormia terraenovae. The sequence goes on along the minus strand of OX596078.1, from coordinate 139,347 downwards.
AGTGAATTGTTCAAACAGTTTCTTTGAAAATTTTGTTCGAACGCAAGACTTAAGCCGATAAAATGGAATATGAGGAAATGTAGCCAAGACCTTCATCTATCAGACCCCACTAACCGACTCATGTCTCATCTTTTTGTTTGGACCCTGTAGGTCGAACAATGTCGTAAGTGAATTTTTTCCAGACCTTTATTTTTTGAAAATTTTTTTCGAACACACAACTTAACCGAAAAAAACGAGTATGAGGTCAAACAATGTCGTAAAACTTAGGTCAAACAATGTCGTAAGTGAATTTTGTTCAAACCGTTTTTTGAAAAATTTGTTCGAACTCACAACTTAACCTAAAAAAAAAAATGAAATGTCTAAAGTGAATTTTGTTCAAACCGTTTTTTGAAAAATTTGTTCGAACTCACAACTCAAACAATGGTGTAAGTGAATTTAGTTCAAACAGTTTCTTTGAAAATTTTGTTCGAACACACAACTTAACCCGAAAAAAGAAACATGAGAGGTGCTTCCTCTATCAGACCCCACTAACAGATTTTTAACATACAATGTCGTAAAACTTAGGTCAAACAATGTCGTAAGTGAATTTTGTTCAAACCGTTTTTTGAAAAATTTGTTCGAACTCACAACTCAAACAATGTCGTAAGTGAATTGTTCAAACAGTTTCTTTGAAAATTTTGTTCGAACACAAGACTTAAGCCGGTTTGAATCTAGTTCAAAACTTTTTTTTAAATTTCCTCGAACACAAAACAACCAGAAAAAAACGGAATATGAGGAAATGTAGCCAAGACCTTCCTCTATAAGACCTCATTAACCGATTTTTAACGCATCTTTTTGTTTGGACCCTGTAGGTCGAACAATGTCGTAGGTGAATTTTGTTCAAACCTTTTTTTGAAAATTTTTTTCTAACACACAAAGTAACCCGATAAAAGGAAATATGAGGTCAAATAATGTCGTAAAACTTAGGTCAAAATATTTCGTAATTGAATTTTGTTTAAACCGTTTTTTGAAAAATTTGTTCGAACTCAGAACTCATACAATGTCGTAAGTGAATTTAGTTCAAACAGTTTCTTTGAAAATTTTGTTTGAACACAAGACTTAAGCCGATAAAATGGAATATGAGGAAATGTAGCCAAGACCTTCATCTATCAGACCCCACTAACCGACTCATGTCTCATCTTTTTGTTTGGACCCTGTAGGTCGAACAATGTCGTAAGTGAATTTTTTCCAGACCTTTATTTTTTGAAAATTTTGTTCGAACACACAACTTAACCGAAAAAAAGGAGTATGAGGTCAAACAATGTCGTAAAACTTAGGTCAAACAATGTCGTAAGTGAATTTTGTTCAAACCGTTTTTTTTTCGAACACACAACTTAACCGAAAAAAACGAGTATGAGGTCAAACAATGTCGTAAAACTTAGGTCAAACAATGTCGTAAGTGAATTTTGTTCAAACCGTTTTTTGAAAAATTTGTTCGAACTCACAACTTAACCTGAAAAAAATGGAATGTCGTAAGTGAATCTAGTTCAAACCTTTTTTTAAATTTCTTCGAACACAAAACAACCAGAAAAAACGGAATATGAGGAAATGTAGCCAAGACCTTCCTCTATAAGACCCCATTAACCGATTTTTAACGCATCTTTTTGTTTGGACCCTGTAGGTCGAACAATGTCGTAAGTGAATTTTGTTCAAACCTTTATTTTTTGAAAATTTTGTTCGAAACACAACTTAACCGAAAAAAAGGAATATGAGGTCAAACAATGTCGTAAAACTTATGTAAAAAAATGTCGTAAGTGAATTTTGTTCAAACCGTTTCTTGAAAAATTTGTTCGAACTCACAACTCAAACAATGGTGTAAGTGAATTTAGTTCAAACAGTTTCTTTGAAAATTTTGTTCGAACACACAACTTAACCCGAAAAAAGAAACATGAGAGGTGCTTCCTCTATCAGACCCCACTAACAGATTTTTAACATACAATGTCGTAAAACTTAGGTCAAACAATGTCGTAAGTGAATTTTGTTCAAACCGTTTTTTGAAAAATTTGTTCGAACTCACAACTCAAACAATGTCGTAAGTGAATTGTTCAAACAGTTTCTTTGAAAATTTTGTTCGAACACAAGACTTAAGCCGGTTTGAATCTAGTTCAAAACTTTTTTTTAAATTTCCTCGAACACAAAACAACCAGAAAAAAACGGAATATGAGGAAATGTAGCCAAGACCTTCCTCTATAAGACCCCATTAACCGATTTTTAACGCATCTTTTTGTTTGGACCCTGTAGGTCGAACAATGTCGTAAGTGAATTTTGTTCAAACCTTTATTTTTTGAAAATTTTGTTCGAACACACAACTTAACCGAAAAAAAGGAATATGAGGTCAAACAATGTCGTAAAACTTATGTCAAAAAATGTCGTAAGTGAATTTTGTTCAAACCGTTTCTTGAAAAATTTGTTCGAACTCACAACTCAAACAATGGTGTAAGTGAATTTAGTTCAAACAGTTTCTTTGAAAATTTTGTTCGAACACACAACTTAACCCGAAAAAAGAAACATGAGAGGTGCTTCCTCTATCAGACCCCACTAACAGATTTTTAACATACAATGTCGTAAAACTTAGGTCAAACAATGTCGTAAGTGAATTTTGTTCAAACCGTTTTTTGAAAAATTTGTTCGAACTCACAACTCAAACAATGTCGTAAGTGAATTGTTCAAACAGTTTCTTTGAAAATTTTGTTCGAACACAAGACTTAAGCCGGTTTGAATCTAGTTCAAAACTTTTTTTTAAATTTCCTCGAACACAAAACAACCAGAAAAAAACGGAATATGAGGAAATGTAGCCAAGACCTTCCTCTATAAGACCTCATTAACCGATTTTTAACGCATCTTTTTGTTTGGACCCTGTAGGTCGAACAATGTCGTAAGTGAATTTTGTTCAAACCTTTTTTTGAAAATTTTTTTCTAACACACAAAGTAACCCGATAAAAGGAAATATGAGGTCAAATAATGTCGTAAAACTTAGGTCAAAATATTTCGTAATTGAATTTTGTTTAAACCGTTTTTTGAAAAATTTGTTCGAACTCAGAACTCATACAATGTCGTAAGTGAATTTAGTTCAAACAGTTTCTTTGAAAATTTTGTTTGAACACAAGACTTAAGCCGATAAAATGGAATATGAGGAAATGTAGCCAAGACCTTCATCTATCAGACCCCACTAACCGACTCATGTCTCATCTTTTTGTTTGGACCCTGTAGGTCGAACAATGTCGTAAGTGAATTTTTTCCAGACCTTTATTTTTTGAAAATTTTGTTCGAACACACAACTTAACCGAAAAAAAGGAGTATGAGGTCAAACAATGTCGTAAAACTTAGGTCAAACAATGTCGTAAGTGAATTTTGTTCAAACCGTTTTTTTTCGAACACACAACTTAACCGAAAAAAACGAGTATGAGGTCAAACAATGTCGTAAAACTTAGGTCAAACAATGTCGTAAGTGAATTTTGTTCAAACCGTTTTTTGAAAAATTTGTTCGAACTCACAACTTAACCTGAAAAAAATGGAATGTCGTAAGTGAATCTAGTTCAAACCTTTTTTTAAATTTCTTCGAACACAAAACAACCAGAAAAAACGGAATATGAGGAAATGTAGCCAAGACCTTCCTCTATAAGACCCCATTAACCGATTTTTAACGCATCTTTTTGTTTGGACCCTGTAGGTCGAACAATGTCGTAAGTGAATTTTGTTCAAACCTTTATTTTTTGAAAATTTTGTTCGAACACACAACTTAACCGAAAAAAAGGAATATGAGGTCAAACAATGTCGTAAAACTTATGTCAAAAAATGTCGTAAGTGAATTTTGTTCAAACCGTTTCTTGAAAAATTTGTTCGAACTCAGAACTCAAACAATGTCGTAAGTGAATTTAGTTCAAACAGTTTCTTTGAAAATTTTGTTCGAACACACAACTTAACCCGAAAAAAGAAACATGAGAGGTGCTTCCTCTATCAGACCCCACTAACAGATTTTTAACATACAATGTCGTAAAACTTAGGTCAAACAATGTCGTAAGTGAATTTTGTTCAAACCGTTTTTTGAAAAATTTGTTCGAACTCACAACTCAAACAATGTCGTAAGTGAATTTAGTTCAAACAGTTTCTTTGAAAATTTTGTTCGAACACACAACTTAACCCGAAAAAAGAAACATGAGCAGAGCTTCCTCTATCAGACCCCACTAACAGATTTTTAACATACAATGTCGTAAAACTTAGGTCAAACAATATTGTAAGTGAATTTTGTTCAAACCGTTTTTTGAAAAATTTGTTCGAACTCACAACTCAAACAATGTCGTAAGTGAATTTAGTTCACACAGTTTCTTTGAAAATTTTGTTCGAACACACAACTTAACCGGAAAAAACGGAATATGAGAAAATGTAACCAAGATCTTCATCTATCAGACCCCACTAACCGATTCATTTCACATATTTTTGTTTAGGCCCTGTAAGTCGAACAATGTAGTAAGTGCATTTTGTTCAAACCTTTTTTTGAAAATTTTGATCTAACACACAACGTCAAACAATGTCGTAAAACGTATACCAAACAATGTCGTAAGTGAATTTTGTTCATACCATTTAAATAAGCGAAAGAAATATAAAATTAATTTCATATTAAATATTTGATAAATATAAAATTCCTACCGATTTTGTTCACATCTACTATTGTTTGGAACCAGTAAGTCAAACAATGTTTTAAGTGAATTTTGTTTAAAAAGTTGTTTGAACATTTTTTTCTAGCGCGCAAATAAAATCTAATTATATAAGTTCATTTAATAAATGTAGTTGAGCAAGTAAAATATTTATTTTTTAATAAGCGAAAGAAATAAAATCTACTTCATTTCAAAATATTTGATAAACATACAAAAACAGCTTTGTTTTGTTTTAACAAAGCTTTAGTAAACATTTATAAGCAAAATTCCTTAAAATTGTATTCAAAAACGTTGATTTGCTTACTTTACCTTTAGTAAAGCCTTTTAAACTTTAAAAAATTTAATAATGGCTCAACTCTACTTTGATATTATTTGCGTTTTTTCGAACACACAACTTAATCGGAAAATGCGGAATATGAGGTTTTCTAGTGCGCAAATAAAATCTAATTATATAAGTTCATTTAATAAATGTAGTTGAGCAAGTAAAATATTTATTTTTTAATAAGCGAAAGAAATAAAATCTACTTCATTTCAAAATACTTGATAAACATACAAAAACAGCTTTGTTTGGTTTTAACACAGCTTTAGTAACCAATTATAAGCAAAATTCCTTAAAATTGTATTCAAAAACGTTGATTTGCTTACTTTACCTTTAGTAAAGCCTTTTAAACTTTAAACATTTTAATAATGGCTCGACTCTACTTTAAGGCAATATTTTGAGATTATTTGCGTTTTTTCGAACACACAACTTAATCGGAAAATGCGGAATATGAGTACATTAACATTTTTTTGAATAAGATACAATTTTACAAGTTAAATTTTTTATATTCAATGATATAATATATGCGAAAAATACTTTGTTTTTGAAACTTAAAAGATATTAACGATGTTATTTATAAAATCTGTGATGAACGAAATAAAATATAGAAATAAGATATATTTTTTCTAAGTTCAGTTGATAAACGCAATTGAACAATTAAAATAAGCGAAAGAAATATAAAATTAATTTCATATAAAATATTTGATAAATATAAAACTCCTACCGATTTTGTTCACATCTTTTGTTTGGAGTCAGTAAGTCGAACATTGTATAAGTGAATTTTGTTCAAAAAGTTGTTTGAAATTTTTTTTTCGTACACATAACTTAATCGGAAAATGCGGAATATGAGGTTTTCTAGTGCGCAAATAAAATCTAATTATATAAGTTCATTTAATAAATGTAGTTGAGCAAGTAAAATATTTATTTTTTAATAAGCGAAATAAATAAAATCTACTTCATTTCAAAATATTTGATAAACATACAAAAACAGCTTTGTTTTGTTTTAACACAGCTTTAGTTACCATTTATAAGCAAAATTCCTTAAAATTATATTCAAAAACGTTGATTTGCTTACTTTACCTTTAGTAAAGCCTTTTAAACTCTACTTTGAGATTATTTGCGTTTTTTCGAACACACAACTTAATCGGAAAATGCGGAATATGAGGTTTTCTAGTGCGCAAATAAAATCTAATTATATAAGTTCATTTAATAAATGTAGTTGAGCAAGTAAAATATGTATATTTTAATAAGCGAAAGAAATAAAATCCGCTTCTTTTAAAAATATTTAATAAACATACAAATACAGTTTTATTTTATAAATTTCACAATTTAAATTTTTTCTTATTCTTTACTTAACTATGTTATGTGATGAATGAAATAATATGTATTTCATATAAGTTCATTTAATTAACCTACTTGAACAAGTAAAATATTTAATTTGTAATAAGTGATAAGTGAACTAATTCATATAAAATTTTCCAAGTTAAATTATTTATATTCAATGATATCCAAAAAGTCTTTCAAATAGACGATTTTATTATACCCTTCACCACAGGTGTAAAGGGTATATATAAGAAAAAAAATGAATATGAGGTCAAACAATGTCGTAAAACTTAGGTCAAACAATGTCGTAAGTGAATTTTGTTCAAACTGTTTTTTCAAAAATTTGTTCGAACTCACAACTCAAACAATGTCGTAGGTGAATTTAGTTCAGTTTCTTTGAAAATTTTGTTCGAACACACAACTTAACCCGATAAAAAGTAATATGAGGAAATGTAGCCAAGACCTTCCTCTATAAGACCCCATTAACCGATTTTTAACGCATCTTTTTGTTTGGACCCTGTAGGTCGAACAATGTCGTAAGTGAATTTTGTTCAAACCTTTTTTTGAAAATTTTTTTCTAACACACACCGTAACCCGAAAAAAGGAAATATGAGGTCAAATAATGTCGTAAAACTTAGGTCAAAATATTTCATAATTGAATTTTGTTCAAACCGTTTTTTGAAAAATTTGTTGAACTCAGAACTCATACAATGTCGTAAGTGAATTTAGTTCAAACAGTTTCTTTGAAAATTTTGTTCGAACACAAGACTTAACCGAAAAAAAGGAATACGAGGTCAAACAATGTCGTAAAACTTAGGTCAAACAATGTCGTAAGTGAATTTTGTTCAAACCGTTTTTTGAAAAATTTGTTCGAACTCACAACTCAAACAATGTCGTAAGTGAATTTAGTTCAAACATTTAATTTGATAATTTTGTTCAAACACACAACTTATCCCGATAAAATGGAATATGAGGAAATGTAGCCAAGACCTTCATCTATCAGACCCCACTAACCGACTGTTGTCTCATCTTTTTGTTTGGACCCTGTAGGTCGAACAATGTCGTAAGTAAATTTTTTCCAAACCTTTATTTTTTGAAAATTTTGTTCGAACACACACCTTAACCGAAAAAAACGAGTATGAGGTCAAACAATGTCGTAAAACTTAGGGCAAACAATGTCGTAAGTGAATTTTGTTCAAACCGTTTTTTGAAAAATTTGTTCGAACTTACAACTTAACCTGAAAAAAATGGAATATGAGGAAATGTAGCCAAGACATTCATCTATAAGACCCCACTAACCGACTGATGTCACATCTTTTTGTTTTTACCCTGTAGGTCGAACAATGTCGTAAGTGAATTTTGTCCAAACAGTTTCTTTGAAAATTTTGTTCGAACACACAACTTAACCGAAAAAAAGGAATATGAGGTCAAACAATGTCGTAAAACTTAGGTCAAACAATGTCGTAAGTGAATTTTGTTCAAACCGTTTTTTCAAAAATTTGTTCGAACTCACAACTCAAACAATGTCGTAAGTGAATTTAGTTCAGTTTCTTTGCACATTTTGTTCGAACACACAACTTAACCCGATAAAAAGGAATATGAGGAAATGTAGCCAAAACCTTCATCTATCAGACCCCACTAACCGATTCATGTCACATCTTTTTGTTTGGGCCCTGTAGGTCGAACAAATTCGTAAGTGAAATATTTCCAAACCTTTATTTTTTGAAAATTTTGTTCGAACACACAACTTAACCGAAAAAAAGGAATATGAGGTCAAACAATGTCGTAAAACCTAGGTCAAACAATGTCGTAAGTGAATTTTGTTCAAACAGTTTCTTTGAAAATTTTGTTCGAACACACAACTTAACCCGATAAAATGTAATATAAGGAAATGTAGCCAAGACCTTCATCTATCAGACCCCACTAACCGACTCATGTCACATCTTTTTGTTTGGACCATATAGGTCGTGTATTGTCGTAAGTGAATAGTTAAAACTTTTTTTTTTTTAATTTTGTTCGAACACACAACTAAACCGGAAAAAATGGAATATGAGGTCAGATAATGTCGTAAAACTTAGGTCAAACCATGATGAACGAAATAAAATATAGAATAAAATATATTTCATTCAATGTTTCTGTAAAGAGTAAATTTCTTTCGTTGTCACATATTTTTGTTTGGACCCTATAAAGTGATATAGTTTGTTCGATTAATTCGATTAATTGCAGTAGTGAATAGTTCAAATTTTTTTTGAAAAATTTGTTCGAACACACAACTAAACCGGAAAAAATGGAATATGAGGTCAAACACTGTCGTAAAACTTAGTGAATTTTGTTCAAACCGTTTTTTGAAAAATTTGTTCGAACTCACAACTCAAACACTGTCGTAAGTGAATTTAGTCCAAACAATTCCTTTGAAAATTTTGTTCGAACATACAACATAACCCGATAAGAAGGAATATTAGGAAATGTAGACCTTCATCTATCAGACCCCACTAACCGATTCATGACACATTTTTTTGTTTGGGACCTGTAGGTCGAACAAAGTCGTAAGTGAATTTTGTTCAAACCTTTATTTTTTTAAAATTTTGTTCTAACACACAACCTAACCCGAAAAAAAGGTATATAAGGTCAGACAATGTCGTAAAACTTAGGTCAAACAATGTCGTAAGTGAATTTTATTCAAACCGTTTTTTGAAAAATTTTGTTCGAACGCACAACTTAACCTGAAAAAATGGATGTCGTAAGTGAATATAGTTCAAACCTTTTTTTTTCGAAAATTTCTTCGAACACAAAATAACCCGAAAAAACGGAATATGAGGAAATGTAGCCAAGACCTTCCTCTATAAGACCCCATTAAAAGATTTTTAACCCATCTGTTTGTTTGGGCCTTGTAGGTCGAACAATATCGTAGAGAATTTTGTTCAAACCTGTTTTTGAAAATTTTGTTCTAACACACAACGTAACACGACAAAAAGGAATATGAGGTCAAACAATGTCAAACTTAGAAGATATTAACGATATTATTTATAAAATCTGTCATAACGAAATAAAATAAAATATAGAAATAAGATATATTTCTTCTAAGTTCATTTGATAAACGCAATTGAACAATTAAAATAAGCGAATGAAATATAAAATTAATTTCATATTAAATATTTGATAAATATAAAATTCCTACCGATTTTATTCACATCTACTTTTGTTTGGAACCAGTAAGTCAAACAATGTTTTAAGTGAATTTTGTTTAAAAAGTTGTTTGAACATTTTTTTCTAGTGCGCATATAAAATCAAATTGTAGTTGAGTAAGTAATATATTTATTTTTTAATAAGCGAAAGAAATGAAATCCGCTTCTTTTAAAAATATTTAATAAACATACAAATACAGTTTTATTTCATAAATTTCACAATTTAATTTTTTTCTTATTCTTTACTTAACCATGTTATGTGATGAATGAAATAATATTTATTTCATATAAGTTCATTTAATTAACGTACTTGAACAAGTATAATATTTAATTTGTAATAAGTGAATGATAAAATCTACTAATTCATATTTGATTTTATTAGTTAATTTAGATAGTAAATAGTTTTTTGAATATGATTTTCTTAATAAATACATTAAGTGCCAAATAGTGTAATAGCTAGTATGCATATAATATATACATTAACATTTTTTGAATAAGATACAATTTTACAAGTTAAATTTTTTATATTCAATGATATAATATCCAAAAAGACTGTCTTTCAAATTTAAAAGATATTAACGATTTTATTTTTAATTAAAAATAATCTGAGATGAAGGAAATAAAATATATAAATAATATCTATTTCATTCAATGTTTCTGTAAAGAAGAGTAAATTTCTTTCGTTGTCACATCTAAATTCACAACTCAAACAATGTCGTAAGTGAATTTAGTTGAAACAGTTAATTTGAAAATTTTGTTCAAACACACAACTTAACCCTATAAAAAGGAATATGAGGAAATGTAGCCAAGACCTTCATCTATCAGACCCCACTAACCGACTCATGACACATCTTTTTGTTTGGGCCCTGTAGGTTGAACGAAGTCGTAAGTGAATTTTGTCCAAACCTTTATTTTTTTAAAATTTTGTTCGAACACACAACTTAACCGGAAAAAACGGAATATGAGAAAATGTAACCAAGATCTTCATCTGTCAGACCCCACCAACCGATTCATTTCACATCTTTTTGTTTGGGCCATGTAAGTCGAACAATGTCGTAAGTGAATTTTGTTCAAATCTTTTTTTGAAAATTTTGTTCTATCACACAACGTAACCCGAAAAAAAGGAATATGAGGTCAAACAATGTCGTAAAACTTAGGTCAAACAATGTTGTAAGTGAATTTTGTTCAAACATTTTTTTGATAGTTTTGTTCTAACACACAAAGTAACCCGAAAAAAATGAATATGAGGTCAAACAATGTCGTAAAACTTAGGTCAAACAATGTCGTAAGTGAATTTTGTTCATACCATTTTTGGAAACATTTGTTCGAACGCACAACTTAACCGGAAAAAAATGGAATATGAGGTCAATCAATGTTGTAAAATTTAGGTCAAACAATGTCGTAAGTGAATTTTGTTCAAACCGTTTTTTGAAATTTTTTTTCGAACTCACAACTCAAACAATGTCGTAAGTAAATTTAGTTCAAACATTTTCTTTGAAAATTTTGTTCGTACACACAACTTAACCCGATAAAAAGGAATATGAGGTAATGTAGCCAAGACCTTCCTCTCTCAGATCCCATTTACCGATTTTTTTGCACATCTTCTTGTTTGGAACCAGTAGGACAAACAATGTCGTAAGTGAATTTTGTTCAAACGATTTTTTGAAAAATTTGTTCGAACGCACAACCTAACCGGAAAAAATGGAATGTCGTATGTGAATCCAGTTAAAACCTTTTTTTTTTAATGCATCTTTTTGTTTGGGCCTTGTAGGTCGAACAATGTCGTAAGTGAATTTTGTTCAAACCTGTTTTTGAAAATTTTGTTCTTACACACAACGTAACCCGAAAAAAGGAATATGAGGTCAAACAATGTCAAACTAAGAAGATATTAACGATATTATTTATAAAATCTGTGATGAACGAAATAAAATATAGAAATAAGATCTATTTCTTCTAAGTTCATTTGATAAACGGAATTGAACAATTAATATAAGCGAAAGAAATATAAAATTAATTTCATATAAAATATTTGATAAATATAAAATTCCTACCGATTTTGTTCACATCTTTTGTTTGGAGTCAGTAAGTCGAACAATGTTTTAAGTGAATTTTGTTCAAAAAGTTGTTTGAAATTTTTTTTCGAACACACAACTTAATCGGAAAATGCGGAATATGAGGTTTTCTAGTGCGCAGATAAAATCTAATTATATAAGTTCATTTAATAAATGAAAGAAATAAACTCCGCTTCATTTAAAAATATTTAATAAACATACAAATACAGTTTTATTTTATAAATTTCTCAATTTAATTTTTTTCTTATTCTTTACTTAACCATGTTATGTGATGAATGAAATAATATTTATTTCATATAAGTTCATTTAATTAACGTACTTAAACAAGTAAAATATTTAATTTGTAATAAGTGAAAGATTCATATAATATGATATAATATGTATAATTAATATAAAATTTTCCAAGTTAAATTTTTTCTATTCAATGATATCCAAAAAGACTGTCTTTCAAATTTAAAAGATATTAACGATTTTATTTTTAATTAAAATAATCTGTAATGAAAGAAATAAAATATAGAAATAAGATCTATTTCATTCAATGTTTATGTAAAAAAGAGTAAATTTCTTTCGTTGTCACATCTTTTTGTTTGTACCCTATAAAGTAATATAGTTTGTTCGATTAATTGCAATAAAATATGAGGAAATGTAGCCAAGATATTCATCTATCAGACCCCACTAACCGACTCATGTCACATCTTTTTGTTTGGACCATATAGGTCGAGTATTGTCGTAAGTGAATAGTTCAAACTTTTTTTGGAAAAACTTGTTCGAACACACAAGTAAACCGGAAAAAATGTAATATGAGGTCAAACAGTGACGTAAAACTTAGGTCAAACCATGTCCTACGTGAATTTTGTTCAAACCGTTTTTTGAAAAATTTGTTCGAATTCACAACTCAAACAATGTCGTAAGTGAATTTAGTTCAAACAGTTTCTTTGAAAATTTTGTTCAAACACACAACTTAACCCGATAAAATGGAATATGAGGAAATGTAGCCAAGACCTTCATCTATCAGACCCCACTAACCGATTAATGTCACACCTTTTTGTTTGAGACTTGTAGGTCCAACAAAGTCGTAAGTGAATTTTGTTCAAACCTTTATTTTTTGAAAATTTTGTTCGAACACACAACTTAACCGAAAAAAAGGAATAGGAGGTCTAACAATGTCGTAAAACTTAGGTCAAACAATGTCGTAATTGAATTTTGTTCTAACCGATTTTTGAAAAATTTGTTCGAACTCACAACTCAAACAATGTCGTAAGTGAATTTAGTCCAAACAGTTTCTTTGAATTTCTTTGAAAAGAAGAGTAAATTTCTTTCGTTGTCACATCTTTTTGTTTGGACCCTATAGTGATATAGTTTGTTCGATTAATTGCAATAAAATATGAGGAAATGTAGCCAAGACCTTCATCTATCAGACCCCAATAACCAACTCATGTCACATCTCTTTGTTTGGGCCCTGTAGGTCGAACAAAGCCGTAAGTGAATTTTGTTCAAACAGTTTCTTTGAAAATTTTGTTCGAACACACAACTTAACCGAAAAAATGGAATATGAGGTCAGATAATGTCGTAAAACTTAGGTCAAACAATGTCGTAAGTGAATTTTGTTCAAACCTATTTTTTAATTTTGTTCTAACACACAACGTAACCCGAAAAAAAGGAATATGAGGTCAAATAATGTCGGAAAACTTAGGTCAAGACATTTCGTAATTGAATTTTGTTCAAACTGTTTTTTGAAAAATTTGTTCGAACTCAGAACTCATACAATGTCGTAAGTGAATTTTGTTCAAACAGTTTCTTTGAAAATTTTTGTTCGAACGCACAACTTAACCGGAAAAAATGGGATTTCGTAAGTGAATCTAGTTCAAACCTTTTTTTTAATTACTTCGATCACAAAACAACCAGAAAAAACGGAATATGAGGAAATGTAGCCAAGACCTTCATCCATCAGACCCCACTAACTGATTCATTTCACATCTCTTTGTTTAGGCCCTGTAAGTCGAACAATGTCGTAAGTGAATTTTGTTCAAACCTTTTTTTTAATTTTGTTCTAACACACAACGTGACCCGAAAAAAAGGAATATGAGGTCAGTTAATGTCGTAAAACTTAGGTCAAACAATGTCGTAAGTGAATTTTGTTCAAACCGTTTTTTGAAAAATTTTGTTCGAACGCACAACTTAACCGGAAAAAATGGGATTTCGTAAGTGAATCTAGTTCAAACCTTTTTTTTAATTACTTCGATCACAAAACAACCAGAAAAAACGGAATATGAGGAAATGTAGGCAAGACATTTCTCTATAAGACCCCATTAACCGATTTTTAAAGCAACTTTTTGTTTTGGCCCTGTAGGTCGAACAATGTAAGTGAATTTTGTTCAAAACATTTTTTGAAAAATTTATTCGAAACTGTTTATTGTTCAAATAGTTTCTTTGAAAATTTTGTTTGAACACACGACTTAACCCGATAAAATGGAATATGATTAAAATGTAGCCAAGACCTTCATCTATCATACCCCACTAACCGACTCATGTCACATCTTTTTGTTTGGGCCCTGTAGGTTGAACGAAGTCGTAAGTGATTTTTGTCCAAATCTTTATTTTTTGAAAATTTTGTTTGAACACAAAACTTAACCGAAAAAAAGGAATATGAGGCCAAACAATGTGGTAAGACTTAGGTCAAACAATGTCGTAATTGAATTTTGTTCAAACCGTTTTTTGAAAAATTTGTTCGAACTCACAACTCAAACAATGTCGTAAGTGAATTTAGTCCAAACAGTTTCTTTGAAAATTTTGTTCGAACACACAACTTAACCCGATAAGAAGGAATATGAGGAAATGTAGACAAGACCTTCATCTATCACACCTACTAACCGATTGTCACACCTTTTTGTTTGGGCCCTGTATGTCGAGCAAAGTCGTAAGTGAATTTTGTTCAAACCTTTATTTTTTTTAAATTTTGTTCTAACACACAACGTAACCCGACAAAAAGGAATATGAGGTCAAACAATGTCAAACTTAGAAGATATTAAAAGGAAAAAAAAGGAATATGAGGCCAAACAATGTGGTAAGACTTAGGTCAAACAATGTCGTAATTGAATTTTGTTCAAACCGTTTTTTGAAAAATTTGTTCGAACTCACAACTCAAACAATGTCGTAAGTGAATTTAGTCCAAACAGTTTCTTTGAAAATTTTGTTCGAACACACAACTTAACCCGATAAGAAGGAATATGAGGAAATGTAGACAAGACCGTCATCTATCAGACCCCACTAACCGATTAATGTCACACCTTTTTGTTTGGGCCCTGTAGGTCGAGCAAAGTCGTAAGTGAATTTTGTTCAAACCTTTATTTTTTTAAATTTTGTTCTAACATACAACGTAACCCGACAAAAAGGTATATGAGGTCAAACTTAGAAGATATTAACGATATTATTTATAAAATCTGTGATGAACGAAATAAAATATAGAAATAAGATCTATTTCTTCTAAGTTCATTTGATAAACGCAATTGAACAATTAAAATAAGCGAAAGAAATATAAAATTAATTTCATATTAAATATTTGATATATATAAAATTCCTACCGATTTGGTTCACATCTACTTTTGTTTGGAACCAGTAAGTCAAACAATGTTTTAAGTGAATTTTGTTTAAAAAGGTGTTTGAACATTTTTTTCTAGTGCGCAAATTAAATCAAATTATATAAGTTCATCAATTAAAAAAATAGCTGAGCAAGTAAAATATTTATTTTTTAATAAGCGAAAGAAATAAAATCTACTTCATTTAAAAATATTTGATAAACATACAAAAACAGCTTTGTTTTGTTTTAACACAGCTTTAGTAACCACTTATAAGCAATATTCCTTAAAATTGTATTCAAAAACGTTGATTGCTTACTTTACCTTTAGTAAAGCCTTTTAAACTTTAAACATTTTAATAATGGCTCGACTCTACTTTGAGATTATTTGCGTTTTTTCGAACTTAATTGGAAAATACGGAATATGAGGTTTTCTAGTGCGCAAATGAACTCTAATTATATAAGTTCATTTAATAAATGTAGTTGAGCAAGTAAAATATTTATTTTTTAATAAGCGAAAGAAATAAAATCTACTGCATTTCAAAATATATGATAAACATACAAAAACAGCTTTATTATGTTTTAACACAGCTTTAGTAACCATTTATAAGCAAAATTCCTTAAAATTGTATTCAAAAACGATGATTGCTTACTTTACCTTTAGTAAAGCCTTTTAAACTTTAAAAATTTTAATAATGGCTCTACTCTACTTTAAGACCATATTTTGTTACGTTTTTCATGTAAAATAAAAATAATGATAAATTTTTTGATTAATTTTGACAAAAACGACGTATTTTAAAGTGTCCGAATGTTAAAATATGTAATAAAATACAAAATGTTTCAGAATATCTATTTTAACACAATTTTACAAGTTATTTTTTTTTTCTATTCAATGATTAATACATGCGAAAAATACTTTGTTTCTGAAGCTTAGAAGATATTAACGATGTTATTTATAAAATCTGTGATGAACGAAATAAAATATAGAAATAAGATATATTTCTTCAAAGTTCATTTGATAAACGCAATTGAACAATTAAAATAAGAGAAAGAAATATAATATTAATTCCATATAAAATTCCTACCGATTTTGTTCATATCTTTTTGGTTGGAAACAGTAGGTCAAACAATGTCGTATGTAAATTTTGTTCAAACCATTTTTTGAAATATTTATTCGAACGCACAACTTAACCAGAAAAAAGTGGAATGTCGTAAGTGAATCTAGTTCAAACTTTTTTTAATTTCTTCGAACACAAAACACCGCGAAAAAAGGGAATATGAGGAAATGTAGCCACATGAGGAAATGTAGCCAAGACCTTCCTCTATAAGACACCATTAACCGATTTTTAACGCATCTTTTTGTTTGGGCCTTGTAGGTGGAACAATGTCGTAAGTGAATTTTGTTCAAACCTGTTTTTGAAAATTTTGTTCTAACACACAACGTAACCCGAAAAAAAAAGAATATAAGGTCAAAAAATGTCAAACTTAGAAGATATTAACGATATTATTTATAAAATCTTTGATGAACGAAATAAAATATAGAAATAAGATCTATTTCTTCTAAGTTCATTTGATAAACGCAATTGTGCGCAAATAAAATCGAATTATATAAGTTCATTTAATAAATGAAAGAAATAAAATCCGCTTCATTTAAAAATATTTAATAAACATACAAATACAGTTTTATTTTATAAATTTCACAATTTAAATTTTTTCTTATTCTTTACTTAACCATGTTATGTGATGAATGAAATAATATTTATTTCATATAAGTTCATTTAATATTTATTTCATATAAGTTCATTTAATTAACGTACTTGAACCAGTAAAATATTTAATTTGTAATAAGTGAAAGATAAAATCTACTAATTCATATTTGATCTTATTAGTTAATTTAGATTTTCACATCTTTTGTTTAGGCCCTGTAAGTCGAACAATGTCGTAAGTACATTTTGTTCAAACCTTTTTTTTTGAAAATTTTGTTCTAACACACAACGTAACCCGAAGAAAATGGAATATGAGGTCAGACAATGTAGTAAAACTTAGGTCAAACAATGTCGTAAGTGAGTTTTGTTCAAACCGTTTTTTGAAAAATTTTGTTCGAACGCACAACTTCTAGTGCGCAAATAAAATCTAATTATATAAGTTCATTTAATAAATGTAGTTGAGCAAGTAAAATATTTATTTTTTAATAAGCGAAAGAAATGAAATCCGCTTCTTTTAAAAATATTTAATAAGCATACAAATACAGTTTTATTTCATAAATTTCACAATTTAAATTTTTTCTTATTCTTTACTTAACCATGTTATGTGATGAATGAAATAATATTTATTTCATATAAGTTCATTTAATTAACGTACTTGAACAAGTAAAATATTTAATTTGTAATAAGTGAATGATAAAATCTTCTAATTCATATTTGATTTTATTAGTTAATTTAGATAGTAAATAATTTTTTTAATATGATTTTCTTAATAAATACATTAAGTGCCAAATAGTGTAATAGCTAGTATACATATAATATATACATTAACATTTTTTTGAATAATATACAATTTTACAAGTTAAATTCAATATTCAATGATATAATAACCAAAAAGACTGTCTTTCAAATTTAAAGATATAAACGATTTTATTTTTAATTAAAAATAATCTGAGATGAAGGAAATAAAATATATAAATAAGATCGATTTCATTCAATGTTTCTGTAAAGAAGAGTAAATTTCTTTCGTTGTCACATCTAAATTCACAACTCAAACAATGTCGTAAGTGAATTTAGTTGAAACAGTTAATTTGAAAATTTTGTTCAAACACACAACTTAACCCTATAAAATGGAATATGAGAAAATGTAGCCAAGACCTTCATCTATCAGACCCCACTAACCGATTCATGTCACATCTTTTTGTTTGGGCCCTGTAGGTCGAACAAAGTCGTAAGTGAATTTTGTTCAAACCTTTATTTTTTTAAAAGTTTGTTCGAACACACAACTTAACCGAAAAAAATGAATATGAGGTCAAACAATGTCGTAAAACTTAGGTCAAACAATGTCGTAATTGGATTTTGTTCAAACCATTTTTTGAAAAATTTGTTCGAACTCACAACTCAAACAATGTCGTAAGTTTATTTAGTCCAAACAGTTACTTTGAAAATTTTGTTCGAACACACAACCCGATAAGAAGGAATATGATTAAATGTAGACAAGACCTTCATCTATCAGACCCCACTAACCGATTCATGACACATTTTTTTGTTTGGGCCCTGTAGGTCGAACAAAGTCGTAAGTGAATTTTGTTCAAACCTTTACTTTTTGAAAATTTTGTTCCAACACACAACTTAACATGAAAAAACGGAATATGAGAAAATGTAACCAATATCTTCATCTATCAGACCCCATTAACCGATTCATTTCACATCTTTTTGTTTAGGCCCTGTAAGTTGAACAATGTCGTAAGTGCATTTTGTTCAAACCTTTTTTTGAAAACCGATTTTTAACAGACAATGTAGTAAAACTTAGGTCAAACAATGTCGTAAGTGAATTTTGTTCAAACCGTTATTTGAAAAATTTGTTCGAACTCACAACTCAAACAATGTTGTAAGTGAATTTAGTTCAAACAGTTTCTTTAAAAAAAATTTGAATAAGATACAATTTTAAAAGTTAATTTTTTATATTCAATGATGTGATATCCAAAAAGACCGTCTCTCAAATTTAAAAGATATTAACGATTTTATTTTTAATTAAAAATAATCTGAGATGAAGGAAATAAAATATATAAATAAGATCTATTTCATTCAATGTTTCTGTAAAGAAGAGTAAATTTCTTTCGTTGTCACATCTAAATTCACAACTCAAACAATGTCGTAAGTGAATTTAATTCATACAGTTAATTTGAAAATTTTTTTCAAACACACAACTTAACCCTATAAAAAGGAATATGAGAAAATGTAGCCAAGACCTTCATCTATCAGACCCCACTAACCGACTCATGACAAATCTTTTTGTTTGGGCCCTGTAGGTTGAACAAAGTCGTAAGTGAATTTTGTCCAAACCTTTATTTTTTGAAAATTTTGTTCGAACACACAACTTAACCGGAAAAAAATGAAATATATATATATATGAAATATATACGTAAGTGAATTTTGTTCATACCATTTTTTGAAAAATTTGTTCGAACGAACAAATTAACCGGAAAAAATGAAATATGAGGTCAATCAATGTCGTAAAACTTAGTTCAAACAATGTCGTAAGTGAATTTTGTTCAAACCGTTTTTTGAAAAATTTGTTCGAACTCACAACTCAAACAATGTCGTAAGTGAATTTAGTTCAAACAGTTTCTTTGAAAATTTTGTTCGAACACACAACTTAACCCGATAAAAAGGAATATGAGGTAATTAGCGATGACCTTCCTCTCTCAGATCCCATTTACTGATTTTTTTCACATCTTCTTGTTTGGAACCAGTAGGTCAAACAATGTCGTAAGTGAATTTTGTTCAAATGATTTTTTGAAAAAATTGTTCGATCGCACAACCTAACAGGAAAAAAATGGAATGTCGTAAGTGAATCCAGTTCAAACCTGTTTTTTTTGAATGCATCTTTTTGTTTGGGCCTTGTAGTTCGAACAATGTCGTAAGTGAATTTTGTTCAAACCTGTTTTTGAAAATTTTGTTCTAACACACAAAGTAACCCGACAAAAGGAATATGAGGTCAAACTTAGAGATATTAACTATATTATTTATAAAATATGTGATGAACGAAATAAAATATAGAAATAATATCTATTTCTTCTAAGTTCATTTGATAAACGCAATTGAACAATTAAAATAAGCGAAAGAAATATAAAATGAATTTCATATAAAATATTTGATAAATATAAAATTCCTACCGATTTTGTTTGGAGTCAGTAAGTCAAACAATGTTTTAAGTGAATTTTGTTCAAAAAGTTGTTTGACCATTTTTTTTCGAACACACAACTTAATCGGAAAATTCTAGTGCGCAAATAAAATCTAATTATATAAGTTCATTTAATAAATGTAGTTGAGCTAGTAAAATATTTATTTTTTAATAAGCGAAAGAAATAAAATCCGCTTCTTTTAAAAAATTTTAATAAACATACAAATACAGATTTATTTTATAAATTTCACAATTTAATTTTTTTCTTATTCTTTACTTAACCATGTTATGTGATGAATGAAATAATATTTATTTCATATAAGTTCATTTAATTAACGTACTGGAACAAGTAAAATATTTAATTTGTGCGTGAAAGATAAAATCTACTAATTCATATAAAATTTTCCAACTTTTCTATTCAATGATATCCAAAAAGACTGTCTTTCAAATTTAAAAGATATTAACGATTTTATTTTTAATTAAAAATAATATGTGATGAACGAAATAAAATATAAAAATAAGATCTATTTCATTCATTTTTTCTGTAAAGAAGAGTAAATTTCTTTCGTTGTCACATCTTTTTGTTTGGACCTTATAAAGTGATATAGTTTGTTCGATTAATTGCAATAAAATATGAGGAAATGTAGCCAAGACCTTCCTCTATAAGACCCCATTAACCGATTTGTAACGCATCTTTTTGTTTGGGACTTGTAGGTCGAACAATGTCGTAAGTGAATTTTGTTCAAACCTGTTTTTGAAAATTTTGTTCTAACACACAACGTAACCCGAAAAACAGGAATATGAGGTCAAACGATGTCAAACCTAGAAGATATAAACGATATTATTTATAAAATCTGTGATGAACGAAATAAAATATAGAAATAAGATATATTTCTTCAAAGTTCATTTGATAAACGCAATTGAACAATTAAAATAAGAGAAAGAAATATAAAATTAATTCCATATAAAATATTTGATAAATATAAAATTCCTACCGATTTAGTTCACATATCAGGAATATGAGGTCAAACGATGTCAAACCTAGAAGATATAAACGATATTATTTATAAAATCTGTGATGAACGAAATAAAATATAGAAATAAGATATATTTCTTCAAAGTTCATTTGATAAACGCAATTGAACAATTAAAATAAGAGAAAGAAATATAAAATTAATTCCATATAAAATATTTGATAAATATAAAATTCCTACCGATTTAGTTCACATATACTTTTGTTTGGAACCAGTAAGTAAAACAATGTTCTAAGTGAATTTTGTCCAAAATTTTTTTTGAAAACTTTTTTCGAACATACAACTTAATCGAAAAATGCGGAATATGAGGTTTTCTAGTGCGCAAATAAAATCTAATTATATAAGTTCATTTAATAAATGTAGTTGAGCAAGTAAAATATTTATTTTTTAATAAGCGAAAGAAATAAAATCTACTTCATTTCAAAATATTTGATAAACATACAAAAACAGCTTTGTTATGTTTTAACACAGCTTTAGTAAGCACTTATAAGCAAAATTCATTAAAATTGTATTCAAGAACGTTGATTTTCTTATTATACCTTTAGTAAAGCCTTTCAAACTTTAAAAATTTGAATAATGTCTCGACTCTACTTTAAGACCATATTTTGAGATTATTTGCCCTACATTTTTCAAGAAAAATAAAAAATGACAAATTTTTTGATTCATTTTGACAAAAAAGACGTATTTTAAAGTGTCCGAATGTTAAAATATGTAATAAAATAAAAAATGTTTCAGAATATCTATTTAAAAACGTATTAAATTATTGCCTACATATACAAAAAACTGTTGATTATTTAATTTAGACAGTAAATAGTTTTTTGAATATGATTTTCTTAATAAATACATTAAGTGCCAAATCGTGTATTAGCTAGTATGTATATAATACATACATTAACATTTTTTTGAATGAGATACAATTTTACAAGTTAAATTTTTTATATTCAATGATATGCGAAAAATACTTTTGTTTTTGAAACTTAGAAGATATTAACGATGTTATTTATAGAATCTGTGATGAACGAAATAAAATATAAAAATAAGATCTATTTCATTTAAGTTGATATAATGTTTCTGTAAAGAAGAGTATTTTTTTTTTTGAAAAATTTGTTCGAACACACATCTTAACTGGAAAACATGGAATATGAGGTGAATTTAGTTCAGTTTTTTGAAAAATTTTTTGAACAAACAACTTAAACGGAAAGGACGGAATATGAGGAAATGTAGCCAAGTCAAACAATGTTAGAATGAATAGTTTCTTTTCAGCTCTTTTTTATATACCATTAAACCGTGTAGTTAATACATATTTTTGTGTGTAACTAGCACTCTCATTGGATAGATTTGTATGTTAATCAATCAATATATTTGTTTGCGTTGTAGTCATTTTTATATTTAGTTTTTATTAGACAATTAACAAAAAATAGTCAATAGTCAAAAAAAGTCGGAAATAGTAAGAAAATCGAAAATAGTCGGAAAAAGTCAAAAAGTCGTAAATAGTCGGAAAGAGTCGAAAATATTCGAAAAGTCGAAAATAGTCGGATAAAGTTAAAAAGTAGAAAATAGTCGGAAAAAGTCGAAAAGTCGATTAATTCAAAATTAAAAAAAAGTCGAAAAATTGAAAAGCCGACTTTTGGTTGAAACTGTAAAACCCTACAAACAATGTCGTAAGTGAATTTAATTCAAACAGTTTTTTTTAAATTTTATTCGAACACACAACTTCAGTATCTTTTAAAAATTTTTTTGAACACACAACTTAAACGGAAAAGACGGAATATGGGGAAATGTAGCCAAGTGAATCAATGTCGTAAGTGAATTTAGTTCAATTTTTTTTAAATTTGTTCGAACACACAATTTAACCGGAAAACATGGAATATGATGTCAAACAATGTCGTAAGTGAATTTAGTTCAAACTTTTTTTTAAATTTGTTCGAACAAACAAACAAACAACAAAAGTTTGTTAAAATAATTTGTTTATTCTATAAATTTCTTAAGTAAAACTATTAAGAAAATGTTTTAAACATTTTATGTAAAAAGTTTGTTGGAATTCAACAAACTTTTACATATGACTTATATTCGGCAGTGGTATTGCCATTTCTTGCACAAAACTAGCACTGTATGCAACCTTGGTTTCTGCAAAAATGAAAATTCTCATTTCTAGCTTGTACAATATAATTTGTTGAGAAATAATAATGTCTCTATAAAGATGAGATGAGTTAGTGCGGTCTGATAGATGAAAGTCTTTGTTAAGTTTCTTGATATTCTGTTTTCGGGTTAAATTGTGTGTTTAAACAAATTGTTCAAAAAAAAGTTTGAACTAAATTCACTTACGACATTGTTTGACTTGGGTACATTTCCTCATATTATTAAATAAGAATTAGATTTTAGATTTTATTTACGCAAAAGTAAATAAAAAACTGGCCCAACATGTACAATTATGTACAATTTGAAGATAGTGAGAAAGAGAGAAATTTACTCTTCTTTACAGAAACATTATAATTTCTCAACAAACTCTATTGTAGAAGGTAGAATTGAGAATTTTCATTTTGATCATGACACATTTTTTTGTTTGGGACCTGTAGGTCGAACAAAGTCGTAAGTGAATTTTGTTTAAACCTTAATTTTTTGAAAATTTTGTTCTAACACACAACCTAACCCGAAAAAAAGGAATATAAGGTCAGACAATGTGGTAAAACTTAGGTCAAACAATGTCGTAAGTGAATTTTGTTCAAACCGTTTTTTGAAAAATTTTGTTCGAACGCTAAATTGTGTGTTTAAACAAATTGTGTGTTTAAACAAATTGTTCAAAAAAAAAGTTTGAACTAAATTCACTTACGACATTGTTTAACTTGGGTACATTTCCTCATATTATTAAATATGAATTAGATTTTATTTACGCAAAAGTAAATAAAAAACTGGCCCAACATGTACAATTATGTACAATTTGAAGATAGTGAGAAAGAGAGAAATTTACTCTTCTTTACATAAACATTATAATTTCTCAACAAACTCTATTGTAGAAGGTAGAATTGAGAATTTTCATTTTGATCATGACACATCTTTGTGTTTGCGCCCTGTAGGTCGAACAATGTCCTAAGTGAATTTTGTTCAAACCTTTACTTTTTAAAATTTTGTTCGAACACACAACTTAACCGGAAAAAACGGAATATGAGAAAATGTAACCAAGATCTTCATCTGTCAGACCCCACCAACCGATTCATTTCACATCTTTTTGTTTGGGTCATGTAAGTCGAACAATGTCGTAAGTGAATTTTGTTCAAATCTTTTTTTGAAAATTTTATTCTATCACACAACGTAACCCGAAAAAAAAGGAATATGAGGTCAAACAATGTCGTAAAACTTAGGTCAAACAATGTTGTAAGTGAATTTTGTTCAAACATTTTTTTTGAAAATTTTGTTCTAACACACAAAGTAACCCGAAAAAAAGGAATATGAGGTCAAACAGTATCGTAAAACTTACGTCAAACAATGTCGTAAGTGAATTTTGTTCATACCATTTTTTGAAACATTTGTTCGAACGCACAACTTAACCGGAAAAAAATGGAATATGAGGTCAATCAATGTCGTAAAATTTAGGTCAAACAATGTCGTAAGTGAATTTTGTTCAAACCGTTTTTTGAAAAATTTTTTCGAACTCGCAACTCAAACAATGTCGTAAGTAAATTTAGTTCAAACATTTTCTTTGAAAATTTTGTTCGAACACACAACTTAACCCGATAAGAAGGAATATGAGGAAATGTAGACAAGACCTTCATCTATCACACCCCACTAACCGATTAATGTCACACCTTTTTGTTTGGGCCCTGTAGGTCGAGCAAAGTCGTAAGTGAATTTTGTTCAAACCTTTATTTTTTTTTAAATTTTGTTCTAACACACAACGTAACCCGACAAAAAGGAATATGAGGTCAAACAATGTCAAACTTAGAAGATATTAAAAGGAAAAAAAAAAGGAATATGAGGCCAAACAATGTGGTAAGACTTAGGTCAAACAATGTCGTAATTGAATTTTGTTCAAACGATTTTTTGAAAAATTTGTTCGAACGCACAACCTAACCGGAAAAAATGGAATGTCGTAAGTGAATCCAGTTCAAAGCTTTTTTTAATGCATCTTTTTGTTTGATCTTTGTAGGTCGAACAATGTCGTAAGTGAATTTTGTTCAAACCTGTTTTTGAAAATTTTGTTCTAACACACAACGTAACCCGAAAAAAAGGATTATGAGGTCAAACAATGTCGTAAAACTTAGGTCAAACAATGTTGTAAGTGAATTTTGTTCAAACATTTTTTTGAAAATTTTGTTCTTACACAAAATAACCCGAAAAAAAGAATATGAGGTCAAACAATGTCGTAAAACTCAGGTCAAACAATGTCGTAAGTGAATTTTGTTCAAACCGTTTTTTGAAAAATTTTTTCGAACTCACAACTCAAACAATGTTGTAAGTGAATTTAGTTCAAACGTTTTCTTTGAAAATTTTGTTTGTACACACAACTTAACCCGATAAAAAGGAATATTAGGTAATGTAGCCAAGACCTTCCTCTCTCAGATCGCATTTACCGATTTTTTTCACATCTTCTTCTTTGCAACCAGTAGGTCAAACAATGTCGTAAGTGAATTTTG
The DNA here is from genome assembly GCA_951394005.1 of Protophormia terraenovae. Classification (NCBI taxonomy): domain Eukaryota; kingdom Metazoa; phylum Arthropoda; class Insecta; order Diptera; family Calliphoridae; genus Protophormia; species Protophormia terraenovae. The sequence continues at coordinate 113,625 of OX596078.1, read as the reverse complement.
TTCAAACGATTTTTTGAAAATTTTGTTCGAACGCACAACCTAACCGGAAAAAATGGAATGTCGTAAGTGAATCCAGTTCAAACCTTTTTTTAATGCATCTTTTTGTTTGGGCTTTGTAGGTCGAACAATGTTGTAAGTGAATTTTGTTCAAACCTGTTTTTGAAAATTTTGTTCTAACACACAACGTAACCCGAAAAAAGGATTATGAGGTCAAACAATGTCGTAAAACTTAGGTCAAACAATGTTGTAAGTGAATTTTGTTCAAACTTTTTTTTGAAAATTTTGTTCTTACACAAAATAACCCGAAAAAAGGAATATGAGGTCAAACAATGTCGTAAAACTTAGGTCAAACAATGTCGTAAGTGAATTTTGTTCAAACTGTTTTTTGAAAATTTTTTTCGAACTCACAACTCAAACAATGTTGTAAGTGAATTTAGTTCAAACATTTTCTTTGAAAATTTTGTTCGTACACATAACTTAACCCGATAAAAAGGAATATGAGGTAATGTAGCCAAGACCTTCCTCTATAAGACCCCATTTACCGATTTTTTTCACATCTTCTTGTTTGGAACCAGTAGGTCAAACAATGTCGTAAGTGAATTTTGTTCAAACGATTTTTTGAAAAATTTGTTCGAACGCACAACCTAACCGGAAAAAATAGAATGTCGTAAGTGAATCCAGTTCAAACCTTTTTTTTGAATGCATCTTTTTGTTTGGGCCTTGTAGGTCGAACAATGTCGTAAGTGAATTTTGTTCAAACCTGTTTTTGAAAATGTTGTTCTTACACACAACGTAACCCGAAAAAAGGAATATGAGGTCAAACAATGTCAAACTAAGAAGATATTAACGATAGTATGTATAAAATCTGTCATGAACGAAATAAAATATAGAAATAAGATCTATTTCTTCTAAGTTCATTTGATAAACGCAATTGAACAATTAATATAAGCGAAAGAAATATAAAATTAATTTCATATAAAATATTTGATAAATATAAAATTCCTACCGATTTTGTTCACATCTTTTGTTTGGAGTCAGTAAGTCAAACAATGTCTTAAGTGAATTTTGTTCAAAAAGTTGTTTGAACATTTTTTCGAACACACAACTTAATCGGAAAATGCGGAATATGAGGTTTTCTAGTGCGCAGATAAAATCTAATTATATAAGTTCATTTAATAAATGTAGTTGAGCAAGTAAAATATTTATTTTTTGATAAGCGAAAGAAATAAAATCCGTTTCATTTAAAAATATTTAATAAACATACAAATACAGTTTTATTTTATAAATTTCACAATTTAAATTTTTTCTTATTCTTTACTTAACCATGTTATGTTATGAATGAAATAATACGTATTTCATATAAGTTCATTTAATTAACGTACTTGATCAAGTAAAATATTTAATTTGTAATAAGTGAAAGATAAAATCTACTAATTCATATAAAATTTTCCAACTTAAATTTTTTCTATTCAATGATATCCAAAAAGACTGTCTTTCAAATTTAAAAGATATTAACGATTTTATTATACCCTTCACCACAGGTGTAAAGGGTATATATAAGTTTGTCATTCCGTTTGTAATTTCCACAATTTTCGTCGGAGAGCAAAAAAGTTTATGTTTTCGGAATCCTTGTAAGAAGCGATGACGATTGGAGCATGTCCGTCCGTCCGTCCGTGTGTCGGTTGAAATGGCGTTTATGAAGCCCACCGATAACTGACATATATAATATATATGTCAAACGATCGGAAATGCTTTCGAGAATTTTGCTATTGGAATTCAGCAAGATCGGTTCATACAATGCGGAGATATGTTAAAAAAACCGGTTTTTAGAACTGGTTTTCCAGTTTCTGAAGCCTCTGTATATTCTAGAGACTTTGTTTTTACAAAGAAGTCTCGGACATTTTTTCTGAATTTTTGTTCTGAAAAAATGAAATAAATCGGTTCAATAATAACTGAGATATCGGACAAAACGCATTTTTTATTTTTTGAAGCCCTGGTTTAAGCTATAGATTTTTATTTTTATACAGATCGGTCACAAATATTTTTATAAAATTTCGGTTTTTTGAATCAGCAGGATCGGTTTATAAATGGCGGAGATATGCTTTAAAAACCGGTTTTTGGAACCGGTTTTTCAGTTTCTGAAGCCTCCACATATTCCAGGTACTTCGAATTTTTAAAGGGGTTCGGAAATTATTTTCTGAATTTTTGTTCTGATAAAATGAAATAAATCGGTTCAGTAGTAACTGAGATATCGGGGAAAACGATTTTTTTATTTTTGAAGCCCTTGTTCAAGCTACAAATTTTTATTTTTATATAGATTAGTCATAAATGTTTTTACAAAATTTATATAAACCAAAAAATTTAATAAACCAAATTCGTTCATAATCAACAGAGTTATGGTCCAAAAACAAATCTGTTAAGAATATAAATACACACACAAACATGTATATTAAGCATTGTAATGACTATTAGTGACGTTTTCTGTTTTTTGTATAGACAAGTAGTTTAGTTAGAAACAGCAGTCATATAATGAATAACAGTGTTGTTGTTGTTCTTTGTATATGCAGCCAGTTTGTATATACATACATAAAAAAATAAATAAATATGGAATTTTTGTTGTTGTTTATTTTGTAAAAGCAAAGCCTGCTATGATTGTTTTTTTATATATTCAAATTTTCGTAGTTTGAATAAAATTTAGATTTATATATGTGAAAATATGAAAGCGTACGTTAAGGAGAAAATTTTATTATTTGTCGGTAATATGGTAATATGATGTCGATAAGATACTAAGATGGTAATATGGTAGTATGGCGAAGGGTATCAAAGATTCGGCACAGCCGAATCTTTTTTCAATTTCATTTTTAATTAAAAATAATATGTGATGAACGAAATAAAATATAGAAATAAGATCTATTTCATTCAATGTTTCTGTAAAGAAGAGTAAATTTCTTTCGTTGTCACATCTTTTTGTTTGGACCCTATAAAGTGATATAGTTTGTTCGATTAATTGCAATAAAATATGATGAAATGTAGCCAAGAACTTCATCTATCAGACCCCACTAACCGACTCATGTCACATCTTTTTGTTTGGAACATATAGGTCGAGTATTGTCGTAAGTGAATAGTTCAAACTTTTTTTAAAAATTTGTTCGAACACACTACTAAACCGGAAAAAATGGAATATGAGTTCAAACAATGTCGTAAGTGAATTTCGCTCAAACCGTTTTTTGAAAACAATGTCGTAAGTGAATTTAGTTCAAACAGTTAATTTGAAAATTTTCTTCAAACACCTAACTTAACCCGATAAAATGGAATATGAGGAAATGTAGCCGAGATCTTCATCTATCAGACCCCACTAACCGATTAATGTCACATCTTTTTGTTTGGGCCCTGTAGGTCGAGCAAAGTCGTAAGTGAATTTTGTTCAAACCTTTATTTTTTTTTAAATTTTGTTCGAACACACAACTTAACCGGAAAAAAGGAATACGAGGTCAAACAATGTCGTAAAACTTAGGTCAAACAATGTCGTAATTGAATTTTGTTCAAACCGTTTTTTGAAAAATTTGTTCGAACTCACAACTCAAACAATGTCGTAAGTGAATTTAGTCCAAACAGTTTCTTTGAAAATTTTGTTCGAACTCACAACTTAACCCGATAAGAAGTAATATGAGGAAATGTAGACAAGACCTTCATCTATCAGACCCCATTAACCGATCATTTTTTTTTTTTTTTTTTATATATTGAATCTGTCTTATTTTAGACCTCACAATATGTATTAAAATCTTAAAAACTAAATTAAACACTACTCGATCTCTATCGAGATCATTGGTTATTCCATGGTCCTACTATTAACGGGGTGGAAAGTCGGCTCTGCGAAGCCTTGTAGCTGACTGAACTTCAGCAAGAGATCTTGCGAGTGGGTTGGGGTGAGTCTCTAGTTTAAGAATGTATTTTTCTCTGAGCTTCCTGAACTCGTCTCTTACAAGTGGTACCTCTAAATCCCTATGGATATTCTCATTTCTTATGTACCATGGCGCACCCGTCATGGTTCTAAGAATTTTTGATTGGGCCCTCTGTATAATATCAATGCTCGTATTACTGGCTGTCCCCCATAGTTGGATGCCGTATGTCCAAATTGGCTTTAAAACGGTTTTATACAGGATGACTTTATTGTCAAGGCTTAGTTTTGAATGACTATTAATTAACCAGTGAAGACTAGAAGCTTTTAACTTCATATGAAGTCTCTTGGCTTCTATATGACGACGCCAAGTAAGTCGCCTATCTAAGTGAATACCAAGGTATGTAACATGGTCTGACTGGGGTATATTTATATCATTAAGTGTAACTGGAGGACAATTTCCTCTTCTCAGGGTGAATGTAACATGATTACTTTTCACTTCATTTACACGAATACGCCAGTTTTTCAACCATGTCTCATGATCATGACACATTTTTTTGTTTGGGACCTGTAGGTCGAACAAAGTCGTAAGTGAATTTTGTTCAAACCTTTATTTTTTTTAAATTTTGTTCTAACACACAACCTAACCCGAAAAAAAGGACTATAAGGTCAGACAATGTCGTAAAACTTAGGTCAAACAATGTCGTAAGTGAATTTTGTTCAAATCGTTTTTTGAAAAATTTTGTTCGAACGCACAACTTAACCTGAAAATGAAATTGAAAAAAGATTCGGCTGTGCCGAATCTTTTATACCCTTCACCATATTACCATCTTACTATCTTATCGACATCTTATTACCATATTACCGACAAATAATAAAATTTTCGCCTTAACGTATGCTTTCATATTTTCACATATTTAAATCTAAATTTTTTTCAAACTACGAAAATTTGAATATGAAAAAAAAAAAACAATCATAGCAGGCTTTGCTTTTAAAAAATAAACAACAACAATTCCATATTTATTTTTTTATGTGTGTATATACAAACTTGCTGCATATACAGAGAACAGCAATAACACTGTTATTCATTATATTACTTCTGTTGCTAACTAAACTACTTGTCTTATAGGCAAAAACGTCACTAATATTCATTACAATGCTTAATATGCATTTTGTATGTATTTATGTATATTCTTAACAGATATGTTTTAGTTTTAAAAAATAAACAACAACAATTCCATATCTATTTATTTTTGTACAGACTGCATATACAAAGAACAACAACAACACTGTTATTCATTATATGACTGCTGTTTCTAACTAAACTACTTGTCTATACAAAAAACAAAAAACGTCACTAATAGTCATTACAATGCTTAATATACATGTTTGTGTGTGTATTTATATTCTTAACATATTTGTTTTTGTTCCACAACTCTGTTGATTCTGAACGAATTTGGTTTATTTAAAAAAACGAAATTTTATAAAAACATTTATGACTGATCTATATAAAAATAAAAATCTATAGCTTGAAAAAGGGCTTAAAAAATAAAAAAATCGTTTTCCCCGATATCTCAGTTATTACTGAACCGATTTATTTCATTTTTTCAGAACAAAAATTCAGAAAATAATTTCCGAGCCCCCTTTAAAAATTCGAAGTCCCTGGTATATGCAGAGGCTTCAGAAACTGAAAAACCGGTTCCAAAAACCGGTTTTTAAAGCATATCTCCGCCATTTACAAACCGATCCTGCTGATTCAAAAAACCGAAATTTTAAAAAAATATTTGTGATCGATCTGCTTAAAAATAAAAATCTATAGCTTAAACCAAGGCTTCAAAAAATAAAAATGCGTTTTGACCGATATCTCAGTTATTATTGAACCGATTTATTTCATTTTTTCAGAACAAAAATTCAGAAGAAAATGTCCGAGACTTCTTTGTAAAGACGAAGTCCCTAGTATATACAGAGGCTTCAGAAACTGGAAAACCGGTTCTAAAAACCGGTTTTTTAACATATCTCCGCATTGTATGAACCGATCTTGCTGAATTCCAATAGCAAAATTCTCGAAAGCATTTCCGATCGTTTGATATATATATTATATATGTCAGTTATCGGTGGGCTTCATAAACGCCATTTCAACCGACACACGGACGGTCGGACGGACGGACGGACGGACGGACATGGTCCTATCGTCATCATTTCTTACAAGGATCCCGAAAATGTCAACTTTTTTGCTCTCCGACGAAAATTGTGGGAATTACAAACGGAATGACAAACTTATATATACCCTTTACACCTTTGGTGAAGGGTATAAAAATGGATGTCGTAAGTGAATATATTTCAAACCTTTTTTCTTTTCGAAAATTTCTTCGAACACAAAATAACCCGAAAAAACGGAATATGAGGAAATGTAGTCAAGACCTTCCTCTATAAGACCCCATTAAAAGATTTTTAACGCATTTTTTTGTTAGGGCCTTGTAGGTCGAACAATATCGTAAGTGAATTTTTTTCAAACCTGTTTTTGAAAATTTTGTTCTAACACACAACGTAACCCGACAAAAAGGAATATGAGGTCAAACGATGTCAAACTTAGAAGATATTAACGATATTATTTATAAAATCTGTGATGAACGAAATAAAATATAGAAATAAGATATATTTCTTCTAAGTTCATTTGATAAACGCAATTGAACAATTAAAATAAGCGAAAGAAATATAAAATTAATTTCATATTAAATATTTGATAAATATAAAATTCCTACCGATTTTGTTCACATCTACTTTTGTTTGGAACCAGTAAGTCAAACAATGTTTTAAGTGAATTTTGTTTAAAAAGTTGTTTGAACATTTTTTTCTATACAAAAACAGATTTGTTTTATTTTAACACAGCTTTAGTAACCATTTATAAGCAAAATTCCTTAAAATTGTATTCAAAAACGTTGATTTGCTTACTTTACCTTTAATAATGGCTCGACTCTACTTTGAGATTATTTGCGTTTTTTCGAACACACAACTTAATCGGAAAATGCGGAATATGAGGTTTTCTAGTGCACAAATAAAATGTAATTATATAAGTTCATTTAATAAATGTAGTTGAGCAAGTAAAATATTTATTTTTTTAATAAGCGAAAGAAATAAAATCTACTTCATTTCAAAATATTTGATAAACATACAAAAACAGTTTTGTTTTAACACAGCTTTAGTAACCATTTATAAGTAAAATTCCTTAAAATTGTATTCAAAAACGTTGATTTGCTTACTATACCTTTAGTAAAGCCTTTTAAACTTTAAAAATTTTAATAATGGCTCGACTCTACTTTAAGACCATATTTTGAGATTATTTGCCCTACATTTTTCAAGAAAAATAAAAAATGATAAATTTTTTCATTAATTTTGACAAAAACGACGTATTTTAAAGTGTCCGTATGTTAAAATATGTAATAAAATAAAAAATGTTTCAGAATATCTATTTAAAAATGTATTAAATTATTGCCTACATATACAAAAAACTGTTGATTAGTTAACTTAGCTAGTAAATAGTTTTTTGAATATGATTTTCTTAATAAATACATTAAGTACCAAATTGTGTATTAGCTAGTATGTATATAATACATTAACATTTTTTGAATAAGATACAATTTTACAAGTTAAATTTTTTACATTATATGATATATACATGCGAAAAATACTTTGTTTTTGAAACTTAGAAGATATTACGATGTTATTTATAAAATCTGTGATGAACGAAATGAAATATAGAAATAAGATCTATTTCTTCTAAGTTCATTTGATAAACGCAATTGAACAATTAAAATAAGCGAAAGCAATATAAAATTAATTTTATATTAAATAGTTGATAAATATAAAATTTCTAACGATTTTGTTCACATCTTTTGTTTGGAGTCAGTAAGTCAAACAATGTTTTAAGTGAATTTTGTTCAAAAAGTTGTTTGACAATTTTTTTCGAACACACAACTTAATCGGAAAATGCGGAATATGAGGTTTTCTAGTGCGCAAATAAAATCGAATTATATAAGTTCATTAAATAAATGAAAGAAATAAAATCCGCTTCATTTAAAAATATTTAATAAACATACAAATACAGTTTTATTTTATAAATTTCACAATTTAAATTTTTTCTTATTCTTTACTTAACCATGTTATGTGATGAATGAAATAATATTTATTTCATATAAGTTCATTTAATTAACGTACTTGAACAAGTAAAATATTTAATTTGTAATAAGTGAAAGATTCATATAATATATATGTATAATTCATATAAAATTTTCCAAGTTAAATTTTTTATATTCAATGATATCCAAAAAGACTGTCTTTCAAATTTAAAAGATATTAACGATTTTATTTTTAATTAAAAATAATCTGTGATGAAAGAAATAAAATATAGAAATAAGATCTATTTAATTCAATGTTTATGTAAAAGAGTAAATTTCTTTCGTTGTCACATCTTTTTGTTTGTACCCTATAAAGTAATATAGTTTGTTCGATTAATTGCAATAAAATATGAGGAAATGTAGCCAAGATCTTCACCTATCAGACCCCACTAACCGAATCAAAAACTCTTTGTTTGGGCCCTGTAGGTCGAACAAAGTCGTAAGTGAATTTTGTTCAAACAGTTTCTTTGAAAATTTTGTTCGAACACACAACTTAACCGAAAAAAAGGAATATGAGGTCAGATAATGTCGTAAAACTTAGGTCAAACAATGTCGTAAGTGAATTTTGTTCAAACCTTTTTTTTAATTTTGTTCTAACACACAGCGTAACCCGAAAAAAAGGAATATGAGGTCAAATAATGTCGGAAAACTTAGGTCAAAACATTTCGTAATTGAATTTTGTTCAAACTGTTTTTTGAAAAATTTGTTCGAACTCAGAACTCATACAATGTCGTAAGTGAATTTTGTTCAAACAGTTTCTTTGAAAATTTTTGTTCGAACGCACAACTTAACCGGAAAAAATGGGATTTCGTAAGTGAATCTAGTTCAAACCTTTTTTTTAATTACTTCGATCACAAAACAACCAGAAAAAACGGAATATGAGGAAATGTAGGCAAGACATTCATCCATCAGACCCGTTTTTTGAAAAATTTGTTCGAACTCAGAGCTCATACGATGTCGTAAGTGAATTTAGTTCAAACAGTTTCTTTGAAAATTTTGTTCGAACACACGACTTAACCCGATAAAATGGAATATGAGGAAATGTAGCCAAGACCTTCATCCATCAGACCCCACTAACTGATTCATTTCACATATCTTTGTTTAGGCCCTGTAAGTCGAACAATGTCGTAAGTGAATTTTGTTCAAACAGTTTCTTTGAAAATTTTGTTCGAACACACAACTTAACCCGAAAAAATGAACATGAAAAGAGCTTCCTCTATCAGACCCCACTAACCGATTTTTAACAGACAATGTCGTAAAACTTAGGTCAAACAATGCCGTAAGTGAATTTTGTTCAAACTCACAACTCAAACAATGTCGTAAGTGAAATTAGTTCAAACAGTTTCTTTGAAAATTTTGTTCGAACACACGACTTAACCCGATAAAATGGAATATGAGGAAATGTAGCCAAGACCTTCATCCATCAGACCCCACTAACTGATTCATTTCACATCTTTTTGTTTAGGCCCTGTAAGTCGAACAATGTCGTAAGTGAATTTTGTTCAAACCTTTTTTTGAAAACCGATTTTTAACAGACAATGTAGTAAAACTTAGGTCAAACAATGTCGTAAGTGAATTTTGTTCAAACAGTTATTTGAAAAATTTGTTCGAACTCACAACTCAAACAATGTTGTAAGTGAATTTAGTTCAAACAGTTTCTTTAAAAAATTTTGAATAAGATACAATTTTACAAGTTAAATTTTTTATATTCAATGATGTGATATCCAAAAAGACCGTCTCTCAAATTTAAAAGATATTAACGATTTTATTTTTAATTAAAAATAATCTGAGATGAAGGAAATAAAATATATAAATAAGATCTATTTCATTCAATGTTTCTGTAAAGAAGAGTAAATTTCTTTCGTTGTCACATCTAAATTCACAACTCAAACAATGTCGTATGTGAATTTAGTTGAAACAGTTAATTTGAAAATTTTGTTCAAACACACAATGAGAAATGGACAAAATGGAATATGAGAAAATGTAGCCAAGACCTTCGTCTATCAGACCCCACTAACCGATTCATGTCACATCTTTTTGTTTGGGCCCTGTAGGTCGAACAAAGTCGTAAGTGAATTTTGTTCAAACCTTTATTTTTTTAAAAGTTTGTTCGAACACACAACTTAACCGAAAAAAAATGAATATGAGGTCAAACAATGTCGTAAAACTTAGGTCAAACAATGTCGTAAGTGAATTTTGTTCAAACAGTTTCTTTGAAAATTTTGTTCGAACACACAACTTAACCCGATAAAAAGGAATATGAGGTAATGTAGCGATGACCTTCCTCTCTCAGATCCCATTTACTGATTTTTTTCACATCTTCTTGTTTGGAACCAGTAGGTCAAACAATGTCGTAAGTGAATTTTGTTCAAATGATTTTTTGAAAAAATTGTTCGATCGCACAACCTAACAGGAAAAAAATGGAATGTCGTAAGTGAATCCAGTTCAAACCTGTTTTTTTTTTTTTTTGAATGCATCTTTTTGTTTGGGCCTTGTAGTTCGAACAATGTCGTAAGTGAATTTTGTTCAAACCTGTTTTTGAAAATTTTGTTCTAACACACAAAGTAACCCGAAAAAAGGAATATGAGGTCAAACTGAAAAGATATTAACGATATTATTTATAAAATCTTTGATGAACGAAATAAAATATAGAAATAATATATATTTCTTCAAAGTTCATTTGATAAACGCAATTGAACAATTAAAATAAGAGAAAGAAATATAAAATTAATTCCATATAAAATATTTGATAAATATAAAATTCTAAGTGAATTTTGTCCAAAACTTTTTTTGAAAACTTTTTTCGAACATACAACTTAATCGAAAAATGCGGAATATGAGGTTTTCTAGTGCGCAAATAAAATCTAATTATATAAGTTCATTTAATAAATGTAGTTGAGCAAGTAAAATATTTATTTTTTAATAAGCGAAAGAAATAAAATCTACTTCATTTCAAAATATTTGATAAACATACAAAAACAGCTTTGTTATGTTTTAACACAGCTTTAGTAAGCACTTATAAGCAAAATTCATTAAAATTGTATTCAAGAACGTTGATTTTCTTATTATACCTTTAGTAAAGCCTTTCAAACTTTAAAAATTTGAATAATGTCTCGACTCTACTTTAAGACCATATTTTGAGATTATTTGCCCTACATTTTTCAAGAAAAATAAAAAAAAAATGACAAATTTTTTGATTCATTTTGACAAAAAAGACGTATTTTAAAGTGTCCGAATGTTAAAATATGTAATAAAATAAAAAATGTTTCAGAATATCTATTTAAAAACGTATTAAATTATTGCCTATATATACAAAAAACTGTTGATTAGTTAATTTAGTAAATAGTTTTTTGAATATGATTTTCTTAATAAATACATTAAGTGCCAAATTGTGTATTAGCTAGTATGTATATAATACATACATTAACATTTTTTTGAATAAGATACAATTTTACAAGTTAAATTTTTTATATTCAATGATATGCGAAAAATACTTTGTTTTTGAAACTTAGAAGATGTTATTTATAGAATCTGTGATGAACGAAATAAAATATAAAAATAAGATCTATTTCATTTAAGTTGATATAATGTTTCTGTAAAAAAGAGTATTTTTATTGTCACATCTTTTTGTTTGGACCCTATAAAGTGATACAGTTTGTTCGATTATGGTATTAATTTATATTAACATAATGGTTAATAATTAAAACAGCATACATATTTTTGTTTATTCTATACATTTCTTAACTAAAACTATTAAGAAAATGTTTAAAGCAAAGTTTGTTGGAATTCATTCAACAAACTTTTACATATGACTTATATTCGGCAATGGTATTGCCATTTCTTGCACAAAGCTGGCACTATATGTATTAAAATTACCTTAGTTTCTGCAAAAATGAAAACTCTAATTTCTAGCTTGTACATGTCGTAAGTGAATTTTGTCCAAAAAGTTTTTTGAAAAAATGTATTCGAACACACAACTTAACCAGAAAAAAACGGAATATGGGGAAATGTAGCCAAGACCTTCATTTATCAGACTCCACTAACCGATTTTTGTCACATCTTTTTGTTAGGACCATATATGTTGAATAATATCATAAGTGAATTTTTTTCAAACATTTTTTGTTGATAATTTTGTTCAAGCAGACAACTTACCCGAAAAAAACGGTATAATTAGGAAATGTTTGAACCATATATAGGTCGAACAATATGATAAAGTTTGTTTAATTAATTACAATAAAATAGTATTAATTTTTGTTAACATACATATTTTTGTTATTCTATAAATTTCTTAAATAAAACTATTAAGAAAATGTTTTAAGAATTTTATGTAAAAAGTTTGTTGGAATTCATTCAACAAACTTTTACATATGACTTATATTCGGCAATGGTATGGCCATTTCTTGCACAAAACTAGCACTGTATGCATTAAAATTACCTTGGCTTCTGCAAAAATTAAAATTCTCATTTCTAGCTTGTACAATAGCGTTTGTTGAGAAATTATGATGTTTCTGTAAAGAGTAAATTCCTATATGTTAAAATATGTAAAAGTTTGTTGAATGAATTCCGACAACATTTTATATAAAATTCTTAAAACATTTTCTTAATAGTTTTACTTAAGAAATTTATAGAATAAACAAAAATGTTTATACTGTTGGAAATTTATAGAATAAACAAAAATGTTTATACTGTTGGAATTCATTCAACAAACCTTTACATATGAATTATATTCGGCAATAGTTATTGCCATTTCTTGCACAAAACTAGCACTATATGCATTAAAATTACCTTGGTTTCGGCAAAAATGAAAATTCTCTTTTCTAGCTTTTACAATAGAGTTTGTTGAGAAATTTTAATGTTTCTGTAAATAATAGTAAATTTCTCTCTATCTATCTATCTCTCTCTATCTTCAAATTGTACATAATTGTACATGTTGGGCCAGTTTGTTATTTACTCTTGCGTAAATAAATTCTAATTCATATAAGTTCATTTAATAAATGTAGTTAATCAAGTAAATTATTTATTTTTAATAAGCGAAAGAAATAAAATATACTTCATTTAAAAAATATTTGATAAACATACAAATGTTGTCATGACCTTCATCTATCAGACCCAACTAACTTATTTTTGTCACATCTTTTTGTTTGGGCAATATAGGTCGAGTAATGTCGTAAATGAAGTTTGTTCAAACAGCATTTAGAAAAATTGTGTTCGAACACACAACTTAACCGGAAAAAACGCAATATGAGGTCAAACAATGTCGTACGTGAATTTATTTCAGTTATTTTTAAAAAAATGTTCGAACACACAACTTAAACGGAAAAGACGGAATATGAGGAAATGTAGCCAAGTCAAACAATGTCGTAAGTGAATTTAGTTCAAACTTTTTTTTTTTTTGAAAAATTTGTTCGAACACACATCTTAACTGGAAAACATGGAATATGAGGTGAATTTAGTTCAGTTTTTTGAAAAATTTTTTGAACAAACAACTTAAACGGAAAGGACGGAATATGAGGAAATGTAGCCAAGTCAAACAATGTTAAAATGAATAGTTTCTTTTCAGCTCTTTTTTATATACCATTAAACCGTGTAGTTAATACATATTTTTGTGTGTAACTAGCACTCTCATTGGATAGATTTGTATGTTAATCAATCAATATATTTGTTTGCGTTGTAGTCATTTTTATTTTTAGTTTTTATTAGACAATTAACAAAAAATAGTCAATAGTAAAAAAAGTCGAAAATAGTCGGAAAAAGTCAAAAAGTCGTAAATAGTCGGAAAAAGTCGAAAATATTCGAAAAGTCGAAAATAGTCGGATAAAGTTAAAAAGTCGAAAATAGTCGGAAAAAGTCGAAAAGTCGATTAATTCAAAATTAAAAAAAAAGTCGAAAAATCGAAAAGCCGACTTTTTGTTGAAACTGTAAAACCCTACAAACAATGTCGTAAGTGAATTTAATTCAAACAGTTTTTTTTAAATTTTATTCGAACACACAACTTTTTAAAATTTTTTTGAACACACAACTTAAACGGAAAGTGAATCAATGTCGTAAGTGAATTTAGTTCAATTTTTTTAAATTTGTTCGAACACACAATTTAACCGGAAAACATGGAATATGATGTCAAACAATGTCGTAAGTGAATTTAGTTCAAACTTTTTTTTAAATTTGTTCGAACAAACAAACAACAAAAGTTTGTTAAAATAATTTGTTTATTCTATAAATTTCTTAAGTAAAACTATTAAGAAAATGTTTTAAACATTTTATGTAAAAAGTGTGTTGGAATTCAACAAACTTTTACATATGACTTATATTCGGCAATGGTATTGCCATTTCTTGTACAATAATTTGTTGAGAAATAATCATGTCTCTGTAAAGATGAGATGAGTTAGTGCGGTCTGATAGATGAAAGTCTTTGTTAAGTTTCTTCATATTCTGTTTTCGGGTTAAATAGTGTGTTTAAACAAATTGTTCAAAAAAAAGTTTGAACTAAATTCACTTACGACATTGTTTGACTTGGGTACATTTCCTCATATTATTAATATCATCTGTTGCATATTGACCGAGGCATTAAAAAAGCTAATACAACAAGCATTTTTTATAGAAGAGTTTGAGGTCGAAAAAGCGTTTTATGAGGCATACGCTATCTGTTGGTTATTGAGCAAAGTCATATTACAAAATAAGCTAATACAAAAACCACCTTTATAGAAACGGCTTGTGGAGGAAAAGGCTTTACTTGGTTGTTGAGCGAGGCACTAAAAGATAATAAACAGTACAAAAATAAAATGAGGATACCCTTTTAGCACAGGTAACCGTCAGACGGTTAGCTACTACGGAAATAAAAAAAAAAACAAGAGCAAATAATTTAGCCTAGGTAACCTTTAGACGGTACTACCTAATAACCTACAATTCCATAGTGCTACAAAAAACATAAATTAGAATTGGTTTTACTTAAAAAAATAATACTAATTAATTCACCCCTTCTTTGTTTAAAAAATTGCACTATAGCAAAAATAAACTAAAACAAACCACATTTATAGAAACAGTTTGTGGAGGAAATACCTTTAACTTGTGAAATGTAGGATGAGCGACTACCATCTGTTGGATATATTTCGAGGCACTCATGCATTAATAAGCTAATACAACAACCACCTTTATAGAAACAGTTTGCGGAGGAAAAAGCTTTCACTTGTGAAATGTAGGACGAGCAACCGCAGTCTGTTTGGTGTTGAGCGAGGCACTATTGCAAAAATAAGTGAATTACCATCCAACTCTTTAGAATTAGCGTGTGAAGGAAAAATATTTAACTTATCGAATCAACAGTGGTGGAACTAATTCCTTATATTCAACCACATTTATTTCCTTGATTCGTTAAGTTAAAGATAATAAAGTCGAAAAAAGATAATAAACAGTACAAAAATAAAATGAGGAAACCCTTTAACACAGGTAACCGTCAGACGGTTAGCTACTTCGGAAATAAACAAAAAAATAACAAGAGGAAATAATTTAGCCTAGGTAACATTTAGACGGTATTACCTAATTACTTGCAATTCCATTACATTACAAAAATAAATGTTAGACTATATTACCTAATTACCTACACTTCCATAGTACTACAAAAAAACATAAATTAAAATGATTTTTATTTAAAAATTAATATTAGTAATAATCCACTCACTCCTTCTTTGTTTAAAAAATTGCACTAGTGCAAAAATAAACTAAAACAACCACATTTATAGAAGCAGCTTGTGGAGGAAATAGCTTTAACTTGTGAAATGTAGGACGTGCGACCGTCATATGTTGCATATTGACCGAGGCATTAAAAAAGCTAATACAACAAGCATTTTTTATAGAAGAGTTTGAGGTCGAAAAAGCGTTTTATGAGGCATACGCTATATGTTGGTTATTGAGCAAGGTCATATTACAAAATAAGCTAATACAAAAACCACCTTTATAAAAACGGCTTGTGGAGGAAAAGGCTTTACTTGGTTTTTGAATGAGGCACTATTGCAAAAATAAGTTAATCAGCATCCACCTCTATATATCGAATCAACAGTGGTGAAACTAATTTCTTATATTCACCCTCATTTATTTTCTTGATTCGTAGAGTTACGTTTCAACTTAATAGTGGGGTCGAAATGAAGATAATATAGGAAAGTAGTTGATACGGAAATAAACAGTACAAAAATAAATGAGGAAACCATTTAGGGTTTCCTCATTTCCTCATTGGATTAATGTTCAAGTAACCGTCAGACGGTTAGATGCTACGGTAATAAATATTAAAAAATAAGAAGATGAAACCGTTATCATATAATTACCAACAATTCCATAGTGCTACAAAAAACATAAATTAAAATAGTTTTTATTTAAAAAATTAATAATTCATTCACACCTTCTTTGTTTAAGAAATTGCACTATTGCAAAACTAAACTAAAACAGAAACCACATTTGTAGAAACAGCTTGTGGTGGAAATAACTTTAACTTGTGAAATGTAGGACGAGCGACTGCCATCTGTTGTGTGAAAATGAGGCAACCCTTTAGTACAGATAACCGTCAGACGCTAAGCTACTACGTAAGTAAACATTACAAACCTTAGGTAACCGTTAGACAGTATCATATAATTACCAAAAATTTAGAGCTACAAAAACATAAATTAAAATTGTTTTTATTAAAAAAATAATATTATTAAAAATCCATTCACCCCTTCTTTGTTTAAATAATTGCAATATAAAAAAATAAACTAAAACAACAACCACATTTATAGAAACAGCTTGTGGAGGAATTAGCTTTAACTTGTGAAATGTAGGACGTGCGACCGTCATTAGGAAGACCAACCGCCATTTGTTGGCTATTGAACGAAACACTACGGAAAAAATGAGCTAATGCCACAACCACCTCTACTAAAAAAGCTTGTGTAGGAAAAATATTTAACTTATCGAATCAACAGTGGTGGAACTAATTTCTTATATTCACCCACATTTATTTCCTTGATTCTTTAAGTTAAAGCTTTAACTTAAAAGTTGGGTCGAAAAAAGATAATAAACAGTACAAAAATAAAATGAGGAAACCCTTTAACACAGGTAACCGTCAGACGGTTAGCTACTTCGGAAATAAACAAAAAAATAACAAGAGGAAATAATTTAGCCTAGGTAACCTTTAGACGGTATTACCTAATTACTTACAATTCCATTACATTACAAAAATAAATGTTAGACTGTATTACCTAATTACCTACACTTCCATAGTACTACAAAAAACATAAATTAAAATGATTTTTATTTAAAAATTAATATTAGTAATAATCCACTCACTCCTTTGTTTAAAAAATTGCACTATTGCAAAAATAAACTAAAACAACCACATTCATAGAAGCAGCTTGTGGAGGAAATAGCTTTAACTTGTGAAATGTAGGACTTGCGACCGTCATCTGTTGCATATTGACCGAGGCATTAAATAAGCTAATACAACAACCATTTATTATAGAAGAGTTTGAGGTCGAAAAAGCGTTTTATGAGGCATACGCTATCTGGTGGTTATTGAGCAAAGTCATATTACAAAATAAGCTAATACAAAAACCACCTTTATAGAAACGGCTTGTGGAGGAAAAGGCTTTACTTGGTTGTTGAGCGAGGCACTAAAAGATAATAAACAGTACAAAAATAAAATGAGGATACCCTTTTAGCACAGGTAACCGTCAGACGGTTAGCTACTACGGAAATAAAAAAAACAAGAGCAAATAATTTAGCCTAGGTAACCTTTAGACGGTACTACCTAATAACCTACAATTCCATAGTGCTACAAAAAACATAAATTAGAATTGGTTTTACTTAAAAAAATAATACTAATTAATTCACCCCTTCTTTGTTTAAAAAATTGCACTATAGCAAAAATAAACTAAAACAAACCACATTTATAGAAACAGTTTGTGGAGGAAATAACTTTAACTTGTGAAATGTAGGATGAGCGACTACCATCTGTTGGATATATTTCGAGGCACTCATGCATTAATAAGCTAATACAACAACCACCTTTATAGAAACAGTTTGCGGAGGAAAAAGCTTTCACTTGTGAAATGTAGGACGAGCAACCGCAGTCTGTTTGGTGTTGAGCGAGGCACTATTGCAAAAATAAGTGAATTACCATCCAACTCTTTAGAAATAGCGTGTGAAGGAAAAATATTTAACTTATCGAATCAACAGTGGTGGAACTAATTCCTTATATTCAACCACATTTATTTCCTTGATTCGTTAAGTTAAAGATAATAAAGTCGAAAAAAGATAATAAACAGTACAAAAATAAAATGAGGAAACCCTTTAACACAGGTAACCGTCAGACGGTTAGCTACTTCGGAAATAAACAAAAAAATAACAAGAGGAAATAATTTAGCCTAGGTAACCTTTAGACGGTATTACCTAATTACTTGCAATTCCATTACATTACAAAAATAAATGTTAGACTATATTACCTAATTACCTACACTTCCATAGTACTACAAAAAAACATAAATTAAAATGATTTTTATTTAAAAATTAATATTAGTAATAATCCACTCACTCCTTCTTTGTTTAAAAAATTGCACTAGTGCAAAAATAAACTAAAACAACCACATTTATAGAAGCAGCTTGTGGAGGAAATAGCTTTAACTTGTGAAATGTAGGACGTGCGACCGTCATATGTTGCATATTGACCGAGGCATTAAAAAAGCTAATACAACAAGCATTTTTTATAGAAGAGTTTGAGGTCGAAAAAGCGTTTTATGAGGCATACGCTATCTGGTGGTTATTGAGCAAAGTCATATTACAAAATAAGCTAATACAAAAACCACCTTTATAGAAACGTGTGAAAATGAGGAAACCTTTAGTACAGATAACCGTCAGACGCTAAGCTACTACGTAAGTAAACATTACAAACCTTAGGTAACCGTTAGACAGTATCATATAATTACCAAAAAATTAGAGCTACAAAAACATAAATTAAAATTGTTTTTATTAAAAAAATAATATTATTAAAAATCCAATCACCCCTTCTTTGTTTAAAAAATTGCAATATAAAAAAATAAACTAAAACAACAACCACATTTATAGAAACAGCTTGTGGAGGAAATAGCTTTAACTTGTGAAATGTAGGACGTGCGACCGTCATTAGGAAGACCAACCGCCATTTGTTGGCTATTGAACGAAACACTACGGAAAAAATGAGCTAATGCCACAACCACCTCTATTAAAACAGCTTGTGTAGGAAAAATATTTAACTTATCGAATCAACAGTGGTGGAACTAATTTCTTATATTCACCCACATTTATTTCCTTGATTCTTTAAGTTAAAGCTTTAACTTAAAAGTTGGGTCGAAAAAAGATAATAAACAGTACAAAAATAAAATGAGGAAACCCTTTAACACAGGTAACCGTCAGACGGTTAGCTACTTCGGAAATAAACAAAAAAATAACAAGAGGAAATAATTTAACCTAGGTAACCTTTAGACGGTATTACCTAATTACTTACAATTCCATTACATTACAAAAATAAATGTTAGACTGTATTACCTAATTACCTACACTTCCATAGTACTACAAAAAACATAAATTAAAATGATTTTTATTTAAAAATTAATATTAGTAATAATCCACTCACTCCTTTGTTTAAAAAATTGCACTATTGCAAAAATAAACTAAAACAACCACATTCATAGAAGCAGCTTGTGGAGGAAATAGCTTTAACTTGTGAAATGTAGGACGTGCGACCGTCATCTGTTGCATATTGACCGAGGCATTAAATAAGCTAATACAACAACCATTTATTATAGAAGAGTTTGAGGTCGAAAAAGCGTTTTATGAGGCATACGCTATCTGGTGGTTATTGAGCAAAGTCATATTACAAAATAAGCTAATACAAAAACCACCTTTATAGAAACGGCTTGTGGAGGAAAAGGCTTTACTTGGTTGTTGAGCGAGGCACTAAAAGATAATAAACAGTACAAAAATAAAATGAGGATACCCTTTTAGCACAGGTAACCGTCAGACGGTTAGCTACTACGGAAATAAAAAAAAAACAAGAGCAAATAATTTAGCCTAGGTAACCTTTAGACGGCACTACCTAATAACCTACAATTCCATAGTGCTACAAAAAACATAAATTAGAATTGGTTTTACTTAAAAAAATAATACTAATTAATTCACCCCTTCTTTGTTTAAAAAATTGCACTATAGCAAAAATGAACTAAAACAAACCACATTTATAGAAACAGTTTGTGGAGGAAATACCTTTAACTTGTGAAATGTAAGATGAGCGACTACCATCTGTTGGATATATTTCGAGGCACTCATGCATTAATAAGCTAATACAACAACCACCTTTATAGAAACAGTTTGCGGAGGAAATAGCTTTAACTTGTGAAATGTAGACCGAGGCATTAAACCATTTTTATAGAAAAGTTTGTGGTCGAAAAAGCGTTAACTTGTGAAATGTAGGCGACCAACCGTCATTTTTTGGCTATTGAACACTATGAAAAATAAGCTAATATAACAACCACCTCTATAGAAACAGCTTGTGAATAAAAAAGATTTAACTTATCGAATCAACAGTGGTGGAACTATTTTTTTATAAGTTAAGTGGTGTTGAAAAAGTTAATTATTAGATTAGTTGATACGAAATAAACATGAAAAAAACTATTTAGCCCAGGTAACCGTTAGATGGTATCATATAATAACCCAAAAAAATTATTTAGAGCTACAAAAAACAAAAAATACTGTTGTTATTTAAAAAAAATAATTCATTCATTCTTTATTTAAAAAAATAATGCTAATGGAGGAAAAAAGATTAACTTGTGAAATGTAGAACGTTCAACCGCCTTCTGTTGGGTATTGAGTGAGGCACTATTTGCAAAAATATGTTAATCAGCAAACAACTATATTGAAACAGCTTTTAAAGGAATAAGATTTAACTTATCGAATCAACATTGGTGGAACTAATTTTGTATATTCCTTTCATGATTCGTTAAGTTAAATATTTAACTTAAAAGTGGTGTTGAAAAAGTTAAATATTAGAAATTAGTTGCTACAGAAGTAAACAGTGCATAAATAACATGAGGAAACCATTTAGACCAGGTAACCGTTAGATGGTATCATATAACCCAAAAAATTCTTTAGTGCTATAAACAAAATTAATACTGTTTTTTATTTCAAAAATAATTCATCCATACTTTTTTAAAAAATCATTTATTTCCTTGATTCGTTAAGTTAAAGTTTCAACTTGAAAGTGGGGTCGAAATGAATATAATATAGTAAAGGTAATTGCTAGGGAAATAAATATTGCGAAAATAACAAGAGGAAACCGTTGACGGTATCATATAATAACCAGCAATTCTATAGTGCTACAAAAAACATAAATTAGAATCAAGGTTTAAATATGCAGTTCTAGCTAAAAAAAATCACTCACGACTGTGCAATAAATATACAAATGTTTCATTTAAACAATACACAACAACTAGAAATATCCACACTATAATATCGTTATACTACTAAATTTGTGACTCGTATTTGCAATTTGCAGCAGAAAAAGCAAACCATTGCACACGAAGTAAAATATATTTCAGTAGAGTTGCGCACGCACAATTTTGTTGAACCCATATTGCGCAGAATTATTTATTTTCGTTTTGATTTTACTGCTATAGTACAATGTATAGCAACCTTTTTGTTTACAATTTCATTGCTGCTAGACATTCTTGTGTGAAAGATAAAAAACATAAACAAACACACTACATATATATAATATGTACGTTAGGTTACATTAAAACCCTTATGTGTTCTATTTTACACACAAAGCATCATCGAAGGTGCAAAAACAAGACTGCTAAATTACCTACTATAGCAGAAAAATCAAGGCTAAAATTTTCAAACAGAGAAAAATATCCAGCATAACATAGAAAACACTGACTGGTGTGTAATATATTTTCGACAAAATTCTACGAGCATACTGCAGCACGAGGTTGTAGTTTATATATTTGATAAACAATTTGAATACTGTTTAAGTATGTTGCTTTAAATTGTAAACAAACGCTGCAATTTTTAGTATACCACATGAAAATAATGCTGCAGTTTGTAGTAGTATGGAACACAAAATATTAAGCAGGGAATATATTTTTTAGTATGGCGTTTGTTAGTAGTTGATATTCATAATAAATGAGAGCTACTATAGTAGAAAAATTAAATCTTGATTAGAATTGTTTTTATTTAAAAAAATTATAATAATAATTAATTCACCCCTTCTTTGTCTAAAAAAATTGCACTATTGCAAAAATAAACTAAAACAAACCACATTTATAGAAACAGCTTGTAGAGGAAATAGCTTTAACTTGTTAAATGTAAGAAGTGCGACCGTCATCTGTTGGATATTGACCAATGCCTCGGTCAATAAATAAGTTAATAAAACATACAAAAATATACAACACCCACCTCAATAGAATCAGCTTGTGAAGGAAAAATATATAAAACAATTGCAAAAATAAGTTAATACAACAACCACCTTTATAGAAACAGTTTGTAGAGGAAAAAGCTTTAACTTGTGAAATGTAACACGACCAAACGCCATCTGTTGGGTTTTGAGAAATAGCGTGTGAAGGAAAAATATTTAACCTATCGAATCAACAGTGGTGGAACTAATTTATAGGACGTGCTACCGCCATCTGTTGGATATTGACCGAGGCACGAAATAAGCTAATGCAACAACCATTTTTGTAGAAAAAGTTTGTGGACGAAAAGCGTTAACTTGTGCAAAGTAGGAAGACCAACCGCCATTTGTTGGCTATTGAACGAAACACTACGGAAAAAATGAGCTAATACCACAACCACATCTATAAAACCAGTTTGTGAAAAATATTCACCCACATTTATTTCCTTGATTCGTTAAGTTAAAGTTTCAACTTAAAAGTGGAGTCGAAATGAACATTATATAGGAAAGGTTAATTGCTAAGGAAATAAATATTGCAAAAAACCGTGGAAACCGTTAGACGGTGTCGTAAATTACCAACAATTCCATAGTGCTACAAAAAACATAAATTAGAATTGGTTTTACTTAAAAAAATAATACTAATTAATTCACCCCTTCTTTGTTTAAAAAATTGTACTATTGCAAAAATAAACTAAAACAAACCACATTTATAGAAACAGCTTGTGGAGGAAATACCTTTACCTTTTGAAATGTAGGATGAGCGACTACCATCTGTTGGATATATTTCGAGGCAGTCTTGCATTAATAAGCTAATACAACAACCACCTTTATAGAA
The DNA here is from genome assembly GCA_951394005.1 of Protophormia terraenovae. Classification (NCBI taxonomy): domain Eukaryota; kingdom Metazoa; phylum Arthropoda; class Insecta; order Diptera; family Calliphoridae; genus Protophormia; species Protophormia terraenovae. Next base: position 90,277 of record OX596078.1, on the reverse strand, counting down.
ACAGTTTGCGGACGAAAAAACTTTCACTTGTGAAATGTAGGACGAGCCACCGCAGTCTGTTTGGTGTTGAGCGAAGAACTATTGCAAAAATGTGAAATACCATCCAACTCTTTAGAGATAGCGTGTGAAGAAAAAATATTTAACTTATCGAATCAACAGTGGTGGAACTTATTTCTTATATTCACCCACATTTATTTCCTTGATTCTTTAAGTTAAAGATAATAAAGTCGAGAAAATATAATAAACAGTACAAAAATAAAATGAGGAAACCCTTTAACACAGGTAACCGTCAGACGGTTAGCTACTTCGGAAATAAACAAAAAAATAACAAGAGGAAATAATTTAGCCTAGGTAACCTTTAGACGGTATTACCTAATTACTTACAATTCCATTACATTACAAAAATAAATGTTAGACTGTATTACCTAATTACCTACACTTCCATAGTACTACAAACAACATAAATTAAAATGATTTTTATTTAAAAAAATAATATTAGTAATAATCCAATCACCTCTTCTTTGTTCAACAAATTGCACTATTGAAAAAAAATAAAACAACAACCACATTTATAGAGGCAACTTGTGAAGGAAATATCTTTACTTTACAAAAAAACAAAAAATACTGTTGTTATTTAAAAAAAAAATAATTCATCCATTCTTTATTTAAAAAAATAATATTGGCCGAGGCACTATTGCAGAAATAAGGTAATGCAACAATACATATATAGAAACAGCTAATGGAGGAAAAAGGTTTAACTTGTGAAATGTAGAACGTTCAACCGCCGTCTGTTGGGTATTGAGTGAGGCACTATTTGCAAAAATATGTTAATCAGCAAACAACTATATTGAAACAGCTTTTAAAGGAATAAGATATAACTTATCGAATCAACAGTGATTATATTCAACCCATTTTCTTTCCCCGATTCGTTAAGTTAAATCTTTAGCTTAAAAATGTGGACGAAAAAGTTAAATATAAGAAAATAGTTGCTAAGGAAATAAACAGTACAAAAATAACATGAGGAAAACCTTTAGTCTATGTCATCGTTAGACGGTATCATATAATTACCAAAAAATCCATAGAGCTACGAAATACAAACATTAATGGTCTCATTTTTTAAACGAAGCGTTTTCAAACGTTCAAAATTTTTATGAAGAATACGGGGAAATTTAAATTCATTTAATACACATTTTTTCAAACGTTTGTCGTTTCGTTTTACAAAATGAGGCATCCGCCATCTGTTGGTTATTGAGCAAGATCATATTACAAAATAAGCTAATACAAAAAACACCTTTATAGAAACGGCTTGTGGAGGAAAAGGCTTTACTTGTGAAAAGTAGAACAAGCAACCGCCATCTCTCGGTTGTTGAGCGAGGAACTATTGCAAAAATAATAATACAATTAATACAACAACCACCACTATAGAAACAGCTTGTGAAGGAAAGAGATTTAACTTATCGAATCAACATTGGTGGAACTAATTTTGTATATTCCTTTCATGATTCGTTAAGTTAAATCTTTAACTTAAAAGTGGTGTTGAAAAAGTTAAAATTAGAAATTAGTTGCTACAGAAGTAAACAGTGCATAAATAACATGAGGAAACCATTTAGACCAGGTAACCGTTAGATGGTATCATATAACCCAAAAAATTCTTTAGTGATATAAACAAAATTAATACTGTTTTTTATTTCAAAAATAATTCATCCATACTTTTTTAAAAAATCATTTATTTCCTTGATTCGTTAAGTTAAAGTTTCAAATTGAAAGTGGGGTCGAAATGAATATAATATAGTAAAGGTAATTGCTAGGGAAATAAATATTGCGAAAATAACAAGAGGAAACCGTTGACGGTATCATATAATAACCAGCAATTCCATAGTGCTACAAAAAACATAAATTAGAATCAAGGTTTAAATATGCAGTTCTAGCTAAAAAAAATCACTCACGACTGTGCAATAAATATACAAATGTTTCATTTAAACAATACACAACAACTAGAAATATCCACACTATAATATCGTTATACTACTAAATTTGTGACTCGTATTTGCAATTTGCAGCAGAAAAAGCAAACCATTGCACACGAAGTAAAATATATTTCAGTAGAGTTGCGCACGCACAATTTTGTTGAACCCATATTGCGCAGAATTATTTATTTTCGTTTTGATTTTACTGCTATAGTACAATGTATAGCAACCTTTTTGTTTACAATTTCATTGCTGCTAGACATTCTTGTGTGAAAGATAAAAAACATAAACAAACACACTACATATATATAATATGTACGTTAGGTTACATTAAAACCCTTATGTGTTCTATTTTACACACAAAGCATCATCGAAGGTGCAAAAACAAGACTGCTAAATTACCTACTATAGCAGAAAAATCAAGGCTAAAATTTTCAAACAGAGAAAAATATCCAGCATAACATAGAAAACACTGGTGTGTAATATATTTTCGACAAAATTCTTTAGACGGTATTACCTAATTACTTACAATTCCATTACATTACAAAAATAAATGTTAGACTGTATTACCTAATTACCTACACTTCCATAGTACTACAAAAAACATAAATTAAAATGATTTTTATTTAAAAATTAATATTAGTAATAATCCACTCACTCCTTTGTTTAAAAAATTGCACTATTGCAAAAATAAACTAAAACAACCACATTCATAGAAGCAGCTTGTGGAGGAAATAGCTTTAACTTGTGAAATGTAGGACTTGCGACCGTCATCTGTTGCATATTGACCGAGGCATTAAATAAGCTAATACAACAACCATTTATTATAGAAGAGTTTGAGGTCGAAAAAGCGTTTTATGAGGCATACGCTATCTGGTGGTTATTGAGCAAAGTCATATTACAAAATAAGCTAATACAAAAACCACCTTTATAGAAACGGCTTGTGGAGGAAAAGGCTTTACTTGGTTGTTGAGCGAGGCACTAAAAGATAATAAACAGTACAAAAATAAAATGAGGATACCCTTTTAGCACAGGTAACCGTCAGACGGTTAGCTACTACGGAAATAAAAAAAAACAAGAGCAAATAATTTAGCCTAGGTAACCTTTAGACGGTACTACCTAATAACCTACAATTCCATAGTGCTACAAAAAACATAAATTAGAATTGGTTTTACTTAAAAAAATAATACTAATTAATTCACCCCTTCTTTGTTTAAAAAATTGCACTATAGCAAAAATAAACTAAAACAAACCACATTTATAGAAACAGTTTGTGGAGGAAATAACTTTAACTTGTGAAATGTAGGATGAGCGACTACCATCTGTTGGATATATTTCGAGGCACTCATGCATTAATAAGCTAATACAACAACCACCTTTATAGAAACAGTTTGCGGAGGAAAAAGCTTTCACTTGTGAAATGTAGGACGAGCAACCGCAGTCTGTTTGGTGTTGAGAGAGGCACTATTGCAAAAATAAGTGAATTACCATCCAACTCTTTAGAAATAGCGTGTGAAGGAAAAATATTTAACTTATCGAATCAACAGTGGTGGAACTAATTCCTTATATTCAACCACATTTATTTCCTTGATTCGTTAAGTTAAAGATAATAAAGTCGAAAAAAGATAATAAACAGTACAAAAATAAAATGAGGAAACCCTTTAACACAGGTAACCGTCAGACGGTTAGCTACTTCGGAAATAAACAAAAAAATAACAAGAGGAAATAATTTAGCCTAGTTAACCTTTAGACGGTATTACCTAATTACTTGCAATTCCATTACATTACAAAAATAAATGTTAGACTATATTACCTAATTACCTACACTTCCATAGTACTACAAAAAAACATAAATTAAAATGATTTTTATTTAAAAATTAATATTAGTAATAATCCACTCACTCCTTCTTTGTTTAAAAAATTGCACTATTGCAAAAATAAACTAAAACAACCACATTTATAGAAGCAGCTTGTGGAGGAAATAGCTTTAACTTGTGAAATGTAGGACGTGCGACCGTCATATGTTGCATATTGACCGAGGCATTAAAAAAGCTAATACAACAAGCATTTTTTATAGAAGAGTTTGAGGTCGAAAAAGCGTTTTATGAGGCATACGCTATCTGTTGGTTATTGAGCAAGGTCATATTACAAAATAAGCTAATAAAACCACCTTTATAAAAACGGCTTGTGGAGGAAAAGGCTTTACTTGGTTTTTGAATGAGGCACTATTGCAAAAATAAGTTAATCAGCATCCACCTCTATATATCGAATCAACAGTGGTGAAACTAATTTCTTATATTCACCCTCATTTATTTTCTTGATTCGTAGAGTTACGTTTCAACTTAATAGTGGGGTCGAAATGAAGATAATATAGGAAAGTAGTTGATACGGAAATAAACAGTACAAAAATAAATGAGGAAACCATTTAGGGTTTCCTCATTTCCTCATTGGATTAATGTTCAAGTAACCGTCAGACGGTTAGATGCTACGGTAATAAATATTAAAAAATAAGAAGATGAAACCGTTATCATATAATTACCAACAATTCCATAGTGCTACAAAAAACATAAATTAAAATAGTTTTTATTTAAAAAATTAATAATTCATTCACACCTTCTTTGTTTAAGAAATTGCACTATTGCAAAACTAAACTAAAACAGAAACCACATTTGTAGAAACAGCTTGTGGTGGAAATAACTTTAACTTGTGAAATGTAGGACGAGCGACTGCCATCTGTTGTGTGAAAATGAGACAACCCTTTAGTACAGATAACCGTCAGACGCTAAGCTACTACGTAAGTAAACATTACAAACCTTAGGTAACCGTTAGACAGTATCATATAATTACCAAAAATTTAGAGCTACAAAAACATAAATTAAAATTGTTTTTATTAAAAAAATAATATTATTAAAAATCCATTCACCCCTTCTTTGTTTAAAAAATTGCAATATAAAAAAATAAACTAAAACAACAACCACATTTATAGAAACAGCTTGTGGAGGAAATAGCTTTAACTTGTGAAATGTAGGACGTGCGACCGTCATTAGGAAGACCAACCGCCATTTGTTGGCTATTGAACGAAACACTACGGAAAAAATGAGCTAATGCCACAACCACCTCTATTAAAACAGCTTGTGTAGGAAAAATATTTAACTTATCGAATCAACAGTGGTGGAACTAATTTCTTATATTCACCCACATTTATTTCCTTGATTCTTTAAGTTAAAGCTTTAACTTAAAAGTTGGGTCGAAAAAAGATAATAAACAGTACAAAAATAAAATGAGGAAACCCTTTAACACAGGTAACCGTCAGACGGTTAGCTACTTCGGAAATAAACAAAAAAATAACAAGAGGAAATAATTTAGCCTAGGTAACCTTTAGACGGTATTACCTAATTACTTACAATTCCATTACATTACAAAAATAAATGTTAGACTGTATTACCTAATTACCTACACTTCCATAGTACTACAAAAAAACATAAATTAAAATGATTTTTATTTAAAAATTAATATTAGTAATAATCCACTCACTCCTTTGTTTAAAAAATTGCACTATTGCAAAAATAAACTAAAACAACCACATTCATAGAAGCAGCTTGTGGAGGAAATAGCTTTAACTTGTGAAATGTAGGACTTGCGACCGTCATCTGTTGCATATTGACCGAGGCATTAAATAAGCTAATACAACAACCATTTATTATAGAAGAGTTTGAGGTCGAAAAAGCGTTTTATGAGGCATGCGCTATCTGGTGGTTATTGAGCAAAGTCATATTACAAAATAAGCTAATACAAAAACCACCTTTATAGAAACGGCTTGTGGAGGAAAAGGCTTTACTTGGTTGTTGAGCGAGGCACTAAAAGATAATAAACAGTACAAAAATAAAATGAGGATACCCTTTTAGCACAGGTAACCGTCAGACGGTTAGCTACTACGGAAATAAAAAAAAACAAGAGCAAATAATTTAGCCTAGGTAACCTTTAGACGGTACTACCTAATAACCTACAATTCCATAGTGCTACAAAAAACATAAATTAGAATTGGTTTTACTTAAAAAAATAATACTAATTAATTCACCCCTTCTTTGTTTAAAAAATTGCACTATAGCAAAAATAAACTAAAACAAACCACATTTATAGAAACAGTTTGTGGAGGAAATAACTTTAACTTGTGAAATGTAGGATGAGCGACTACCATCTGTTGTATATATTTCGAGGCACTCATGCATTAATAAGCTAATACAACAACCACCTTTATAGAAACAGTTTGCGGAGGAAAAAGCTTTCACTTGTGAAATGTAGGACGAGCAACCGCAGTCTGTTTGGTGTTGAGCGAGGCACTATTGCAAAAATAAGTGAATTACCATCCAACTCTTTAGAAATAGCGTGTGAAGGAAAAATATTTAACTTATCGAATCAACAGTGGTGGAACTAATTCCTTATATTCAACCACATTTATTTCCTTGATTCGTTAAGTTAAAGATAATAAAGTCGAAAAAAGATAATAAACAGTACAAAAATAAAATGAGGAAACCCTTTAACACAGGTAACCGTCAGACGGTTAGCTACTTCGGAAATAAACAAAAAAATAACAAGAGGAAATAATTTAGCCTAGGTAACCTTTAGACGGTATTACCTAATTACTTACAATTCCATTACATTACAAAAATAAATGTTAGACTATATTACCTATTTACCTACACTTCCATAGTACTACAAAAAAACATAAATTAAAATGATTTTTATTTAAAAATTAATATTAGGAATAATCCACTCACTCCTTCTTTGTTTAAAAAATTGCACTAGTGCAAAAATAAACTAAAACAACCACATTTATAGAAGCAGCTTGTGGAGGAAATAGCTTTAACTTGTGAAATGTAGGACGTGCGACCGTCATATGTTGCATATTGACCGAGGCATTAAAAAAGCTAATACAACAAGCATTTTTTATAGAAGAGTTTGAGGTCGAAAAAGCGTTTTATGAGGCATACGCTATCTGTTGGTTATTGAGCAAGGTCATATTACAAAATAAGCTAATACAAAAACCACCTTTATAAAAACGGCTTGTGGAGGAAAAGGCTTTACTTGGTTTTTGAGTGAGGCACTATTGCAAAAATAAGTTAATCAGCATCCATCTCTATATATCTAATCAACAGTGGTGAAACTAATTTCTTATATTCACCCTCATTTATTTCCTTGATTCGTAGAGTTAACGTTTCAACTTAATAGTGGGGTCGAAATGAAGATAATATAGGAAAGTAGTTGATACGGAAATAAACAGTACAAAAATAAATGAGGAAACCATTTAGGGTTTCCTCATTTCCTCATTGGATTAAAGTTCAAGTAACCGTCAGACGGTTAGATGCTACGGTAATAAATATTAAAAAATAAGAAGATGAAACCGTTATCATATAATTACCAACAATTCCATAGTGCTACAAAAAACATAAATTAAAATAGTTTTTATTTAAAAAATTAATAATTCATTCACACCTTCTTTGTTTAAGAAATTGCACTATTGCAAAACTAAACTAAAACAGAAACCACATTTGTAGAAACAGCTTGTGGTGGAAATAACTTTAACTTGTGAAATGTAGGACGAGCGACTGCCATCTGTTGTGTGAAAATGAGGAAACCCTTTAGTACAGATAACCGTCAGACGCTAAGCTACTACGTAAGTAAACATTACAAACCTTAGGTAACCGTTAGACAGTATCATATAATTACCAAAAAATTAGAGCTACAAAAACATAAATTAAAATTGTTTTTATTAAAAAAATAATATTATTAAAAATCCATTCACCCCTTCTTTGTTTAAAAAATTGCAATATAAAAAAATAAACTAAAACAACAACCACATTTATAGAAACAGCTTGTGGAGGAAATAGCTTTAACTTGTGAAATGTAGGACGTGCGACCGTCATTAGGAAGACCAACCGCCATTTGTTGGCTATTGAACGAAACACTACGGAAAAAATGAGCTAATGCCACAACCACCTCTATTAAAACAGCTTGTGTAGGAAAAATATTTAACTTATCGAATCAACAGTGGTGGAACTAATTTCTTATATTCACCCACATTTATTTCCTTGATTCTTTAAGTTAAAGCTTTAACTTAAAAGTTGGGTCGAAAAAAGATAATAAACAGTACAAAAATAAAATGAGGAAACCCTTTAACACAGGTAACCGTCAGACGGTTAGCTACTTCGGAAATAAACAAAAAAATAACAAGAGGAAATAATTTAGCCTAGGTAACCTTTAGACGGTATTACCTAATTACTTACAATTCCATTACATTACAAAAATTAATGTTAGACTGTATTACCTAATTACCTACACTTCCATAGTACTACAAAAAACATAAATTAAAATGATTTTTATTTAAAAATTAATATTAGTAATAATCCACTCACTCCTTTGTTTAAAAAATTGCACTATTGCAAAAATAAACTAAAACAACCACATTCATAGAAGCAGCTTGTGGAGGAAATAGCTTTAACTTGTGAAATGTAGGACGTGCGACCGTCATCTGTTGCATATTGACCGAGGCATTAAATAAGCTAATACAACAACCATTTATTATAGAAGAGTTTGAGGTCGAAAAAGCGTTTTATGAGACATACGCTATCTGGTGGTTATTGAGCAAAGTCATATTACAAAATAAGCTAATACAAAAACCACCTTTATAGAAACGGCTTGTGGAGGAAAAGGCTTTACTTGGTTGTTGAGCGAGGCACTAAAAGATAATAAACAGTACAAAAATAAAATGAGGATACCCTTTTAGCACAGGTAACCGTCAGACGGTTAGCTACTACGGAAATAAAAAAAAAACAAGAGCAAATAATTTAGCCTAGGTAACCTTTAGACGGCACTACCTAATAACCTACAATTCCATAGTGCTACAAAAAACATAAATTAGAATTGGTTTTACTTAAAAAAATAATACTAATTAATTCACCCCTTCTTTGTTTAAAAAATTGCACTATAGCAAAAATGAACTAAAACAAACCACATTTATAGAAACAGTTTGTGGAGGAAATACCTTTAACTTGTGAAATGTAGGATGAGCGACTACCATCTGTTGGATATATTTCGAGGCACTCATGCATTAATAAGCTAATACAACAACCACCTTTATAGAAACAGTTTGCGGAGGAAATAGCTTTAACTTGTGAAATGTAGACCGAGGCATTAAATAAGCTAATAAAACAACCATTTTTATAGAAAAGTTTGTGGTCGAAAAAGCGTTAACTTGTGAAATGTAGGCGACCAACCGTCATTTTTTGGCTATTGAACACTATGAAAAATAAGCTAATATAACAACCACCTCTATAGAAACAGCTTGTGAATAAAAAAGATTTAACTTATCGAATCAACAGTGGTGGAACTATTTTTTTATAAGTTAAGTGGTGTTGAAAAAGTTAATTATTAGATTAGTTGATACGAAATAAACATGAAAAAAACTATTTAGCCCAGGTAACCGTTAGATGGTATCATATAATAACCCAAAAAAATTATTTAGAGCTACAAAAAAACAAAAAATACTGTTGTTATTTAAAAAAAATAATTCATCCATTCTTTATTTAAAAAAATAATGCTAATGGAGGAAAAAAGATTAACTTGTGAAATGTAGAACGTTCAACCGCCTTCTGTTGAGTGAGGCACTATTTGCAAAAATATGTTAATCAGCAAACAACTATATTGAAACAGCTTTTAAAGGAATAAGATTTAACTTATCGAATCAACATTGGTGGAACTAATTTTGTATATTCCTTTCATGATTCGTTAAGTTAAATATTTAACTTAAAAGTGGTGTTGAAAAAGTTAAATATTAGAAATTAGTTGCTACAGAAGTAAACAGTGCATAAATAACATGAGGAAACCATTTAGACCAGGTAACCGTTAGATGGTATCATATAACCCAAAAAATTCTTTAGTGCTATAAACAAAATTAATACTGTTTTTTATTTCAAAAATAATTCATCCATACTTTTTTAAAAAATCATTTATTTCCTTGATTCGTTAAGTTAAAGTTTCAACTTGAAAGTGGGGTCGAAATGAATATAATATAGTAAAGGTAATTGCTAGGGAAATAAATATTGCGAAAATAACAAGAGGAAACCGTTGACGGTATCATATAATAACCAGCAATTCTATAGTGCTACAAAAAACATAAATTAGAATCAAGGTTTAAATATGCAGTTCTAGCTAAAAAAAATCACTCACGACTGTGCAATAAATATACAAATGTTTCATTTAAACAATACACAACAACTAGAAATATCCACACTATAATATCGTTATACTACTAAATTTGTGACTCGTATTTGCAATTTGCAGCAGAAAAAGCAAACCATTGCACACGAAGTAAAATATATTTCAGTAGAGTTGCGCACGCACAATTTTGTTGAACCCATATTGCGCAGAATTATTTATTTTCGTTTTGATTTTACTGCTATAGTACAATGTATAGCAACCTTTTTGTTTACAATTTCATTGCTGCTAGACATTCTTGTGTGAAAGATAAAAAACATAAACAAACACACTACATATATATAATATGTACGTTAGGTTACATTAAAACCCTTATGTGTTCTATTTTACACACAAAGCATCATCGAAGGTGCAAAAACAAGACTGCTAAATTACCTACTATAGCAGAAAAATCAAGGCTAAAATTTTCAAACAGAGAAAAATATCCAGCATAACATAGAAAACACTGGTGTGTAATATATTTTCGACAAAATTCTTTAGACGGTATTACCTAATTACTTACAATTCCATTACATTACAAAAATAAATGTTAGACTGTATTACCTAATTACCTACACTTCCATAGTACTACAAAAAACATAAATTAAAATGATTTTTATTTAAAAATTAATATTAGTAATAATCCACTCACTCCTTTGTTTAAAAAATTGCACTATTGCAAAAATAAACTAAAACAACCACATTCATAGAAGCAGCTTGTGGAGGAAATAGCTTTAACTTGTGAAATGTAGGACTTGCGACCGTCATCTGTTGCATATTGACCGAGGCATTAAATAAGCTAATACAACAACCATTTATTATAGAAGAGTTTGAGGTCGAAAAAGCGTTTTATGAGGCATACGCTATCTGGTGGTTATTGAGCAAAGTCATATTACAAAATAAGCTAATACAAAAACCACCTTTATAGAAACGGCTTGTGGAGGAAAAGGCTTTACTTGGTTGTTGAGCGAGGCACTAAAAGATAATAAACAGTACAAAAATAAAATGAGGATACCCTTTTAGCACAGGTAACCGTCAGACGGTTAGCTACTACGGAAATAAAAAAAAACAAGAGCAAATAATTTAGCCTAGGTAACCTTTAGACGGTACTACCTAATAACCTACAATTCCATAGTGCTACAAAAAACATAAATTAGAATTGGTTTTACTTAAAAAAATAATACTAATTAATTCACCCCTTCTTTGTTTAAAAAATTGCACTATAGCAAAAATAAACTAAAACAAACCACATTTATAGAAACAGTTTGTGGAGGAAATAACTTTAACTTGTGAAATGTAGGATGAGCGACTACCATCTGTTGGATATATTTCGAGGCACTCATGCATTAATAAGCTAATACAACAACCACCTTTATAGAAACAGTTTGCGGAGGAAAAAGCTTTCACTTGTGAAATGTAGGACGAGCAACCGCAGTCTGTTTGGTGTTGAGCGAGGCACTATTGCAAAAATAAGTGAATTACCATCCAACTCTTTAGAAATAGCGTGTGAAGGAAAAATATTTAACTTATCGAATCAACAGTGGTGGAACTAATTCCTTATATTCAACCACATTTATTTCCTTGATTCGTTAAGTTAAAGATAATAAAGTCGAAAAAAGATAATAAACAGTACAAAAATAAAATGAGGAAACCCTTTAACACAGGTAACCGTCAGACGGTTAGCTACTTCGGAAATAAACAAAAAAATAACAAGAGGAAATAATTTAGCCTAGGTAACCTTTAGACGGTATTACCTAATTACTTGCAATTCCATTACATTACAAAAATAAATGTTAGACTATATTACCTAATTACCTACACTTCCATAGTACTACAAAAAAACATAAATTAAAATGATTTTTATTTAAAAATTAATATTAGTAATAATCCACTCACTCCTTCTTTGTTTAAAAAATTGCACTAGTGCAAAAATAAACTAAAACAACCACATTTATAGAAGCAGCTTGTGGAGGAAATAGCTTTAACTTGTGAAATGTAGGACGTGCGACCGTCATATGTTGCATATTGACCGAGGCATTAAAAAAGCTAATACAACAAGCATTTTTTATAGAAGAGTTTGAGGTCGAAAAAGCGTTTTATGAGGCATACGCTATCTGTTGGTTATTGAGCAAGGTCATATTACAAAATAAGCTAATACAAAAACCACCTTTATAAAAACGGCTTGTGGAGGAAAAGGCTTTACTTGGTTTTTGAGTGAGGCACTATTGCAAAAATAAGTTAATCAGCATCCATCTCTATATATCTAATCAACAGTGGTGAAACTAATTTCTTATATTCACCCTCATTTATTTCCTTGATTCGTAGAGTTAACGTTTCAACTTAATAGTGGGGTCGAAATGAAGATAATATAGGAAAGTAGTTGATACGGAAATAAACAGTACAAAAATAAATGAGGAAACCATTTAGGGTTTCCTCATTTCCTCATTGGATTAAAGTTCAAGTAACCGTCAGACGGTTAGATGCTACGGTAATAAATATTAAAAAATAAGAAGATGAAACCGTTATCATATAATTACCAACAATTCCATAGTGCTACAAAAAACATAAATTAAAATAGTTTTTATTTAAAAAATTAATAATTCATTCACACCTTCTTTGTTTAAGAAATTGCACTATTGCAAAACTAAACTAAAACAGAAACCACATTTGTAGAAACAGCTTGTGGTGGAAATAACTTTAACTTGTGAAATGTAGGACGAGCGACTGCCATCTGTTGTGTGAAAATGAGGAAACCCTTTAGTACAGATAACCGTCAGACGCTAAAAATTAATATTAGTAATAATCCACTCACTCCTTTGTTTAAAAAATTGCACTATTGCAAAAATAAACTAAAACAACCACATTCATAGAAGCAGCTTGTGGAGGAAATAGCTTTAACTTGTGAAATGTAGGACGTGCGACCGTCATCTGTTGCATATTGACCGAGGCATTAAATAAGCTAATACAACAACCATTTATTATAGAAGAGTTTGAGGTCGAAAAGCGTTTTATGAGGCATACGCTATCTGGTGGTTATTGAGCAAAGTCATATTACAAAATAAGCTAATACAAAAACCACCTTTATAGAAACGGCTTGTGGAGGAAAAGGCTTTACTTGGTTGTTGAGCGAGGCACTAAAAGATTATAAACAGTACAAAAATAAAATGAGGATACCCTTTTAGCACAGGTAACCGTCAGACGGTTAGCTACTACGGAAATAAAAAAAAAACAAGAGCAAATAATTTAGCCTAGGTAACCTTTAGACGGCACTACCTAATAACCTACAATTCCATAGTGCTACAAAAAACATAAATTAGAATTGGTTTTACTTAAAAAAATAATACTAATTAATTCACCCCTTCTTTGTTTAAAAAATTGCACTATAGCAAAAATGAACTAAAACAAACCACATTTATAGAAACAGTTTGTGGAGGAAATACCTTTAACTTGTGAAATGTAGGATGAGCGACTACCATCTGTTGGATATATTTCGAGGCACTCATGCATTAATAAGCTAATACAACAACCACCTTTATAGAAACAGTTTGCGGAGGAAATAGCTTTAACTTGTGAAATGTAGACCGAGGCATTAAATAAGCTAATAAAACAACCATTTTTATAGAAAAGTTTGTGGTCGAAAAAGCGTTAACTTGTGAAATGTAGGCGACCAACCGTCATTTTTTGGCTATTGAACACTATGAAAAATAAGCTAATATAACAACCACCTCTATAGAAACAGCTTGTGAATAAAAAAGATTTAACTTATCGAATCAACAGTGGTGGAACTATTTTTTTATAAGTTAAGTGGTGTTGAAAAAGTTAATTATTAGATTAGTTGATACGAAATAAACATGAAAAAAACTATTTAGCCCAGGTAACCGTTAGATGGTATCATATAATAACCCAAAAAAATTATTTAGAGCTACAAAAAAACAAAAAATACTGTTGTTATTTAAAAAAAATAATTCATCCATTCTTTATTTAAAAAAATAATGCTAATGGAGGAAAAAAGATTAACTTGTGAAATGTAGAACGTTCAACCGCCTTCTGTTGGGTATTGAGTGAGGCACTATTTGCAAAAATATGTTAATCAGCAAACAACTATATTGAAACAGCTTTTAAAGGAATAAGATTTAACTTATCGAATCAACATTGGTGGAACTAATTTTGTATATTCCTTTCATGATTCGTTAAGTTAAATATTTAACTTAAAAGTGGTGTTGAAAAAGTTAAATATTAGAAATTAGTTGCTACAGAAGTAAACAGTGCATAAATAACATGAGGAAACCATTTAGACCAGGTAACCGTTAGATGGTATCATATAACCCAAAAAATTCTTTAGTGCTATAAACAAAATTAATACTGTTTTTTATTTCAAAAATAATTCATCCATACTTTTTTAAAAAATCATTTATTTCCTTGATTCGTTAAGTTAAAGTTTCAACTTGAAAGTGGGGTCGAAATGAATATAATATAGTAAAGGTAATTGCTAGGGAAATAAATATTGCGAAAATAACAAGAGGAAACCGTTGACGGTATCATATAATAACCAGCAATTCTATAGTGCTACAAAAAACATAAATTAGAATCAAGGTTTAAATATGCAGTTCTAGCTAAAAAAAAATCACTCACGACTGTGCAATAAATATACAAATGTTTCATTTAAACAATACACAACAACTAGAAATATCCACACTATAATATCGTTATACTACTAATTTGTGACTCGTATTTGCAATTTGCAGCAGAAAAAGCAAACCATTGCACACGAAGTAAAATATATTTCAGTAGAGTTGCGCACGCACAATTTTGTTGAACCCATATTGCGCAGAATTATTTATTTTCGTTTTGATTTTACTGCTATAGTACAATGTATAGCAACCTTTTTGTTTACAATTTCATTGCTGCTAGACATTCTTGTGTGAAAGATAAAAAACATAAACAAACACACTACATATATATAATATGTACGTTAGGTTACATTAAAACCCTTATGTGTTCTATTTTACACACAAAGCATCATCGAAGGTGCAAAAACAAGACTGCTAAATTACCTACTATAGCAGAAAAATCAAGGCTAAAATTTTCAAACAGAGAAAAATATCCAGCATAACATAGAAAACACTGACTGGTGTGTAATATATTTTCGACAAAATTCTACGAGCATACTGCAGCACGAGGTTGTAGTTTATATATTTGATAAACAATTTGAATACTGTTTAAGTATGTTGCTTTAAATTGTAAACAAACGCTGCAATTTTTAGTATACCACATGAAAATAATGCTGCAGTTTGTAGTAGTATGGAACACAAAATATTAAGCAGGGAATATATTTTTTAGTATGGCGTTTGTTAGTAGTTGATATTCATAATACATGAGAGCTACTATAGTAGAAAAATTAAATCTTGATTAGAATTGTTTTTATTTAAAAAAATTATAATAATAATTAATTCACCCCTTCTTTGTCTAAAAAAATTGCACTATTGCAAAAATAAACTAAAACAAACCACATTTATAGAAACAGCTTGTAGAGGAAATAGCTTTAACTTGTTAAATGTAAGAAGTGCGACCGTCATCTGTTGGATATTGACCAATGCCTCGGTCAATAAATAAGTTAATAAAACATACAAAAATATACAACACCCACCTCAATAGAATCAGCTTGTGAAGGAAAAATATATAAAACAATTGCAAAAATAAGTTAATACAACAACCACCTTTATAGAAACAGTTTGTAGAGGAAAAAGCTTTAACTTGTGAAATGTAACACGACCAAACGCCATCTGTTGGGTTTTGAGAAATAGCGTGTGAAGGAAAAATATTTAACCTATCGAATCAACAGTGGTGGAACTAATTTATAGGACGTGCTACCGCCATCTGTTGGATATTGACCGAGGCACGAAATAAGCTAATGCAACAACCATTTTTGTAGAAAAAGTTTGTGGACGAAAAGCGTTAACTTGTGCAAAGTAGGAAGACCAACCGCCATTTGTTGGCTATTGAACGAAACACTACGGAAAAAATGAGCTAATACCACAACCACATCTATAAAACCAGTTTGTGAAAAATATTCACCCACATTTATTTCCTTGATTCTTTAAGTTAAAGCTTTAACTTAAAAGTGGGGTCGAAAAAATATAATAAACAGTACAAAAATAAAATGAGGAAACCCTTTAGCACAGGTAACCATCAGACGGTTAGCTACTACGGAAATAAAAAAAAAACAAGAGGAAATAATTTAGCCTAGGTAACCTTTAGACGGTACTACCTAATTACCTACAATTCCATAGTGCTACAAAAAACTAAATTAAAATTATTTGTATTTAAAAAATTAATGTTAGTAATAATGCACTCACCCCTTCATTGTTTAAAAATTGTACTATTGCAAAAATAAACTAAAACAACAACCATATTTAGGAAATAGCTTTATAGAACCGGCTTGTGGAGGAAAAGGCTTTACTTGTAAAAGTTGAACAAGCAACCGTCATCTCTTGGTTGTTGAGCGAGGTACTATTGCAAAAATAAGTTAATACAACAACCACCTCTATAGAAACAGCTAGTGAAGGAAAAAGCTTTAGCTTATCGAATCAACAATGGTGGAACTAATTTTGTATATTCCTTTCCTGATTCGTGTGTTGAAAAGGTTAAATAAAACATTTAGCACAGATAACCATTAGATAGTATCATATAATCCATAAAATTATTTAGAGTTATAAACAAAATTAATACTTTTTTTATTTAAAAAAAATAATTCATCCATACTTTATTTAAAAAATCATTTATTTCCTTGATTCGTTAAGTTAAAGTTTCAACTTAAAAGTGGAGTCGAAATGAACATTATATAGGAAAGGTTAATTGCTAAGGAAATAAATATTGCAAAAAACCGTGGAAACCGTTAGACGGTGTCGTAAATTACCAACAATTCCATAGTGCTACAAAAAACATAAATTAGAATTGGTTTTACTTAAAAAAATAATGCTAATTAATTCACCCCTTCTTTGTTTAAAAAATTGTACTATTGCAAAAATAAACTAAAACAAACCACATTTATAGAAACAGCTTGTGGAGGAAATACCTTTACCTTGTGAAATGTAGGATGAGCGACTACCATCTGTTGGATATATTTCGAGGCAGTCTTGCATTAATAAGCTAATACAACAACCACCTTTATAGAAACAGTTTGCGGACGAAAAAACTTTCACTTGTGAAATGTAGGACGAGCCACCGCAGTCTGTTTGGTGTTGAGCGAAGAACTATTGCAAAAATGTGAAATACCATCCAACTCTTTAGAGATAGCGTGTGAAGAAAAAATATTTAACTTATCGAATCAACAGTGGTGGAACTTATTTCTTATATTCACCCACATTTATTTCCTTGATTCTTTAAGTTAAAGATAATAAAGTCGAAAAAATATAATAAACAGTACAAAAATAAAATGAGGAAACCCTTTAACACATGTAACCGTCAGACGGTTAGCTACTTCGGAAATAAACAAAAAAATAACAAGAGGAAATAATTTAGCCTAGGTAACCTTTAGACTGTATTACCTAATTACTTACAATTCCTTTACATTACAAAAATAAATGTTAGACTGTATTACCTAATTACCTACACTTCCATAGTACTACAAAAAACATAAATTAAAATGATTTTTATTTAAAAAAATAATATTAGTAATAATCCAATCACCTCTTCTTTGTTCAACAAATTGCACTATTGAAAAAAAATTGAACAACAACCACATTTATAGAGGCAACTTGTGGAGGAAATAGCTTTAACTTGTGAAATGTAGGACGTGCGACCGTTATATGTTGGGTATTGACCGAGGCATTAAATAAGCTAATAAAACAACCATTTTTATAGAAAAGTTTGTGGTCAAAAAAGCGTTAACTTGTGAAATGTAGGCGACCAACCGTAATTTTTTGGCTATTGAACACTATGGAAAAATAAGCTAATATAACAACCACCTCTATAGAAACAGCTTGTGAATAAAAAAGATTTAACTTATCGAATCAACAGTGGTGGAACTATTTTTTATAAGATAAGTGGTGTTGAAGTTAATTATTAGAAATTAGTTGATGGAACTATTTTTATAAGATAAGTGGTGTTGAAGTTAATTATTAGAAATTAGTTGATACGATATAAATATGAGGAAACTATTTAGACCAGGTAACCGTTAGATGGTATCATATAATAACCCAAAAAAAATATTTAGAGCTACAAAAAAAAAAAAAATACTGTTGTTATTTAAAAAAAAAAATAATTCATCCATTCTTTATTTAAAAAAATAATATTGGCCGAGGCACTATTGCAGAAGTAAGGTAATGTAACAACACATATATAGAAACAGCTAATGGAGGAAAAAGGTTTAACTTGTGAAATGTAGAACGATCAACCGCCGTCTGTTGGGTATTGAGTGAGGCACTATTTGCAAAAATATGTTAAAGGAATAAGATATAACTTATTGAATCAACAGTGATTATATTCACCCCATTTTCTTTCCCCGATTCGTTAAGTTAAATCTTTAGCTTAAAAATGTGGACGAAAAAGCTTAATATAAGAAAATAGTACAAAAATAACATGAGGAAAACCTTTAGCCTATGTAATTGTTATACGGTATCATATAATTACCAAAAAATCCATAGAGCTACGAAATACAAAAATTAATGGTCTCATTTTTTAAACGAAACGTTTTCAAACGTTCAAAATTTTTATGAAGAATACTGGGAAATTTAAATTCATTTAATACACATTTTTTCAAACGATTGTCGTTTCGTTTTACAAAATGAGGCATCCGCCATCTGTTGGTTATTGAGCAAGATCATATTACAAAATAAGCTAATACAAAAAACACCTTTATAGAAACGGCTTGTGGAGGAAAAGGCTTTACTTGTGAAAAGTAGAACAAGCAACCGCCATCTCTTGGTTGTTGAGCGAGGAACTATTGCAAAAATAATAATACAATTAATACAACAACCACCACTATAGAAACAGCTTGTGAAGGAAAGAGATTTAACTTATAATTTTGTATATTCCTTTCCTGATTCGTTAAGTTAAATCTTTAACTTAAAAGTGGTGTTGAAAAAGTTAAATATTAGAAATTAGTTGCTAGAGAAGTAAACAGTGCATAAATAACATGAGGAAACCATTTAGACCAGGTAACCGTTAGATGGTATCATATAACCCAAAAAATTCTTTAGTGCTATAAACAAAATTAATACTGTTTTTTATTTAAAAAATAATTCATCCATACTTTTTTAAAAAAATCATTTATTTCCTCGATTCGTTAAGTTAATGTTTCAACGTGCGACCGTGATATGTTGGATATTGACCTAGACATTAAATAAGCTAATATAACAACCATTTTTATAGAAGAGTTTGTGGTCGAAAAAGCGTTAACTTGTGAAATGTAGGCCGACCAACCGTCATTTTTTGGCTATTGAACGAAACACTGTGGAAAAAATAAGTTAATATAACAACGACCTCTATAGAAACAGCATGTGAATGAAAAAGATTTAACTTATCGAATAAACAGTGGTGGAACTAATTTTTTATATTCTTTTCCTGATGCGTTAAGTTAAAGCTTTAACTTAAAAGTGGTGTTGAAAAAGTTAATTATTAGAAATTAGTTGCTACGGAAATAAACATGAGGAAACCATTTAGCCCAGGTAACCATTAGATGGTATCATATAATAACCACTATTTGCAAAAATATGTTAATCAGCAATCAACTATATTGAAACAGCTTTTAAAGGAATAAGATATAACTGTGATATCAACAGTGATTATATTCACCCCATTTTCTTTCCTTGATTCGTTATGTTAAATCTTTAGCTTAAAAATGTGGACGAAAAAGTTAGATATAAGAAATTAGTTGCTAAGGAAATAAACAGTACAAAAATAACATGAGGAAAACCTTTAGCCTATGTAATCGTTAGACGGTATCATACAATTACCAAAAATTAAGGGTCTCATTTTTTAAAACGAAGCGTTTCAAACGTTCAAAATTTTTATGAAGAATACTGGGAAATTTAAATTCATTTAATACACATTTTTTAAACGTTTGACGTTTCGTTTTACAAAATTAGCCATCCGCCATCTGTTGGTTATTGAGCAAGGTCATATTACAAAATAAGCTAATACAACAACCACCTTTATAGAAACCGCTTGTGGAAGAAAAGGCTTTACTTGTGAAAAGTTGAACAATCAACCGCCATCTCTTGGTGGAAATAATGAATCGCACTACAGTAGTGCGATTCAGTAACTTTTAACCATTCGACAATCGCTAGACTTGTCAATAACATTTGTTGTTTTTAGTAACGATTGTATGATTCACTAAGTATTATTAAACAATTGTATTTAACTATTGTTGTCATGTGGCATATCCCTACAAGGAAATACTAAAAAATAGTAAAGTTCCAAACCAAATAAAAAAGAAAAAAAAAATTAAGACAAATCGAAATTTTTTAACAATTTAAAGAAGGCGATTGATTAAATTATGTCTTTGTTATTGATTAAGATATGTTTCAGTTAATGGTTTTCTTTAAAATGATCACTACTTCAAAAAACGTGGAAGCATGGACTATAACCTTGGAAGTATATATTACATTGTCTTTAAGTTAACCCAAACAAGTATCGTTAAAAGTGTTACAGATAACAAACTTTTTCTCCTTCCTCCTTTTTCAGAGAGTCTCAAACTTCTCAACAAACTTTTTCAACAAATTCTCTTCTGCAGACTAGAAATGAGAATTTTGCAACTTTGCAGACAAAAAATTAAGTACTACCAATTCAAATTTATGAACTTAGTACTACGAAATATGGAAATAATACTGCAATAAAAGAAAATTGTAAACTTTTTACGAAAAATATTAAAAAAAAAAAATTTTAAATAATTTTTGATGAATGGAATAAAACATATTTCTTTTATTTCAATCATTTTGCATTCTATTATTTATATAAGTATTATTTTTGTCATTCGAAAAAAACCTGTTTTATTAGATTGTTCGACCTATTCAGTACAAACAGGGTCATGTGCCAAAAATCGGAATATACCATTAATTAGAAGAAAGTCTTGGCTACATTACCTCATATTCGGTTTCCGCCAGAAAACCTATGTGTTCGAACAACATTTTCAAAAAAATGATTCAAGAACGTAACTTACACAACTTTTTGACCTATAGCGTAAAAACAGGGACATGTGCCAAAAATTGTAATATACCATTTTTTAGAAGACAGTCTTGGCTACATTACCTCATACTCAGTTTTTAAGTGAAATCTTATGTGTTCCAACAAAATTTTCAAAAAACTGTTTCATAATAAGTTACTTACACCACTATTTGGCCTACATCGTAAAAACAGGGACAAGTGCCAAAAATCGGAATATAAAATTTTTTTTAGAGGAAAGTCATGGCTACATTATCTCATGCTCGGTTTTTGCGGGAAAGCCTTTGTGTTCGAACAAAATTTTCAAAAAACTATTTCAAAATAAGTTACTTACATCACTATTTGGACTACAGGGTCAAAAAGAGGACATGTGCCAAAAATCGAAATATACCATTTTTTAGAGGAAAGTCCTGGCTACATAACCCCACACACAACTTTTGCGGAGAAACCTATGTGTTCCACAAAATTTTTAAAAAACTATTTCAAAAAATTTACTTACACCACTATTTGGCCTACAGCGTAAAAACGGGGACATGCGCCAAAAATTGGAATATACCATTTTTTAAAGGAAAGTCTTGGCTACATCACCTCATGCTCGGTTTTTGCGGGAAAAGCTTTGTGTTCGAACAAAATTTTCAAAAAATTATTTCAAAATAAGTTACTTATATCACTATTTGGCCTACAGCGTCAAAACGGGGAAAAGTGCTAAGAATCGGAATATACCATTTTCTTGGCAACATTACTTCATATTCGGCTTTTCGGGAAACTCCATGTGTTCCAACAAAGTTTTCAAAAAACTATTTCAAAATAAGTAACTTACACCACTATTTGGCCTACAGCGTAAAAACGGGGACATGCGCCAAAAATTGGAATATACCATTTTTTAGAGGAAAGTCTTGGCTACATCACCCCATGCTCGGTTTTTGCGGGAAAACCTTTGTGTTCCAACAAAATTTTCAAAAAACTATTTCAAAAAAGTTACTTAAACCACTATTTGGCCTTCAGCGTCAAAACAGGGACATGAGCCAAAAATCGGAATATACAATTTTTTAGAGAAAAGTTCCGGCTACACAACCCCATACTCGGTTTTTGCGGGAAAACCTATGTGTTCTAACAAAATTTTCAAAAAACTATTTCAAAATAAGTTACTTACACCACTATTTGGCCTATAGCGTAAAACAAGGGACACGTGCCAAAAATCGGAATGTACCAATTTTAGAAGAAAGTCTTGGCTACATTACCTCTTACTCGGTTTTTGCAGGGAGACCTATGTGTTCGACCAAAATTTTCAGAAAACTATTTCAAAATGAGTTACTTACACCACTATTTGGCCCATAGCGTAAAACAAGGGACACGTGCCAAAAATCGGAATGTACCCTTTTTTAGAAGAAAGTCTTGGCTACATTACCTAGCACTCTGTTTTTGCGGGGTAGCCTATGTGTTCGAACAAAATTTTCAAAAACTTTTTCAAAATAAGTTACTTACACCACTATTTGGACTACAGCGTCAAAACAGCAACTTTTGCGAAAAATAGGAATTTACCCCTTTTTAGAAGAAGGTCTTGGCTACATTACCTCATACTCGGTTTTTGCGAGAAAACCTATGTGTTCGACAAAATTTTCAAAAAACTATTTCAAAATAAGTTACTTGCACTACTATTTGGCCTACAGCGTCAAAACAGCAACTTTTGCGAAAAATAGGAATTTACCCCTTTTTAGAAGAAAGTCTTGGTTACATTACCTCATACTCGGTTTTTGCGGGAAAACCTATGTGTTCGAACAAAATTTTCAAAAACTATTTCAAAATAAGTTACTTACACCACTCTTTGGACTACAGCGTCAAAACGGCGGCATGTGCCAAAAATCGAAATATACCATTTTTTAGTCGAAAGTCCTGGCTACATAACCCCACACACAATTTTTGCGGAAAAACCTGTGTGTTCCAACAAAATTTTTAAAAATCTATTTCAAAAAAATGTATTTACACCACTATTTGGACTAAAGCGTCAAAACGGGAACAAAAGGTAAAATATACCATTTTTAGAAGAAAGTCTTGGCTACATTACCTCGTATTCGGCTTTTCGGGAAACTCTATGTGTTCGAACAAAGTTTTCAAAAACTATTTCAAAATAAGTTACCTACACCACTATTTGGAAAACATTGTAAAAACAGAGACATGCGCCAAAAATTGGAATATATCATTTTTTAGAAGAAAGTCTTGGCTACATCACATCATGCTCGGTTTTTGCGGGAAAATCTTTGTGTTCGAACAAAATTTTCAAAAACTATTTCAAAAAAGTTACTTACACCCCTGTTTGGCCTACAGCGTCAAAACAGCAACACGTGCCCAAAAGTCGGAATTTAGAAGAAAGTCTTGGCAACATTACTCGGTTTTTACGGGGAATCCTATGTGTTCGAACAAAATTTTCAAAAAATTATTTCAAAATAAGTTACTTACGCCTAATTTGGCCTACAACGTCAAAACAGCAACACGTGCCAAAAATCGGAATATACCATTTTTTTAGAAGAAAGTCTTGGCTACATTACCTCATACTCGGTTTTTACGGGGAATACTATGTGTTCGAACAAAATTTTCAGAAAACTATTTCAAAAAAAGTTACGGGCACATGTGCCAAAAATCGGAGGAAAGTCTTGGATACATAACCCCACACACAATTTTTGCGAGAAAACTTGTGTGTTCCAACAAAATTTTTAAAAATCTATTTAAAAAAAAAATTACTTACACCACTATTTGGCCTATAGCGTCAAAACGGGAACATGTGCCAAAAATTGGAATATACCATTTTTTAGAAGAAAGTCTTGGCTACATTACCTCATACTCGGTTTATACGGGGAATCCTATGTGTTCGAACAAAATTTTCAAAATCTATTTCAAAATAAGTTACTTACACCACTATTTGGCCTACAGCGTCAAAACAGCAACATGTGCCAAAAATTTGCCTCTTTTTAGAAGAAAGTCTTAGCAACATCACTCGGTTTTTAAGGGGAATCCTATGTGTTCGAACAAAATTTTCAAAAAACTATTTCAAAATAACTTACTAACGCCTAATTTTGCCTACGGCGTCAAAACAGCAACACGTGCCTAAAATCGGGCTGTACCATTTTTTAGAAGAAAGTCTTGGCTACATTACCTCATACTCGGTTTTTACGGGGAATCCTATGTGTTCGAACAAAATTTTCAGAAAACTATTTTCAAAAAAGTTACTTACACCACTATTTGGACTACAGCGTCAAAACGGGGACATGTGCCAAAAATCGGAGGAAAATCTAGGATACATAACCCCACACACAATTTTTGCGGGAAAACTTGTGTGTTCCAAAAAAATTTTTAAAAATCTATTTCAAAAAAAAATTACTACACCACTATTTGGCATATAGCGTCAAAACGGGGACATGTGCCAAAAATTGGAATATACCATTTTTTAGAACAAAGTCTTGGCTACATTACCTGATACTCGGTTTTTGCGGGAAAACCTTTGTGTTCGAAAAAAAGTTTCAAAAACTATTTCAAAAAAGTTAATTACACCACTATTTGGCCTTCAGCGTCAAAACGGGGAATGCGTCAAAAATCGGAATATACAAAACCTATGTGTTCGAACAAAATTTTCAAAAAACTATTTCAAAATAAGTTACTTACACCATTTACACACATTTGGCCTACAGCGTCAAAACAGCAACTCGTGCCAAAAATCGAAATTTACCCTTTTTTAGAAGAAAGTCTTGGCTACATTACATCATACTCGGTTTTTGCGGGGAGACCTATGTGTTCGAACAAAATTTTCAGAAAACTATTTCAAAGTGAGTTACTTGCACCACTATTTGGACTACAGCGTCAAAACAGCAACATGTGCCAAAAATCGGGATGTACCATTTTTTAGAAGAAAGTCTTGGCTACATTACCTCATACTCGGTTTTTACGGGGAATCCTATGTGTTCGAACAAAATTTTCAGAAAACTATTTCAAAAAAAGTTACTTACACCACTATTTGGACTACAGCGTCAAAACGGGGACATGTGCCAAAAATCGGAGGATAGTCTAGGATAAATAACCCCACACACAATTTTTGCGGGAAAAACTGTGTGTTCGTACAAAATTTTTAAAAATCTATTTCAAAAAAAAATTACTTACACCACTATTTGGCTTATAGCGTCAAAACGGGGACATGTGCCAAAAATTGGAATTTACCATTTTTTAGAAGAAAGTCTTGGCTACATTACCTGATACTCGGTTTTAACGGGGAATCCTATGTGTTCGAACAAAATTTTCAAAAACTATTTCAAAAGAATTACTTACACCACTATTTGGCCTTCAGCGTCAAAACGGGGAATGCGTCAAAAATCGGAATATACAAACCCTATGTGTTCGAACAAAATTTTCAAAAAACTATTTCAAAATAAGTTACTTACACCATTTACACACATTTGGCCTACAGCGTCAAAACAGCAACTCGTGACAAAAATCGGAATTTACCCCTTTTTAGAAGAAAGTCTTGGCTACATTACCTCTCACTCGGTTTTTGCGGGGAAGCCTATGTGTTCGAACAAAATTTTCTAAAAACTATTTCAAAATAAGTTACTTACACCACTATTTGGCCTACAGCGTCAAAACAGCAACTCTTGCGAAAAATCGGAATTCACCCCTTTTTAGAAGAAAGTCTTGGTTACATTAGCTCATGCTCGGTTTTTGCGGGGAGACCTATGTGTTCGAGCAAAATTTTCAGAAAACTATTTCAAAATGAGTTACTTACACCACTATTTGGCCTATAGCGTAAAACAAGGGACACGTGCCAAAAATCGGAATGTACCCTTTTTTAGAAGAAAGTCTTGGCTACATTACCTCATACTCGGTTTTTGCGGGAAAACCTGTGTGTTCCAACAAAATTTTTAAAAATCTATTTCAAAAAAATGTACTTACACCACTATTTGGACTATAGCGTCAAAACGGGGACAAAAGGGAATATACCATTTTTTAGAAGAAAGTCTTGGCTACATTACCTCATATTCGGCTTTTCGGGAAACTCTATGTGTACGAACAAAGTTTTCAAAAACTATTTCGAAATAAGTTACCTACACCACTATTTGGCCAACATCGTAAAAACAGAGACATGCGCCAAAAATTGGAATATACCATTTTTTAGAAGAAAGTCTTGGCTACATCACCTCATGCTCGGTTTTTGCGGGAAAACCTTTGTGTTCGAACAAAATTTTCAAAAACTATTTTAAAAAAGTTACTTACACCCCTGTTTGGCCTACAGCGTCAAAACAGTAACACGTGCCCAAAAGTCGGAATTTAGAAGAAAGTCTTGGCAACATTACTCGGTTTTTACGGGGAATCCTATGTGTTCGAACAAAATTTTCAAAAAATTATTTCAAAATAAGTTACTTACGCCTAATTTGGCTTACAACGTCAAAACAGCAACACGTGCCAAAAATCGGAATATACCATTTTTTAGAAGAAAGTCTTGGCTACATTACCTCATATTCGGTTTTTACGGGGAATCCTATGTGTTCGAACAAAATTTTCAGAAAACTATTTCAAAAAAAGTTACTTACACCACTATTTGGATGTACCATTTTTTAGAAGGATGTACCATTTTTTAGAAGAAAGTCTTGGCTACATTACCTCATACTCGGTGTTTGCGGGGAGACCTATGTGTTCGAACAAAATTTTCAAAAACTATTTCAAAATGAGTTACTTACACCACTATTTGGCCTATAGCGTAAAACAAGGGACACTTGCCAAAAATCGAAATATACCATTTTTTAGACGAAAGTCCTGGCTACATAACCCCATACACAATTTTTGCGGGAAAACCTGTGTGTTCCAACAAAATTTTTAAAAATCTATTTCAAAATAAGTTACTTGCACCACTATTTGGACTACAGCGTCAAAACGGGGACATGTGCCAAAAATCGGAGGAAAGTCTAGGATACATAACCCCACACACAGTTTTTGCGGGAAAAACTGTGTGTTCGTACAAAATTTTTAAAAATCTATTTCAAAAAAAAATTAATTACACCACTATTTGGCTTATAGCGTCAAAACGGGGACATGTGCCAAAAATTGGAATATACCATTTTTTAGAAGAAAGTCTTGGCTACATTACCTGATACTCGGTTTTAACGGGGAATCCTATGTGTTCGAACAAAATTTTCAAAAACTATTTCAAAAAAATTACTTACACCACTATTTGGCCTTCAGCGTCAAAACTCGGAATATACAAAACCTATGTGTTCGAACAAAATTTTCAAAAAACTATTTCAAAATAAGTTACTTACACCACTATTTGGCCTACAGCGTCAAAACAGCAACTCGTGCCAAAAATCGAAATTTACCCTTTTTTAGAAGAAAGTCTTGGCTACATTACTTCATACTCGGTTTTTGCGGGAAAACCTATGTGTTCGAACAAAATTTTCAGAAAACTATTTCAAAGTGAGTTACTTGCACCACTATTTGGACTACAGCGTCAAAACGGGGACATGTGCCAAAAATCTAGACGTACCATTTTTTAGAAGAATGTCTTGGCTACATTACCTCATACTCGGTTTTTGCGGGAAAACCTATGTGTTCGACAAAATTTTCAAAAAACTATTTCAAAATAAGTTACTTACACCACTATTTCTACAGCGTCAAAACGGCAACATGTGCCAAAAATCGGGATGTACCATTTTTTAGAAGAAGGTTTTGGCTACATTACCTCATACTCGGTTTTTGCGGGGAGACCTATGTGTTTGACCAAATTTTCAGAAAACTATTTCAAAATGAGTTACTTACATCACTATTTGGCCTATAGCGTAAAACAAGGTACACGTGCAAAAAATCGGAATGTACCAATTTTAGAAGAAAGTCTTGGCCACATTACCTCTTACTCGGTTTTTGCGGGGAAACCTATGTGTTCGTACAAAATTTTAAAAAAACTATTTCAAAATAAGTTACTTACACCACAATTTTGACTACAGCGTCAAAACGGCGACATGTGCCAAAAATCAGGACGTACCATTTTTTAGAAAAAAGTCTTGGCTACATTACCTCTTACTCGGTTTTTGCGGGGAAACCTATGTGTTCGTACAAAATTTTAAAAAAACTATTTCAAAATAAGTTACTTACACCACTATTTGGCCTACAGCGTCAAAAGAGCAACTTTTGCGAAAAATCGGAATTTACCCCTTTTTAGAAGAAAGTCTTGGCTACATTACCTCTCACTCGGTTTTTGCGGGAAAGCCTATGTGTTCGAACAAAATTTTCTAAAAACTATTTCAAAATAAGTTACGTACACCACAATTTTGACTACAGCGTCAAAACGGCGACATGTGCCAAAAATCAGGACGTACCATTTTTTAGAAGAAAGTCTTGGCTACATTAACTCTTACTCGGTTTTTGCGGGGAAACCTATGTGTTCGTACAAAATTTTAAAAAAACTATTTCAAAATAAGTTACTTACACCACTATTTGGCCTACAGCGTCAAAAGAGCAACTTTTGCGAAAAATCGGAATTCACCCCTTTTTAGAAGAAAGTCTTGGTTACATTACCTCATGCTCGGTTTTTGCGGGGAGACCTATGTGTTCGAGCAAAATTTTCAGAAATCTATTTCAAAATGGGTTACTTACACCACTATTTGGCCTATAGCGTAAAACAAGGGACACGTGCCAAAAATCGGAATTTACCCTTTTTTAGAAGAAAGTCTTGGCTACATTACCTAGCACTCGGTTTTTGCGGGGTAGCCTATGTGTTCGAACAAAATTTTCAGAAAACTATTTCAAAATAAGTCACTTACACCACTATTTGGACTACAGCGTCAAAACGGCGACATGTGCCCAAAAGTCGGAATTTAGAAGAAAGTATTGGCAACATTACTCGGTTTTTACGGGGAATCCTATGTGTTCGAACAAAATTTTCAAAAAATTATTTCAAAATAAGTTACTTACGCCTAATTTGGCCTACAACGTCAAAACAGCAACACGTGCCAAAAATCGGAATATACCATTTTTTAGAAGAAAGTCTTGGCTACATTACCTCTCACTAGGTTTTTGCGGGGAATCCTATGTGTTCGAACAAAATTTTCAGAAAACTATTTCAAAAAAAGTTACTTACACCACTATTTGGACTACAGCGTCAAAACGGGGACATGTGCCAAAAATCGGAGGAAGGTCTTGGATACATAACCCCACACACAATTTTTGCGGGAAAACTTGTGTGTTCCAACAAAATTTTTAATAATCTATTTCAAAAAAAAAATTACTTACACCACTCTTTGGACAATAGCGTCAAAACGGGGACAAAAGGGAATATACCATTTTTTAGAAGAAAGTCTTGGCTACATTACCTCATATTCGGCTTTTCGGGAAACTCTATGTGTACGAACAAAGTTTTCAAAAACTATTTCGAAATAAGTTACCTACACCACTATTTGGTCAACATCGTAAAAACAGAGACATGCGCCAAAAATTGGAATATACCATTTTTTAGAAGAAAGTCTTGGCTACATCACCTCATGCTCGGTTTTTGCGGGAAAACCTTTGTATTCGAACAAAATTTTCAAAAACTATTTTAAAAAAGTTACTTACACCCCTGTTTGGCCTACAGCGTCAAAACAGTAACACGTGCCCAAAAGTCGGAATTTAGAAGAAAGTCTTGGCAACATTACTCGGTTTTTACGGGGAATCCTATGTGTTCGAACAAAATTTTCAAAAAATTATTTCAAGATAAGTTACTAACGCATAATTTTACCTACAGCGTCAAAACAGCAACACGTGCCAAAAATCGGAATATACCATTTTTTAGAAGAAAGTCCTGGCTACATTACCTCATACTCCGTTTTTGCGGAAAAACCTATGTGTTCGAACAAGATTTTCAAAAACTATTTCAAAAAAAAGTTACTTACACCACCAATTGGACTACAGCGTCAAAACGGGGACATGTGCCAATAATCGAAATATACAATTTTTTAGACGAAAGTCCTGGCTACATAACCCCACACACAGTTTTTGCGGGAAAACCTGTGTGTTCGAACAAAATTTTTAAAAATCTATTTCAAAAAAATGTACTTACACCACTATTTGGACTATAGCGTCAAAACGGGGACATGTGGCAAAAATTGGAATATACCATTTTTTAGAAGAGTCTTGGCTACATTACCTCATATTCGGCTTTTCGGGAAACTCTATGTGTTCGAACAAAGTTTTCAAAAACTATTTCAAAATAAGTTACATAAACCACTATTTGGCCAACATCGTAAAAACAGGGACATGCGCCAAAAATTGGAATATACCATTTTTTAGAAGAAAGTCTTGGCTACATCACCTCATGCTCGGTTTTTGCGGGAAAACCTATGTGTTCGAACAAAATTTTCAAAAATCTATTTCAAAGTATTTTACTTACACCACTATTTGGCCTACAGCGTCAAAACAGCAACTCTTGCGAAAAATCGGAATTTACCTCTTTTTAGAAGAAAGTCTTGGCTACATTACCTCATACTCGGTTTTTGCGGGGAGACCTATGTGTTCGAACAAAATTTTCAAAAAACTATTTCAAAGTGAGTTACATACACCACTATTTGGCCTATATCGTAAAACAAGGGACACGTGCCAAAAATCGGAATGTACCCTTTTTTAGAAGAAAGTCTTGGCTACATTGCCTCTCACTAGGTTTTTGCGGGGAAACCTATGTGTTACAAAATTTTCAAAAAACTATTTCAAAATAAGTTACTTACACCAATATTTGGACTACAGCGTCAAAACAGCAACTCTTTCGAAAAATCGGAATTTACCCCTTTTTAGAAGAAAGTCTTGGCTACATTACCTCATACTCGGTTTTTGCGGGAAAACCTATGTGTTCGAACAAAATTTTCTAAAAACTATTTCAAAATAAGTTACTTACACAACTATTTGGCCTACAGCGTCAAAACTGCAACTCTTGCGAAAAATCGGAATTTACCCCTTTTTAGAAGAAAGTCTTGGCTACATTACCTCTCACTCGGTTTTTGCGGGGAGACCTATGTGTTCGAATAAAATTTTCAAAAACTATTTAAAAATAAGTCACTTACACCACTATTTGGACTACAGCGTCAAAACGGCGACATGTGCCAAAAATCATGATGCACCATTTTTAGAAGAAAGTCTTGGCTACATTACTTCATACTCGGTTTTTGCGGGAAAACCTATGTGTTCGAACAAAATTTTCTAAAAACTATTTCAAAATAAGTTACTTACACCACTATTTGGCCTACAGCGTCAAGACAGCAACTCTTACGAAAAATCGGAATTTACCCCTTTTTAGAAGAAAGTCTTGGCTACATTACCTTTCACTCGGTTTTTGCGGGGAGACCTATGTGTTCGAACAAAATTTTCAAAAACTATTTCAAAATAAGTCACTTACACCACTATTTGGACTACAGCGTCAAAACGGCGACATGTGCCAAAAATCAGAATGTAACATTTTTTAGAAGAAAGTCTTGGCTACATTACCTCATACACGGTTTTTGCGGGGAACAAAATTTTCAAAAAACTATTTCAAAATAAGTTACTTACACCACTATTTGGACTACAGCGTCAAAACGGCAACATGTGCCAAAAATAGGGATGTATCATTTTTTAGAAGAAAGTCTTGGCTACATTACCTCATACTCGGTTTTTGCGGGAAAACCTATGTGTTCGAACAAAATTTTCAAAAAACTATTTCAAAATAAGGTACTTACACCACTGTTTGGCCTACAGCGTCAAAACAGCAACTCTTGCGAAAAATCGGAATTTACCTCTTTTTAGAAGAAAGTCATGGCTACATTACCTCATACTCGGTTTTTGCGGGGAGACCTATGTGTTCGAACAAAATTTTCAAAAAACTATTTCAAAATAAGTTACTTACACCACTATTTGGCCTACAGCGTCAAAACAGCAACTCTTGCGAAAACTCGGAATTTACCACTTTTTAGAAGAAAGTCTTGGCTACATTACCTCTCACTCGGTTTTTGCGGGGGGACCTATGTGTTCGAACAAAATTTTCAAAAAACTATTTCAAAATGAGTTACTTACACCACTATTTGGCCTATATCGTAAAACAAGGGACACGTGCCAAAAATCGGAATGTACCGTTTTTTAGAAGAAAGTTTTGGCTACATTGCCTTTCACTAGGTTTTTGCTGGGAAACCTATGTGTTACAAAATTTTCAAAAAACTATTTCAAAATAAGTTACTTACACCACTATTTGGACTACAGCGTCAAAACAGCAACTCTATTTCAAAATAAGTTACTTACACCACTATTTGGACTACAGCGTCAAAACGGCGACATGTGCCAAAAACCAGAATGTACCATTTTTTAGAAGAAAGTCTTGGCTACATTACCTCATACTCGGTGTTTGCGGGGAGACCTATGTGTTCGAACAAAATTTTCAAAAACTATTTCAAAATGAGTTACTTACACCACTATTTGGCCTATAGCGTAAAACAAGGGACACTTGCCAAAAATCGAAATATACCATTTTTTAGACGAAAGTCCTGGCTACATAACCCCATACACAATTTTTGCGGGAAAACCTGTGTGTTCCAACAAAATTTTTAAAAATCTATTTCAAAATAAGTTACTTACACCACTATTTGGACTACAGCGTCAAAACGGGGACATGTGCCAAAAATTGGAATATATCATTTTTTAGAAGAAAGTCTTGGCTACATTACGTCATATTCGGCTTTTCGGGAAACTCTACGTGTTCGAACAAAGTTTTCAATAACTATTTCAAAATAAGTTTCCTACTCCACTATTTGGCCAACATCGTAAAAACAGGGACATGCGCCAAAAATTGGAATATACCATTTTTTAGAAGAAAGTCTTGGCTACATCACCTCTCACTCGGTTTTTGCGGGGAAGCCTATGTGTTCGAACAAAATTTTCAAAAAACTATTTCAAAATAAGTTACTTACACAACTATTTGGACTACAGCGTCGAAACGGCAACATGTGCCAAAAATCATGATGTACCATTTTTTAGAAGAAAATCTTGGCTACATTACCTCATACTCGGTTTTTGCGGGAAAACCTATGTGTTCGAACAAAATTTTTTAAAAACTATTTCAAAATAAGTTACTTACACCACAATTTGTCCTACAGCGTCAAAAGAGCAACTCTTTAGAAAAATCGGAATTTACCCCTTTTTAGAAGAAAGTCTTGGCTACATTACCTCATACTCGGTTTTTGCGGGGAGACCTATGTGTTCGAACAAAATTTTCAAAAAATAAGTTACTTACACCACTATTTGGACTACAGCGTCAAAACGCCGACATGTGCCAAAAATCATGATGTACCATTTTTTAGAAGAAAGTCTTGGCTACATTACCTCATACTCGGTTTTTGCGGGAAAACCTTTGTGTTCGAACAAAATTTTCTAAAAACTATTTCAAAATAAGTTACTTACACAACTATTTGGCCTACAGCGTCAAAACTGCAACTCTTGCGAAAAATCGGAATTTACCCCTTTTTAGAAGAAAGTCTTGGCTGCATTACCTCATACTCGGTGTTTGCGGGAAAACCTATGTGTTCGAACAAAATTTTCTAAAAACTATTTCAAAATAAGTTACTTACACAACTATTTGGCCTACAGCGTCAAAACTGCAACTCTTGCGAAAAATACATTTACATTACCTCTCACTCGGTTTTTGCGGGGAAGCCTATGTGTTCGAACAAAATTTTCAAAAACTATTTCAAAATAAGTTACTTACACCACTATTTGGACTACAGCGTCAAAACGGCGACATGTGCCAAAAATCATGATGTACCATTTTTTAGAAGAAAATCTTGGCTACATTACCTCATACTCGGTTTTTGCGGGAAAACCTATGTGTTCGAACAAAATTTTCTAAAAGCTATTTCAAAATAAGTTACTTACACAACTACTTGGCCTACAGCGTCAAAACTGCAACTCTTGCGAAAAATCGGAATTTACCCCTTTTTAGAAGAAAGTCTTGGCTACATTACCTCATACTCGGTGTTTGCGGGAAAACCTATGTGTTCGAACAAAATTTTCAAAAAACTATTTCAAAATAAGTTACTTACACCACTATTTGGCCTACAGCGTCAAAACAGCAACTCTTTCGAAAAATCGGAATTTACCACTTTTTAGAAGAGTCTTGACTACATTACCTCATACTCGGTTTTTGCGGGGAGACCTATGTGTTCGAACAAAATTTTCAGAAAACTATTTCAAAATGAGTTACTTACACCACTATTTGGCCTATAGCGTAAAACAAGGGACACGTGCCAAAAATCGGAATGTACCCTTTTTTAGAAGAAAGTCTTGGCTACATTACCTTTTACACGGTGTTTGTGGGAAAACCTATGTGTTCGAACAAAATTTTCAAAAAACTATTTCAAAATAAGTTACTTACACCACTATTTGGCCTTCAGCGTCAAAACAGCAACTCTTGCGAAAAATCGGAATTTACCCCTTTTTAGAAGAAAGTCTTGGCTACATTACCTCATATTCGGCTTTTCGGGAAACTCTACGTGTTCGAACAAAGTTTTCAAAAACTTTTTCAAAATAAGTTACATACACCACTATTTGGCCAACATCGTAAAAACAGGGACATGCGCCAAAAATTGGAATATACCATTTTCTAGAAGAAAGTCTTGGCTACATTACCTCATACTCGGTTTTTGCGGGAAAACCTATGTGTTCGAACAAAATTTTCTAAAAACTATTTCAATATAAGTTACTTACATAACTATTTGGCCTACAGCGTCAAAACTGCAACTCTTGCGAAAAATCGGAATTTACCCCTTTTTAGAAGAAAGTCTTGGCTACATTACCTCATACTCGGTTTTTGCGGGGAGATCTATGTGTTCGAACAAAATTTTCAAAAAATAAGTTACTTACACCACTATTTGGACTACAGCGTCAAAACGCCGACATGTGCCAAAAATCATGATATACCATTTTTTAGAAGAAAGTTTTGGCTACATTACCTCATACTCGGTTTTTGCGGGAAAACCTATGTGTTCGAACAAAATTTTCTAAAAACTATTTCAAAATAAGTTACTTACACAACTATTTGGCCTACAGCGTCAAAACTGCAACTCTTGCGAAAAATCGGAATTTACCCCTTTTTAGAAGAAAGTCTTGGCTACATTACCTCATACTCGGTTTTTGCGGGGAGATCTATGTGTTCGAACAAAATTTTCAAAAAATAAGTTACTTACACCACTATTTGGACTACAGCGTCAAAACGCCGACATGTGCCAAAAATCATGATATACCATTTTTTAGAAGAAAGTCTTGGCTACATTACCTCATACTCGGTGTTTGCGGGAAAACCTACGTGTTCGAACAGTTTTCAAAAACTTTTTCAAAATATGTTACCTACACCACTCTTTGGCCAACATCATAAAAACAGGGACATGCGCCAAAAATCAGGATGTACCATTTTTTAGAAGAAAGTCTTGGCTACATTACCTCATACTCGGTGTTTGCGGGGAGACCTATGTGTTCGAACAAAATTTTCAAAAACTATTTCAAAATAAGTTACTTACACCACTATTTGGACTACAGCGTCAAAAAGGCGACATGTGCCAAAAATCATGATGTACCATTTTTTAGAAGAAAATCTTGGCTACATTACCTCATACTCGGTTTTTGCGGGAAAACCTAAGTGTTCGAACAAAATTTTCTAAAAACTATTTCAAAATAAGTTACTTACACCACAATTTGTCCTACAGCGTCAAAACAGCAACTCTTTCGAAAAATCGGAATTTACCCCTTTTTAGAAGAAAGTCTTGGCTACATTACCTCATACTCGTTTTTTGCGGGGAGACCTATGTGTTCGAACAAAATTTTCAAAAAATAAGTTACTTACACCACTATTTGGACTACAGCGTCAAAACAGCAACTCTTTCGAAAAATCGGAATTTACCCCTTTTTAGAAGAAAGTCTTGGCTACATTACCTCATACTCGGTTTTTGCGGGAAAACCTATGTGTTCGAACAAAATTTTCTAAAAACTATTTCAAAATAAGTTACTTACACAACTATTTGGCCTACAGCGTCAAAACTGCAACTCTTGCGAAAAATCGGAATTTACCCCTTTTTAGAAGAAAGTCTTGGCTACATTACCTCATACTCGGTGTTTGCGGGAAAACCTATGTGTTCGAACAAAATTTTCTAAAAACTATTTCAAAATATGTTTCTTAAACAACTATTTGGCCTATAGCGTCAAAACTGCAACTCTTGCGAAAAATCGGAATTTACCCCTTTTTAAAAGAAAGTCTTGGCTACATTACCTCATACTCGGTGTTTGCGGGAAAACCTATGTGTTCGAACAAAATTTTCAAAAAACTATTTCAAAATAAGTTACTTACACCACTATTTGGCCTACAGCGTCAAAACAGCAACTCTTTCGAAAAATCGGAATTTACCCCTTTTTAGAAGAAAGTCTTGGCTACATTACCTCATACTCGGTTTTTGCGGGAAAACCTATGTGTTCGAACAAAATTTTCTAAAAACTATTTCAAAATAAGTTACTTACACAACTATTTGGCCTACAGCGTAAAAACTGCAACTCTTGCGAAAAATCGGAATTTACCCCTTTTTAGAAGAAAGTCTTGACTACATTACCTCATACTCGGTTTTTGCGGGGAGACCTATGTGTTCGAACAAAATTTTCAGAAAACTATTTCAAAATATGTTTCTTAAACAACTCTTTGGCCTATAGCGTCAAAACTGCAACTCTTGCGAAAAATCGGAATTTACCCCTTTTTAGAAGAAAGTCTTGACTACATTACCTCATACTCGGTTTTTGCGGGGAGACTTATGTGTTCGAACAAAATTTTCAGAAAACTATTTCAAAATGAGTTACTTACACCACTATTTGGCCTATAGCGTAAAACAAGGGACACGTGCCAAAAATCGGAATGTACCCTTTTTTAGAAGAAAGTCTTGGCTACATTACCTCATACTCGGTGTTTGCGGGAAAACCTATGTGTTCGAACAAAATTTTCTAAAAACTATTTCAAAATATGTTTCTTAAACAACTATTTGGCCTATAGCGTCAAAACTGCAACTCTTGCGAAAAATCGGAATTTACCCCTTTTTAGAAGAAAGTCTTGGCTACATTACCTCATACTCGGTTTTTGCGGGAAAACCTATGTGTTCGAACAAAATTTTCAAAAAACTATTTCAAAATAAGTTACTTATACCACTATTTGGCCTACAGCGTCAAAACAGCAACTCTTTCGAAAAATCGGAATTTACCCCTTTTTAGAAGAAAGTCTTGGCTACATTACCTCATACTCGGTTTTTGCGGGAAAACCTATGTGCTCGAACAAAATTTTCTAAAAACTATTTCAAAATAAGTTACTTACACAACTATTTGGCCTACAGCGTCAAAACTGCAACTCTTGCGAAAAATCGGAATTTACCCCTTTTTAGAAGAAAGTCTTGACTACATTACCTCATACTCGGTTTTTGCGGGGAGACTTATGTGTTCGAACAAAATTTTCAGAAAACTATTTCAAAATGAGTTACTTACACCACTATTTGGCCTATAGCGTAAAACAAGGGACACGTGCCAAAAATCGGAATGTACCCTTTTTTAGAAGAAAGTCTTGGCTACATTACCTCATACTCGGTGTTTGCGGGAAAACCTATGTGTTCGAACAAAATTTTCTAAAAACTATTTCAAAATATGTTTCTTAAACAACTATTTGGCCTATAGCGTCAAAACTGCAACTCTTGCGAAAAATCGGAATTTACCCCTTTTTAGAAGAAAGTCTTGGCTACATTACCTCATACTCGGTTTTTGCGGGAAAACCTATGTGTTCGAACAAAATTTTCAAAAAACTATTTCAAAATAAGTTACTTATACCACTATTTGGCCTACAGCGTCAAAACAGCAACTCTTTCGAAAAATCGGAATTTACCCCTTTTTAGAAGAAAGTCTTGGCTACATTACCTCATACTCGGTTTTTGCGGGAAAACCTATGTGCTCGAACAAAATTTTCTAAAAACTATTTCAAAATAAGTTACTTACACAACTATTTGGCCTACAGCGTCAAAACTGCAACTCTTGCGAAAAATCGGAATTTACCCCTTTTTAGAAGAAAGTCTTGGCTACATTACCTCATACTCGGTGTTTGCGGGAAAACCTATGTGTTCGAACAAAATTTTCTAAAAACTATTTCAAAATATGTTTCTTAAACAACTATTTGGCCTATAGCGTCAAAAGTGCAACTCTTGCGAAAAATCGGAATTTACCCCTTTTTAGAAGAAAGTCTTGGCTACATTACCTCATACTCGGTGTTTGCGGGAAAACCTATGTGTTCGAACAAAATTTTCAAAAAACTATTTCAAAATATGTTTCTTAAACAACTATTTGGACTACAGCGTCAAAACAGCAACTCTTTCGAAAAATCGGAATTTACCCCTTTTTAGAAGAAAGTCTTGGCTACATTACCTCATACTCGGTTTTTGCGGGAAAACCTATGTGTTCGAACAAAATTTTCTAAAAACTATTTCAAAATAAGTTACTTACACAACTATTTGGCCTACAGCGTCAAAACTGCAACTCTTGCGAAAAATCGGAATTTACCCCTTTTTAGAAGAAAGTCTTGACTACATTACCTCATACTCGGTTTTTGCGGGGAGACCTATGTGTTCGAACAAAATTTTCAGAAAACTATTTCAAAATGAGTTACTTACACCACTATTTGGCCTATAGCGTAAAACAAGGGACACGTGCCAAAAATCGGAATGTACCCTTTTTTAGAAGAAAGTCTTGGCTACATTACCTCGTACTCGGTTTTTGCGGGAAAAACCTATGTGTTCGAACAAAATTTTCAAAAAACTATTTCAAAATAAGTTACTTACACCACTATTTGGCCTACAGCGTCAAAACAGCAACTCTTGCGAAAAATCGGAATTTACCCCTTTTTAGAAGAAAGACTTGGCTACATTACCTCATATTCGGCTTTTCGGGAAACTCTACGTGTTCGAACAAAGTTTTCAAAAACTTTTTCAAAACAGGGATATGCGCCAAAAATTGGAATATACCATTTTCTAGAAGAAAGTCTTGGCTACATCACCTCATGCTTGGTTTTTGCGGGAAAACCTTTGTGTACGGGGAATGTGTCAAAAATCGGAATATAAAAATTTTTAGAGAAAGGTCCCGGCTACATAACCTTATACTCGATTTTTGCGGGAAAACCTAAGTGTTCGAAAAAAATTTTCAGAAAACTATTTCAAAGTATGTTACTTACACCACTATTTGGCCTACAGCGTCAAAACAGCAACTCTTGCGAAAAATCGGAATTTACCCCTTTTTAGAAGAAAGTCTAGGCTACATTACCTCATACTCGTTTTTTGCGGGGAGACCTATGTGTTCGAACAAAATTTTCAGAAAACTATTTCAAAATGAGTTACTTACACCACTATTTGGCCTATAGCGTAAAACAAGGGACACGTGCCAAAAATCGGAATGTACCCTTTTTTAGAAGAAAGTCTTGGCTACATCACCTCTCACTCGGTTTTTGCAGGGAAGCCTATGTGTTCGAACAAAATTTTCAAAAAACTATTTCAAAATAAGTTACTTACACCACTATTTGGCCTACAGCGTCAAAACAGCAACTCTTGCGAAAAATCGGAATTTACCCCTTTTTAGAAGAAAGTCTAGGCTACATTACCTCATACTCGGTTTTTGCGGGGAGACCTATGTGTTCGAACAAAATTTTCAGAAAACTATTTCAAAATGAGTTACTTACACCACTATTTGGCCTATAGCGTCAAAACGCCGACATGTGCCAAAAATCATGATGTACCATTTTTTAGAAGAAAGTCTTGGCTACATTACCTCATACTCGGTTTTTGCAGGGAAGCCTATGTGTTCGAACAAAATTTTCAGAAAACTATTTCAAAATATGTTACTTACACCACTATTTGGCCTACAGCGTCAAAACAGCAACTCTTGCGAAAACTCGGAATTTACCACTTTTTAGAAGAAAGTCTTGGCTACATTACCTCTCACTCGGTTTTTGCGGGGGGACCTATGTGTTCGAACAAAATTTTCAAAAAACTATTTCAAAATGAGTTACTTACACCACTATTTGGCCTATATCGTAAAACAAGGGACACGTGCCAAAAATCGGAATGTACCGTTTTTTAGAAGAAAGTTTTGGCTACATTGTCTCTCACTAGGTTTTTGCTGGGAAACCTATGTGTTACAAAATTTTCAAAAAACTATTTCAAAATAAGTTACTTACACCACTATTTGGACGACAGCGTCAAAACAGCAACTCTATTTCAAAATAAGTTACTTACACTACTATTTGGACTACAGCGTCAAAACGGCGACATGTGCCAAAAACCAGGATGTACCATTTTTTAGAAGAAAGTCTTGGCTACATTCCCTCATACTCGGTTTTTGCGGGAAAAACCTATGTGTTCGAACAAAATTTTCTAAAAACTATTTCAAAATAGGTTACTTACACCACTATTTGGCCTACAGCGTCAAAACAGCAACTCTTGCGAAAAATCGGAATTTACCCTTTTTTAGAAGAAAGTCTTGGCTACATTACCTCATACTCGGTTTTTGCGGGGAGACCTATGTGTTCGAACAAAATTTTCAAAAAACTATTTCAAAATAAGTTACTTACACCACTATTTGGACTACAGCGTCAAAACGGCGACATGTGCCAAAAATGGGGATGTACCATTTTTTAGAAGAAAGTCTTGGCTACATTACCTCATACTCGGTTTTTGCGGGAAAACCTATGTGTTCGAACAAAATTTTCTAAAAACTATTTCAAAATACGTTACTTACACCACTATTTGGCCTACAGCGTCAAAACAGCAACTATTGCGAAAAATCGGAATTTACCCCTTTTTAGAAGAAAGTCTTGGCTACGTTACCTCTCACTCGGTTTTTGAGGGGAAGCCTATGTGTTCGAACAAAATTTTCAAAAAACTATTTCAAAATAAGTTACTTACACCACTATTTGGACTACAGCGTCAAAACGGCGACATGTGCCAAAAATCATGATGTACCATTTTTAGAAGAAAGTCTTGGCTACATTACTTCATACTCGGTTTTTGCGGGGAAACCTATGTGTTCGAACAAAATTTTCAAAAAACTATTTCAAAATAAGTTACTTACACCACTATTTGGACTACAGCGTCAAAGCAGCAACTCTTTCGAAAATTCGGAATTTACACCTCCTTAGAAGAAAATCTTGGCTACATTACCTCATACTCGGTTTTTGCGGGGAGACCTATGTGTTCGAACAAAATTTTCAAAAAACTATTTCAAAATAAGTTACTTACACCACTATTTGGACTACAGCGTCAAAACGGCGACATGTGCCAAAAATCATGATGTACCATTTTTTAGAAGAAAGTCTTGGCTACATTACCTCATACTTGGTTTTTGCGGGAAAAACCTTTTTGTTAGAATAAAATTTTCAAAAATCTATTTCAAAGTATTTTACTTACACCACTATTTGGCCTACAGCGTCAAAACAGCAACTCTTGCGAAAAATCGGAATTTACCTCTTTTTAGAAGAAAGTCTTGGCTACATTACCTCATACTCGGTTTTTGCGGGGAGACCTATGTGTTCGAACAAAATTTTCAAAAAACTATTTCAAAATAAGTTACTTACACCACTATTTGGCATACAACGTCAAAACAGCAACTCTTGCGAAAAATCGGAATTTACCCCTTTTTAGAAGAAAGTCTTGGCTACATTACCTCATACTCGGTTTTTGCGGGGAGACCTATGTGTTCGAACAAAATTTTCAGAAAACTATTTCAAAGTGAGTTACATACACCACTATTTGGCCTATATCGTAAAACAAGGGACACGTGCCAAAAATCGGAATGTACCCTTTTTTAGAAGAAAGTCTATGTGTTACAAAATTTTCAAAAAACTATTTCAAAATAAGTTACTTACACCACTATTTGGACTACAGCGTCAAAACAGCAACTCTTTCGAAAAATCGGAATTTACCCCTTTTTAGAAGAAAGTCTTGGCTACATTACCTCTCACTCGGTTTTTGCGGGGAAGCCTATGTGTTCGAACAAAATTTTCAAAAACTATTTCAAAATAAGTTACTTACACCACTATTTGGACTACAGCGTCAAAACGGCGACATGTGCCAAAAATCATGATGTACCATTTTTTAGAAGAAAATCTTGGCTACATTACCTCATACTCGGTTTTTGCGGGAAAACCTATGTGTTCGAACAAAATTTTCTAAAAACTATTTTAAAATAAGTTACTTACACAACTATTTGGCCTACAGCGTCAAAACTGCAACTCTTGCGAAAAATCGGAATTTACCCCTTTTTAGAAGAAAGTCTTGGCTACATTACCTCTCACTCGGTTTTTGCGGGGAAGCCTATGTGTTCGAACAAAATTTTCAAAAACTATTTCAAAATAAGTTACTTACACCACTATTTGGACTACAGCGTCAAAACGGCGACATGTGCCAAAAATCATGATGTACCATTTTTTAGAAGAAAATCTTGGCTACATTACCTCATACTCGGTTTTTGCGGGAAAACCTATGTGTTCGAACAAAATTTTCTAAAAACTATTTCAAAATAAGTTACTTACACAACTATTTGGCCTACAGCGTCAAAACTGCAACTCTTGCGAAAAATCGGAATTTACCCCTTTTTAGAAGAAAGTCTTGGCTACATTACCTCATACTCGGTGTTTGCGGGAAAACCTATGTGTTCGAACAAAATTTTCAAAAAACTATTTCAAAATAAGTTACTTACACCACTATTTGGCCTACAGCGTCAAAACAGCAACTCTTGCGAAAAATCGGAATTTACCCCTTTTTAGAAGAAAGTCTTGACTACATTACCTCATACTCGGTTTTTGCGGGGAGACCTATGTGTTCGAACAAAATTTTCAGAAAACTATTTCAAAATGAGTTACTTACACCACTATTTGGCCTATAGCGTAAAACAAGGGACACGTGCCAAAAATCGGAAGAAAGTCTTGGCTACATTGCCTCTCTATAGGTTTTTGCGGGGAAACCTATGTGTTACAAAATTTTCAAAAAACTATTTCAAAATAAGTTACTTACACCACTATTTGGCCTACAGCGTCAAAACAGCAACTCTTGCGAAAAATCGGAATTTACCCCTTTTTAGAAGAAAGTCTTGGCTACATTACCTCATACTCGGTGTTTGCGGGAAAACCTATGTGTTCGAACAAAATTTTCTAAAAACTATTTCAAAATAAGTTACTTACACCACTATTTGGCCTACAGCGTCTCTTGCGAAAAATCGGAATTTACCCCTTTTTAGAAGAAAGTCTTGGCTACATTACCTCATACTCGGTTTTTGCGGGGAGACCTATGTGTTCGAACAAAATTTTCAGAAAACTATTTCAAAGTGAGTTACATACACCACTATTTGGCCTATATCGTAAAACAAGGGACACGTGCCAAAAATCGGAATGTACCCTTTTTTAGAAGAAAGTCTTGGCTACATTGCCTCTCACTAGGTTTTTGCGGGGAAACCTATGTGTTACAAAATTTTCAAAAAACTATTTCAAAATAAGTTACTTACACCACTATTTGGACTACAGCGTCAAAACTGCAACTCTTTCGAAAAATCGGAATTTACCCCTTTTTAGAAGAAAGTCTTGGCTACATTGACCTATGTGTTCGAACAAAATTTTCTAAAAACTATTTCAAAATAAGTTACTTACACCACTATTTGGCCTACAG
Source organism: Protophormia terraenovae (assembly GCA_951394005.1). Lineage (NCBI taxonomy): Eukaryota > Metazoa > Arthropoda > Insecta > Diptera > Calliphoridae > Protophormia > Protophormia terraenovae. The sequence goes on along the minus strand of OX596078.1, from coordinate 46,158 downwards.
CGTCAAAACAGCAACTCTTGCGAAAAATCGGAATTTACCCCTTTTTAGAAGAAAGTCTTGGCTACATTACCTCTCACTCGTTTTTTGCGGGGAGACCTATGTGTTCGAACAAAATTTTCAAAAACTATTTCAAAATAAGTCACTTACACCACTATTTGGCCTACAGCGTCAAAACAGCAACTCTTGCGAAAAATCGGAATTTACCCCTTTTTAGAAGAAAGTCTTGGCTACATTACCTCATACTCGTTGTTTGCGGGAAAACCTATGTGTTCGAACAAAATTTTCAAAAACTATTTCAAAATAAGTCACTTACACCACTATTTGGACTACAGCGTCAAAACGGCGACATGTGCCAAAAATCAGAATGTACCATTTTTTAGAAAAAAGTCTTGGCTACATTACCTCATACACGGTTTTTGCGGGGAACAAAATTTTCAAAAAACTATTTCAAAATAAGTTACTTACACCACTATTTGGACTACAGCGTCAAAACGGCAACATGTGCCAAAAATCATGATGTACCATTTTTAGAAGAAAGTCTTGGCTACATTACTTCATACTCGGTTTTTGCGGGAAAACCTATTTGTTCGAACAAAATTTTCAAAAACTATTTCAAAATAAGTCACTTACACCACTATTTGGACTACAGCGTCAAAACGGCGACATGTGCCAAAAATCAGAATGTACCATTTTTTAGAAGAAAGTCTTGGCTACATTACCTCATACACGGTTTTTGCGGGGAACAAAATTTTCAAAAAACTATTTCAAAATAAATTACTTACACCACTATTTGGACTACAGCGTCAAAACGGCGACATGTGCCAAAAATCATGATGTACCATTTTTTAGAAGAAAATCTTGGCTACATTACCTCATACTCGGTTTTTGCGGGAAAACCTATGTGTTCGAACAAAATTTTCTAAAAACTATTTCAAAATAAGTTACACCACAATTTGTCCTACAGCGTCAAAACAGCAACTCTTTCGAAAAATCGGAATTTACCCCTTTTTAGAAGAAAGTCTTGGCTACATTACCTCATATTCGGTTTTTGCGGGGAGACCTATTTGTTCGAACAAAATTTTCAAAAAATAAGTTACTTACACCACTATTTGGACTACAGCGTCAAAACGCCGACATGTGCCAAAAATCATGATGTACCATTTTTTAGAAGAAAGTCTTGGCTACATTACCTCATACTCGGTTTTTGCGGGAAAACCTATGTGTTCGAACAAAATTTTCAAAAACTATTTCAAAATAAGTTACTTACACAACTATTTGGCCTACAGCGTCAAAACTGCAACTCTTGCGAAAAATCGGAATTTACCCCTTTTTAGAAGAAAGTCTTGGCTACATTACCTCTCACTCGGTTTTTGCGGGGAAGCCTATGTGTTCGAACAAAATTTTCAAAAACTATTTCAAAATAAGTTACTTACACCACTATTTGGACTACAGCGTCAAAACGGCGACATGTGCCAAAAATCATGATGTACCATTTTTTAGAAGAAAATCTTGGCTACATTACCTCATACTCGGTTTTTGCGGGAAAACCTATGTGTTCGAACAAAATTTTCTAAAAACTATTTCAAAATAAGTTACTTACACAACTATTTGGCCTACAGCGTCAAAACTGCAACTCTTGCGAAAAATCGGAATTTACCCCTTTTTAGAAGAAAGTCTTGGCTACATTACCTCATACTCGGTTTTTGCGGGGAGACCTATGTGTTCGAACAAAATTTTCAAAAAACTATTTCAAAATAAGTTACTTACACCACTATTTGGCCTACAGCGTCAAAACAGCAACTCTTGCGAAAAATCGGAATTTACCCCTTTTTAGAAGAAAGTCTTGGCTACATTACCTCATACTCGGTGTTTGCGGGAAAACCTATGTGTTCGAACAAAATTTTCTAAAAACTATTTCAAAATAAGTTACTTACACCACTATTTGGCCTACAGCGTCAAAACAGCAACTCTTGCGAAAAATCGGAATTTACCCCTTTTTAGAAGAAAGTCTTGGCTACATTACCTCTCACTCGGTTTTTGCGGGGAAGCCTATGTCTTCGAACAAAATTCTCAAAAACTATTTCAAAATAAGTTACTTACACCACTATTTGGACTACAGCGTCAAAACGGCGACATGTGCCAAAAATCATGATGTACCATTTTTTAGAAGAAAATCTTGGCTACATTACCTCATACTCGGTTTTTGCGGGAAAACCTATGTGTTCGAACAAAATTTTTCAATAACTATTTCAAAATAAGTTACTTACACAACTATTTGGCCTACAGCGTCAAAACTGCAACTCTTGCGAAAAATCGGAATTTACCCCTTTTTAGAAGAAAGTCTTGGCTACATTACCTCATACTCGGTGTTTGCGGGAAAGCCTATGTGTTCGAACAAAATTTTCAAAAAACTATTTCAAAATAAGTTACTTACACCACTATTTGGCCTTCAGCGTCAAAACAGCAACTCTTGCGAAAAATCGGAATTTACCCCTTTTTAGAAGAAAGTCTTGGCTACATTACCTCATATTCGGCTTTTCGGGAAACTCTACGTGTTCGACCAAAGTTTTCAAAAACTTTTTCAAAATAAGTTACCTACACCACTATTTGGCCAACATCGTAAAAACAGGGACATGCGCCAAAAATTGGAATATACAATTTTCTAGAAGAAAGTCTTCGCTACATTACCTCATACTCGTTTTTTGCGGGAAAACCTATGTGTTCGAACAAAATTTTCTAAAAACTATTTCAAAATAAGTTACTTACATAACTATTTGGCCTACAGCGTCAAAACTGCAACTCTTGCGAAAAATCGGAATTTACCCCTTTTTAGAAGAAAGTCTTGGCTACATTACCTCATACTCGGTGTCTGCGGGAAAACCTATGTGTTCGAACAAAATTTTCTAAAAACTATTTCAAAATAAGTTGCTTACACAACTCTTGCGAATAATCGGAATTTACCCCTTTTTAGAAGAAAGTCTTGGCTACATTACCTCTCACTATGTTTTTGCGGGGAAGCCTATGTGTTCGAACAAAATTTTCAAAAACTATTTCAAAATAAGTTACTTACACCACTATTTGGACTACAGCGTCAAAACGGCGACATGTGCCAAAAATCATGATGTACCATTTTTTAGAAGAAAATCTTGGCTACATTACCTCATACTCGGTTTTTGCGGGAAAACCTATGTGTTCGAACAAAATTTTCTAAAAACTATTTCAAAAAAAGTTACTTACACCACAATTTGTCCTACAGCGTCAAAACAGCAACTCTTTCGAAAAATCGGAATTTACCCCTTTTTAGAAGAAAGTCTTGGCTACATTACCTCATACTCGGTTTTTGCGGGGAGATCTATGTGTTCGAACAAACTTTTCAAAAAATAAGTTACTTACACCACTATTTGGACTACAGCGTCAAAACGGCGACATGTGCCAAAAATCATGATGTACCATTTTTTAGAAGAAAGTCTTGGCTACATTACCTCATACTCGGTTTTTGCGGGAAAACCTATGTGTTCGAACAAAATTTTCTAAAAACTATTTCAAAATAAGTTACTTACACAACTATTTGGCCTACAGCGTCAAAACTGCAACTCTTGCGAAAAATCGGAATTTACCCCTTTTTAGAAGAAAGTCTTGGCTACATTACCTCATACTCGGTGTTTGCGGGAAAACCTATGTGTTCGAACAAAATTTTCTAAAAACTATTTCAAAATAAGTTACTTACACAACTATTTGGCCTACAGCGTCAAAACTGCAACTCTTGCGAAAAATCGGAATTTACCCCTTTTTAGAAGAAAGTCTTGGCTACATTACCTCATACTCGGTGTTTGCGGGAAAACCTATGTGTTCGAACAAAATTTTCAAAAAACAATTTCAAAATAAGTTACTTACACCACTATTTGGCCTACAGCGTCAAAACAGCAACTCTTGCGAAAAATCGGAATTTACTCCTTTTTAGAAGAAAGTCTTGACTACATTACCTCATACTCGGTTTTGTGTTCGAACAAAATTTTCAGAAAACTATTTCAAAATGAGTGACTTTCTCCACTATTTGGCCTATAGCGTAAAACAAGGGACACGTGCCAAAATCGGAATGTACCCTTTTTTAGAAGAAAGTCTTGGCTACATTACCTTTTTGCACGGTGTTTGCGGGAAAACCTATGTGTTCGAACAAAATTTTCAAAAAACTATTTCAAAATAAGTTACTTACACCACTATTTGGCCTACAGCGTCAAAACAGCAACTCTTGCGAAAAATCGGAATTTACCCATTTTTAGAAGAAAGTCTTGCCTACATTACCTCATATTCGGCTTTTCGGGAAACTCTACGTGTTCGAACAGTTTTCAAAAACTTTTTCAAAATAAGTTACCTACACCACTATTTGGCCAACATCGTAAAAACAGGGACATGCGCCAAAAATCAGGATGTACCATTTTTTAGAAGAAAGTCTTGGCTACATTACCTCATACACGGTTTTTGCGGGGAACAAAATTTTCAAAAAACTATTTCAAAATAAGTTACTTACACCACTATTTGGACTACAGCGTCAAAACAGCAACTCTATTTCAAAATAAGTTACTTACACCACTATTTGGACTACAGCGTCAAAACGGCGACATGTGCTAAAAATCAGGATGTACCATTTTCTAGAAGAAAGTCTTGGCTACATTACCTCATACTCGGTGTTTGCGGGGAGACCTATGTGTTCGAACAAAATTTTCAAAAACTATTTCAAAATAAGTTACTTACACCACTATTTGGACTACAGCGTCAAAACGGCGACATGTGCCAAAAATCGGAATGTACCATTTTTTAGAAGAAAATCTTGGCTACATTACCTCATACTCGGTTTTTGCGGGAAAACCTATGTGTTCGAACAAAATTTTCTAAAAACTATTTCAAATTAAGTTACTTACACCACAATTTGTCCTACAGCGTCAAAACAGCAACTCTTTCGAAAAATCGGAATTTACCCCTTTTTAGAAGAAAGTCTTGGCTACATTACCTCATACTCGGTTTTTGCGGGGAGATCTATGTGTTCGAACAAAATTTTCAAAAAATAAGTTACTTACACCACTATTTGGACTACAGCGTCAAAACGGCGACATGTGCCAAAAATCATGATGTACCATTTTTTAGAAGAAAGTCTTGGCTACATTACCTCATACTCGGTTTTTGCGGGAAAACCTATGTGTTCGAACAAAATTTTCTAAAAACTATTTCAAAATAAGTTACTTACACAACTATTTGGCCTACAGCGTCAAAACTGCAACTCTTGCGAAAAATCGGAATTTACCCCTTTTTAGAAGAAAGTCTTGGCTACATTACCTCATACTCGGTGTTTGCGGGAAAACCTATGTGTTCGAACAAAATTTTCTAAAAACTATTTCAAAATAAGTTACTTACACAACTATTTGGCCTACAGCGTCAAAACTGCAACTCTTGCGAAAAATCGGAATTTACCCCTTTTTAGAAGAAAGTCTTGGCTACATTACCTCATACTCGGTGTTTGCGGGAAAACCTATGTGTTCGAACAAAATTTTCAAAAAACTATTTCAAAATAAGTTACTTACACCACTATTTGGCCTACAGCGTCAAAACAGCAACTCTTGCGAAAAATCGGAATTTACCCCTTTTTAGAAGAAAGTGTTGACTACATTACCTCATACTCGGTTTTTGCGGGGAGACCTATGTGTTCGAACAAAATTTTCAGAAAACTATTTCAAAATGAGTGACTTTCTCCACTATTTGGCCTATAGCGTAAAACAAGGGACACGTGCCAAAAATCGGAATGTACCCTTTTTTAGAAGAAATTCTTGGCTACATTACCTTTTTGCACGGTGTTTGCGGGAAAACCTATGTGTTCGAACAAAATTTTCAAAAAACTATTTCAAAATAAGTTACTTACACAACTATTTGGCCTACAGCGTCAAAACAGCAACTCTTGCGAAAAATCGGAATTTATCCCTTTTTAGAAGAAAGTCTTGGATACATTTCCTCATATTCGGCTTTTCGGTAAACTCTACGTGTTCGAACAGTTTTCAAAAACTTTTTCAAAATAAGTTACCTACACCACTATTTGGCCAACATCGTAAAAACAGGGACATGCGCCAAAAATCAGGATGTACCATTTTTTAGAAGAAAGTCTTGGCTACATTACCTCATACACGGTTTTTGCGGGGAACAAAATTTTCAAAAAACTATTTCAAAATAAGTTACTTACACCACTATTTGGACTACAGCGTCAAAACAGCAACTCTATTTCAAAATAAGTTACTTACACCACTATTTGGACTACAGCGTCAAAACGGCGACATGTGCTAAAAATCAGGATGTACCATTTTTTAGAAGAAAGTCTTGGCTACATTACCTCATACTCGGTGTTTGCGGGGAGACCTATGTGTTCGAACAAAATTTTCAAAAACTATTTCCAAATAAGTTACTTACACCACTATTTGGACTACAGCGTCAAAACGGCGACATGTGTCAAAAATCATGATGTACCATTTTTTAGAAGAAAATCTTGGCTACATTACCTCATACTCGGTTTTTGCGGGAAAACCTATGTGTTCGAACAAAATTTTCTAAAAACTATTTCAAAATAAGTTACTTACACCACAATTTGTCCTACAGCGTCAAAACAGCAACTCTTTCGAAAAATCGGAATTTACCCCTTTTTAGAAGAAAGTCTTGGCTACATTATCTCATACTCGGTTTTTGCGGGGAGACCTATGTGTTCGAACAAAATTTTCAAAAAATAAGTTACTTACACCACTATTTGGACTACAGCGTCAAAACGCCGACATGTGCCAAAAATCATGATGTACCATTTTTTAGAAGAAAGTCTTGGCTACATTACATCATACTCGGTTTTTGCGGGAAAACCTATGTGTTCGAACAAAATTTTCTAAAAACTGTTTCAAAATAAGTTACTTACACAACTATTTGGCCTACAGCGTCAAAACTGCAACCCTTGCGAAAAATCGGAATTTACCCCTTTTTAGAAGAAAGTCTTGGCTACATTACCTCATACTCGGTGTTTGCGGGAAAACCTATGTGTTCGAACAAAATTTTCTAAAAACTATTTCAAAATAAGTTACTTACACAACTATTTGGCCTACAGCGTCAAAACTGCAACTCTTGCGAAAAATCGGAATTTACCCTTTTTTAGAAGAAAGTCTTGGCTACATTACCTCATACTCGGTGTTTGCGGGAAAACCTATGTGTTCGAATAAAATTTTCAAAAAACTATTTCAAAATAAGTTACTTACACCACTATTTGGCCTACAGCGTCAAAAAAGCAACTCTTGCGAAAAATCGGAATTTACCCCTTTTTAGAAGAAAAACTTGACTACATTACCTCATACTCGGTTTTTGCGGGGAGACCTATGTGTTCGAACAAAATTTTCAGAAAACTATTTCAAAATGAGTTACTTACACCACTATTTGGCCTATAGCGTAAAACAAGGGACACGTGCCAAAAATCGGAATGTACCCTTTTTTAGAAGAAAGTCTTGGCTACATTACCTTTTACACGGTGTTTGCGGGAAAACCTATGTGTTCGAACAAAATTTTCAAAAAACTATTTCAAAATAAGTTACTTACACCACTATTTGGCCTACAGCGTCAAAACAGCAACTCTTGCGAAAAATCGGAACTTACCCCCTTTTAGAAGAAAGTCTTGGCTACATTACCTCATACTCGGTTTTTGCGGGGAGACCTATGTGTTCGAACAAAATTTTCAGAAAACTATTTCAAAATGAGTTACTTACACCACTATTTGGCCTATAGCGTAAAACAAGGGACACGTGCCAAAAATCGGAATGTACCCTTTTTTAGAAGAAAGCCTTGGCTACATTACCTCTCACTCGGTTTTTGCGGGGAAGCCTATGTGTTCGAACAAAATTTTCAAAAAACTATTTCAAAATAAGTTACTTACACCACTATTTGGACTACAGCGTCAAAACAGCAACTCTATTTCAAAATAAGTTACTTACACCACTATTTGGACTACAGCGTCAAAACGGCGACATGTGCTAAAAATCAGGATGTACCATTTTTTAGAAGAAAGTCTTGGCTACATTACCTCATACTCGGTGTTTGCGGGGAGACCAATGTGTTCGAACAAAATTTTCAAAAACTATTTCCAAATAAGTTACTTACACCACTATTTGGACTACAGCGTCAAAACGGCGACATGTGCCAAAAATCATGATGTACCATTTTTTAGAAGAAAATCTTGGCTACATTACCTCATACTCGGTTTTTGCGGGAAAACCTATGTGTTCGAACAAAATTTTCTAAAAACTATTTCAAAATAAGTTACTTACACCACAATTTGTCCTACAGCGTCAAAACAGCAACTCTTTCGAAAAATCGGAATTTACCCCTTTTTAGAAGAAAGTCTTGGCTACATTACCTCATACTCGGTTTTTGCGGGGAGACCTATGTGTTCGAACAAAATTTTCAAAAAATAAGTTACTTACGCCACTATTTGGACTACAGCGTCAAAACGCCGACATGTGCCAAAAATCATGATGTACCATTTTTTAGAAGAAAGTCTTGGCTACATTACCTCATACTCGGTTTTTGCGGGAAAACCTATGTGTTCGAACAAAATTTTCTAAAAACTGTTTCAAAATAAGTTACTTACACAACTATTTGGCCTACAGCGTCAAAACTGCAACTCTTGCGAAAAATCGGAATTTACCCCTTTTTAGAAGAAAGTCTTGGCTACATTACCTCATACTCGGTGTTTGCGGGAAAACCTATGTGTTCGAACAAAATTTTCTAAAAACTATTTCAAAATAAGTTACTTACACAACTATTTGGCCTACAGCGTCAAAACTGCAACTCTTGCGAAAAATCGGAATTTACCCCTTTTTAGAAGAAAGTCTTGGCTACATTACCTCATACTCGGTGTTTGCGGGAAAACCTATGTGTTCGAATAAAATTTTCAAAAAACTATTTCAAAATAAGTTACTTACACCACGATTTGGCCTACAGCGTCAAAAAAGCAACTCTTGCGAAAAATCGGAATTTACCCCTTTTTAGAAGAAAGTTTTGGCTACGTTACCTCTCACTCGGTTTTTGCGGGGAGACCTATGTGTTCGAACAAAATTTTCAGAAAACTATTTCAAAATGAGTTACTTACACCACTATTTGGCCTATAGAGTAAAACAAGGGACACGTGCCAAAAATCGGAATGTACCCTTTTTTAGAAGAAAGTCTTGGCTACATTACCTTTTACACGGTGTTTGCGGGAAAACCTATGTGTTCGAACAAAATTTTAAAAAAACTATTTCAAAATAAGTTACTTACACCACTATTTGGCCTACAGCGTCAAAACAGCAACTCTTGCGAAAAATCGGAATTTACCCCTTTTTAGAAGAAAGTCTTGGCTACATTACCTCATACTCGGTTTTTGCGGGGAGACCTATGTGTTCGAACAAAATTTTCAAAAACTATTTCAAAATGAGTTACTTACACCACTATTTGGCCTATAGCGTAAAACAAGGGACACGTGCCAAAAATCGGAATGTACCCTTTTTTAGAAGAAAGCCTTGGCTACATTACCTCATACTCGGTTTTTGCGGGGAAGCCTATGTGTTCGAACAAAATTTTCAAAAAACTATTTCAAAATAAGTTACTTACACCACTGTTTGGACTACAGCGTCAAAACGGCGACATGTGCCAAAAATCATGATGTACCATTTTTTAGAAGAAAGTCTTGGCTACATTACCCCGTACTCGGTTTTTGCGGGAAAAACCTATGTGTTCGAACAAAATTTTATAAAAACTATTTCAAAAAAGTTACTTACACCACTATTTGGCCTACAGCGTCAAAATAGCAACTATTGCGAAAAATCGGAATTTACCCCTTTTTAGAAGAAAGTCTTGGCTACGTTGCCTCTCACTCGGTTTTTTGAGGGGAAGCCTATGTGTTCGAACAAAATTTTCAAAAACTATTTCAAAATAAGTTACTTACACCACTATTTGGACTACAGCGTCAAAACGGCGACATGTGCCAAAAATCAGGATGTACCATTTTTTAGAAGAAAGTCTTGGCTACATTACCTCATGCACGGTTTTTGCGGGGAACAAAATTTTCAAAAAACTATTTCAAAATAAGTTACTTACACCACTATTTGGACTACAGCGTCAAAACGGCGACATGTGCCAAAAATGGGGATGTACCATTTTTTAGAAGAAAGTCTTGGCTACATTACCTCATACTCGGTTTTTGCGGGAAAACCTATGTGTTCGAACAAAATTTTCTAAAAACTATTTCAAAATACGTTACTTACACCACTATTTGGCATACAGCGTCAAAACAGCAACTATTGCGAAAAATCGGAATTTACCCCTTTTTAGAAGAAAGTCTTGGCTACGTTGCCTCTCACTCGGTTTTTTGAGGGGAAGCCTATGTGTTCGAACAAAATTTTCAAAAACTATTTCAAAATAAGTTACTTACACCACTATTTGGACTACAGCGTCAAAACGGCGACATGTGCCAAAAATCAGGATGTACCATTTTTAGAAGAAAGTCTTGGCTACATTGCCTCTCACTAGGTTTTTGCGGGGAAACCTATGTGTTACAAAATTTTCAAAAAACTATTTCAAAATAAGTTACTTACACCACTATTTGGACTACAGCGTCAAAACAGCAACTCTTTCGAAAATTCGGAATTTACCCCTTTTTAGAAGAAAGTCTTGGCTACATTACCTCATACTCGGTTTTTGCGGGGAGACCTATGTGTTCGAACAAAATTTTCAAAAAGCTATTTCAAAATAAGTTACTTACACCACTATTTGGACTACAGCGTCAAAACGGCGACATGTGCCAAAAATCATGATGTACCATTTTTTAGAAGAAAGTCTTGGCTACATTACCTCATACTCGGTTTTTGCGGGGAAACCTATGTGTTCGAACAAAATTTTCTAAAAACTATTTCAAAATAAGTTACTTACACCACTATTTGGACTACAGCGTCAAAACGGCGACATGTGCCAAAAATCAGGATGTACCATTGTTAGGAGAAAGTCTAGGCTACATTGCCTCTCACTAGGTTTTTGCGGGGAAACCTATGTGTTACAAAATTTTCAAAAAACTAATTCAAAATAAGTTACTTACACCACTATTTGGACTACAGCGTCAAAACAGCAACTCTTTCGAAAAATCGGAATTTACCCCTTTTTAGAAGAAAGTCTTGGCTACATTACCTCTCACTCGGTTTTTGCGGGGAAGCCTATGTGTTCGAACAAAATTTTCAAAAACTATTTCAAAATAAGTTACTTACACCACTATTTGGACTACAGCGTCAAAACGGCGACATGTGCCAAAAATCAGGATGTACCATTTTTTAGAAGAAAGTCTTGGCTACATTACCTCATGCACGGTTTTTGCGGGGAACAAAATTTTCAAAAAACTATTTCAAAATAAGTTACTTACACCACTATTTGGACTACAGCGTCAAAACGGCGACATGTGCCAAAAATGGGGATGTACCATTTTTTAGAAGAAAGTCTTGGCTACATTCCCTCATACTCGGTTTTTGCGGGAAAAACCTATGTGTTCGAACAAAATTTTCTAAAAACTATTTCAAAATAAGTTACTTACACCACTATTTGGCCTACAGCGTCTCTTGCGAAAAATCGGAATTTACCCCTTTTTAGAAGAAAGTCTTGGCTACATTACCTCATACTCGGTTTTTGCGGGGAGACCTATGTGTTCGAACAAAATTTTCAAAAACTATTTCAAAATAAGTTACTTACACCACTATTTGAACTACAGCGTCAAAACGGCGACATGTGCCAAAAATCAGGATGTACCATTTTTTAGAAGAAAGTCTTGGCTACATTACCTCATACTCGGATTTTGCGGGAAAAACCTATGTGCCAAAAAAATTTTCAAAAAACTATTTCAAAATAAGTTACTTACACCACTATTTGGACTACAGCGTCAAAACGGCGACATGTGCCAAAAATCATGATGTACCATTTTTTAGAAGAAAGTCTTGGCTACATTACCCCGTACTCGGTTTTTGCGGGAAAAACCTATGTGTTCGAACAAAATTTTATAAAAACTATTTCAAAAAAGTTACTTACACCACTATTTGGCCTACAGCGTCAAAATAGCAACTCTTGCGAAAAATCGGAATTTACCCCTTTTTGAAGAAAGTCTTGGCTACATTACTTCATACTCGGTTTTTGCGGGGAGACCTATGTGTTCGAACAAAATTTTCAGAAAACTATTTCAAAATGAGTTACTTACACCACTATTTGGCCTATAGCGTAAAAAAAGGGACACGTGCCAAAAATCGGAATGTACCCTTTTTTAGAAGAAAGTCTTGGCTACATTACCTCATACTCGGTTTTTGCGGGGAAGCCTATGTGTTCGAACAAAATTTTCAAAAAACTATTTCAAAATAAATTACTTACACCACTATTTGGACTACAGCGTCAAAACGGCGACATGTGCCAAAAATCAGGATGTACCATTGTTAGGAGAAAGTCTTGGCTACATTGCCTCTCACTAGGTTTTTGCGGGGAAACCTATGTGTTACAAAATTTTCAAAAAACTATTTCAAAATAAGTTACTTACACCACTATTTGGACTACAGCGTCAAAACAGCAACTCTTTCGAAAAATCGGAATTTACCCCTTTTTAGAAGAAAGTCTTGGCTACATTACCTCTCACTCGGTTTTTGCGGGGAAGCCTATGTGTTCGAACAAAATTTTCAAAAACTATTTCAAAATAAGTTACTTACACCACTATTTGGACTACAGCGTCAAAACGGCGACATGTGCCAAAAATCAGGATGTACCATTTTTTAGAAGAAAGTCTTGGCTACATTACCTCATGCACGGTTTTTGCGGGGAACAACATTTTCAAAAAACTATTTCAAAATAAGTTACTTACACCACTATTTGGACTACAGCGTCAAAACGGCGACATGTGCCAAAAATGGGGATGTACCATTTTTTAGAAGAAAGTCTTGGCTACATTCCCTCATACTCGGTTTTTGCGGGAAAAACCTATGTGTTCGAACAAAATTTTCTAAAAACTATTTCAAAATAAGTTACTTACACCACTATTTGGCCTACAGCGTCTCTTGCGAAAAATCGGAATTTACCCCTTTTTAGAAGAAAGTCTTGGCTACATTACCTCATACTCGGTTTTTGCGGGGAGACCTATGTGTTCGAACAAAATTTTCAAAAACTATTTCAAAATAAGTTACTTACACCACTATTTGAACTACAGCGTCAAAACGGCGACATGTGCCAAAAATCAGGATGCACCATTTTTTAGAAGAAAGTCTTGGCTACATTACCTCATACTCGGATTTTGCGGGAAAAACCTATGTGCCAAAAAAATTTTCAAAAAACTATTTCAAAATAAGTTACTTACACCACTATTTGGACTACAGCGTCAAAACGGCGACATGTGCCAAAAATCATGATGTACCATTTTTTAGAAGAAAGTCTTGGCTACATTACCCCGTACTCGGTTTTTGCGGGAAAAACCTATGTGTTCGAACAAAATTTTATAAAAACTATTTCAAAAAAGTTACTTACACCACTATTTGGCCTACAGCGTCAAAATAGCAACTCTTGCGAAAAATCGGAATTTACCCCTTTTTGAAGAAAGTCTTGGCTACATTACTTCATACTCGGTTTTTGCGGGGAGACCTATGTGTTTGAACAAAATTTTCAGAAAACTATTTCAAAATGAGTTACTTACACCACTATTTGGCCTATAGCGTAAAAAAAGGGACACGTGCCAAAAATCGGAATGTACCCTTTTTTAGAAGAAAGTCTTGGCTACATTACCTCATACTCGGTTTTTGCGGGGAAGCCTATGTGTTCGAACAAAATTTTCAAAAAACTATTTCAAAATAAATTACTTACACCACTATTTGGACTACAGCGTCAAAACGGCGACATGTGCCAAAAATGGGGATGTACCATTTTTTAGAAGAAAGTCTTGGCTACATTACCTCATACTCGGTTTTTGCGGGAAAACCTATGTGTTCGAACAAAATTTTCTAAAAACTATTTCAAAATAAGTTACTTACACCACTATTTGGCCTACAGCGTCAAAACAGCAACTCTTGCGAAAAATCGGAATTTACCCCTTTTTAGAAGAAAGTCTTGGCTACATTACCTCTCACTCGGTTTTTGCGGGGAAGAATATGTGTTCGAACAAAATTTTCAAAAACTATTTAAAAAAAATTTACTTACACCACTATTTGGCCTATAGCATCAAAACGGGGACATGTGCCAAAAATTGGTATATACCATTTTTTAGAAGAAAGTCTTGGCTACATTACCTCATACTCGGTTTTTGCGGGGAGACCTATGTGTTCGAACAAAATTTTCAGAAAACTATTTCAAAATAAGTTACTTACACCACTATTTGTCCTACAGCGTCAAAACAGCAACTCTTGCGAAAAATCGGAATTTACCCCTTTTTAGAAGAAAGTCTAGGCTACATTACCTCTCACTCGGTTTTTGCGGAGAGACCTATGTGTTCAAACAAAATTTTCTAAAAACTATTTCAAAATACGTTACTTACACCACTATTTGGCCTACTGCGTCAAAACAGCAACTCTTGCGAAAAATCGGAATTTACCCCTTTTTAGAAGAAAGTCTTGGCTACATTACCTCTCACTCGGTTTTTGCGGGGAGACCTATGTGTTCAAACAAAATTTTCAGAAAACTATTTAAAAATGAGTTACTTACACCACTATTTGGCCTATATCGTAAAACAAGGGACACGTGCCAAAAATCGGAATGTACCCTTTTTTAGAAGAAAGTCTTGGCTACATTGCCTCTCACTAGGTTTTTGCGGGGAAACTTATGTGTTACAAAATTTTCAAAAAACTATTTCAAAATAAGTTACTTACACCACTATTTGTCCTACAGTGTCAAAACAGCAACTCTTTCGAAAAATCGGAATTTACCCCTTTTTAGAAGAAAGTCTTGCCTACATTACCTCATACTCGGTTTTTGCGGGGAGACCTATGTGTTCGAACAAAATTTTCAAAAAACTATTTCAAAATAAGTTACTTACACCACTATTTGGCCTACAGCGTCAAAACGGCGACATGTGCCAAAAATGGGGATGTACCATTTTTTAGAAGAAAGTCTTGGCTACATTACCTCATACTCGGTTTTTGCGGGGAAGCCTATGTGTTCGAACAAAATTTTCAAAAACTATTTCAAAATAAGTTACTTACACCACTATTTGGACTACAGCGTCAAAACGGCGACATGTGCCAAAAATCATGATGTACCATTTTTTAGAAGAAAGTCTTGGCTACATTACCTCATACTCGGTTTTTGCGGGGAAACCTATGTGTTACAAAATTTTCAAAAAACTATTTCAAAATAAGTTACTTACACCACTATTTGGCCTACAGCGTCAAAACAGCAACTCTTGCGAAAAATCGGAATTTACCCCTTTTTAGAAGAAAGTCTTGGCTACATTACCTCTCACTCGGTTTTTGCGGGGAAGCCTATGTGTTCGAACAAAATTTTCAAAAACTATTTCAAAATAAGTTACTTACACCACTATTTGGACTACAGCGTCAAAACGGCGACATGTGCCAAAAATCAGGATGTACCATTTTTTAGAAGAAAGTCTTGGCTACATTACCTCATGCACGGTTTTTGCGGGGAACAAAATTTTCAAAAAACTATTTCAAAATAAGTTACTTACACCACTATTTGGACTACAGCGTCAAAACGGCGACATGTGCCAAAAATGGGGATGTACCATTTTTTAGAAGGAAGTCTTGGCTACATTCCCTCATACTCGGTTTTTGCGGGAAAAACCTATGTGTTCGAACAAAATTTTCAAAAACTATTTCAAAATAAGTTACTTACACCACTATTTGGACTACAGCGTCAAAACGGCGACATGTGCCAAAAATCATGATGTACCATTTTTTAGAAGAAAGTCTTGGCTACATTACCTCATACTCGGTTTTTGCGGGAAAAACCTATGTGCCAAAAAAATTTTCAAAAAACTATTTCAAAATAAGTTACTTACACCACTATTTGGACTACAGCGTCAAAACGGCGACATGTGCCAAAAATCATGATGTACCATTTTTTAGAAGAAAGTCTTGGCTACATTACCCCGTACTCGGTTTTTGCGGGAAAAACCTATGTGTTCGAACAAAATTTTATAAAAACTATTTCAAAAAAGTTACTTACACCACTATTTGGCCTACAGCGTCAAAACAGCAACTCTTGCGAAAAATCGGAATTTACCCCTTTTTAGAAGAAAGTCTTGGCTACATTACCTCTCACTAGGTTTTTGCGGGGAAGAATATGTGTTCGAACAAAATTTTCAAAAACTATTTAAAAAAAATTTACTTACACCACTATTTGGCCTATAGCATCAAAACGGGGACATGTGCCAAAAATTGGTATATACCATTTTTTAGAAGAAAGTCTTGGCTACATTACCTCATACTCGGTTTTTGCGGGGAGACCTATGTGTTCGAACAAAATTTTCAGAAAACAATTTCAAAATAAGTTACTTACACCACTATTTGTCCTACAGCGTCAAAACAGCAACTCTTGCGAAAAATCGGAATTTACCCCTTTTTAGAAGAAAGTCTAGGCTACATTACCTCTCACTCGGTTTTTGCGGGGAGACCTATGTGTTCAAACAAAATTTTCTAAAAACTATTTCAAAATACGTTACTTACACCACTATTTGGCCTACTGCGTCAAAACAGCAACTCTTGCGAAAAATCGGAATTTACCCCTTTTTAGAAGAAAGTCTTGGCTACATTACCTCTCACTCGGTTTTTGCGGGGAGACCTATGTGTTCAAACAAAATTTTCAGAAAACTATTTAAAAATGAGTTACTTACACCACTATTTGGCCTATATCGTAAAACAAGGGACACGTGCCAAAAATCGGAATGTACCCTTTTTTAGAAGAAAGTCTTGGCTACATTGCCTCTCACTAGGTTTTTGCGGGGAAACTTATGTGTTACAAAATTTTCAAAAAACTATTTCAAAATAAGTTACTTACACCACTATTTGTCCTACAGCGTCAAAACAGCAACTCTTTCGAAAAATCGGAATTTACCCCTTTTTAGAAGAAAGTCTTGCCTACATTACCTCATACTCGGTTTTTGCGGGGAGACCTATGTGTTCGAACAAAATTTTCCAAAAACTATTTCAAAATAAGTTACTTACACCACTATTTGGCCTACAGCGTCAAAACGGCGACATGTGCCAAAAATGGGGATGTACCATTTTTTAGAAGAAAGTCTTGGCTACATTACCTCATACTCGGTTTTTGCGGGGAAGCCTATGTGTTCGAACAAAATTTTCAAAAACTATTTCAAAATAAGTTACTTACACCACTATTTGGACTACAGCGTCAAAACGGCGACATGTGCCAAAAATCATGATGTACCATTTTTTAGAAGAAAGTCTTGGCTACATTACCTCATACTCGGTTTTTGCGGGGAAACCTATGTGTTCGAACAAAATTTTAAAAAACTATTTCAAAATAAGTTACTTACACCACTATTTGGACTACAGCGTCAAAACGGCGACATGTGCCAAAAATCATGATGTACCATTTTTTAGAAGAAAGTCTTGGCTACATTACCTCATACTCGGTTTTTGCGGGAAAACCTATGTGTTCGAACAAAATTTTCTAAAAACTATTTCAAAATAAGTTACTTACACCACTATTTGGCCTACAGCGTCAAAACAGCAACTCTTGCGAAAAATCGGAATTTACCCCTTTTTAGAAGAAAGTCTTGGCTACATTACCTCTCACTCGGTTTTTGCGGGGAAGCCTATGTGTTCGAACAAAATTTTCAAAAACTATTTCAAAATAAGTTACTTACACCACTATTTGGACTACAGCGTCAAAACGGCGACATGTGCCAAAAATCAGGATGTACCATTTTTTAGAAGAAAGTCTTGGCTACATTACCTCATGCACGGTTTTTGCGGGGAACAAAATTTTCAAAAAACTATTTCAAAATAAGTTACTTACACCACTATTTGAACTACAGCGTCAAAACGGCGACATGTGCCAAAAATGGGGATGTACCATTTTTTAGAAGAAAGTCTTGGCTACATTACCTCGTACTCGGTTTTTGCGGGAAAACCTATGTGTTCGAACAAAATTTTCTAAAAACTATTTCAAAATAAGTTACTTACACCACTATTTGGCCTACAGCGTCAAAACAGCAACTCTTGCGAAAAATCGGAATTTACCCCTTTTAGAAGAAAGTCTTGGCTACATTACCTCATACTCGGTGTTTGCGGGGAGACCTATGTGTTCGAACAAAATTTTCAAAAACTATTTCAAAATAAGTTACTTACACCACTATTTGGACTACAGCGTCAAAAACGCGACATGTGCCAAAAATCATGATGTACTATTTTTTAGAAGAAAATCTTGGCTACATTACCTCATACTCGGTTTTTGCGGGAAAACCTATGTGTTCGAACAAAATTTTCTAAAAACTATTTCAAAATAAGTTACTTACACAACTATTTGGCCTACAGCGTCAAAACTGCAACTCTTGCGAAAAATCGGAATTTACCCCTTTTTAGAAGAAAGTCTTGGCTACATTACCTCATACTCGGTGTTTGCGGGAAAACCTATGTGTTCGAACAAAATTTTCTAAAAACTATTTCAAAATAAGTTACCTACACAACTATTTGGCCTACAGCGTCAAAACTGCAACTCTTGCGAAAAATCGGAATTTACCCCTTTTTAGAAGAAAGTCTTGGCTACATTACCTCATACTCGGTGTTTGCGGGAAAACCTATGTGTTCGAATAAAATTTTCAAAAAACTATTTCAAAATAAGTTACTTACACCACTATTTGGCCTACAGCGTCAAAAAAGCAACTCTTGCGAAAAATCGGAATTTACCCCTTTTTAGAAGAAAGTCTTGACTACATTACCTCATACTCGGTTTTTGCGGGGAGACCTATGTGTTCGAACAAAATTTTCAGAAAACTATTTCAAAATGAGTTACTTACACCACTATTTGGCCTATAGCGTAAAACAAGGGACACGTGCCAAAAATCGGAATGTACCCTTTTTTAGAAGAAAGTCTTGGCTACATTACCTTTTACACGGTGTTTGCGGGAAAACCTATGTGTTCGAACAAAATTTTCAAAAAACTATTTCAAAATAAGTTACTTACACCACTATTTGGCCTACAGCGTCAAAACAGCAACTCTTGCGAAAAATCGGAATTTACCCCTTTTTAGAAGAAAGTCTTGGCTACATTACCTCATACTCGGTTTTTGCGGGGAGACCTATGTGTTCGAACAAAATTTTCAGAAAACTATTTCAAAATGAGTTACTTACACCACTATTTGGCCTATAGCGTAAAACAAGGGACACGTGCCAAAAATCGGAATGTACCCTTTTTTAGAAGAAAGCCTTGGCTACATTACCTCTCACTCGGTTTTTGCGGGGAAGCCTATGTGTTCGAACAAAATTTTCAAAAAACTATTTCAAAATAAGTTACTTACACCACTATTTGGACTACAGCGTCAAAACGGCGACATGTGCCAAAAATGGGGATGTACCCTTTTTTAGAAGAAAGTCTTGGCTACATTACCTCATACTCGGTTTTTGCGGGAAAACCTATGTGTTCGAACAAAATTTTCTAAAAACTATTTCAAAATACGTTACTTACACCACTATTTGGCATACAGCGTCAAAACAGCAACTATTGCGAAAAATCGGAATTTACCCCTTTTTAGAAGAAAGTCTTGGCTACGTTACCTCTCACTCGGTTTTTGAGGGGAAGCCTATGTGTTCGAACAAAATTTTAAAAAACTATTTCAAAATAAGTTACTTACACCACTATTTGGACTACAGCGTCAAAACGGCGACATGTGCCAAAAATCAGGATGTACCATTTTTAGAAGAAAGTCTTGGCTACATTGCCTCTCACTAGGTTTTTGCGGGGAAACCTATGTGTTACAAAATTTTCAAAAAACTATTTCAAAATAAGTTACTTACACCACTATTTGGACTACAGCGTCAAAACAGCAACTCTTTCGAAAATTCGGAATTTACCCCTTTTTAGAAGAAAGTATTGGCTACATTACCTCATACTCGGTTTTTGCGGGGAGACCTATGTGTTACAAAATTTTCAAAAAACTATTTCAAAATAAGTTACTTACACCACTATTTGGACTACAGCGTCAAAACGGCGACATGTGCCAAAAATCAGGATGTACCATTTTTTAGAAGAAAGTCTTGGATACATTACCTCATACTCGGTTTTTGCGGGAAAACCTATGTGTTCGAACAAAATTTTCTAAAAACTATTTCAAAATAAGTTACTTACACCACTATTTGGACTACAGCGTCAAAACGGCGACATGTGCCAAAAATCAGGATGTACCATTGTTAGGAGAAAGTCTTGGCTACATTGCCTCTCACTAGGTTTTTGCGGGGAAACCTATGTGTTACAAAATTTTCAAAAAACTATTTCAAAATAAGTTACTTACACCACTATTTGGCCTACAGCGTCAAAACAGCAACTCTTTCGAAAAATCGGAATTTACCCCTTTTTAGAAGAAAGTCTTGGCTACATTACCTCTCACTCGGTTTTTGCGGGGAGACCTATGTGTTCGAACAAAATTTTCAAAAACTATTTCAAAATAAGTTACTTACACCACTATTTGGACTACAGCGTCAAAACGGCGACATGTGCCAAAAATCAGGATGTACCATTTTTTAGAAGAAAGTCTTGGCTACATTACCTCATGCACGGTTTTTGCGGGGAACAAAATTTTCAAAAAACTATTTCAAAATAAGTTACTTACACCACTATTTGGACTACAGCGTCAAAACGGCGACATGTGCCAAAAATGGGGATGTACCATTTTTTAGAAGAAAGTCTTATCTACATTCCCTCATACTCGGTTTTCGCGGGAAAAACCTATGTGTTCGAACAAAATTTTCAAATAACTATTTCAAAATAAGTTACTTACACCACTATTTGGCCTACAGCGTCAAAACAGCAACTCTTGCGAAAAATCGGAATTTACCCCTATTTCAAAATAAGTTACTTACACCACTATTTGGCCTACAGCGTCAAAACAGCAACTCTTGCGAAAAATCGGAATTTACCCCTTTTTAGAAGAAAGTCTTGGCTACATTACCTCTCACTCGGTTTTTGCGGGGAAGAATATGTGTTCGAACAAAATTTTCAAAAACTATTTAAAAAAAATTTACTTACACCACTATTTGGCCTATAGCATCAAAACGGGGACATGTGCCAAAAATTGGTATATACCATTTTTTAGAAGAAAGTCTTGGCTACATTACCTCATACTCGGTTTTTGCGGGGAGACCTATGTGTTCGAACAAAATTTTCAGAAAACTATTTCAAAATACGTTACTTACACCACTATTTGGCATACAGCGTCAAAACAGCAACTCTTGCGAAAAATCGGAATTTACCCCTTTTTAGAAGAAAGTCTAGGCTACATTACCTCTCACTCGGTTTTTGCGGGGAGACCTATGTGTTCGAACAAAATTTTCTAAAAACTATTTCAAAATACGTTACTTACACCACTATTTGGCCTACTGCGTCAAAACAGCAACTCTTGCGAAAAATCGGAATTTACCCCTTTTTAGAAGAAAGTCTTGGCTACATTACCTCTCACTCGGTTTTTGCGGGGAGACCTATGTGTTCGAACAAAATTTTCAGAAAACTATTTCAAAATGAGTTACTTACACCACTATTTGGACTACAGCGTCAAAACGGCGACATGTGCCAAAAATCATGATGTACCATTTTTTAGAAGAAAGTCTTGGCTACATTACCTCGTACTCGGTTTTTGCGGGAAGACCTATGTGTTACAAAATTTTCAAAAAACTATTTCAAAATAAGTTACTTACACCACTATTTGGACTACAGCGTCAAAACGGCGACATGTGCCAAAAATCATGATGTACCATTTTTTAGAAGAAAGTCTTGGCTACATTACCTCATACTCGGTTTTTGCGGGAAAACCAATGTGTTCGAACAAAATTTTCTAAAAACTATTTCAAAATAAGTTACTTACACCACTATTTGGCCTACAGCGTCAAAACAGCAACTCTTGCGAAAAATCGGAATTTACCCCTTTTTAGAAGAAAGTCTTGGCTACATTACCTCTCACTCGGTTTTTGCGGGGAAGCCTATGTGTTCGAACAAAATTTTCAAAAACTATTTCAAAATAAGTTACTTACACCACTATTTGGACTACAGCGTCAAAACGGCGACATGTGCCAAAAATCAGGATGTACCATTTTTTAGAAGAAAGTCTTGGCTACATTACCTCATGCACGGTTTTTGCGGGGAACAAAATTTTCAAAAAACTATTTCAAAATAAGTTACTTACACCACTATTTGAACTACAGCGTCAAAACGGCGACATGTGCCAAAAATGGGGATGTACCATTTTTTAGAAGAAAGTCTTGGCTACATTACCTCATACTCGGTTTTTGCGGGAAAAACCTATGTGTTCGAACAAAATTTTCAAAAAACTATTTCAAAATAAGTTACTTACACCACTATTTGGCCTACAGCGTCAAAACAGCAACTCTTGCGAAAAATCGGAATTTACCCCTTTTAGAAGAAAGTCTTGGCTACATTACCTCATACTCGGTTTTTGCGGGGAGACCTATGTGTTCGAACAAAATTTTCAAAAACTATTTCAAAATAAGTTACTTACACCACTATTTGAACTACAGCGTCAAAACGGCGACATGTGCCAAAAATGGGGATGTACCATTTTTTAGAAGAAAGTCTTGGCTACATTACCTCGTACTCGGTTTTTGCGGGAAAACCTATGTGTTCGAACAAAATTTTCTAAAAACTATTTCAAAATAAGTTACTTACACCACTATTTGGCCTACAGCGTCAAAACAGCAACTCTTGCGAAAAATCGGAATTTACCCCTTTTAGAAGAAAGTCTTGGCTACATTACCTCATACTCGGTTTTTGCGGGGACACCTATGTGTTCGAACAAAATTTTCAAAAACTATTTCAAAATAAGTTACTTACACCACTATTTGAACTACAGCGTCAAAACGGCGACATGTGCCAAAAATGGGGATGTACCATTTTTTAGAAGAAAGTCTTGGCTACATTACCTCATACTCGGTTTTTGCGGGAAAACCTATGTGTTCGAACAAAATTTTCTAAAAACTATTTCAAAATAAGTTACTTACACCACTATTTGGCCTACAGCGTCAAAACAGCAACTCTTGCGAAAAATCGGAATTTACCCCTTTTAGAAGAAAGTCTTGGCTACATTACCTCATACTCGGTTTTTGCGGGGAGACCTATGTGTTCGAACAAAATTTTCAAAAACTATTTCAAAATAAGTTACTTACACCACTATTTGAACTACAGCGTCAAAACGGCGACATGTGCCAAAAATGGGGATGTACCATTTTTTAGAAGAAAGTCTTGGCTACATTACCTCATACTCGGTTTTTGCGGGAAAACCTATGTGTTCGAACAAAATTTTCTAAAACTATTTCAAAATAAGTTACTTACACCACTATTTGGCCTACAGCGTCAAAACGGCGACATGTGCCAAAAATGGGGATGTACCATTTTTTAGAAGAAAGTCTTGGCTACATTACCTCATACTCGGTTTTTGCGGGGAGACCTATGTGTTCGAACAAAATTTTCAAAAACTATTTCAAAATAAGTTACTTACACCACTATTTGAACTACAGCGTCAAAACGGCGACATGTGCCAAAAATCATGATGTACCATTTTTTAGAAGAAAGTCTTGGCTACATTACCTCATACTCGGTTTTTGCGGGAAAACCTATGTGTTCGAACAAAATTTTCTAAAAACTATTTCAAAATAAGTTACTTACACCACTATTTGGCCTACAGCGTCAAAACAGCAACTCTTGCGAAAAATCGGAATTTACCCCTTTTTAGAAGAAAGTCTAGGCTACATTACCTCTCACTCGGTTTTTGCGGGGAAGCCTATTTTCAAAAAACTATTTCAAAATAAGTTACTTACACCACTATTTAGACTACAGCGTCAAAATGGCGACATGTGCCAAAAATGGGGATGTACCATTTTTTAGAAGAAAGTCTTGGCTACATTACCTCATACTCAGTTTTTGCGGGAAAACCTATGTGTTCGAACAAAATTTTCTAAAAACTATTTCAAAATAAGTTACTTACACCACTATTTGGCCTACAGCGTCAAAACAGCAACTCTTGCGAAAAATCGGAATTTACCCCTTTTTAGAAGAAAGTCTTGGCTACATTACCTCTCACTCGGTTTTTGCGGGGAAGAATATGTGTTCGAACAAAATTTTCAAAAACTATTTCAAAAAAATTTACTTACACCACTATTTGGCCTATAGCGTCAAAACGGGGACATGTGCAAAAAATTGGTATATACCATTTTTTAGAAGAAAGTCTTGGCTACATTACCTCATACTCGGTTTTTGCGGGGAGACCTATGTGTTCGAACAAAATTTTCTAAAAACTATTTCAAAATAAGTTACTTACACCACTATTTGGCCTACAGCGTCAAAACAGCAACTCTTGCGAAAAATCGGAATTTACCCCTTTTTAGAAGAAAGTCTTGGCTACATTACCTCTCACTCGGTTTTTGCGGGGAAGCCTATGTGTTCGAACAAAATTTTCAAAAACTAATTCAAAATAAGTTACTTACACCACTATTTGGACTACAGCGTCAAAACGGCGACATGTGCCAAAAATCAGGATGTACCATTTTTTAGAAGAAAGTCTTGGCTACATTACCTCATGCACGGTTTTTGCGGGGAACAAAATTTTCAAAAAACTATTTCAAAATAAGTTACTTACACCACTATTTGGACTACAGCGTCAAAACGGCGACATGTGCCAAAAATGAGGATGTACCATTTTTTAGAAGAAAGTCTTGGCTACATTACCTCATACTCGGTTTTTGCGGGAAAAACCTATGTGTTCGAACAAAATTTTCAAAAAACTATTTCAAAATAAGTTACTTACACCACTATTTGGCCTACAGCGTCAAAACAGCAACTCTTGCGAAAAATCGGAATTTACCCCTTTTAGAAGAAAGTCTTGGCTACATTACCTCATACTCGGTTTTTGCGGGGAGACCTATGTGTTCGAACAAAATTTTCAAAAACTATTTCAAAATAAGTTACTTACACCACTATTTGAACTACAGCGTCAAAACGGCGACATGTGCCAAAAATGGGGATGTACCATTTTTTAGAAGAAAGTCTTGGCTACATTACCTCATACTCGGTTTTTGCGGGAAAACCTATGTGTTCGAACAAAATTTTCTAAAAACTATTTCAAAATAAGTTACTTACACCACTATTTGGCCTACAGCGTCAAAACAGCAACTCTTGCGAAAAATCGGAATTTACCCCTTTTAGAAGAAAGTCTTGGCTAAATTACCTCATACTCGGTTTTTGCGGGGAGACCTATGTGTTCGAACAAAATTTTCAAAAACTATTTCAAAATAAGTTACTTACACCACTATTTGAACTACAGCGTCAAAGCGGCGACATGTGCCAAAAATGGGGACGTACCATTTTTTAGAAGAAAGTCTTGGCTACATTACCTCATACTCGGTTTTTGCGGGAAAACCTATGTGTTCGAACAAAATTTTCAAAAAATTATTTCAAAATAAGTTACTTACACCACTATTTGGCCTACAGCGTCAAAACAGCAACTCTTGCGAAAAATCGGAATTTACCCCTTTTAGAAGAAAGTCTTGGCTACATTACCTCATACTCGGTTTTTGCGGGGAGACCTATGTGTTCGAACAAAATTTTCAAAAACTATTTCAAAATAAATTACTTACACCACTATTTGAACTACAGCGTCAAAACGGCGACATGTGCCAAAAATCATGATGTACCACTTTTTAGAAGAAAGTCTTGGCTACATTACCTCATACTCGGTTTTTGCGGGAAAACCTATGTGTTCGAACAAAATTTTCTAAAAACTATTGCAAAATAAGTTACTTACACCACTATTTGGCCTACAGCGTCAAAACAGCAACTCTTGCGAAAAATCGGAATTTACCCCTTTTTAGAAGAAAGTCTAGGCTACATTACCTCTCACTCGGTTTTTGCGGGGAAGCCTATTTTCAAAAAACTATTTCAAAATAAGTTACTTACACCACTATTTAGACTACAGCGTCAAAATGGCGTCATGTGCCAAAAATGGGGATGTACCATTTTTTAGAAGAAAGTCTTGGCTACATTACCTCATACTCAGTTTTTGCGGGAAAACCTATGTGTTCGAACAAAATTTTCTAAAAACTATTTCAAAATAAGTTACTTACACCACTATTTGGCCTACAGCGTCAAAACAGCAACTCTTGCGAAAAATCGGAATTTACCCCTTTTTAGAAGAAAGTCTTGGCTACATTACCTCTCACTGGGTTTTTGCGGGGAAGAATATGTGTTCGAACAAAATTTTCAAAAACTATTTCAAAAAAATTTACTTACACCACTATTTGGCCTATAGCGTCAAAACGGGGACATGTGCAAAAAATTGGTATATACCATTTTTTAGAAGAAAGTCTTGGCTACATTACCTCATACTCGGTTTTTGCGGGGAGACCTATGTGTTCGAACAAAATTTTCAAAAATCTATTTCAAAATAAGTTGCTTACACCACTATTTGTTCTACAGCGTCAAAACAGCAACTCTTGCGAAAAATCGGAATTTACCCCTTTTGAGAAGAAAGTCTAGGCTACATTACCTCTCACTCGGTTTTTGCGGGGAGACCTATGTTTTCGAACAAAATTTTCTAAAAACTATTTCAAAATACGTTACTTACACCACTATTTGGCCTACTGATTCAAAACAGCAACTCTTGCGAAAAATCGGAATTTACCCCTTTTTAGAAGAAAGTCTTGGCTACATTACCTCTCACTCGGTTTTTGCGGGGAGACCTACGTGTTCGAACAAAATTTTCTAAAAACTATTTCAAAATAAGTTACTTACACCACTATTTGGCCTATATCGTAAAACAAGGGACACGTGCCAAAAATCGGAATGTACCCTTTTTTAGAAGAAAGTCTTGGCTACATTGCCTCTCACTAGGTTTTTGCGGGGAAACCTATGTGTTACAAAATTTTCAAAAAACTATTTCAAAATAAGTTACTTACACCACTATTTGTTCTACAGCGTCAAAACAGCAACTCTTGCGAAAAATCGGAATTTACCCCTTTTGAGAAGAAAGTCTAGGCTACATTACCTCGTACTCGGTTTTTGCGGGAAAACCTATGTGTTCGAACAAAATTTTCTAAAAACTATTTCAAAATAAGTTACTTACACCACTATTTGGCCTACAGCGTCAAAACAGCAACTCTTGCGAAAAATCGGAATTTACCCCTTTTAGAAGAAAGTCTTGGCTACATTACCTCATACTCGGTGTTTGCGGGGAGACCTATGTGTTCGAACAAAATTTTCAAAAACTATTTCAAAATAAGTTACTTACACCACTATTTGGACTACAGCGTCAAAAACGCGACATGTGCCAAAAATCATGATGTACTATTTTTTAGAAGAAAATCTTGGCTACATTACCTCATACTCGGTTTTTGCGGGAAAACCTATGTGTTCGAACAAAATTTTCTAAAAACTATTTCAAAATAAGTTACTTACACAACTATTTGGCCTACAGCGTCAAAACTGCAACTCTTGCGAAAAATCGGAATTTACCCCTTTTTAGAAGAAAGTCTTGGCTACATTACCTCATACTCGGTGTTTGCGGGAAAACCTATGTGTTCGAACAAAATTTTCTAAAAACTATTTCAAAATAAGTTACCTACACAACTATTTGGCCTACAGCGTCAAAACTGCAACTCTTGCGAAAAATCGGAATTTACCCCTTTTTAGAAGAAAGTCTTGGCTACATTACCTCATACTCGGTGTTTGCGGGAAAACCTATGTGTTCGAATAAAATTTTCAAAAAACTATTTCAAAATAAGTTACTTACACCACTATTTGGCCTACAGCGTCAAAAAAGCAACTCTTGCGAAAAATCGGAATTTACCCCTTTTTAGAAGAAAGTCTTGACTACATTACCTCATACTCGGTTTTTGCGGGGAGACCTATGTGTTCGAACAAAATTTTCAGAAAACTATTTCAAAATGAGTTACTTACACCACTATTTGGCCTATAGCGTAAA
Organism: Protophormia terraenovae; assembly: GCA_951394005.1. Taxonomy (NCBI): domain Eukaryota; kingdom Metazoa; phylum Arthropoda; class Insecta; order Diptera; family Calliphoridae; genus Protophormia; species Protophormia terraenovae. Next base: position 17,936 of record OX596078.1, on the reverse strand, counting down.
ACAAGGGACACGTGCCAAAAATCGGAATGTACCCTTTTTTAGAAGAAAGTCTTGGCTACATTACCTTTTACACGGTGTTTGCGGGAAAACCTATGTGTTCGAACAAAATTTTCAAAAAACTATTTCAAAATAAGTTACTTACACCACTATTTGGCCTACAGCGTCAAAACAGCAACTCTTGCGAAAAATCGGAATTTACCCCTTTTTAGAAGAAAGTCTTGGCTACATTACCTCATACTCGGTTTTTGCGGGGAGACCTATGTGTTCGAACAAAATTTTCAGAAAACTATTTCAAAATGAGTTACTTACACCACTATTTGGCCTATAGCGTAAAACAAGGGACACGTGCCAAAAATCGGAATGTACCCTTTTTTAGAAGAAAGCCTTGGCTACATTACCTCTCACTCGGTTTTTGCGGGGAAGCCTATGTGTTCGAACAAAATTTTCAAAAAACTATTTCAAAATAAGTTACTTACACCACTATTTGGACTACAGCGTCAAAACGGCGACATGTGCCAAAAATGGGGATGTACCCTTTTTTAGAAGAAAGTCTTGGCTACATTACCTCATACTCGGTTTTTGCGGGAAAACCTATGTGTTCGAACAAAATTTTCTAAAAACTATTTCAAAATACGTTACTTACACCACTATTTGGCATACAGCGTCAAAACAGCAACTATTGCGAAAAATCGGAATTTACCCCTTTTTAGAAGAAAGTCTTGGCTACGTTACCTCTCACTCGGTTTTTGAGGGGAAGCCTATGTGTTCGAACAAAATTTTAAAAAACTATTTCAAAATAAGTTACTTACACCACTATTTGGACTACAGCGTCAAAACGGCGACATGTGCCAAAAATCAGGATGTACCATTTTTAGAAGAAAGTCTTGGCTACATTGCCTCTCACTAGGTTTTTGCGGGGAAACCTATGTGTTACAAAATTTTCAAAAAACTATTTCAAAATAAGTTACTTACACCACTATTTGGACTACAGCGTCAAAACAGCAACTCTTTCGAAAATTCGGAATTTACCCCTTTTTAGAAGAAAGTATTGGCTACATTACCTCATACTCGGTTTTTGCGGGGAGACCTATGTGTTACAAAATTTTCAAAAAACTATTTCAAAATAAGTTACTTACACCACTATTTGGACTACAGCGTCAAAACGGCGACATGTGCCAAAAATCAGGATGTACCATTTTTTAGAAGAAAGTCTTGGATACATTACCTCATACTCGGTTTTTGCGGGAAAACCTATGTGTTCGAACAAAATTTTCTAAAAACTATTTCAAAATAAGTTACTTACACCACTATTTGGACTACAGCGTCAAAACGGCGACATGTGCCAAAAATCAGGATGTACCATTGTTAGGAGAAAGTCTTGGCTACATTGCCTCTCACTAGGTTTTTGCGGGGAAACCTATGTGTTACAAAATTTTCAAAAAACTATTTCAAAATAAGTTACTTACACCACTATTTGGCCTACAGCGTCAAAACAGCAACTCTTTCGAAAAATCGGAATTTACCCCTTTTTAGAAGAAAGTCTTGGCTACATTACCTCTCACTCGGTTTTTGCGGGGAGACCTATGTGTTCGAACAAAATTTTCAAAAACTATTTCAAAATAAGTTACTTACACCACTATTTGGACTACAGCGTCAAAACGGCGACATGTGCCAAAAATCAGGATGTACCATTTTTTAGAAGAAAGTCTTGGCTACATTACCTCATGCACGGTTTTTGCGGGGAACAAAATTTTCAAAAAACTATTTCAAAATAAGTTACTTACACCACTATTTGGACTACAGCGTCAAAACGGCGACATGTGCCAAAAATGGGGATGTACCATTTTTTAGAAGAAAGTCTTATCTACATTCCCTCATACTCGGTTTTCGCGGGAAAAACCTATGTGTTCGAACAAAATTTTCAAATAACTATTTCAAAATAAGTTACTTACACCACTATTTGGCCTACAGCGTCAAAACAGCAACTCTTGCGAAAAATCGGAATTTACCCCTATTTCAAAATAAGTTACTTACACCACTATTTGGCCTACAGCGTCAAAACAGCAACTCTTGCGAAAAATCGGAATTTACCCCTTTTTAGAAGAAAGTCTTGGCTACATTACCTCTCACTCGGTTTTTGCGGGGAAGAATATGTGTTCGAACAAAATTTTCAAAAACTATTTAAAAAAAATTTACTTACACCACTATTTGGCCTATAGCATCAAAACGGGGACATGTGCCAAAAATTGGTATATACCATTTTTTAGAAGAAAGTCTTGGCTACATTACCTCATACTCGGTTTTTGCGGGGAGACCTATGTGTTCGAACAAAATTTTCAGAAAACTATTTCAAAATACGTTACTTACACCACTATTTGGCATACAGCGTCAAAACAGCAACTCTTGCGAAAAATCGGAATTTACCCCTTTTTAGAAGAAAGTCTAGGCTACATTACCTCTCACTCGGTTTTTGCGGGGAGACCTATGTGTTCGAACAAAATTTTCTAAAAACTATTTCAAAATACGTTACTTACACCACTATTTGGCCTACTGCGTCAAAACAGCAACTCTTGCGAAAAATCGGAATTTACCCCTTTTTAGAAGAAAGTCTTGGCTACATTACCTCTCACTCGGTTTTTGCGGGGAGACCTATGTGTTCGAACAAAATTTTCAGAAAACTATTTCAAAATGAGTTACTTACACCACTATTTGGCCTATATCGTAAAACAAGGGACACGTGCCAAAAATCGGAATGTACCCTTTTTTAGAAGAAAGTCTTGGCTACATTGCCTCTCACTAGGTTTTTGCGGGGAAACTTATGTGTTACAAAATTTTCAAAAAACTATTTCAAAATAAGTTACTTACACCACTATTTGTCTTACAGCGTCAAAACAGCAACTCTTTCGAAAAATCGGAATTTACCCCTTTTTAGAAGAAAGTCTTGCCTACATTACCTCATACTCGGTTTTTGCGGGGAGACCTATGTGTTCGAACAAAATTTTCAAAAAACTATTTCAAAATAAGTTACTTACACCACTATTTGTCCTACAGCGTCAAAACGGCGACATGTGCCAAAAATGGGGATGTACCATTTTTTAGAAGAAAGTCTTGGCTACATTACCTCATACTCGGTTTTTGCGGGGAAGCCTATGTGTTCGAAAAAAATTTTCAAAAACTATTTCAAAATAAGTTACTTACACCACTATTTGGACTACAGCGTCAAAACGGCGACATGTGCCAAAAATCATGATGTACCATTTTTTAGAAGAAAGTCTTGGCTACATTACCTCATACTCGGTTTTTGCGGGGAAACCTATGTGTTACAAAATTTTCAAAAAACTATTTCAAAATAAGTTACTTACACCACTATTTGGACTACAGCGTCAAAACGGCGACATGTGCCAAAAATCATGATGTACCATTTTTTAGAAGAAAGTCTTGGCTACATTACCTCATACTCGGTTTTTGCGGGAAAACCAATGTGTTCGAACAAAATTTTCTAAAAACTATTTCAAAATAAGTTACTTACACCACTATTTGGCCTACAGCGTCAAAACAGCAACTCTTGCGAAAAATCGGAATTTACCCCTTTTTAGAAGAAAGTCTTGGCTACATTACCTCTCACTCGGTTTTTGCGGGGAAGCCTATGTGTTCGAACAAAATTTTCAAAAACTATTTCAAAATAAGTTACTTACACCACTATTTGGACTACAGCGTCAAAACGGCGACATGTGCCAAAAATCAGGATGTACCATTTTTTAGAAGAAAGTCTTGGCTACATTACCTCATGCACGGTTTTTGCGGGGAACAAAATTTTCAAAAAACTATTTCAAAATAAGTTACTTACACCACTATTTGAACTACAGCGTCAAAACGGCGACATGTGCCAAAAATGGGGATGTACCATTTTTTAGAAGAAAGTCTTGGCTACATTACCTCATACTCGGTTTTTGCGGGAAAAACCTATGTGTTCGAACAAAATTTTCAAAAAACTATTTCAAAATAAGTTACTTACACCACTATTTGGCCTACAGCGTCAAAACAGCAACTCTTGCGAAAAATCGGAATTTACCCCTTTTAGAAGAAAGTCTTGGCTACATTACCTCATACTCGGTTTTTGCGGGGAGACCTATGTGTTCGAACAAAATTTTCAAAAACTATTTCAAAATAAGTTACTTACACCACTATTTGAACTACAGCGTCAAAACGGCGACATGTGCCAAAAATGGGGATGTACCATTTTTTAGAAGAAAGTCTTGGCTACATTACCTCGTACTCGGTTTTTGCGGGAAAACCTATGTGTTCGAACAAAATTTTCTAAAAACTATTTCAAAATAAGTTACTTACACCACTATTTGGCCTACAGCGTCAAAACAGCAACTCTTGCGAAAAATCGGAATTTACCCCTTTTAGAAGAAAGTCTTGGCTACATTACCTCATACTCGGTTTTTGCGGGGACACCTATGTGTTCGAACAAAATTTTCAAAAACTATTTCAAAATAAGTTACTTACACCACTATTTGAACTACAGCGTCAAAACGGCGACATGTGCCAAAAATGGGGATGTACCATTTTTTAGAAGAAAGTCTTGGCTACATTACCTCATACTCGGTTTTTGCGGGAAAACCTATGTGTTCGAACAAAATTTTCTAAAAACTATTTCAAAATAAGTTACTTACACCACTATTTGGCCTACAGCGTCAAAACAGCAACTCTTGCGAAAAATCGGAATTTACCCCTTTTAGAAGAAAGTCTTGGCTACATTACCTCATACTCGGTTTTTGCGGGGAGACCTATGTGTTCGAACAAAATTTTCAAAAACTATTTCAAAATAAGTTACTTACACCACTATTTGAACTACAGCGTCAAAACGGCGACATGTGCCAAAAATGGGGATGTACCATTTTTTAGAAGAAAGTCTTGGCTACATTACCTCATACTCGGTTTTTGCGGGAAAACCTATGTGTTCGAACAAAATTTTCTAAAACTATTTCAAAATAAGTTACTTACACCACTATTTGGCCTACAGCGTCAAAACGGCGACATGTGCCAAAAATGGGGATGTACCATTTTTTAGAAGAAAGTCTTGGCTACATTACCTCATACTCGGTTTTTGCGGGGAGACCTATGTGTTCGAACAAAATTTTCAAAAACTATTTCAAAATAAGTTACTTACACCACTATTTGAACTACAGCGTCAAAACGGCGACATGTGCCAAAAATCATGATGTACCATTTTTTAGAAGAAAGTCTTGGCTACATTACCTCATACTCGGTTTTTGCGGGAAAACCTATGTGTTCGAACAAAATTTTCTAAAAACTATTTCAAAATAAGTTACTTACACCACTATTTGGCCTACAGCGTCAAAACAGCAACTCTTGCGAAAAATCGGAATTTACCCCTTTTTAGAAGAAAGTCTAGGCTACATTACCTCTCACTCGGTTTTTGCGGGGAAGCCTATTTTCAAAAAACTATTTCAAAATAAGTTACTTACACCACTATTTAGACTACAGCGTCAAAATGGCGACATGTGCCAAAAATGGGGATGTACCATTTTTTAGAAGAAAGTCTTGGCTACATTACCTCATACTCAGTTTTTGCGGGAAAACCTATGTGTTCGAACAAAATTTTCTAAAAACTATTTCAAAATAAGTTACTTACACCACTATTTGGCCTACAGCGTCAAAACAGCAACTCTTGCGAAAAATCGGAATTTACCCCTTTTTAGAAGAAAGTCTTGGCTACATTACCTCTCACTCGGTTTTTGCGGGGAAGAATATGTGTTCGAACAAAATTTTCAAAAACTATTTCAAAAAAATTTACTTACACCACTATTTGGCCTATAGCGTCAAAACGGGGACATGTGCAAAAAATTGGTATATACCATTTTTTAGAAGAAAGTCTTGGCTACATTACCTCATACTCGGTTTTTGCGGGGAGACCTATGTGTTCGAACAAAATTTTCTAAAAACTATTTCAAAATAAGTTACTTACACCACTATTTGGCCTACAGCGTCAAAACAGCAACTCTTGCGAAAAATCGGAATTTACCCCTTTTTAGAAGAAAGTCTTGGCTACATTACCTCTCACTCGGTTTTTGCGGGGAAGCCTATGTGTTCGAACAAAATTTTCAAAAACTAATTCAAAATAAGTTACTTACACCACTATTTGGACTACAGCGTCAAAACGGCGACATGTGCCAAAAATCAGGATGTACCATTTTTTAGAAGAAAGTCTTGGCTACATTACCTCATGCACGGTTTTTGCGGGGAACAAAATTTTCAAAAAACTATTTCAAAATAAGTTACTTACACCACTATTTGGACTACAGCGTCAAAACGGCGACATGTGCCAAAAATGAGGATGTACCATTTTTTAGAAGAAAGTCTTGGCTACATTACCTCATACTCGGTTTTTGCGGGAAAAACCTATGTGTTCGAACAAAATTTTCAAAAAACTATTTCAAAATAAGTTACTTACACCACTATTTGGCCTACAGCGTCAAAACAGCAACTCTTGCGAAAAATCGGAATTTACCCCTTTTAGAAGAAAGTCTTGGCTACATTACCTCATACTCGGTTTTTGCGGGGAGACCTATGTGTTCGAACAAAATTTTCAAAAACTATTTCAAAATAAGTTACTTACACCACTATTTGAACTACAGCGTCAAAACGGCGACATGTGCCAAAAATGGGGATGTACCATTTTTTAGAAGAAAGTCTTGGCTACATTACCTCATACTCGGTTTTTGCGGGAAAACCTATGTGTTCGAACAAAATTTTCTAAAAACTATTTCAAAATAAGTTACTTACACCACTATTTGGCCTACAGCGTCAAAACAGCAACTCTTGCGAAAAATCGGAATTTACCCCTTTTAGAAGAAAGTCTTGGCTAAATTACCTCATACTCGGTTTTTGCGGGGAGACCTATGTGTTCGAACAAAATTTTCAAAAACTATTTCAAAATAAGTTACTTACACCACTATTTGAACTACAGCGTCAAAGCGGCGACATGTGCCAAAAATGGGGACGTACCATTTTTTAGAAGAAAGTCTTGGCTACATTACCTCATACTCGGTTTTTGCGGGAAAACCTATGTGTTCGAACAAAATTTTCAAAAAATTATTTCAAAATAAGTTACTTACACCACTATTTGGCCTACAGCGTCAAAACAGCAACTCTTGCGAAAAATCGGAATTTACCCCTTTTAGAAGAAAGTCTTGGCTACATTACCTCATACTCGGTTTTTGCGGGGAGACCTATGTGTTCGAACAAAATTTTCAAAAACTATTTCAAAATAAATTACTTACACCACTATTTGAACTACAGCGTCAAAACGGCGACATGTGCCAAAAATCATGATGTACCATTTTTTAGAAGAAAGTCTTGGCTACATTACCTCATACTCGGTTTTTGCGGGAAAACCTATGTGTTCGAACAAAATTTTCTAAAAACTATTGCAAAATAAGTTACTTACACCACTATTTGGCCTACAGCGTCAAAACAGCAACTCTTGCGAAAAATCGGAATTTACCCCTTTTTAGAAGAAAGTCTAGGCTACATTACCTCTCACTCGGTTTTTGCGGGGAAGCCTATTTTCAAAAAACTATTTCAAAATAAGTTACTTACACCACTATTTAGACTACAGCGTCAAAATGGCGTCATGTGCCAAAAATGGGGATGTACCATTTTTTAGAAGAAAGTCTTGGCTACATTACCTCATACTCAGTTTTTGCGGGAAAACCTATGTGTTCGAACAAAATTTTCTAAAAACTATTTCAAAATAAGTTACTTACACCACTATTTGGCCTACAGCGTCAAAACAGCAACTCTTGCGAAAAATCGGAATTTACCCCTTTTTAGAAGAAAGTCTTGGCTACATTACCTCTCACTGGGTTTTTGCGGGGAAGAATATGTGTTCGAACAAAATTTTCAAAAACTATTTCAAAAAAATTTACTTACACCACTATTTGGCCTATAGCGTCAAAACGGGGACATGTGCAAAAAATTGGTATATACCATTTTTTAGAAGAAAGTCTTGGCTACATTACCTCATACTCGGTTTTTGCGGGGAGACCTATGTGTTCGAACAAAATTTTCAAAAATCTATTTCAAAATAAGTTGCTTACACCACTATTTGTTCTACAGCGTCAAAACAGCAACTCTTGCGAAAAATCGGAATTTACCCCTTTTGAGAAGAAAGTCTAGGCTACATTACCTCTCACTCGGTTTTTGCGGGGAGACCTATGTTTTCGAACAAAATTTTCTAAAAACTATTTCAAAATACGTTACTTACACCACTATTTGGCCTACTGATTCAAAACAGCAACTCTTGCGAAAAATCGGAATTTACCCCTTTTTAGAAGAAAGTCTTGGCTACATTACCTCTCACTCGGTTTTTGCGGGGAGACCTACGTGTTCGAACAAAATTTTCTAAAAACTATTTCAAAATAAGTTACTTACACCACTATTTGGCCTATATCGTAAAACAAGGGACACGTGCCAAAAATCGGAATGTACCCTTTTTTAGAAGAAAGTCTTGGCTACATTGCCTCTCAATAGGTTTTTGCGGGGAAACCTATGTGTTACAAAATTTTCAAAAAACTATTTCAAAATAAGTTACTTACACCACTATTTGGACTACAGCGTCAAAACGGCGACATGTGCCAAAAATCATGATGTACCATTTTTTAGAAGAAAGTCTTGGCTACATTACCTCATACTCGGTTTTTGAGGGAAAAACTATGTGTTCGAACAAAATTTTCTAAAACTATTTCAAAATAAGTTACTTACACCACTATTTGGCCTACAGCGTCAAAAAAGCAACTCTTGCGAAAAATCGGAATTTACCCCTTTTTAGAAGAAAGTCTTGGCTACGTTACCTCTCACTCGGTTTTTGCGGGGAAGCCTATGTGTTCGAACAAAATTTTTAAAAACTATTTCAAAATAAGTTACTTACACCACTATTTGGACTACAGCGTCAAAACGGCGACATGTGCCAAAAATCATGATGTACCATTTTTTAGAAGAAAGTCTTGGCTACATTACCTCATACTCGGTTTTTGCGGGAAAAACCTATGTGTTCGAACAAAATTTTCAAATAACTATTTCAAAATAAGTTACTTACACCACTATTTGGCCTACAGCGTCAAAACGGCGACATGTGCCAAAAATGGGGATGTACCATTTTTTAGAAGAAAGTAACTTATTTCAAAATAAGTTACTTACACCACTATTTGGCCTACAGCGTCAAAACAGCAACTCTTGCGAAAAATCGGAATTTACCCCTTTTTAGAAGAAAGTCTTGGCTACATTACCTCTCACTCGGTTTTTGCGGGGAAGAATATGTGTTCGAACAAAATTTTCAAAAACTATTTCAAAAAAATTTACTTACACCACTATTTGGCCTATAGCGTCAAAACGGGGACATGTGCAAAAAATTGGTATATACCATTTTTTAGAAGAAAGTCTTGGCTACATTACCTCATACTCGGTTTTTGCGGGGAGACCTATGTGTTCGAACAAAATTTTCAAAAATCTATTTCAAAATAAGTTGCTTACACCACTATTTGTCCTACAGCGTCAAAACAGCAACTCTTGCGAAAAATCGGAATTTACCCCTTTTAGAAGAAAGTCTTGGCTACATTACCTCATACTCGGTTTTTGCGGGGAGACCTATGTGTTCGAACAAAATTTTCAAAAACTATTTCAAAATAAGTTACTTACACCACTATTTGAACTACAGCGTCAAAGCGGCGACATGTGCCAAAAATGGGGATGTACCATTTTTTAGAAGAAAGTCTTGGCTACATTACCTCATACTCGGTTTTTGCGGGGAGACCTATGTGTTCGAACAAAATTTTCTAAAAACTATTTCAAAATAAGTTACTTACACCACTATTTGGCCTACAGCGTCAAAACAGCAACTCTTGCGAAAAATCGGAATTTACCCCTTTTAGAAGAAAGTCTTGGCTACATTACCTCATACTCGGTTTTTGCGGGGAGACCTATGTGTTCGAACAAAATTTTCAGAAAACTATTTCAAAATAAGTTACTTACACCACTATTTGAACTACAGCGTCAAAACGGCGACATGTGCCAAAAATGGGGATGTACCATTTTTTAGAAGAAAGTCTTGGCTACATTACCTCATACTCGGTTTTTGCGGGAAAACCTATGTGTTCGAACAAAATTTTCTAAAAACTATTTCAAAATAAGTTACTTACACCACTATTTGGCCTACAGCGTCAAAACGGCGACATGTGCCAAAAATGGGGATGTACCATTTTTTAGAAGAAAGTCTTGGCTACATTACCTCATACTCGGTTTTTGCGGGGAGACCTATGTGTTCGAACAAAATTTTCAAAAACTATTTCAAAATAAATTACTTACACCACTATTTGAACTACAGCGTCAAAACGGCGACATGTGCCAAAAATCATGATGTACCATTTTTTAGAAGAAAGTCTTGGCTACATTACCTCATACTCGGTTTTTGCGGGAAAACCTATGTGTTCGAACAAAATTTTCTAAAAACTATTTCAAAATAAGTTACTTACACCACTATTTGGCCTACAGCGTCAAAACAGCAACTCTTGCGAAAAATCGGAATTTACCCCTTTTTAGAAGAAAGTCTAGGCTACATTACCTCTCACTCGGTTTTTGCGGGGAAGCCTATTTTCAAAAAACTATTTCAAAATAAGTTACTTACACCACTATTTAGACTACAGCGTCAAAATGGCGACATGTGCCAAAAATGGGGATGTACCATTTTTTAGAAGAAAGTCTTGGCTACATTACCTCATACTCAGTTTTTGCGGGAAAACCTATGTGTTCGAACAAAATTTTATAAAAACTATTTCAAAATAAGTTACTTACACCACTATTTGGCCTACAGCGTCAAAACAGCAACTCTTGCGAAAAATCGGAATTTACCCCTTTTTAGAAGAAAGTCTAGGCTACATTACCTCTCACTCGGTTTTTGCGGGGAAGCCTATGTGTTCGAACAAAATTTTCAAAAAACTATTTCAACATAAGTTACTTACACCACTATTTGTCCTACAGCGTCAAAACGGCGACATGTGCCAAAAATGGGGATGTACCATTTTTTAGAAGAAAGTCTTGGCTACATTACCTCATACTCGGTTTTTGCGGAAAAACCTATGTGTTCGAACAAAATTTTATAAAAACTATTTCAAAATAAGTTACTTACACCACTATTTGGCCTACAGCGCCAAAACAGCAACTCTTGCGAAAAATCGGAATTTACCCATTTTTAGAAGAAAGTCTTGCCTACATTACCTCATACTCGGTTTTTGCGGGGAGACCTATGTGTTCGAACAAAATTTTCAAAAAACTATTTCAAAATAAGTTACTTACACCACTATTTGTCCTACAGCGTCAAAACGGCGACATGTGCCAAAAATGGGGATGTACCATTTTTTAGAAGAAAGTCTTGGCTACATTACCTCATACTCGGTTTTTGCGGGGAAGCCTATGTGTTCGAACAAAATTTTCAAAAACTATTTCAAAATAAGTTACTTACACCACTATTTGGACTACAGCGTCAAAACGGCGACATGTGCCAAAAATCATGATGTACCATTTTTTAGAAGAAAGTCTTGGCTACATTACCTCATACTCGGTTTTTGAGGGAAAACCTATGTGTTCGAACAAAATTTTCAAATAACTATTTCAAAATAAGTTACTTACACCACTATTTGGCCTACAGCGTCAAAACAGCAACTCTTGCGAAAAATCGGAAATTACCCCTTTTTAGAAGAAAGTCTTGGCTACATTACCTCATACTCGGTTTTTGCGGGGAGACCTATGTGTTCGAACAAAATTTTCAAAAACTATTTCAAAATAAGTTACTTACACCACTATTTGAACTACAGCGTCAAAACGGCGACATGTGCCAAAAATCATGATGTACCATTTTTTAGAAGAAAGTCTTGGCTACATTACCTCATACTCGGTTTTTGCGGGAAAAACCTATGTGTTCGAACAAAATTTTCAAATAACTATTTCAAAATAAGTTACTTACACCACTATTTGGCCTACAGCGTCAAAACAGCAACTCTTGCGAAAAATCGGAAATTACCCCTTTTTAGAAGAAAGTCTTGGCTACATTGCCTCTCAATAGGTTTTTGCGGGGAAACCTATGTGTTACAAAATTTTCAAAAAACTATTTCAAAATAAGTTACTTACACCACTATTTGGACTACAGCGTCAAAACGGCGACATGTGCCAAAAATCATGATGTACCATTTTTTAGAAGAAAGTCTTGGCTACATTACCTCATACTCGGTTTTTGAGGGAAAACCTATGTGTTCGAACAAAATTTTCTAAAAACTATTTCAAAATAAGTTACTTACATCACTATTTGGCCTACAGCGTCAAAAAAGCAACTCTTGCGAAAAATCGGAATTTACCCCTTTTTAGAAGAAAGTCTTGGCCACGTTACCTCTCACTCGGTTTTTGCGGGGAAGCCTATGTGTTCGAACAAAATTTTTAAAAACTATTTCAAAATAAGTTACTTACACCACTATTTGGACTACAGCGTCAAAACGGCGACATGTGCCAAAAATCATGATGTACCATTTTTTAGAAGAAAGTCTTGGCTACATTACCTCATACTCGGTTTTTGCGGGAAAAACCTATGTGTTCGAACAAAATTTTCAAATAACTATTTCAAAATAAGTTACTTACACCACTATTTGGCCTACAGCGTCAAAACAGCAACTCTTGCGAAAAATCGGAAATTACCCCTTTTTAGAAGAAAGTCTTGGCTACATTACCTCATACTCGGTTTTTGCGGGGAGACCTATGTGTTCGAACAAAATTTTCAAAAACTATTTCAAAATAAGTTACTTACACCACTATTTGAACTACAGCGTCAAAACGGCGACATGTGCCAAAAATGGGGATGTACCATTTTTTAGAAGAAAGTTTTGGCTACATTACCTCATACTCGGTTTTTGCGGGGAGACCTATGCGTTCGAACAAAATTTTCAAAAAACTATTTCAAAATAAGTTACTTACACCACTATTTGGACTACAGCGTCAAAACGTCGACATGTGCCAAAAATCATGATGTACCATTTTTTAGAAGAAAGTCTTGGCTACATTACCTCATACTCGGTTTTTGCGGAAAAACCTATGTGTTCGAACAAAATTTTATAAAAACTATTTCAAAATAAGTTACTTACACCACTATTTGGCCTACAGCGTCAAAACAGCAACTCTTGCGAAAAATCGGAATTTACCCCTTTTTAGAAGAAAGTCTAGGCTACATTACCTCTCACTCGGTTTTTGCGGGGAAGCCTATGTGTTCGAACAAAATTTTCAAAAAACTATTTCAACATAAGTTACTTACACCACTATTTGTCCTACAGCGTCAAAACGGCGACATGTGCCAAAAATGGGGATGTACCATTTTTTAGAAGAAAGTCTTGGCTACATTACCTCATACTCGGTTTTTGCGGAAAAACCTATGTGTTCGAACAAAATTTTATAAAAACTATTTCAAAATAAGTTACTTACACCACTATTTGGCCTACAGCGCCAAAACAGCAACTCTTGCGAAAAATCGGAATTTACCCATTTTTAGAAGAAAGTCTTGCCTACATTACCTCATACTCGGTTTTTGCGGGGAGACCTATGTGTTCGAACAAAATTTTCAAAAAACTATTTCAAAATAAGTTACTTACACCACTATTTGTCCTACAGCGTCAAAACGGCGACATGTGCCAAAAATGGGGATGTACCATTTTTTAGAAGAAAGTCTTGGCTACATTACCTCATACTCGGTTTTTGCGGGGAAGCCTATGTGTTCGAACAAAATTTTCAAAAACTATTTCAAAATAAGTTACTTACACCACTATTTGGACTACAGCGTCAAAACGGCGACATGTGCCAAAAATCATGATGTACCATTTTTTAGAAGAAAGTCTTGGCTACATTACCTCATACTCGGTTTTTGCGGGGAAACCTATGTGTTACAAAATTTTCAAAAAACTATTTCAAAATAAGTTACTTACACCACTATTTGGACTACAGCGTCAAAACGGCGACATGTGCCAAAAATCATGATGTACCATTTTTTAGAAGAAAGTCTTGGCTACATTACCTCATACTCGGTTTTTGCGGGAAAAACCTATGTGTTCGAACAAAATTTTCAAAAAACTATTTCAAAATAAGTTACTTACACCACTATTTGGCCTACAGCGTCAAAACAGCAACTCTTGCGAAAAATCGGAATTTACCCCTTTTAGAAGAAAGTCTTGGCTACATTACCTCATACTCGGTTTTTGCGGGGAGACCTATGTGTTCGAACAAAATTTTCAAAAACTATTTCAAAATAAGTTACTTACACCACTATTTGAGCTACAGCGTCAAAACGGCGACATGTGCCAAAAATGGGGATGTACCATTTTTTAGAAGAAAGTCTTGGCTACATTGCCTCTCACTAGGTTTTTGCGGGGAAACCTATGTGTTCGAACAAAATTTTCTAAAAACTATTTCAAAATAAGTTATTTACACCACTATTTGGCCTACAGCGTCAAAACAGCAACTCTTGCGAAAAATCGGAATTTACCCCTTTTAGAAGAAAGTCTTGGCTACATTACCTCATACTCGGTTTTTGCGGGGAGACCTATGTGTTCGAACAAAATTTTCAAAAACTATTTCAAAATAAGTTACTTACACCACTATTTGAACTACAGCGTCAAAACGGCGACATGTGCCAAAAATGGGGATGTACCATTTTTTAGAAGAAAGTCTTGGCTACATTACTTCATACTCGGTTTTTGCGGGAAAAACCTATGTGTTCGAACAAAATTTTCTAAAAACTATTTCAAAATAAGTTACTTACACCACTATTTGGCCTACAGCGTCAAAACGGCGACATGTGCCAAAAATGGGGATGTACCATTTTTTAGAAGAAAGTCTTGGCTACATTACCTCATGCTCGGTTTTTGAGGGAAAACCTATGTGTTCGAACAAAATTTTCTAAAAACTATTTCAAAATAAGTTACTTACACCACTATTTGGCCTACAGCGTCAAAACAGCAACTCTTGCGAAAAATCGGAATTTATCTCTTTTTAGAAGAAAGTCTAGGCTACATTACCTCTCACTCGGTTTTTGCGGGGAAGCCTATTTTCAAAAAACTATTTCAAAATAAGTTACTTACACCACTATTTGGACTACAGCGTCAAAACGGCGACATTTGCCAAAAATGGGGATGTACCATTTTTTAGAAGAAAGTCTTGGCTACATTACCTCATACTCGGTTTTTGCGGGAAAACCTATGTGTTCGAACAAAATTTTCTAAAAACTATTTCAAAATAAGTTACTTACACCACTATTTGGACTACAGCGTCAAAACGGTGACATGTGCCAAAAATGGGGATGTACCATTTTTTAGAAGAAAGTCTTGGCTACATTACCTCATACTCGGTTTTTGCGGGAAAAACCTATGTGTTCGAACAAAATTTTCAAATAACTATTTCAAAATAAGTTACTTACACCACTATTTGGCCTACAGCGTCAAAACAGCAACTCTTGCGAAAAATCGGAATTCACCCCTTTTTAGAAGAAAGTCTTGGCTACATTACCTCATACTCGGTTTTTGCGGTGAGACCTATGTGTTCGAACAAAATTTTCAAAAACTATTTCAAAATAAGTTACTTACACCACTATTTTAACTACAGCGTCAAAACAGCAACGCTTTTGAAAAATCGGAATTTACCCCTTTTTAGAAGAAAGTCTTGCCTACATTACCTCATACTCGGTTTTTGCGGGGAGACCTATGTGTTCGAACAAAATTTTCAAAAAACTATTTCAAAATAAGTTACTTACATCACTATTTGGACTACAGCGTCAAAACGGCGACATGTGCCAAAAATGGGGATGTACCATTTTTTAGAAGAAAGTCTTGGCTACATTGCCTCTCACTAGGTTTTTGCGGGGAAACCTATGTGTTACAAAATGTTTAAAAAACTATTTCAAAATAAGTTACTTACACCACTATTTGGACTACAGCGTCAAAACAGCAACGCTTTTGAAAAATCGGAATTTACCCCTTTTTAGAAGAAAGTCTTGCCTACATTACCTCATACTCGGTTTTTGCGGGAAAACCTATGTGTTCGAACAAAATTTTCTAAAAGCTATTTCAAAATAAGTTACTTACACCACTATTTGGCCTACAGCGTCAAAACAGCAACTCTTGCGAAAAATCGGAATTTACCCCTTTTTAGAAGAAAGTTTTGGCTACATTACCTCTCACTCGGTTTTTGCGGGGAAGAATATGCGTTCGAACAAAATTTTCAAAAACTATTTCAAAAAAATTTACTTACACCACTATTTGGCCTATATCGTAAAACAAGGGACACGTGCCAAAAATCGGAATGTACTCTTTTTTAGAAGAAAGTCTTGGCTACATTGCCTCTCACTAGGTTTTTGCGGGGAAACCTATGTGTTACAAAATTTTCAAAAAACTATTTCAAAATAAGTTACTTACACCACTATTTGGCCTACAGCGTCAAAACAGCAACTCTTGCGAAAAATCGGAATTTACCCCTTTTTAGAAGAAAGTCTTGGCTACATTACCTCATACTCGGTTTTTGCGGGAAAAACCTATGTGTTCGAACAAAATTTTCAAATAACTATTTCAAAATAAGTTACTTACACCACTATTTGGCCTACTGCGTCAAAACAGCAACTCTTGCGAAAAATCGGAATTTACCCCTTTTTAGAAGAAAGTTTTGGCTACGTTACCTCTCACTCGGTTTTTGCGGGGAAGCCTATGTGTTCGAACAAAATTTTCAAAAACTATTTCAAAATAAGTTACTTACACCACTATTTGGACTACAGCGTCAAAACGGCGACATGTGCCAAAAATCATGATGTACCATTTTTTAGAAGAAAGTCTTGGCTACATTGCCTCTCACTAGGTTTTTGCGGGGAAACCTATGTGTTACAAAATTTTTAAAAAACTATTTCAAAATAAGTTACTTACACCACTATTTGGACTACAGCGTCAAAACAGCAACTCTTTCGAAAATTCGGAATTTACCCCTTTTTAGAAGAAAGTCTTGGCTACATTACCTCGTACTCGGTTTTTGCGGGAAGACCTATGTGTTCGAACAAAATTTTCAAAAAACTATTTCAAAATAAGTTACTTACACCACTATTTGGACTACAGCGTCAAAACGGCGACATGTGCCAAAAATCATGATGTACCATTTTTTAGAAGAAAGTCTTGGCTACATTACCTCATACTCGGTTTTTGCGGGAAAACCTATGTGTTCGAACAAAATTTTCTAAAAACTATTTCAAAATAAGTTACTTACACCACTATTTGGCCTACAGCGTCAAAACAGCAACTCTTGCGAAAAATCGGAATTTACCCCTTTTTAGAAGAAAGTCTTGGCTACATTACCTCTCACTCGGTTTTTGCGGGGAAGCCTATGTGTTCGAACAAAATTTTCAAAAACTATTTCAAAATAAGTTACTTACACCACTATTTGGACTACAGCGTCAAAACGGCGACATGTGCCAAAAATCAGGATGTACCATTTTTTAGAAGAAAGTCTTGGCTACATTACCTCATGCACGCTTTTTGCGGGGAACAAAATTTTCAAAAAACTATTTCAAAATAAGTTACTTACACCACTATTTGGACTACAGCGTCAAAACGGTGACATGTGCCAAAAATGGGGATGTACCATTTTTTAGAAGAAAGTCTTGGCTACATTACCTCATACTCGGTTTTTGCGGGAAAAACCTATGTGTTCGAACAAAATTTTCAAATAACTATTTCAAAATAAGTTACTTACACCACTATTTGGCCTACAGCGTCAAAACAGCAACTCTTGCGAAAAATCGGAATTCACCCCTTTTTAGAAGAAAGTCTTGGCTACATTACCTCATA